>CM076654.1:11182120-11355676 GCA_038496675.1 Rachycentron canadum
ATAATATAATATAATATAATATAATATAATATAATATAATATAATATAATATAATATAATATAATATAATATAATATATGTCATCATTTAATATTGCAGAAACAAAAATGAACCTACAGATGTTCAAGTATAACAAATTTAAAGTGAAGTCACTCAAAGATGGCATTTTTAACCCTGTGCTTAAGATTATCATGGTTTTGTTTCTCATCCCAATAAATTTCCCATCCTCATCAAAAAACATTTTGCAGAGTAGAAGGACAGACACACACATATATACACAAACACAGACACAAATGTGCATACATGTACACACAAACATAGAAACAAATACAGAGGTCTAACTCTATACTTCTGGGCAGATTTAAGCTTGGTTCTGAAATCGCCATATTTATCCTGGCACTGCTACTGGCATTTATATTCAAAGGTGCCAAGCTACGTAAACATTTCACACTGTCTGACTCAATGTCTCTATGGTAAGAAAGATATGTAAATAAACAGAATCTAAAAGATGTTGTCAACAGAACAATAAGAAATTAAACAATGCACTGGCCCCTGTGCACAACACTTGGTTGATTAATCCTACGCATGTCATGCCTGTTTTATAGAAAAATGTAGTTTTGACATTCCAGTTTTCACCATGTGTCATCAGCCCATGTGTCTGTAAACTTTGTTTGTGCTTCATTTCAGATCTGCCTATTTTAGTGACTGTATTAATGGCCTCTTTGTCAACTGTAAGCTATTCTCTCTGTCTGCTTGCTTGCCTTGGTGACTGACTGGATGGTTGGTCTGCCTTTATTTGCCATCATCAATCCTTTCTCCACGGTAGCTTATAATACAGGTTGTGTGTCTAATCTATTTACCTTACCCCTCTCTGAGAAGCTTAAAAAAGCAAACTCAACTGTCTCACTCCAACTAAAAACAATGTAACTAAGTAACTTTTGTAGGCCATGATATTTTTGTAATTAAAGAGGGAACTCTGTAGGACATGAAAAAAAAAGGTAAACACAAAAGTAGCTATTCTAAGACAAAGAAAAACTTTGAGATTAGTGGTGATGTGTTAGATACTCAAAGTCTTTCGAATGTGGACATATCCTAATTTAAGGTTATACAGTAATAGTCAAAGCATCCTGATTCCCTCCATCGAAGTACGGTTGAGTTACTGCTTCCTGCTGTTCAAAGGACACAGCTTAAGCATGTACTCCCCACTGCTGAGCGGATCATTGACTGTCAGCTGCTTTCCATTAAGGAGCTTCAGGACACCATAGCGGATAAAAATACGGGTAAAACTTCCACCGACCTTGCCCACCCAGGCAACCATCTGTTTGAGAAACATTCCTCTGGGAGACAGTACCGGTCCATTAACGCCATGATCACCCATCACCTCAACAGCTTTTTCCCCAAGCGCTGTCACCTCACTCCACCACTCCCCCGAGTCTCTGATGCAAAGACATACTGTGCATCCCCACAGTCCCAGGCCTCTTCATTCTCATCTAATATGGATGACTGTATTAATGCTGCGAAGCTATTCTTGTTCAAAATAAGTGGCTTTTGCAACATTATCAAAAAATGTTTTTAGTGTTGCTATGACCTGAGTATCCATACTGTGTATCACAACGTTGTTTGAAAAGTTTAGATTTTGCAGTGTTCTTCTTTGTTACCGCTGCCTTTTATAATAAAGCACACAGCAAAGATTTAAATGGATGCTAGTTCCAGCCAGTGTCTCCATTGAGGATGGGAACACTGACTGGTTTCCAAGAGCACCTTTTACCACCTTGCGATATGCTATTACTGCTTTTCGAATGTTATAAAAGTGGAACTGAAGAGTCATTTTCTAAAGAAAATTCAATCAAATGGAATGGATTTCATAATTCCACGAAGTTGAGGTATTATAAGGGTCTCTGTCCCTTTCCCCTATTCGTCAGGCTTCCCTTCTTCCCCCTCTATCCGTTCTATCCCCCCCAAGTCCCTGGCTCTAAGTGAAAGCTAGAGGTAATGTAGTGTAGCAGCCAACAGCATGCAGGGATTTCACCTGCATGTGCCGACCAGCACTCTGTCTGTGTTCAGAAACCTCCACTCTTTCCTCCCCTGCTTTCCGCTCATCCTTCTCTCTTGCCTTGGCTTTCCATTTGAAGGCTCCTCCACTCTCCTAAGTTTTCTTTCTGTTCTCTTAGGCTGAATATCATTTTAAGAGTGTGTGAAGTCCAAGCTGTTATACTCTGTATCATGCATTGTGTACATCAATTCAACACAAGAAACTAGTTTTTGGATCCCACCAACAGTCAGTGCCTTTAACTCTGAAAAAAACATGGACACATCTTTCCCACACCTCAAGTAGTTTTAGCTAATGCAAATGGTTTGTTTTCATCTTTTATCACTCATGAACAGTCAAATATTCTTGACAATCCATGATATGTTTATGGACTGTATAAAAAAAAAATTCCAAAGAAGAATAAATACAATGGCTGGTCAAGACAATGCACAGGTCTTTGTCCCATTAAATATCCCATGAGGAAAAAAATGGGCTGCTGGAGACTGCATTGTGTTAAAATGATAAAAAGGAGGATAAAACATTTGATACTTGCACTGTAAGGAACTGAAATGGACCAACACTCATGGAGAAAGAGGGAAACATAAAACATCTACAAATGAGGTTCAACAATGTTTTCTGTCAGAGCTGCTCTGTTCCTCCATTTGTTGCAATTTCACTTCCTTCATATTTCCTTCCCATCCTTGTTTCAACCTTCTTCTCCCTGCCTGAAACATTTAAAGCCTGGGTTTGTAACTTTAGATTGAATGAATTGTTGAACTATCCATCCATCCATCCATCCATCCATCCATCCATACATCCATCCATCCATCCATCCATCCATCCATCCATCCATCCATCCCTTCAAGACCTTGACTGAGCTATCAGAGCTATCAAGTTTTGCCAAATCTTGCTCTCCAACAGAGAGTGAGGCTTGAACGCCCATTGTTCATATCATAATGCAAGTTTTTTGCTGGCATGGAAACCATGCTGATATTAATTAGTTTCGCTCAGTTGGTAAGGGAAGCTGAAGGAGCAGTGGGGTAGGGTAAGCGTGACATTGCATCACTTTTCTATCCTTTTAAAGCCAGTGTGATGGGTCATGGCCAAAGTGGGTAGAAGAGTAAAAATGCTATTTTGATATATTGCCGTACTTTGCAGTGTTTTATGCCAATATTGTTTTTTCCATTGTGTAAGGTAATGTTTAAGTGAAATATAAGCATGTGATTCATTTTAGCTAGAACAAAAACTAGAATTGAATTACTCGTGCAGTTGCTGTAAGTACCAAAACATGTTACCTTCAAAAACCTCAATTGTAATGAAGTAGTGACTGAGAACTTTTGAGGAAATACAAAGTATTACATACATATATACAGTTTTTTCCCCCCCAGAAGTAGTGGTTGCCATCTTACAAACTATATGCTTGTGTCCTGTTTTTAGTGACAGGTATATTTAACATATGCCCATACAGAGTTTTCACCCACTGATTTGACATGGATGTAATTATAACTTTTTTGGCAGAAAAAAAATCTTTTGAAGGAGAAAGACATTTGTTTTTGTGCAACTGGCTCCTATGCTATCTCCACCCCGATCTGTTCTGCTGTTAGACCAACATCTTTATCTCTTTGCTTTGTCTTTCCCCTCAGCATTTACTTCTGGCTATCCTTATCCCTGCCCCAGGCATTTCACTGTTGTATGGCTCAAAGGCAGTGGTTCTTAAAATATGGATTGAGCCTCAAAATGGACTATAGGGCTGTTTCCAGGGAGCCTAGGCCTAGAAAATGTATATCTCAGTTATCTCACCTATTGGAATCTGAAACGAAATTTGGGAAATTTACCTCCATTTTGGAAATAAAATGCTTCAAGCTTTAAAGCATCAGTAGTCCTCCTGGCTGCTTATTGGTCTCTAAATCATTTATTCCTTTAGATCTAAGTGCCTATCTCCGTCCACCACTCTTGCTTTATTTTCCTCTGACTTTTTTTACTCTTTTTTTCTCAAAGCCCCAGGCTTCACATTCCCAGAGTCCCCACAGAGAGCTTAACTAACACTTGTAAAAAACCAACACTCTATAAAAGGCTTGGCACCTTTTAGGCGTGCATCACCTTCTCTATCTCCCCAAATCTTCTCTGACTTTTAATCCCCCTCACACCCCACACATCCTCTTTTCTTCCTTTTGCATACCATATGTGTCTAAACTTCTTACCACTTCCCTCATCTCCTCACTCTTTCTTATTTTCTTCCAATTTTCATGGTGTATTTTGATCTTGACATTCCTATGCCTTGAGCTGCTTTGACACCACACATACTATTTGATGATTATCAGTACTCGGTTGGAGTAAAAGATTTTAGATGCAAGAACATTTTTCTCAAAAACAAGAGCTTGGTGATTCTAACCCCCAGTGACCACTGGATGTAGTACTGTTGTGTTCTGACTCTTTTGCCAGAGGCAATCTGCTGCCATTGTTGTTGCTGTACCAACGTCCACATCTATAAAACATAAAATTCCCCTGTGAATGGAAATAAATGTCTATATTTATTGAAAGTTTACATACATTGGCTGTTTTTTTTTTTTTTGTTTATGCTGCTTCTCCTCCTGAATCTGTGAAGCAGAAAAAGGAACACTATGTTTTTCTTTTTTTCTCTGCCAATATCACATATTCAGGAAATACAGATACAATATAATAGCATATTATTACAGTAATTAGAACTATATAGCACAGGAACAAAGTATCTGGGTGGCAGGGTAAGACAGTAATCCATTTTCCACACAGTACTGTGCAACACTATGAAGTTGTGGCCCCTGAGTGCATGACTTGGGTAAATGGGAATTATGGAGAAAATAGTGTAAGTACTGGATAGACACAGCTTCCTTTGTTCATAGCTTTCCAGCTGACCTCTCTTTATGCCAATGGCCACCAGAAATGATTCAAATTTTTAGGTTCTGTCTGTCTTCTTGCTTCTGTCTTCAAAGCAGTCTGCCAAACGTTCATGTTCTTAATGCTACTTTGCTTCATTCTGGCCACTTTGCCCTCGCTCTGACCCTCTCTCTCTCTAACTCCACTTTTCACTTAAAACATTTAACCTCCAGTGTCCTCCAAGGATGTAAAGTACTTTTTTGTGGTCACACCCTTCTGTAAAAGGTTTTACACCCCCTTTTTTTTTTTCTTTCTTTTTTTAAAATTGTTTTTGTGTGTATCTGCTTTCCTGACTGGCTTTTACTCTGCCCTACCTGATCTACTATGCCTTCAGATCTCGGGCCCTATCCTCTCTCTGCTTTACTATTTCTGTTTTCCTTTATATATTCTCATCTCTTTTATCTCATTTTCTCTCTTGCTCTGTGAACAATTTTACTCTGGAGGAGACAAAGTAAGACATGACCTCTGTGTATAAAGCTTGTAAATCTTTGGTGTTTGGCTCATGAGTGTACCTGTTTGCCTCCATTCCTCTGAATCCGCCTGTATCATCAACTTTCCCACGTCTCGCTTGGCATAGCTTTTATGTATTTTTCACCTCCTCTTTCACCTCCCACCACTCTTCCCCCCTGTGGCGTCTCTGGGCTTCACTATTGTTAAAAAAGATATCCATCTAACCATTCATCTCTCATCATTCCTTGTTCTCTTTATCCTGTCTCTATAAACAACTTCATGCTTGTCAGTTTCGTCAAGCATTCCTCACTCCTTCCCCTCCTTCCTCACACAGTTTTGCTCCTTGCAATTCAGATGATTCAAATTTGGCAGCTCAACAATTCCAGGTAAGGTCCAGACAAGCATCCATGTAAGGGCTTATGGACTTTCAGAGGTTTGCCTCATTAGTCTTCCTTTCTTTCTTCCCTTCACTCTGCTACCACAAGCTCTCTGTGCCTTTTCGTGTCATGAGTGCTCTGAGTCATATCCTCCCACATTATTGGTTGGGTGACATAATAGGTCTGTAGCTGGCAACTTCAAAGTAAATATAGTTTCAGAAAAATGATCAAATTGGCAAACAACATTTTATGAATTTAATAAAATTTTTCATGTTTTCAGTCAAACAAGAGTTGATGTATAGAAAACTGATGAAAATCCACCATTGAAAGCATACACAGCTATTCAGTTTATACCTAAATATTTTGCAATATGTGAAATATGCTGACAATATTCAATGCTTAAACCACAAGACAACAACCAACAGCTGTTTCGTTTCAAATAAGTGAATGATTTTTGTGTAGCGGGGAAAAAGTTATTGATAAATGACTTAAATCTATCCTATTATATTCAGTATTTCTTCATTCACTAGAAGTCAATGTATTTCAAAAAAAAAAAAAATCGTCAAGCATCCTCTCCCAAGCACCTGCTGTACCTTCCTACTCTTAGCATAGCATATATGAAACCTGCTGAGACTTGACACTGAGATTTTTCACATAAATACTATGAGTCTTCTTTTATTATTTATTATTATTATTGTCTTCACACTTTACAGGTCTACATGTAATCCATTTAAGATAAAGATCAGACTGTCTCTTCATTAACAACATAATATTACTTAATGATTTTTGCTTTTTGACCAATGTCTGACAATATCTAGTCCCTTTTCCTTATTCTGCTCTTTCATTTTCTCTTACTTTTCTCTGCTCATTAAATACCTCACCCTGATCTGCCCTGTCAAGTATTTTTCTTTGTTCACTACTACAAAGGGGCAGATGCAACATGGTGATGTGGCAGTCTTCACTTTAACACCAACAGACACAATGTGGGACAGACTTTTCTTTATATCAACCCAAAGGTGGTGGTTGACATTTTCCACTGTGTGAGAAAGTTTTCCTCTCATCTGTCCCATCACTCACTAATGAGCAAAGTGAATAGAGAGCGTAAAGATAAGAGGGAGGTAGTCAAGTTGTTTTAAAGCGTTTTTAACATTCTTCATTACACTGCATGCAATGCGAGAGAGCCATGTGGACATGGGTTACAACCTGGACTCATCTCAAAATACTTTTAGCACATGGCACAGACCCAAGACACTGCAGTACAGCATTATGATAAAATCTGGGCCTGCTATAAATGGTGTCCTTGTGAGGTGGGCACCAATTTACCATATTCATTCCATATTTAATTCAAAAACTGTAGAGCCAACCTCTCATATACTTACCATTTTGTATGTAGAACTCAGCACTGTAGCACTAGAGTATGGGACTCAGACTTGGACTGCGTGGGTGCACATGCTTGTGAGTGCATTTGTTTGGCTACTGTGTCACACGCAGTAAAGAAACTCCCTTTGAAATGGTGACAGCTTGGAACTTAAATTGGACTCAACCTTGATGACTTGGACTTGTGCTCTGACTCAGGTAATGGGCACTCTCAGACTCTACTTAGAGTCTTTCCTGACTTGACCTTGGACACAGGCTCAAATAAAGAGGACTCAAGACTCAACCTGGAATGGAGATTAAGTGATGTGACTACTAAACTGGCCTTTTATCATTATCATTTACTTTTACTTTTATTGAGCAAAGAACATCTGTCCAAAATATGAGCACTTTTCCTGTTTTCTTCTAATAAAATAGCAGCAACCTGCAACAAGCATCACACTTTAAAACAGCTCTTTCATCATTCAGCTATAACCTTTTAATAGTGTGCCTCAGGCACCTCTCGTCATTGGCTAAAAGCAAAACAAAACAAATCATCTTAATGTCAACAGTGTTATTACCACTAAGTGGTACTTCCCACATTTGCTCAATAAGGCCAGTATAGCTCTGAAAGGATTATGGGCAAGGTCACTCAGGAGGTAACTTGTCACTCATGTTTTCATTATATATCGGGTTTTACAGTGTAAATTTAACACAACGGAGGTAAGCCTAAAAAGAAGTCAAAGCAAAAACAGAGATGAGGTCAGAAAAAGAAAGGAAGATTGAGGGGGAGAGAGAGATAAACTGTGAGAGGAAAGAGAGAGGGAGATAATAGAGAGAAAACATGTGTTCTCAGTGTCCGGAACGCACCAGTAGAGCTGAAAATAGGGATTGGGACAGTTGCACCGTAGCTTCATTTAAGAGGACACACTCGGCTGTCTGTTCTCTAAAGAACTCCCCTTGTACAGAGGCGAGGCCTTTTGGGAACATTACTATCATCTTAAAAGGCCATCTCTGTCTCTCTGCCTTGCTTTCTTGCTCTCTCTCTTCCTCGCTCTCTCTTGCGCTCTTGCTTCTCCCTTCTCTCCTTGAACATGGGGTGAGGCCATTAGGGAAAAACGACGATATCTTTAAAGGGCCCTCTTTGGCTGAGAGAACAGCACTGCCAAAACTCAGAGGATCCACGTGCTGAATCAGTGGTCACAGAGCACAGGGGGGATTCAGGGATTTAAGTGGGGTAAGAACATGTGTGTGCATGCAAACGTGTGTCTGTTTGCATGGGCTCTATTTTATAGATATTATGCGTGAACTATGACATATTTGTGAACAAATTTTGAATTTAAACCAACTGACTAAAGGTTGTCTAGCTAAGGAAAAATCACTGTCCTTTCTGTCAGCAGGGTTAGCATAAGGTTAGTGTGAAAGCCTGTTCCCAACAGGTTGATTTCACGGTGTGCAAGGGAGGCTTTCACAGTAGCGCAGAACTTTGGTAAAATAGAAATAATTTACCTAGAAGCACATTAGTCACTGCAGATTTCTGAATACTGAAAAATACTTTGACCATAAAAATTCTGCAAACATTTGTTTTCACAACCTACAGTAAAGTACATGAAAGTTATATGACCAAACCATGTGTTCACAATGTCATTAAGGAGAGGTCTTGTTGGAGTCAGCAGGGTGTCTCAACCTGACACAAAGAATTTATAAAAGTGATTTTATTATACCGATACTATATTGTGGCATTGCGCTGCACACTTCAATCAACATCATCAACTCAGTCTGACGGTTGTTGTTATATATCATAGTAAAAGTTAACAGATGGTAAACAGTATAATAGAAACACAGAATGTTTGTTTAACTGCACACCTTTAACCTGCCAATTACTGTACATATTGGATAAAAATCCTCTTTCCAAATGTTGCTCAGCATTGATGTAATTTAATTTACTGCATTGATGTCTGCAGTGTGGGACTAGCATTACCAGATGGGCCACATTAGCCACCATTCAATATTCATCTAATATAAAGTGTGTGGTAGAACTTAAAGAGTTAAAATACACTCTCATTTGACATATTCAATACACCGATAAAATGCTTTAATGGCGTGGCAGATTGATGTTAAGCCTCCAAAATGCATTTCTAAACAATTCCAATGCAGCACTCACTTTGGAGATCAATGCATACAGCACATTAATAGTGTTAATTGACTACAACAAAGGAAATGGAGTCACATCATGGCTATAACGGGTAAATCAACACTGAATTACCCAAGGAAGAAAGCTATTATACTGCTCTCTATGGGCTTAAACTTTGATGTGTTTTATATTTCTGTCCAGTCATCAATGAATGATGTCACAACTGGTGTTTTCCACTAGACACCTGTTTTGACATCACTCATTGGGTGTGATCCAAAATTCATCAGTTTCAGCCTATTAGCAGCAGTGCACCCGTGGTGTTTTTCTCTGTACGACTCAAAGTTAACTTACCATTACATTTAATAGTGCCAGTACAGAGAAGGTGCAGGGGTATCATAAGGGGAAATGTAGCTTTATAGTATAGTGAAAGAAAGTCAATATAGGTATGTGAAGTGAAAACCATTCAGGCTCTCGACAGTATAATAGCATAAACAGGGTCCCTGAGGCAGTTTGATTATTTCCAAATAGAGGGACAGCTGTGTAACAAGATATAGAGACGCAAATGTGTTGGAGATTGGGGTCAGAAAGGATGCCTCTGCCCCATATGTACAATACAGACAAACCAGGTGAGCAAACACACCTACACATTTGAATACATCTGTACATGCACGTGGATGAAAGCTAAAAGACTGAAGAAACAAAGTGACACTTTACAAAAGGGACATAGGGTGTTTCTTGTCTAATGTTGGAGTTAATGGACTAGAAAGAGAGATGGTGAGGAGACAGAGAGAGGCACAGAAGGAGGGTAAAATGAGATAGAGTATGTGCACACAGGCAGACTGATGTGTCACCAGCATGAAGATGGATAAAAATACATATAAAATATGTATAAAAATAAGCTAGAGTCACATGTGTGGGCCTGCGTCTGTGTTGATGTATATGCATACACGTGTCTCACATGCCTGGGTGTTCGTGTTATTTTTGCCAGAAACAAGGAGGTAGGGAAAAGGGAACAAGGTATTTGACTTACGTAACTATACATCCATTTGCTCTCTAATGTCCTATCTTGCTGAGAAACCACTGGTACTGTTATATCAAATAAATTCAAAATTCACAGAACATCAGTTTCATAGATTACACTTTAGATGTTCAGGTGAATCATCTTCCATAACTACTGCAGTCTTTAGTGAGAAAGAGGGATTGATTGTTTCGTTTGAATTGGTATCAGTGAGAGCTTTCATGAATGTTTTCTTACCAAAATCAGAATCATAGAAGAGGATGAACTTCTGCCAGCTGTACTCAGACACCACTTGCATGATGACCTCATTGAGATAGACAGGTGGGCGGACCATTAGGGTGTAGTCATCTGTTCCAGGGATGCGACTGGTGGGAGGGCAGGCAGAGCGGGGTGTTCCTGCTGGGGAACGCTGTATAAAGAGGTGGGGGATGTGCATGGCATCAGCCAGAGTCTGAAGACTGCCTGCCGACATGCAGCCGATTGAACTGACCAGGGCCAGGATACCACGGTTCATCAGCTCACAGGCTGGATGGAAGGAAAACAGGGAGGCAGCAGAGACAGAGGGAAAGGGGAGAAGGAAAACAGAAGAGGAACTGTTTTATTTAAGTTCATAAATCAGTGGCAAATATTCTACTGCTCATTTCATGCCAGGGAGCACTAGTGGTATAAAACTGTAAGCAATACAAAGTCATATTTTTAATCCCAGTAATTATTTGTGCAAGGTGTGCAGCAAGGAAAATAATTCTTTTCTCTACAGGTCATCACACTGCAGCACCAAGTGAAAGAGAGATATTGTTTCTGTGTTTCCACATGTATTGCATAGTTTCCTACGTTGTTCCTACAAATAGAGAGGGATGGAAATAGAGGTATACATGTGACAGCAGAGTAGGAGCATACTGTGTGCTACATGTAAAAGCCCAAGTGGAGACATTTTTTTTCTGCACTACTCCCTTGTCAATAAATACAGACAAACATGTAGAAAGGATGCTCAAAACATTTTTATATCAAGCTGTCACAGAATAATGTCAGTTGCCTTATCAACAAATGGCAACATCTGCATGACAAAAGTACATATTGAAATAGGGGTTCAGTATAAAACTAACATACAAGTCAAAATAGCATAATACTAAACACTTACTGACAGACTGACACGAGTCTTATGTGATACAGGATGATTGCATCACTAACACACTTGGTGCAGACATTTCCTCCCCCACCCCCATCTAATATTACATTATAGTCACAATGACAGATGTTTCTGTCTTTTCCCATCCACCCTGTAATCCCCACTTTCAGCTTTTGATGCTAAAAAAAGCAGGTGTCTGCAAATACTATTCTACAGTAGCTACTGAATGTTAAGTAAAGCCTTAAGCCTGAAGTGTTACACACTCACATTATTAATTGACCTCCAGGCTACATCCTGTCAATACAATATAATGCAGTCTTGTATAGAAGACTATTAAAGTATGCCTCTATAAAAAAAAAGTATATTAAAAGTTGTAAATAAAACCATGTTGTAAAATATCCCCTCCTTTTGAAAGACTATCCACAATCCCCAAGTTGTTTGTGCTCTGCTGCCTAAATGCTCCTCAGCTCTGAAACACTATCTGTGCTTATTTCACCTCCTTTTCCTCTCTTCCACTTTTCATCCTTGCTAGGCCTCTAGTGCTGTCAAAAACACCTCTACCTCCTACCCTCTCAACCCTCTCCCCTGTTATCTCCCTTCTTGTCCAAAACAGCCCCTCTGAGTGCTTACCTTTCAGCCCTAATCATTTCAGAGCTGCAGTCTTGCAGTGATTTTCATTTTAGTTGCCTTACGGCACCACTGAATGTTGTACATTGTCCTCAGTCTGGAGTCATCTGCATTTCGCTTCCACTTCCTTCCCCAACATCTTCCCCATCCCACCCACCAATTTTTTCCTCTCCATCTTTACTTGCTGGCCGTTTTATCACTCATCTCTTGTTTACCCTCATGGCAACATAAACATCCATCTTTCTCTTTCTTTTCCTTACTCCAACCATTTTTCTTTGATTCATCACTACTTTATTTCTTTATTTTTTTTCACACACCATTGCCTTCCACAGTCAGCTCTTCCAATGCTTTTACCCACATAGCCACCTGCACTTTGCCCTTATGTCCTTGCCCTCATTCTCCATCCCTCATCCCTCTATTTTACTCTTGTGTTGCTCCTCACTGTGTCCTTCACTGTGCACTGAGCGGCAGAATTAGCCGCTTATTTCACTTCTAGCAGAAGAGAAACCCTGTCACACAAAAGCTGGTGGAAAAATATGTTTAAAGACAGTACACTGAACACAAACACACATACACAAACGATGCAGTGACAATGTACAATGGCAAGAGAGCACAATCTAAAACACACACAGGGAGCCCGTATAATGCCTCACAGAGTAATCTGTTGACACTGCAAAAATAAAGCCAAAGAAAGAAAGTTTCCAAGAAAGAAAAGCCCGAGGAGATTCATGGTGCTTAGAAAAGAAGAATAAAACATTGCATGTGTGCATGTGTGTGTATGAGAGAGCGAGACAGAGAGAAAGAGAAGAATAAATAAGAGAGAGAGAGAGAGAGAGAGAGAGAGAGAGAACATGAGAGCTATACGGTATGACAATGTCTCCCATGTCAACTGGTTTGCAGAAAAACATGATGAGTTGGATTTTAAAGTGATTTGTGTTGCTGAACTCTTAAATTGTGACAAACCCAAGAAAGTGAGTGTCTGGCTGCGTGTTGATGCACAACATGAAGTCAGTATCACTGCTTTTGTTGTGTAACTACACAGTTCAAGTATCACTGATTAACTTCGATACATTACTTTTGAGATGAACAATTCACCCAGAAACTAATCTCATGCGACACTTGTCTTGAATAGTCTGCATTAGTAAACAACAACAAAAAAAAAGCTTAATGCACAAGATTAAGGATATTCTGGGGCTGGTCGACTATAAAAAGTCGCAGCCTTTAAGGTAAATTGGTTGCAGTTGTCACTCAAGTTTTAAGCAGTTCAGTGACATAAATCTAATTTGAAGGCAGAAGATATGAATACATGAACACAAAGACTATACTGTAATTAACTGCCAATAGTTTGTTAGGAATGATTTTCCTTTTTAGCAATAACTAAAGGGTTATTTCAGGCAACCATTTCCTCATGCACTGATGTCAGTGATTAATGAAGCTCAAGCAGTTTCAATCTCACTGGCCATTGTGCAAGTCCACATTTTGAGGAATTAATTAAAGTGTAACAATATATGATTAAACTTCACTAAGTCTCAGTGTACTGCTTAGTCATGGCCATTATTCTTAAAGCCAATGAGCCCAGGATTCATCTTCAATCTACTATCACCTCAGTGTTGGAGCATATGCATGCCGGAGGGTGTGTGTGTGGGAAGGTGCACCTGTGGATTTATTTATGTGTACATTAAGTGTGAATGCATTTTATGCCTGTGTATGCGAGTCTGCATTTCTCTGAGTATTTGAGCTGCATAAGCCAGTCGCTACATCCAGATTCCACATCCCCATTATAGCGGTCATGCTAACTGATGCTTTAGCCGCCTTGTTCTAGTCTAGCTATAGCGCATTAGCTTAGCATCATCAAGGCTTTGGCTAATGGAAGGCTTTGCTAATCCTCTACTTATTAGGGCACTTTGGAGAATTAGTGCCCTCATCCTCTCTACATCACACACTCTTGAGTCTGCAGGGGGCTTTCTAAGCACTAGGCTCATTAATACTCTTTGCTAATGACTTAAAGGGCCCGTTGCATTAACCCAGCCCAATTTTACATCACTCTGAAGTAGGCAACGGTTAAAGGAGACTGAAAATGAGAAAGAGATAGATGTGCTGCTGCAGTAAAATGTGTCACTTTGAAGAGTTTGACAGTAACAAAAACACACCTTGCTGATGTTAAGGTTTCCAAGTATGTGAATAATTCTAAAAAGTCATGTCTGAGTGACTAAGTATGAGTTGACTATTAAACTGTGCAGATGGATAGCGTTATACCTAAACTGTGTACAATGACTGCACTCTGAGCACAAAAAAGGTTTCAATTTCAGAGAGAACAAGAAAGAGAGGTGTGTAGGAGTGCAAACAAATACAAAACGTAGCCATTTGGAATCTTTCACCTTTCATCCTGAACCACAACCACCCACTAATCCACACTCACACACCACCATCAACATGGCCAACCCACACATGGGGACACATACGCACCTCCTTTACGTGAGCTGTATTCTGACGCATTATAACTCATTCTGGGATCAATCTCGCTAAAGCAGCTAAGACCTGTCAAGCAGTCATGCAGAGGGGTTTATTTGAGGGATGTATATGTCAGTCATACACAGTGACATCCGAGAGTTCAGTCTGTCAGCCATAGGAATTACTGCATGACTCATCTACTGTGCTAAGTCATTAGCTCTGTGTTTTGTTTTTTTTTTTAATTATTTTTACTGAGATGTCATCATACCAGTGTGGAAGTCCATCTCTTCATCAGCCACACAGCATGCATTTGTTTGGGTGAAATGCTTGATTAATCCTGCGTGACTGCTCCACAACTTGCGAAATGAGATAAATCAGCCCCACACAGGTCTTGTTTACATTTGATGCATTTTCTGTATGTCAGTGTGTATTGTACACATGTTGTCTGCAACAGAGTATGTTATTGAGCTCCGTCTCTCGCTTCTCAGCCTGTCAGAACAAATGGACTGCAAGCACTTCACCTGCACCCGGGTGTGACTGATTCTTCTCTCTATCTGTGTCTCTCCAAGCAGCTCTTCACCTACTGCACACTCACACAAACCATACACACTTCATCACCCTGATACATAGTCAAACAGTTTCTGCAGCCCAGAGACCGAGAATGGAAAGTGAGAGGAAAGAGAGAGGGGTGCGAAGCAAGGAAAATCAATACCTATGTGTATGCCTGTAGCTTTAGAATAATTCTTGAGAAAGTTAGAAACTATAAGAGACTTTGACAACACTGACAGCACAGCTTTAAATGGAGTTTAATATATAAATAGTCTGTCACGAACCCTTTAACTACCACTGGGTCAGTACTACCCAAAAGCAGTAGTATACATTGACATACAGTAAATATATAGAAACCTTACATGGTGTTAGAGCCATATAGTAACAACGTTTCCTTCTTTTTTAAATTGTGGGTTAGCTGACAGTAACAAGGACAACTCAATTTGTTTTCAACATGAGAGAAATACTCAATTATGTAAAGCAATAAGCTGAATGAAGATACTGAGCCTGGCTGTAAGATGAGTATGTAATCATAATCAAGTGTTTGGCTTCCTCAGAAATTCACTGACAGATTAAGAGGAAGTCCTAGCCAGCGCCCACAGCACTGTCATAACCAAGACTGTATCAAGTGTAGTATACGTGTGTGTGTGTGTGTGTGTGTGTGTGTGTGTGTGTGTGTGTGTGTGTGTGCTTGTGTGTGCTTGTGTGTGTGCATGTATATCTCTGTGTGGGTGACCTACTTGTGTCTGCGTATTGTTTCATGTATTGTTCCAGATCCACAGCTCCAAACTGCTGCCATGCACTGTGCCATACACGGCTAAGCACTAAGTGGCAGAGAGAGATGCTTACTCACACAGCTGGCAGGCTGAAAATGTGCTCTGCTCTATATATGTGTCTATGTGTGTCTGTGTGTGTGTGTGGAGTGCTGGTTTGCTGATATACACTCCTTGAGGGAATTAGCGCTTGAATTAATGTGGTCAGGGGGGTAGAATGAGCAAAAGATAACATGCCCTTTTCGACTTTGTTTCTCTAGAAATTTATCACTCTAAGTTCTCTGACTGCTGGCACTTCCTGTTGCTGAAAATACCAGACCAATGATTTCTCGCAAACACAATCTGTTCTTATTCCTGCCCCCAATACGCCTACCCACCCCTTCCCTGTTCCCATTAACATTTAATGGACCCCCTTTGGTCGCTTCATCTTGTCACATTTAACATCATCTATTCCTAGCTAACTCTAGTCTTTGTACCCTGGAGATGTATACATCCTCTCTTTCATCCAACCTCATTTTTGTTTTTTTCTGTACCTCCATCTGTGCTTCATCTCCCCATTCCCTTCAACTGCCCCTCAATTCAGTGCCCTTTACTACTGTATTTATCCAGTTACTGCACTCACCGTTATCACACTTCGCAGATGAATGCCCTCTCTCCCTTTTTTCCAATCCCCATATTCCCATCGCTCACTTTTTCTCTCCTTAATTTATACTCCACCGCTATTCCTTTGCTTTGTCTCTTTTTTTAAATAACCCTTTCTTTTACCCCACTCATATTTTTGCCACGTCCTCCTTTTGTATCCCCCCTCTCCATCTCTCCCTCCCTCTATTCAGCATGAGTCAACAGTATAATTTCCCTAGGTTTTAGCTTCTGGTGTTGTTGAGCATAACAGATAAATGCCTCTTATCCACACACTGCTCTTCTTTCTCTTGTCTCTTCTCCACCCCTCATTGATCTCTCCTTCCTTCACCTTTTGCCACCCATCCAGACTCAACTAAATTATTTACTCCATTATCTGAGATTGGTACATGTACAGTAGACCATTCAGGGCTAGTTCATTTTTTTCTTCCATCTATCCATCAACTCAATTGTTTTTTTTTAAATCCAATTAAGATGTACCTTACACACTTTTTCCTCCAGTGCCCACTTGATTCTCTCTTAAAACTCTGCACTCCCCTTTGTACACTGCTTCCCTTATCCTTTGCTTTAAAGGTCCCATGTTGAAGAAAGTACCATTTCCATGTCTGTTTTCATTATAAAGCAGATCTAAGTGCTGTACAAATAGCATGACAGTATCAGTCTATGGAGAAATGCGCACAGCCCATATTCAAAAACTGAGCCTTAAAAGGAACTGTCACTTTAAGCAGCTGCCCAGGTGAAGCAGCAGTCTCTCCCTAATTTCCCCATACACAGACGTCACCCCACCGGCATTTGACATTCCTTCCAAGCACCTGCTTTAATGTCTCCACTGGTCTCTCATCTGCAGTCTCAATCAATCCCATTCAAAACTTTGCACAGTCTGGAGGCGATGGAAGGGTAGACTGTGCCTGCTCCTTCTGCTGGTAATCCACTTACCATATTTCACTCTTGCTGTCCCAGCTGCCTGATTACCCACCTCCCTGATGTTCCCAAAGATCTCAGATTCTGCAGCCATGCATGATCCTCTGGCTGGCCTCGACGCATACTGGCACTGAACAGGTCTGCCCGGAGGATTTAACAGCCAAGCAGAGTGCGCTGGAGGCAAAGACAGTGAGCTCAGCCACTCCTGCATCAGACCTGGATACTGCAACACTGCAGACAGTTACCCCAAAGCTGCCAGATGATCCATGGGTGTGTGCTGGAACCAGGCCCAAGGCTGGAGCATTTTAACCCAAATTTGACCTGTATGTATTTACAGGTGTTACAGCATTTTTAACAAAGCTACAATGGTAGCATTACTCATTACCTGTGGTTGGCCAGGCCCAAACAGTCAGCCAATCAAAAGGAGAGGTGCATTGGCTAACCACCATTTTCTAGTGGTCCAGATAGAGAAAAGAGACAGGAAATGTAAAATGTAATAAGATGGTTTTTGGTTCCATAAAGTGCTTATGGATATATCTTCAAAATCTTGGAAACTTGGAAGTGGAGATATAGGACCTGTAACATAATTTTATCTTTCCTAGAGTGTGAGTTTAACTACTCTTATCCCCCCCCCCCATTCTTATAAGACAGTAAAGATTCCACATATACCCATTAATGCTTTAGACTTCCACATTTTTAAATAGCAGCTGAAAGAAGAGATGCGACGTAAGAGGAGTGTAACTTTCCTATTCAACATCAAAATAAATGCATAGTGACATGATGAAAACCAACACTGTAGTTATTGGGGCTGGGGTTAATTGTGTGTTAAGGGAAATGAAAAAATAAACGTCTTGCTACCTCCTCCTGTGCTCTATGAGCTGGTAGAAACTCCATTGCTTTCATGTAATTGTGTAATTTTCTTTTCCTGATGCCTGCCCACTTTTAGTATCATATAGCTCTCTTTTTCTCCTGACACTAATAACATACACCCACTGTCTACATTCACCATGTTGTCAGCAGCTTTTCTGCCATGTGTTTCCTTTCAGTTCTGTAACCACTAACCCCTTGTCATACTAAATCATTAGCGGTTTATGTTATCAGTGGCTAAAATGATTTTATTTATTTTTTATTTTTATATATTATATATTTTTATTTCTATCAAACAGAAAGAAGGTACAGAAACGAAATAAAGTTCCCTAGTATCATAAAGGTGTGCATCTCCTACTGTGGCTCACTGTGCAACAGTTTATCCTCTTTTTCATTTCTTAGTCCCCTTTGGGTATTCCTCCTTCCATCCACCTTAAATCCACTCAAAGATCCTGATGTGTATATATATATATATCTTTGTGTCCAAGCTCTACCCATTGTAAAGTCAAGGAGATGAACGTGTCCCTTGGGAAAATCCACAGCTCCTCTGTTTACAGCCCCAAGGCTTTTACAGCTATTACTTCCTCAGGACAGATCTATGCCCTTCCCTTTCTCCCTCCTTACTTCTCTAAACTTGTACTTTCAATTTTCGTTCTCCGGCTTTGGAATTTCTGGCCTTGTAACAGAATCAAATGCCACTAAAATGTTTCCAAATAGAAACTCACACTCATAGCATGCTGTTCTGCTCTTCTCTCTCACTCTCTCACACACACACTCTCTTTGTCAGCTAGGGTAATGACCCATTTGTCAATGCTTTAATCATATTTAGAAAATGGATTGGTTGTTGTTCACTGCTAATGGCTCAATGTGTCTGTGTTTTCATTGCCTGTGTACACGGCAGATGTCATATTTTCCCTCTTGGTATCTCAATATTCAATTGCACACAGGTGTGTGTGCATGTGAGGTGAGTGTATTTCTGTTTTCCGATGTATTCTCATGTCTGTACAATTTACCTGGCTCTCTGATGTTTTCGCTCCCCACAAAGACTGGCCGATGGTCCTCCATAATGAAATTGGGAAAGTGACAGCAGATAATCATTGCGCTATTCATCTCTCACTGATCAAACTAAATATTCAGGGGTGTTGCATCCCAATCACTCAAGTCACTCACTGTAAACACTGCAGTGATTGGCCTGAGGTTGGGGGTGGGGGCCTGGTCATTCATTTCCTTGTAACTGACTGACCTAGTGATTGACACTATTATTCAAGGGGAACAAATTAGCTTAACACTTGATATCTGAGTTGGGGAATGCGTGTGCAGTATGACACACAATTTGTATGAACAGAGACAAGTAGTAAAATATATTCCCCACTTCTATGGTACATTTCCCTCTGCCTGGAACAACAGCATGTTGAGTGATGAAACAACATTATTAGCTGGAGCTGTGTACAGAGATTTGGAAGAGAGAGGGAAGAAATGAATGAATTGAGTGAGAAATGTTGGGGAATAAGATAAGCAAAAAAGGGACTTTTTTTGGTCCATAGAGAGCAAGTTAGGGGTGTGCATTTCAGAAGGAAAGTGGAAATGAAGACTGGATTGAGGGAGAAAGAAGTTATTTAATCGATGGATTGAGGAAAAGAGCTCTGGAAAATGAAGGAAGGATAAAGGTCTGTAGAGACAGATGCAAATCAGCGGGCAGGAGAGGGAGAGGGTGAAGGTAATGAAAGGAGGGAGGGAATGAGAGATGGATGAATAATGAAGAGACTGTGGGGAACTCCATAATGATACATGACTCTATCAGATTTACTTCAATGAGAAAGAAAGTGCCGGCTGCCTCCCTGGCAGAAGTGAGAACAGAGTGGAAAACAATAGAGAGCATTTGGCATGCATGTAATGGAAGGTTAGAGTGATTAACCAAAATTAATTAATTGAATAATTTACGTAGATAAATACATTGCACTGTGAAGGAAGATGAAAAGATCACAGTTGAATTCCTTTTAATGAGAATAAACACCATGCTATATGTTTCAGGCCTATATTTGAAAAAAGAAAAAAAAAAAAACTGGCACCAGCTTACTTATGTTTTGTATGCGTACACAAGAGTTTTAATTGCTTTATGCAGAACACACCTTTAAGTCTCTCGTGATTACTTTTATAGCTTACTAGTCTGTAGTGCATTTGTTCTGAGCTCTTTGTGGAAACAATTTTCACGTTTTTCCCCTCCAAGCTTTCTTACTCCTCAGACTCATACACATACGATATGAATAAATGAACTCATGTATATGCAAACACTGTGTACAAGTTGCAAACCAACACACACAGACTCATCAGGTATTCTACCCTCAGCAGTTCGGCACAGCAGGTTCATATATGCTCCTGTTTAGTTTTAGTTTTTTTTTTTTTTTTTAATTTAAAAACAGTATAGGCGTAGAGCTCTGACTCAGTAGTGATATGGTGTACACACAAACACACACCAACACACACTAACACACATGCACTGACAGAGTTAATGTATGCATCCAGCTGCCCATGGCTGCTTGTATCAAATTCCAAATCCTGCTGCTGGCACATAAAACTGTGAAGGGATCTCTAACCCCTTCCCTCCAGGCAACTATCCAGCACAAGATGCCAGCTAGTGTCTTGTGTTCTGCCACTACAGACCTCTGCTCTCCTTTCCCTGTACTGGGCTGGTCAGTGCTCCACATGGTAACTGTTCTCTCTCTCTCTAATGGTGAAATGACCTTCCAAACTAAGTCAAAATAGAAGCCACTTGCCATTTTCCCAAACAAGGTAAAAACAATATCCAGGAGTATCTTGTGTTGGCCTTGTTCAAGGAAGTAATATCCTCTTTCTCAAATTTACTGAAAAAAAAAAAAAAAAGATGAAATTTAGAAATTTAGTCCTACATGATTGTTCTATAGTCGCATAAAAAGGCAGGATTACAATGACCTGTCCTGTCCTGTATGAATTAATATATCATCCCACAAAATCTATAAGACTGAATAAATTACATGTATAAAATGCTAATGTAATTTATACACAAATGCCTTTCACAGATCAACTACAGTCACTTCTATCTAGCCTTAACTCTAGTCATAAAATACACCTGCTTCTTCTCCTTCTTGACTCCTTTTTGTACCTCTGTTATGTTACCTCTGTTAATGAGATGAAATGCAATTACACAAGATGACATAAATAACGTTATCTTGGGAGATTTATCTTACAGAGTCATCTTACTGTAATATTGTCCTCCAGCAACAGGAATGTTTTTCCAGATCTTTCAAAACTAATGTTCACTATTCACTTTGATTTTCTTCTTCATGCACTGCTTAAAAATATGAAAGAAAAGCAGGGCTTATGTTAATATTTAGAGTTAACAGTTGACCAGGGCAGATTCATCCTGAGCGATTTTTAGTTTGCGCATGTAAAAAAAAGGAAAAATCGCCTAAATAGCAGCAAAAGACAATATAAATAATGTATTTCATAGAATATTTGAATATACAGCCAGTCAATCAGTTAATATTTTAGTTATGTGCTGCATTTTCCAATGTAATAAGTATTTTCATTGTACAAATATGCAGTCTCGAGTTTAAAGATTAAAACGGTCGGTGTATCAGCCTCTTAGATGTAGGCAATGCCTTGCCATCAAACACATTAGGATCTTTTCTTTAATTATATATTTACATGAAAGAAATGCAAGCATTATCTTCCTACAGTTTGCATCATTCACTGGTAAAGTTAAGAATTATCTCATTCGAGTGTAACAAGTGCAACAGCGATATGCCATGCTGTTATCATTTGGTTTTCAGTCAGTTTTGTGATGTGGGTGGATTACAATAAAACTTACAATAAAACTTGGCCATTACAAAGCTGTGAAGTGGCCCTTCTCTCAAATGGGATGCAAGTTATTTCAAACAGTGTTGTTGTTCGTCCTTAATTAACAGTGAAATGGAAAAGTTCAGTTCTAAAAAAAAAAACAACAAAAAAAAACCCAACACTCCCCCGTTTACCCTCAGTTTGAGGAGCACAGTAGTAAAAAGTTCATTTGACTTTGATGTATTGTATAGTGTGTGACTATGAGTATACCACCTGACAGGTGCAGAAATAGTGGTGATAAACAGATTCCTTAAGGACACCTTGCGCCTTTGTACATGTGTGTTAGTTAATTTGCACATGCCCATATGTGTGGGAGAGAGCACATGGAGGGTCATGGCACTTGTGTTGCTGGAGCCTTGTACACCAATAACTATCCAAATGAGCAACTGAACATAAGTGTGTGGGTAGCAAGCTCACAGTAACTCAAAGTGACATCATTACCAGCCAGTGGGCACAGCCAGTTAACTTGTTAGACACACAGTGATTATGTAACATAACATGATAAAACCTCATTAATGACTTGATGCCTTTATATAAACTAAATATAATAATATATAATTTGTTTATTGATAGTTGATCATCTAAAATGGTTTATGTCAGTTAAGTATGGCCTTAGTTTTATAAGGAGAAAGACAAGTCCAATGTAAATGTTTTTCAAAAAACTAAAAAATAATAATTGATGACGACGTTCCATGATTTTTGCTTTGTGGATGGATGGATGGATATGGTATCTTCTAGACTAGATGTCTCTCTTCTCGTACACACCCTTCATCTTTTTCTGTATGGCATATGGAGATGTAATTACCTCGACTAAATGGACTCAAACCTTCTTGGTACAGAAGGTTGAGTCCACTTGGAGCCACATATTGTATACTCAAGCTGTTTGCACAGTATATTCCCTGTGGTACTTGAGATAAAAGCCTCCCAATTGGCATCTATGAAAGATTAGACAGAGAGACAAGGGCCATGTGGTGAAAAGGTTATTTTGGGTTATAACACTACTCAACCTGCCCATGATGAAAAGAGAGAGGGAAAATGAGAGGGCTTTGAAGTGCTAGTGTCTAGCTAAAGGCTACATTCACCTTTTATTTCACAGAAGAGCCAGATGGAGGGAGAGAGGAGAGCGGAAGGAAAGAAAACTGACAGGAGAGTGTATGAGAGAAAAAGGAAAAAAAAGAGAGATTAATACAGGCTGACATATATAAGGTTATGGCAGAATGGGAGATACACACAAATCAAGATACAAAGAGACAGAGACAGAGGGCGAGCAGAACACAGACAGTGAAAGAGACAGTTGGGAGAAAAAAGAAGAGATTAAAGCACAACAGCATCGAAGTAATGACAGATACAGAGGAGAGAGAAAGATAGATATATTCATGATTTCTCTGATGCATTCCAATTGTACTTGGACACTTTTGCTAGGCTGTCGATATGACATTCATGCCAAGAAAGCATACAAAGTTGAACTGAATGTGCCCCATTCCTTAGGACAGGCAGTGCTGCAACTCTTCCAATCTCTGCATGCAAATCATTAGAAGAAACAGAAATGGATCATTGCTACAGATGCGTTGCTCAACTGAAAAACTGCAAAGACACATGTTTGTGAGTCCAAGTGTTTCCATATGATCACAAGTGTGAACAAGTCCTTCAGAGAAAAAGTGAATCAGGCAAGAGATGCAGCTGACAGGTCTTCCTCAGTGCATCACAATACTTTTCTAAACCGTGTACAACTGGATATCTACAGTAATACAAACTATAAACAGAACACACACACTGAATATGCCCAATGTCCCAGAAAACTAAATTGAGAAATAGATACAAGAGTTGCACTGCAACCAAACCCATGCCATCAGTTTCTGTTTCTCTCCCCCTCTTTATTTCTCTCTCCACTGACAGAATGCTTGATAACTTTTATGTTTCTCTAACAAGAATGAATGAGCTCAGAGGGAGGGAAAAGTGTGTGCACGTGGATGTGTGTTTGTGCATTTCTGTTGTGTGAATGTCTGTGCCACTGCAGACTTGTTCCCAGATCTTTCTTTTTTTTTTCTTTTTTTTTCTTTGAGGGTGTGTTTGTGTGTTTCTCTGTTGGCATACAGTGTGTGCATGGTGTGTGACTCTGCGTGTGTGCGCCATATGACAGATGGCAGGCCCCCTGTGAAGACCTAGAGAGAAGAGAGGAGCAAGGGACTGATGTGTTTCAAGTTGAAAAGCAACAGCAGAATCTGTTCAAAGTACTCAGTAGAGCCTCTCTGCTGTCACTCTGTTGATCCATAATTGAATGAGCAAGTGTTTATAGCCAATCACGCAGCATGAAAACATTAACAGACAGACATGCTTTGTGTTTTTTGGGTCCTCGATTGTAGTTGTGTTTGATAAATATCCATTTTCATTAAAGTAGCTGTCAGCTTTAGCTTTAATGATTGCAATGTAAATCTGCGGTGATCACTGTGATAGCTGTTGGCTTGTTGAAAGGCTCGCACACATTGAGTCTGTCAAGGCCTTAAGCCTCGTCTGCTTTCTTCCCACTCGTTCTGCTCTGTTGCTGTCTGTCTGTCGGAGGAGCACCGAATCAAGAATTGTTCAATGGCACACGTCATTCGCTCTCACAATGAAAACTGACCCTGAATGTCAGAGCCAAATGACTGGTATACAGCCTATGTGGGTGGTTGTCTGGGTATACAGCATGCAAAGCGATGAGTGGATTATACATTAGTGCTGAGAAATGCATGAGTGTATGTGCATGTTGGTGGCTGGTTGGTGCTTCGGTGTGTTGTGTGCCTTGACTGCCTGTACACATTATTTGCACTTTGTTATTGTCTTTGTGTAGGAGAGAGAGAGAGAGAAAGAGACAGCAAATCGGCAAAATAAGGATGAAAAGTGCACATTAAATTGATTCTAAACAAGACAACAAGGTCAAAACTAGTATATAGCTGAACCGCCTATGATCAAAATCTGGTCTTATATCTGCAACAGCGTCTGACAAAATCACCAAACATAAATTAAATACAAAGACTGCTTTGATTTTGGCTATATTTACACGTAAAATGATATATCAGACAGAGAACACACATGACACAGACAGACACAACAGAATATCTTTCTTAATTTGTCTCTCACACAGCAGACATCCTCCATCTGTTTAGCCCTCATTTACCTCTACCCCCGAAGGTAACAGACTTTTATTAGAGGCAGGTTATTTATTTCTAACTCCGTCAGTTTGATATGTGGAATTGGCCAGGGCACTATTTTACACAGTTTTTAAGTATCAAGCCTTGTTTTCAATTGCTCCTGTTTTCAGCTCACTACTTCCTGTAACCACTTCAAATTTTAAGCCTTTTAGCGTTTCAGTGGACTGTACTGCAGTAAGAGTATCATTTGTGGTTGCTAATATTCCTGCCGTTTACATGCTATTCAGATCTGCTAGTGCCTTCAGTTTACTTCTCTTTCTTGCTCTCTCTGTTCAGTATGACATGTTTAGATATTCATTAGTAATAACGATACATGTAACGGAAATAAATTATTTGCTGTTATGTCAGCAGGGCGCAGTGTATTGGAAGCACTCATTGAGGAGCCAGAGCAGCTCTGTAGACTGCTTGATACCCTGCCTTGTTTGGAAAAAAAAAAAAAGTCTCTATATGATCAGTCAGTCAGTCTTTTGTTGCCAAAAATCAGTTACTTAGAAACTCTGAAAACTTTCAATACTTTGATATAAAGACACTGTCTCTTGCTGATTTAGTAAAAGCATCCATTAAAACCTAATAATTTTTTCTTTGAAAAGACAGAACCAGGTATCATTAAGCAACCACAATACGCCAAAAGCATTTTGCTATAAAGGTAAAAGAAAAGATGTTGATAACACGTACACCTTACACACTAGATGCTAACAGCAGAGGTGATTTGGTACATACAGCAAATTTCTCAGTAATAGAAATTGGATAGTGAATAAAGTTGCAATTAATAGTTTCTATTGTGCTGCAAATACTCCCCCACTCAATAATGCCACTGTTTTCACAGGTCTGGGTTTACGGCTGTCTGATATTTGTTCCTTACATAAAAGTAACTCAGAACAACAATGGGAGATGCAAACTGCTTCAACACAATGACAACAAACAATAACAGATCTTTGTGCTGTGCTGCTGAGTGGCACAAACAGCCGGATGGAAATGGGACAACAGACGAACCACCACTGAGAGTCAGACAGCTAGAAACACACATGGGCACTCATACACTGACACAAAAACACACACACATATGCCAATTAGTGACAAACATTGTAATTGCATCTCATAAGGATAGCAGGGACTCATTAAAAATGAAATTTAAAAAAAAAAGCCTACATCCACCATACTGTGTATTGACAGAGAATAACAAATGTCTTTTTTTGGCGCTTCATTTCTTAAAAATTAATTTGAATTTGATGTGTTTACCAAAACACTGATTGCTTTAATGAGCGGCACATTGTTGAGTAGTTGTTTGTGTGACCCCCTGATGGAAACTAATTGACTTTTGAGGCTAAAATTCTGATTGGAAATGCTGTCTTACTGGAACATCCCTGTGGCAGAACTTCGCTGGGAATTAAGTTTTTGGTGTGATGTTATCGATGTCTATGTACTGTAAAAGTTATTGTTGAGAGAAAACTGCTGCCAGTAAAAGAAAAAAGGGGAAAATTGAATGACAGGAAATATAAGAGAGAAATTAATTATTCTATCTTATTTTATTATGATTGTGCTACTGCCACAAAGCAATGAACAAAACAAATAATACATGTACATAACCATTGCCTAATGCTGTGCAAATAGTTTGATACAATTGATTACTTTATAATCCAACAGGGCATATTTAGTTGTTATATCCCTGTTTTTAATTAAATCAAATTCAGAATAAAGTTTAATGACTCAAATGGACATCAAGAACAAACCTGGTTTACAAAAAAAATGGCAGTGATGGAAAATGTCTATAAGTGGCATATATTAGCAAAGTTTTCTTATTGTTGAATATTTGTTACCGTTTCATTCTTGTGTTTTATTTTTATATTTCTGTGCAACTTCATTTGTTTGTACCAATGCGTAAATTAGCTTTGTGTCATCCATACAATGTGGTTATAACTTTTGAAGTAAATTTTGATAAAGTTAAGAATCAGATTCTTATCTCAGATTAAAGATATTACAATGTTGTGTTCATTCTTCTTAAATAATGGTTGAGATCTATGTTTTTTCTATGATGAGACCAATGTTTGTCTGTTGCTAGTATTGGTGTTCACTGTTGCAATATAAACGCAACACTTCCTCAATCACCATCTCTTCATTCTAAAACCAGCCCAGTCAGTTGGGGGTCAAAATCCTACATCTGACCAGTGAAATATCTGCAGGAATTTTTGAGTGCCACTGGGAAACTGCTGAACATAGAGAAACAATCAGTTTGGGGTATGCGGGGCTTGATGATGTTGTTGTATTAATGCCATTAAAGCTGTGGATGTGCAAATTCAGATGAATTTACCTCAATAGCCATGATAGTAAAGGTTATCATTTTGCCTGATTTTTTGTATAGTGACTGGTGGGATCTCATCTATTGGTCACATGGATGGTTGGTGTGTATGGGTTTTTGTTCTCTTAGTGTTTGTGTATGTGTGTGTTTCTGTTTCAGTCTCTGTTTATTCCTCCATCAGTGTTAACAGCCTCGTAATGTTACTGGATGCGTTGCATACTGCCAGATCGATGAGCTTGATTACATTCTCTGCTACATCGCACACACACACAGACTGTGAGGAAAATTATGATTATGATGCGTTTTCATCATGAACTGATTCCACAATCAAACATATTAGCTATGGTTGGAAGTAGAGATGTGAGTGGATATCCAAGAATGTTTTGGCAGGGGCATTTGCCTGGCTGGGTCTTTCCAACCTGGACGGATCGAGTGTGTGGATGTTAATGTGACATGGCCATCAGTTTTTAGGAAACATTAAGGACGAGAGTGGCTGCATTTGGTGCTGCTTTTTTTCCTGTAGCTCTGCCAAAGAGTGGTGTTGAGTGTAAAAAAGAGAGATGATTAGAGTGGGATGTCACTTGCGCATGTACTAAGTGTTGTATGCAATTGTATCCTCATTGCAAGTTTAAAAAAAAAAAAGAAAAAAAAGTGACTTTAAAAGGTAATTTCACCTGATTCCCCTCTGGGTTAAAATTTTGTTCTTTTGCTAAATTTTACCCTCATAATACACACACACATGAACACCACTTTTATCTGTTTGTTGCAAGCACACAGAGACAGAGTTCAGTAAAAGAGAGAGATGACAAGTGTGTCAGAGAGAGAAAAGGTATAGAGAAACAATGAGGAAATGGAGGTGGGCGACTTAGACAGCAGAACTGCGACACTGTACTGAGCCGCAGAGGTAGACGTGATAGGTGATCATCTATGTTGAGAGACAAATGAGAAACACGTAATAAAAGATGTGGGGGTGATGTGGAGCATTATCAGGTAATGACTTTACTTGAAGAATGTAAGTAAAACTGTATGTGTTTCACACATCACATTTAGTTTTGAAATTAAGGCAATGTGAGTTAATGCTGGAAGAAATTGAAACATAAAAGTGAAAAAACCTATATCACTCTAAGTTTTCCCCATTCTTCGTGTAGAAATGCACAGAACATACAGCAGTGCAGAGAAGATTTCACAGCTGTCATTCAGAGCACAGTGATGAGAAGCACAGGGGAACACACAACAGTGTAAGCTTTTAAAATGAACAGTGCAGAGAACAAAATATCAATGAAAACATTTTGTTGTAATGTACAAAGTTAGAACCCTTGGAAATATTTGACTGTTACTACATAGGTTATCAATGAGAAGGGATGGAATTACAAATATAAAAGAAAATGAAAAGCAAAAATGGATTACGAACCGAATAATTCAACCAGCTGTTTTGCAGTGAAAAGGGGGGTTTTGAAAAGTATGGCTGAACTTCTGTTTGTCTATTGTTGCTCCACCTAAAATGAACTGCTAATCTGTCTGATGCAAATTTATCCTGCTTTCTCACATGTATGCATGCATGTGATTGTGTTTCGGTATGTGTCTGCAAGTCTGTATGCGGTCTGCCATGTGTGGAGGGTTCTGGGACATGCAACGGTGGCACCAAGTGTTCTCTTAAGGAGAAATCCTAATTTGTCATGCCAAAATATCTTTTTTAAGCAGACTGTACACATATCACTGTAAGTTAAGTCAATGCTATGTTTAAATGGATTTGAAATAGAGAAATAAATTGTGGGCTTTTACAAACAAAAATGCATAGTAGAACATGGAAACACAGATCAGAACTACTCTGCAGATGCAAACACATACACATACACATACAAAAAAAACAGCAGACGATAGAGTGTGTACACCAGCAGCTAAATTTACTCCATCCATAACAGAGCGATCTCTTGCATGCAATTCCACTATCTGTGGCAACAAATTTCCATCTATCTCTCTGGGCATAAACATAGAAACATAGCTTGATTTTTAAGCATCAAACATTGGCAGAGGTCCTAATCTACATCATCAGTCTAACTAAAATCCACATGGGCAACAGCATCTGAATTTCAATATATAATCTGAATGTATAATATGTGTAAATGTCATGCTTTCGAAATTTTGCATATGAACAGGTGCATTACTGGGGATGACAGTTTTTCCTTTTTACTTCTTCAGGGAATATGACCTTGTGTTTTTCAAAACCCTGGTTTACATTCAGACTCGTCATTCATGCCAGACGAGTCACAGCAGGTCTCAAATGGATTACATGTTGGAGTGTATGTAAATTCTGTATACCATATAAACAGTACAGTACATCCTGCAAGGCAATAGTGTTGGCAATAATGTTTTCTACACGTTTTTTTTTTTTTTTTTTGTCTTTTCTTTTCTTTTAGGCAAATAAATCTTGATAAGACTGCAAAGTTATTAATCCTGAACTGCTGAGATGTTGCTTAAAAATAAAAATTAACCAGAGGCTAATTCCAGTACATTTAAGTATTAAGTATTGTTTGTGATTGACCTTACAGGGACATAAGTAAAATTTGAATTTCTCAAAGATTGGTTCAGGATCATTCACTTACGCAAAGGTTTATTCAAAATGCATGACAACTATTGACTTTAAACTTTAAATTTTTTAGAAAATGAGGGAAGGCCTTGGGGTTCCACATTAACATAATGCTTTGGTCATGTAAGGTTATGTATTTTAAGCAGCGTCATAATATTTTATTGCAACTTGAGAAAAACAAAAAAAAAACAACAGCCTAGTACATGTCATGCATATTATTCACAATGTTTAGATGGATGGTTTATCCTTGTGTCCTTGCCTCAAGCACTTTTCACTTGAGAAATCAAAACAAATTAGTCTGTCATGTTTGAAATTGTAAATGTGGAGGCTGTACATGTACATGTGGAGTGCGTGCGTGCGTGCGTGCGTGCGTGCATGTATGGACAGTAGCTATTTGCATATTTGTGTGTGTATGTTAGTAGATACCAAATATCATCTACAGTACAGACCTAGACTCACACTTGGTGTTTACTAGATTTCTCTGATGATTTTTCACTCATTTTGACCTTTGGTCTTTCTCTCTGTTCTTCTAAACTAGACCTGACCTGACCTGACCTTACCCCCACCCCCCACCCCCTTTTCCCACTCCTGCTCACTGGTTTCATGGCTGTTTTTTTCTCTCTGCTATGTTGTTGCAAGTGTTATCTGTTTCCCTCTCTTTCCACTCCCCACCACCTGTCTGTCTCCCTGCCTAAAATCTCTCCTCTGTAATCTCTCTCCCACTCACTCCCCTCTCCTGCCCTGCTCTGTAGAGAAACCAGACAGATGCTAAGGTTTAATGCCTTAATTTGGATGGCTGTCAGCCCTTCAATCTCTTTGATACTTACACCTAATACACCTAGTCCCATCGAAGACACTGTGATCCAATTTGGGCAAGCTGGCATCGGCTCAGAGAGAGGGTTTGTGAGATGACACAATGTTGTTCAGGAGTGTTGGCATGTTTGTAAAAGTGCACGTTTTTATTTAATTCACTGCATGTATGTGTGTGGTTGCATTGGAAGGAGAGAAGAGACGCAAAGAGAAGAAAGAGATTTTTTTTTCCCTCCTTTGGCAGCACAAAATATTTCATGCACACACGAGCATGAGCACTTACACACATGTAATTAATGCTGTCAGCTTAACGAGTTCAGTGTTTGAAATGTTTACCAGAAACAAGCAGAGTCCTGGAGCAGCACAGCACACAGTAATCTTGAAAAGGGGTTGGAACAAAGTGAATCTATTCTATTGATAATAGGAGGAATACTTTAGTGGGAGGTGGAGCTGGGATGAACTACCAACCATAGTTGAATTGGCTCCACTTTAATGACTAAGTTGAGGACTCCATCATGATACAGACAACTTTCTAATCGACCAAGAGGAGAATCTAGCCCAGCATCTAGTTTTTGGTCAAGACGTACACAGTTCCATAATACAAATTTACCAATAATTAGTATACAGCACCCCAAATACGGATACGAAGCAGCCTAAATAACCTTTTGAGAGCAGATAATGCCCATTTTAAAGCTGATAATAATATTTCAGGAGAAATCCCTGCCACTGTTTCCAGCAGCAATCAGTGTTATCCATGCAGCTACTTGGCATAACAATAAATGTTTCTTATTGTACTTTATATACATTTTTATTCTTGATGAAGACATATTATGGAAGATGTCTAAAACACATTGATCAGCAGGATTGATCCAAAATAAATAAATAGATGCATAAATCATAATAAATAAAATAAATGTAAATGTAAAAATATTGAATCTTTTCAGGGTGTCCATGTTCTCGTGGTCTGAGTATCTATGATAAAGAGCAGAAACTTGTTCGCTAGATTAAATCAAAGTAGCCATAATGGATGAATACAAATGGATGCATGGAGGGATGAATTACAAGCAGCTGTGTATGCCAACGTTGGAATTGGTATCACCCATTAACCTGAATTAGTACTAATTCTACACTAATCATTTAAAAACTGAATTTTGATGTGCAATTAAAACATGGACAAGAAGTTGTTATTAATGTGGCAAACCAGCATTAAATAAAGAGGGTAATATTGAATCAGCATGTTCTACTCTGCCAGTAATGACAGTAGCTCAGTGCACCTGTGTTTGTACTGCAATTTCTGGCAAGGGTGTAGGGGCTTAGTTTCATTCCAAAGCTGCCCACACAGCATCTGTATTAACAAACCCACAAACAAGTAAAAGCAAACAATAGTTACATTTAAATCTTGCAGGTAATTTTAAATGCAATCTTGATAAATGCCAATTAATAAAAATCCATGCCTTCAATTTTCTCCCTTGGCTCAAGAATCCATTGTGAATAAAAGGTTGCCTTGTGCCTTGATAATACTGGCAAGAAAACAGCGGTGATAAAAAGCAGAGCCTGTGTTTATTTATTTATGTCCTTTTCCTCTGGTGTCACTAAACGCTAACGGATTTACGGATCCAATCCATTGTACTTCACCAAACTTTTCCTTTTGTGTACTTCCCACAGAAGACACTTTCTAAGCTGCCACAACTTGCTATGACCACAAAAGGATATTTTTATCTTCTGATTTCTTTTTTTAATGTTTCTTTTCCCTGTCTGACTAAAGTTTTAAGCTAGTAACAGCTGATATATATTTTAAGCCCTTGATTTCTTACTGAATGTGGCAAAATGAAAACAGCAACTAGTTATAGACATCAAGGCAGCAAGCTCATGTTAATAGGGTAGTCCTTGTCCCAAACATCACAAAAAACACTGCCAGCATAATAGCATGGGAGTACGCTTAGCTGGAATATATGGCACCAAGTAAATCATTGCCCACTGAAACACTGCGATTAAGTTTGGGCAGGTCGACAGCTGCCTGGGGCAGGTATATGTTTGTGTATGTCACAAAGTGTCTTAATGTGTGCAGAAAAAAAAAGGTGAAATCATACCAAGTCCAAATGTCAGAGACAGACAATTCAAATAGCAGGGAGAGAGAGAGAGAGAGAGAGAGAAAGAAAGAAAGTGAGAGGAGATTAACACTCAGCTCATAAAATTGCAGCTCTTAGAGGAACCAGGCAAACAATACAGTTCAGAAAAAAACTTGAATCACACACTTCAAAAGCTAGAAAGGCAAACATTTTCCTTCTGCAACATTACAGTCAGTCAGCCTGTACATTACCTGCTAACCTTGTGTGTAGCTAATTCTTCATTCCATCTCTCAATTTCACAACCTTGCAATCTGAATACCAAGCAGTTTATGTTCAAGAAAGACAGACAGTCAGAGCCTATGTTTATGTTCTCATTAACCAAGTAACAAACAAGGCCAGTCAGAATATACCACATGGGTTCTGCAAACACCCAAAAGTCCACTAAACCCAAGGAGATACACCAAACCTGACATCAAGACCAAAGGAGTGATCATATTAACTAATTAATATTTGTGTAACTGTTAGCTAACTCATTAGCAACTGATATGGCTATAAGGCAGGTTAGCTAAATAAACCTCATCAACCTTACCATGCCACTGGTGCTTTGCCTGACCCTGTTGTTTTGATATTGCCCTCCTCTCTGCTCTCTGTCTCACTGGTCTTAAGTTCACCCATGTCACCATGTCTGGTAATGGGACTGGCCTCACTGGCATCCTTAGTACCATCTCCATTGGTGGTCATCAAACTGGCAGCAGCAGCATCAAGGGACAAGTCAGTAATTTTAAAGAAGTTTTCTGCACCTGCCTGGAATGACTTCTTTTTCTTCTTTCTCAACTTTTCAGCATGACATGTTTTTTACACATGGGTTTAGGTCCACGGTTGATCGATTTAATCATGTTTTGATGAGCGTCTGATTGATTGACAACAGTAATGGGAAAAGTGCCGGACAGACAGGCATGTATCAACTTTAATTGGCTCGGAAGGTAAGAATATGCAAAACTATTTGCTTGACCATAACTAACTGTATTAAAAACAACCAACTGACCCCCTGCCTGGCTCAGTAACAGCCCAACACACTAATTATTTAATCAAGGCACATACCAATTAAATTTCAACAGCATTTTTTGTCTTTATTTAATGTTTATAGGCGCTATTGTGGCCCACAGAGACAACTTCCTCTTTAGACACGTCGATGAGAATAATTCTGTGCCTTGTGACATCCACAGACATCCCACAACAACCCTGTGGAAGCCCTAAAATAGCACCTACAGAGTCATTTCTTCCTAGCTCACATACCTGTAAATCATTAATAGCAGTAATAGGTCAGTCTTCATCATTATCAAATGAAGAAAAAATAGCAACAACAGCTCACAACAGTCAACACGCATACAATCACATCAATTTCACATAATGGGAAGCACATTCATAGAACATCATGATTATAAAGTTCACATTTGGAAAATGGCTTGTGCAAGTTTTGTGTGTTTCTGTAATGCAGCGCTTAGAAATCTGATTGCAGATGCTCTCCTGTTAAATCAAAGTCTCCTTGGGCTTCATAGAAACATATCACCAATAATACCACCAAGTAAATTAAACTGGCAAATCACTTGCAAAAACTGTGCAGTAAATTTCAGTTTGACTTTACTGTAGGAATATATTTGGCTCACATACCAACCTGAGCAAAATAAATAAATCCAGACACAGTCGAAAAAAGCTGCTGGCAAAGAATACACAAAATGCAACCTACTTGAGAAACCGAGCACTTAAGACAGTGGATATGCTCACATATTGGAGGCATGTGGCTGGTGATGTGCACGTGTATACTTTTGCACATGTTTTTTCATCTGTGTAGTTGTAATGTAAAACTGACTGTAACACAAACAGTTTTTTAATTGACTCTTATGTATCCCCAGATGTCTTGTTCAGACATACAAAGCTTTTTAGCCGTGTCAAAGAGTAATGGTTTTCACCTGTTTTCTCTCTCTCTCTCTCTCTTTTCTTCTTTAATTGCAGAATGAGTACTTAAGCTTTCAAGGGCTGACATAAAAATACAGCTTTGTGTGGCAGGGCATTAACTGAAGAAAAAAGTTGCATAATAGACAGTAGGTCTATCTCAGAGGAACCAGCCTTGACCAAAACAAATAGAGAGAAACTAGGGAAAATACAGTGGCTTTAAAAAGTTTTCAGACTTCTTCACACATCCACACAAATTACACAGATGTCATTTTTACTGGATAAAGCTGACCTGCCCATCAGGCTACAATACCCACTACCCATAATGACTAAGTTAAAAGATGATTTTAGACATTTTTGCAAATTTTTAAATGAAATCTCAAATTTAAATAAAATTCAGACACGTAATTCAGTACTTTGTAGAAACCCCTTCGGCAACAATTTCAATTTTGAATGTTCTTGGGAAAGTCTTTACACACATGGACTTCTATGAGGTTAAAGTTTGGGTTTTGGCTACACCACTCAAGGACAATCAGAGACTTGTCCTGAAGTCACTGATTGTCACTGAGCGTTGTCTTGGGTGTGTGCTTCAGGTCACTGTCGTGCTGAAAGGTGAACTATAGTCATAGCGTTAGGTTACCTGCAGTCTTGAGCAGGTGTATTCCTGTCAGCAGGTTTCTACAAACATCTCTGTATTTGGTTGTAGTTATCTGACCAGTCTCTCTCTCTATGTTGCTGAGAAACACCTCACAGCATAATACTGCCACCACCTTGCTTCACTGTATGTGCTTCACCAAACATAGTACTTTAAATGCTTTTTGGTCGTCTGCAAGCAGGCTGTCACATGCCTTTTATGCAATGTATATCACTGTAACATTAGAGCCAGCAATCCACACTCACTAACTAGGTCAATAGTGAGCAGGCTCCACCCTTTGTGCCAATCAGCAGAGGGTTCCCTTACTACGTAACTTTATACACCATCCCTGCATCTAGGTGGGGATGCACCAGTGCTGTCAGTGACTTTGGATCAAGAGCGCTGATCTCTCACATAATGAAGATCTTTGAGGGGGTGCTCGTGCAGTAGTTGAGGCAACTGGTGACAGATGCCCTGGACCCTTTACAGTTTAGCAGAGGGACTTTGGTGTTAATTATGATTTCTCTCACCTAGAGTGGTCTAACTGCACTGTAAGAATAATATTTTTTAACTTTTCAAGTGCTTTTTGCTTTTCTCCCACTAAGCCACTACTGCTTGCAGAGAAGGTTATAACATGAAGGCAGACTGTGCAATGAAATGCTGGATTACAGACTCTCCTCCAACAAACCACTGCCTGGCTCTGGATCTGCCAGTCTCCCATACTGAAACACAGGAGCCCCCCCCCCAGACTAACAAAGTCCCAGCTGTGATTGAACACACTGACACAATAACAGTCTAATCCAACCATGTGGTGGAGCAAACAAATAAACGCCTAGCAGGTTAATTTTTCATGTTCAGTTATGAAGATCTTCTACTGTGGAGATGATTAATGTTCAAAACAAGAAAATGATCCATGCGTGCAGCCAACTGCATATTGGATAGGCTTCAGAAAAGACATTAAGATACTTCTAGAGTGGACCAGACAAAGGCTGGTAGAGAAATCCTGCTTGAATGTTGAATTGAAAAAGACACTGAAGATATAAAGCTCAAATTGGAAACCTACGCCTTCAAATCATTTACAAGTTATTTTTGAAAACCCTGAGACTTGCTGCAACTTTATAAAGTTGAAACACGTAAAATGTTTTTTCACCATGTAACAAATGCCAGGCAAAAAAGATCTTTTCTACATTGAAAATTATGCTGCTGCTGTACCCTTAAGTGCTACGAGTGTGCTAAGCTATTCATGCTGTGGTGTGAATATTCATTTATGTCAAGTCCTGTATCTCCATTTAGTCATGCTTTTTGCTCTTGTCTGTGTCTGGTCTTTTTGGCCATTTTTTCGCTTCTCTTGGGAATTTAAACTGAACTGAACATAAGTCAAAACCATTGTTACAGCCTTTGGTAACTGCTCCATGCTAAATACATTTCCCCATTTGCTCTAACTGGGAGTGGTGTGTAACTGAATTAATTTTCCAAATAAACAATCAGCTTGCGTCAAATAATGAGTTCATAGCATGTATTTGTACATTATTATGATTATGTGTGATAGTGACCATCATGGTGCTTGAGTGTAGTATATGTGTGTTTGAGAGGAATGTGACTCCACTATTGTATCGGAGTTGAGCCCACTGAGAACTTCAGGGTTCATTTTCATACAATATTGCATGGAAATCTTCCCACAACCTAATATGATGCTTAACTGGAATCAGACTGTCAGCAACAAAAATAGTTACTCACATTGACTAAAGCTTCCCCCTTTGCTTCTCCTGTTGGACTATCAAAAGTCTTCACAGGCCCCTGTATTTTCCTTTTCCTCATTGTCTCACCTCTTTTTTTAAAAAATTTAATTTCCTTTTTCTTGTCTATCTATCTTTCTCTCTCTCTCTCTCTCTCTCTCTCTCTCTATTTCAAACTTACTTCCAACTGTGTTGCTTTTCAGAATGTAATGCTGTAATGTGATTTATGCTTCCCCTACTAAGAAACCGACCCTGTGCTGTGTTTTTCTGCCTTTTTGCCTCCTCTAGTGGAACAAGTCATAGATAATCCAGACTTTTTCTTTGTCTGCTGTGAAAGTGAAAAAAAGAATAAACTGTGCACTGCATTGAAGAGACAAAGAAGAGAACACAAAGAAGAGAAGAGAAGACAAGAGATGAGAAGAAGAAAAGAAAAGCAAAGAGGATGCGTGGCATCAAGAATAAATAGTGTAGACAGCTACTGTGTAGGAATGGAGAGGTACAAGCTCTCATTTCTCCTCCTTGCAGATGAAAAGCTTAGGTGTCAGCTGACCACTAAACAGGTATATTAGATTCTGTGTTTCTGTTGGTGAGCATGTGTGCAACTATTCATGTGTGCTTCCCTGACCTTTTCATGTGGGTAGGTCAATGAGACCTTTCAACCGTCTAAGTCTCTTTAGCAGTCCAAGCACATGTCTCTTGTGTGTGAGGCACCAAAAGATGAACAGATGAACACATATATCCATAGTGTTTCCTTTATCTAACCACTGCAATGATTTTTGAACCACACTCACTGATGGGTAAATGGGCTTTTGAAGGCCACTACAATTATTCTCATTTAGTCGCTAATATCTGTGAGGTGTCTAATGGTCAATATTTAACTTACAGGACACACTGCAATTGCCATTTACTTGATTAGAAGAGAGCAGGTACTGAAAGACAGATTATAGCAGGATGGATGGAAGAGGAGGTGCTCAGGAGGGAAGAGGACGTTTTGAAAACAACACAAAAACAGTGTGCATAAATCACACTTTATAGCTTTATAACAATCCATTTAATGTGGAAAACAAATTAGATACTGTAAATTAGTGTATACCTTTGTGTTTAACTTTGAAGACACAGCTTAATTTCATGATTTTTACTGTGAGATTTTTTTATTAAACCATGATTACTTCTTTCAGACCTTAACAAATTGTGTTTTGTTCCTATAAACTATAAACTGCATAAACATATCTCTAACAAGAATTTGACACAATGAACCAAACAAAATTGAGTGTCTAATTTGTGCTCTTGTCATATTATGTCATTTTTGGTACTGTCACTAATTTCCACTTTCTAGTTTCAGAGCATTTTGTGAGATCTCATTGCAGCCTCTGTATTCCTAATCACTGTTTGTTTTCCTATGCCTATCATTTTCTTCCCTCTGCTTTCTTTCTCTCCATTTCTCTTGTGTTCTCCACCACCCATCTATCCTTTCTCCTTCCATCCGGCTCCATATGCTGCTACATCCGCTTTCCTCATTATTTGTACTGAGTACATGAGCTGAATCTCAACAATGTGGAAACTCTTCACTTGATTGGGTGTCTTATCAGAGAAAACACAAGAGCTTTAATTAAAAAACAAAAACTTTGCTACACATTACTGCACAGGGATGGGCAAGAAGATTGGATGCAGATGTATGTGCACATATATATGTGTGTGTGTGTTTGTTGTGTACACATATTTTTTATGTATCCGTGCAAATATTAACACATTTGCTTGTGTGTATATGAGTGTGTGTTATTCACTTGTGTTTGGATCTGTCCATGCATCACTTTCATCAGTACATTTTAATTATGATAACACAAAATTATAATTACTTTTATATCGCTGTGAGCATCATTATAATTCTATAAGTTGTCGTGCATGCATTCCTCTCATCAGAGCATGCAAGGATGTAATGTGTTGGTGGTGCATTAACAATCATTGTGATCATATGCACATTAGACTTAGCAATAAATCAATGCTAATATCACAACGTTCTCATTCTCCATGGGATTTTGTTCTAGGTGTGATGAACATGATCAAGAGAAGTTTGTGCTTTTTTTGATGTATGATGGTTTTCATTTCTTAACATCCAGACCAAAAGAGACCAGAGAAGACAGAAGTGATTGAGAGTAATTACGAAGAATAAGCAGGAAAGCACGAGAAGACGACAAGGCCATTACAGTGGGGAGCAGAGAAACGAGATAGGACCCAATAGAGCTGTCTCCTCCTTAATGAATTTAGCTTGCCTCCTCAGGATCATCTGAGCAAACAAAGACACTGCCTGCATCTTATTTCTCCCAGTAACTTTGATTCTCTTTCACCCATGATCCATCTTGCTGACTGAATTATGGAATGGTATAAAGGGCATTTTTCTCTTCGAAAAAAGATGACACATCAGTGAGTTGTTAATAGGAGGGAACAGAATAGTAAGTCACCTGTAAAATCAGATTCCTGAAATTGAATCAAATGCAGTCTCTTCAGTGATACACACACACACACAAACGCGTGCGCACACACACACACACACACACACACACACACACACACACACACACACACAGGGAAGCAAAAGAACAGGATTCAAAGATATGTACTTAAAGCTGACATTAGCAGATTGCTGATCACAAACAAACATTTTTAAACTCCACACAAACTCATCCAAGCATAAAGAGAGCAACTTTCAAGACTGCAGATCCACACAGATGGAGCAAAATTATCTTTGTGCCTGTTTGTGTGTTAAACCATATCGTGCCACATTTAAGATAGCTCAAAAAGAGTCCCCAAAAGATGTTTACCTCTTTACTCCACCGATGCTTACTCATGTCTATGTGGCAGCGTGGTCAGTTCACAAGTTTAAGGCCGAAAAGTTGGTGAATTATCAAAGGAAAGTACACTAATATTCCACACAAGACTGTGCAATTACACACACTATTGCTGATTAGTACAGAATTAGTATATAATGAACTATGTTTATATGCATGCTGGGCATTATAAGTAACACTTTCCCCAGTTTTTAGTAGTCATCAGAACGTTTTGCTGGCTCAACTGGACTCCATTCATCAGGGATTCGTATTCACAAAGTTCTTCTGCATAATTTTCTTGTGATTAGTGATCATTCTGTGGCTTGGGTCTGATAAACATATTGGACTCATTTGTATCTGAAAACCCAGACAAATTATTGCACAACATTATTTTTTAGCAGAGCAGAGCTAGGGTATGCAGAAGTATGATATTAGCTTCAGGAGAATGTTTTCCATGTTAACAATAGTGATGAGAGCAAGAATTTAATTTTTGAAACAAGTGGTGCTTCCTTTTAGTGCTGGTGATTGGGAAGCTTCATTTTGCTGCATGTTTATGTGTTTTCTACCAGTCCTTAGAGACGGTTAGCTGGCTACAAAGACAACTGTCAACACATTAACACTGTAAACATCTTAAGAACTGACAAGGTTTCACCAGTGACTTTAGTGTCTACATATACACCCGCCCACGTAGTCATGACTGGCATGCAGGCAGATATATGTGTAAAAAAAATACACCCAGAATTATTTCACATCCATGTAATGCAGTCTTCAGTCCAGTAGATTTTACTGTCTCCTATCTTGACAGTTGTACTGCATAAAATGCCTGTGAGAGCAAATTCTTAATGCATGGTAGGCAGAGAATGTCGATGCATGTTATAATGAAGAGGAAAACATATTGCGCCTAATTCAGATCCTCTCAAACTTAGAAAGAAAAATTTGCTCTGGAGAGTCTTGGTGCCATATGGTCTAAATGCTGTTTAAGAAGCCATACAACACTGCCAAGAAACAGAGGCGCAAACACACACAGAGTTTGACTGTCCCTCCCACCCGTAACACACTACCTGCCCTGTTGTTGTTTCCCCTCGCACATACCGCAGGGTGCCCTGTCCCCTCCTCAAGCTCATTGAACTCTGCTCTTTCCTCTACTTGTTCCGCATCCCTCCCATCCGCTTGTCTTTACCTCTCTTTGGCTTCCCCCAACTCCCTCCAGGCATACACACGCTGCCAGCTTCTTCTCCTTCTCTCTCACTCTGATCTCACTGGGGAGCACTCCTGTCCTGCAACTATTCCTCCTCACGGCTTACTTTGCTTCGGGCCTTTCTCTTGCTCCAGCTCAGCTGCTACACCTCTTCCTTTTCCCTCTTTCCTTTTTGCCATCTCTGTCAGGAAATGTCACATTTCTTGTTTCTTCCTCGTCTGTCTCCAAAATGTTCCTCTTCCGATTGTCTCCCTCCACAAGGGAGAAAGTAATCTGCTTTTGACAGAGTAGCCTCCCCTCCTGGAATTGCCAACTTACGGGCAGTGAATGGTTTGAGTGCCCCCATGACCCTGCGATTGGTGTTGTCTGAAGCATTTGTTCCTGGTAACATCTCCTGTAGAAAATTGCTCACAGGAGAATGGACCAAGACAAAGACAGATTCTCTGACACCTATAGAAAGATCCAACTGGAAGTGAGCCATCTTGCCTGGAATAAAAAGACAAAGGCACTGACCGAAAGCTGAACCCAGGAGGTATAATCTCCCTTTACTATCCATGTCCTCTTCACATGGAAGAGCCTCCATCTTGTCTTTGACCACCATGTGGATACAAGTCAGCCATTCACATCTCACCATGAATGGGATGTCATCCCTTCTCACACTATTGCTGAACAGCCAAGTCCATGTTTTCTCCCTGGCTTTCTTCCTGCCCTCCCTCATTTCCATTGCCCCAATTTTACTTTCCCTTTTTCTTCAGATAGAAAACGGTTATTTCTGTCATCACCGTCACACTGAGCTATTCACCCTCCTACACTGTAGTGTGCTAGGTTGTCTTTCTCTCCAGCTCAACATGCATTCCTCCGGCTCTGGGGCTCATTCACACTGGCTGGGAGTTCAGCTGACTTTCTGTCTCTGCTTAGCATGAGCCACCACTTTCTCTACCTCCTTCCCTTGCTCCCCCTTTTTCTGTCCTTTCTTCATGTTCACACTCAGCTGGTCTCTTCTTCTCCACTAGTTCCCACTTGCTGTGTCTGCCTCTGCACCTCCTGGATATCAGTCCTTTTGACTGCCTTACTACCCCCTTTGCCTTCTAACTTCCTTCTCTTGTATCCCCCCTTTTCTTCACCAGTGAGCCTAACACTTCATACTGAGCTGCTTTCTGCCCTCCTTCATTTCCTCCCTCCATGCCTCTCTCACTCCTTCCCTCAGTGAAAGGAATTATACTTCCATTGGTGCATGGTGGGGGGTCAGACAAGTAGCTAAATGTACCAGTGTTCTGTTTCTGAAAAATACTTTCACTCACAAACACTGACTCCATCCCTGCATATTAGACAATACACTTCCCCCCTCGCTTTAGCCACACACACACTGCCGCACACAGTAACAGCAGACTCAGATGCCTTTGTCTTCTCTCAATTTCTCTCTCCTTCTCTTCTTCCCTCTCTCTATCTCAAGCCCATTTCAATAGTATGGCCTCCTAGAATCATCAGTCCCATTACAATCATTACAACAGCGCCTCCATCCCTCTCTATCCTCCCTTGCTCCTTTTATATCATCACACAACTTTTTGTTTCATTTTTCAGAGGCAAGCTGTGCCCACCATCCCCCCACAAATGACTGCCAATATACCCTTGAGCAAAGTCATTTTCCACAAATTGCGCCGATTGAGCTGCTAATGCTTATACTGGGTAGCCTCCAGGTGAGTGTGTGTGTATGCGTGTCTGTCTGTGTGCTAGTCCTGATTTGTCCCGTTATTTGTAACAGGCACAGAGCTTGTCTAATCCTGTAGGAAAAGTCTAATATTCTGAAACAGGTCATTTGTTAATATTAATCTAATATAAACTGGATCTCCATGATATTGGCATACATTTTATTCACAAGGATGTCTTGTCTCTTTATGTGTTGGATTCGAGACAATTTGGAGGCTGCAGCGGAAATTATAATGAAAGCATTGATATAATTTTTGGTGCAATTTCAGAAAGCTCATCATTACCATCCATTCAGAAAATCAAATCAATGACTCGGTAAATGTGAGTTAAACACAGACTTTGTGTATTGGAACTTTAAACTAAGATGAGATGAGTTGTAAATTCCCAAATCATATGAACCAACTGCAGGTAATTGTAGTCCAGTGTGAGTTTGACTAATGTCTATAAAGTAGCTGCTATGACAGGAGATCTGTAATGTTAATGACCAGTTTTAATGGGATTAGAGTCCTCTGGAATCAGTCCCCCTGTTTACAGAAGGGAGTGTCTGGTTCCACATGTAACATGTAGCACAGTCAATGGGCTGCACATACATATATGTAGCACTTTTACATTATAAACCTGTGGTTAATAGGTGGTTTACAACATGTCTTTCATTCAGACATGCATGGATGACGGCAGCAGAAATATCACAGTAATAGGCTAAATATATAAATGTGTGTGTGTGTGTGTGTGTCTTTGATGTTGTGATCCATCCTTATGTTTACCTGATGTCAACTCCTAAAGCTTAAGAGTTCATAGCAGACTTACAAAAGCTCAAAGTTGCACACAGCAGCACACAATATCTTCTTGGCAATCTTAAATTTAAAAGCAATCTATATACAGAACATTATCCCAACAAATCCTGTAAATCTCAACTTATCCAAATAATACTTAAGCCTGGTTTTGCTAAATCCATTTCAGAAAAAGGAAAAATGTTGCTAAGAATATAGCAGAGATAAAAGACTAATTGTTAAATCATACAGCACCAGCTCCTTCTGTGACCCTGGTGCACTGTGTTAAAAAGAGCAAAAGCCCTGGTTGTTACATCTTGTCGGCTTCATTTAATATTTCCTGTTTTTATTTTGAAATACTGCGGTTCCTGCCCTCGTGTGTCACCCGCCTTTCATCATCCACTCCTGCCTCCAGTTACTTACCTGCCCTTGGTGTTCCTGTCTGTCAACCCTGTATTTATACTCCTGTTTTCCCTTCCCCTTTGCTAGGTTGTCTTTGTTACCTAGTGTGTGCATTGCTCTCCAGCCTTCTTTCCTGGTGTTTTATTCCATGGTTTTTGACTTAGTGTATTCTCTCTGTATTCGTATTTCTGCTTGTGCCCAGTCTGCTCCTGTTTGTGCTGTTTTGGACCGCTTACCTGCTTAAGCTTCAGTACAGATTATGCCCTCCTGCATCAACTCCAGTCTGCTGTGAACTTCTCTGCATTTGAATCTCTGAGTTCACCAGATTTTTTACACACGCATTTGGGGCATGGAAAAGTGCATTTAGGAATTAAGAGAACAAAGTAAAATCATTTACGTTAAGGCCGGTGTATATGTTTTATGTGTACAAGAAAGTGTACTTCTTTTTGTGTGCTGTCCTGCTGAGACATTAACTCGGTGCCCCCAAAAACAAAGCCAGTTGTAGCCGACTCTTCACCTCATTCATATTTCACCAACCAGCAGTCAGTGTAACACAAGAATTTTGGACTGCCCTACTGAACCACTGGTATTTATGAGTAGCTGCATGTCCACATATGTAAGAGGTATGCATATGTATATCACCATGTCTCCGCACTGGAGTCAGTCACTGTAACAAGATTAATGGTTGGCTGAGACAGAAGTCAATTTTCTTTCTAAAGAACAAGTGAGAGGAAACAAGCTTGATGGCCTGCACAGTATCTTGCTGCCCTCATCCTTCAGGGATCATCTCTCCCAATCCCTGCTCTCTCTCCATCCTACTCTCTTTCTCTCTCTCTCTCTCTCTCTCTCTCCCTCTCTCTCGTCTACTTTTGCAGATTATTATTGCAGATCCATCTCTCTTTCTCCCTCCATCATTCTCTCTGCCCCACTCCACAGGGGACTCACACAGAAAATAATCCTTTTCCCAAAAGCAGTGACAAGAATGAAATAGTTTAAAAAAGCTAATTAAAAAGTAAAGATTGATGTGAATGTTCATAGAGTAGAGAGTGAGTCAGGAGTCATCATAGAAAAGGGTAAGGGTGATTTGTGGGAAGAGGTTGTCTACAATCACTTAACTTCACTGCCTCCACTTGTGAGTTTGCACATGCAAATGTATGCACACAAATACAAACAGACATAAACAAGACTGCAGAAAAACAATTCACACTACTACTACATTCACACACACACACATTCACACTTTCTCACACACTCTTTCACAGCATAACAGCATAAATGATGATATATCTTTTAATGAAGGGGAAAGCATGTGAGAGGAATGCTTTATGGCTATTTAAACAAGTCAATTTCATGCTAATGTGACCACTGTTTACCATGCTTGAAAATTATAAACAACCTTCTGGTGTGGGAGGAGGAGAGTGCAAAAGCAGTGAAACAAAGTAGATGTTGACACATCGCAAAAGGAAATAGAGAAATCCTTAGCTTTGCCTTTGGTGAGTTTGCATTTGGGCATTTACATTTGTCCACCATATATCCTGTAGACACAGGTACAGTCAGACCATTAACAGTACAGTAAAGAATACCTTGCTCACACCAATGATTTATTCTGTTGTCACAAGTCTCAGCTTTCTTTATTATTATTTAATAATTTTTTTGCTGACTTTCCCTGCCATTCTCTCTTTCTTTCTCTCCTCACCCAAAATACACCCAAGCAATTCCTTGATCATACAGGTAAACACATGGAAAACTACACACAAACAAATGCGTGTTACTCGGGTTTCCCTATATCATAGCATGAAAACAAAAGCAGAGCTCTTGAAAGTACTGGTGAAGAAAATTCCAGTCATTGAATCAAAGAGGTAAGTTTGTGACTGTGGAGAGAGGAGGGTATGGAGCCATAATATGACACAGCTGAGCTTTCCTCGAATCATTACACAGAAAGACACAGACATTTTCTGAGATCAGAGAGCTGGAAGAGAAGACAGAAACAAAGGGTGGTTTGAAAGAAAGGGGTCTAAACTAAGAGAAGCATGAGAATGATATTTCCAAATACAGTTATGCAGATATAAGATGTGAAACAATCATGGGTCGTTGTATGCTGGAGTGAATATTAGCAAGACAAATCATCCATAATATGCCTATCAAATCCCATTTGCTGATATTGTACTGTGTGACACAGCTCTGTGAGTAGAATGGCATAAGGATTACATGAGTTCTTCTTGTTCTTCTTATTTTGCTCTTTACCTCTCCCACTTTCATTATGTCTCAGTCCTCTGGAGCCCTAACATTATATGGGATAATGGAATATTGACAGAGCCACTCCATTGTGCTTTAGACACAAACAATTCAGCCAGAGAAGCTCATATTCTATTCTAAAATGGGAACCAATGTGCTTATAATGCGAAGGGGCATAAAGAAAATGCCATGGAGTGTATCTGATGGATCGAATATTGCAGTCTAAACTTTATCACTACACTCACTAAACACCCATTTGCTCCATCTCTGTCCGTCACTGTGTCAATGTTGCCTCCCTCATAGACATGCAGTATAATGTTTTTTTCTAACCTACCATTTCAGTCTGTCAGGTTGTTTCTCTCTATATACATATCTTTTTGTCACTTCTCTCTCGCCCTGCAGATTGCCATGGTAACAGGTGAAAGAGGCTCAGGTTGACAACGAATGTGTTCTTAGTTGATAATTTAGTCCAGATTCTGGCAACATGGTATGGTAAAGTATCAGAAGTTTTTCTTTCTTTACCTCTGACTGTTTCTTTGTTTATGTTTAGGTCAATCATCACTAACACTGGAGGGTGGGGTTGGGTGGGGTGGGGGGGGTGGGGGGGTAACAAATAACTTGATGTAATAAATTACCACATATATAATGGGACAAATGGAAACTGGTTACAAAGAACTTTCATCAATCAACTGAAAGAAAACCATGTCTGAAAACATGTTTTGAAGGAAAGCAACAATTGTCCCATTATCATGATGACACATGTCAAAGTAAGGGTAAGGTGATTAGACTCTTTACATACAAGATAATTGATCCATTGCGCTTTGGCTGTCTGGATGATTTCATAACTCACCCAGGAACAGTATGATAAGCAAATACGTGGAAGCAAGACAGTTGTTGCAAGCTTAGTAAAGAAAGACTAATGATGATTGGATCAAATGGAGCAGAATGGAGGGAAGAGTGTTTGTAGGTTTCCATGGGTCAGTCACTCTCTTACAGGGACAAGAACAGAAGAGGAATAAAAACTGTGGGTCAACAACCCCATAATCAGACAACACATAGAAGAAAAAAGATGATGGCAACAACAGATTGAAGAGAGGAAAGATCACTGTGGCTTATCTCTCCAAAGATACATCATAAGGGTCTTTTAATATATTTAGCTGAGATTTATTTCATGTACCCATCTACTTATCTATATATCACAATGAAAAAAATCTTAATTTAACTCTTGAGTTTTCATCTCTTGAAATCTTTATCTGTATGTTCTGCATTCATTATATATCTCACTCCACCCCCCGTCCCTCCATCATTCCTCCAGCAATCCCTCAAACAGTTTTTCCTCTCCCTCAGAAGGTATGTGCAGCTGTAATGATTTGTGAATCCTAAATATCCAAACCATCCATCCATTTATCTCTTCACTTATCTATTCATCTACCCATTCGCCTATCTATCCACCCATTTGCACATTAATCTGTCCATCCATCCATCTCTCTGCCACGTTTTCATTTACTTCTCTCCCTGGATGAGCTGAAGTATGAACTGTAGGACTGAAGGATTAATGGTCACCCACGTTTATGATTTCCCTTTAACGTCACTGCCCTACCCATCTCTCCATCTGTCTGTTCCTTGCTCTCAGTTTCCTTCCATCATGTTACTGCAACCTCTTCAATCCTTCATTTTCATATCCATCAGTATGTGCATGCAAGTGTGATTGGCTGCGTGTAGAAAAAGAAGTAGAGAAGACACCGTTGTCATAGTAATTTCAGGAGGCACAAGAGGATGAGCTGATGAAAAGATGAGAAGAAATAAATTGTGTAAGTGTGAGCAGCTGGTTTCAGGTGGAATAAAGGCTTTACAAAGAATGAAGGCTTTACAGTTTGTTTTTTATTTGTGTACACATTCAATGTCCTGATTCAAAGGTTTCATATACATAAAACTTGACTGAGGTCCCCAAAAAGAGCCCAAAGTATGAAAGGACACCAGGCATAAGAAGAAAGCAGAAAGTCTTTTTCTATGGTGGCTGACAAGGGTGTATGCACTGCAATGACTCTTCTCAACCGGAATAGACATGATTGGCATAGACCTCAGGTTATCTGGTAACTTGGTTACATTAGCGTGATGATCTGACAATGGCCAACAACGGTCAAATGGCACCTGAAATAGTATGTGTCAGTGGAATACAAAGCTACCCCTAGAGATCGACATAAACCTTCCAGTATTTGAATAACATGCAAAAATCACACTATTCCAATGCTGACATATCAAGATATAAAAGTTGCTCTCTGAATGGAAAATGATGCTGCAATATCAAAAAGGCCCAACATTTACTGTACATAAATATCTATTTACTTAAAAACCTGAATGACCACTTATTTTGTCCCTTAATTTCATTTTTTTTCTCATTTTTTTATTTTTATTATTTTTTTTCATTTTTCTGTTATCTTCTTATTTATTTATTTATTTTATCTGACTTTTTTTTTAACTGCTTCCACATTTGTTTCTTCATCTGCAAGTTTTTTTTTTTTTTTTTTTTTGTGAGTTTTTGGCAGTATTATAAAGCTTGTCAAAGTCAAATTTCAGGCTGCTCCACTTAGCACTCCCCCTAGAGGACTGGAACCTTTCTTGTTTTTGTATTTGCAGCATGTTTGCTGTTAATGTATTTCAGTCAGACCCAGACTCAGATGAGGAGTCTGTTCTGCACCAAAATCTGCAACTCGCAGATGTATCAGACTGGCTGGCATCTTTTATTTGTTTATGTTGTTTGCTAGCTTGCAACTGGCAGTGGCTGACACAGTGTTATTGGTTGTGCTGATGCAAACTCTCCCTCTCAGTGGTGATAAAGTTTCACATTTACTTTGTCTTTCTCTGCTAATCGATGGGATTGGTTCTTTCAAGTTATATGACAAATGGTTTAAAAGGTTTAAATGTAATCATTGCACTGGCTGCTTATTTTGCTCATGACATTTTTATTTCTTGTATTATATAAAAATTGGCATATTAACACAATTAAAAACATGAATTAAATTGGAGGGGTCTTTAAAACATCACAGGAGAACCACGTGTCATTTTATGTGTGTGCCTGTGTGTGAGAGAGAGCAAGAGTGCTGTTGTTGGTAACTACTGTATATAAAACAAGTTACCTCAATTTAATGCTTGACTACTCCATAATCTTCAGTATGTCAGAGAGAGTGAGTGGCAGAAAAGTGCCAGTTATTATCTGCTATCTCTTTTATTTGGTGTCATCATTTCTGAACATATCTTCCACAAGTGTATATGAACTGCTGTGCTGGCCATATCAAAAATATATCTTATTGTCTGCAGTAATGTCCCAGAGATATAGCTTTCACGCATGATGATATAACACAGAAGCAGAAAATGCTGTAACCATATGATGGAATAAAGAGTACAAACATGTGCTTTACTGGTTGTCATTTAATATTTCATGGCATTTTTCCAGATTCCAGATACAAGTATACGAGGACGAAGTTTTTATGCATGCATGCATGTAAAAACATAGATTTAATTCTGGCTCCTCATGGACTACAATCTGTAAATGTATGTTCTTTTCTTTTAAGTCCATATTTCATAATCACTAAACAGTCCCATTTATTTCTTAGCTCCTTTAGATGGAATATCTTCAGTGCAAGCAGAGAAAGAACAAGCTGCACTCAGTTGCAGTCAACCCACCTTCACTTCTCATCATCCGATAATAACTATCACGTTAATTGTTTTGTGTACTCAGGGTGTACATTTAAATATTTATTTCGCCTTTAAAATACTTCATCCTCTTTTGAGCAATTCTTTCTCTGCCCTCCTTTCCAATTGACTTTCTGTCTGAAATAATGTCATGCAAACCTGACAGCATGACTTATGCCTTGGGTTCAAGTACATAATTATTTTGTTCTATGATTGATTGTTGATTAGTTCATTTTAAGTAGGCATTTTTGTTTTTGTTTGAAGTTCTTTTGAGTCATACTTGTGATAAATGGATGCACTATACTATATGAACTATGAATTAAAATTTCACTCCCTGTGGCTTGCAGAGATTACTCTTCCATGGAAATTGAACAATTTGTGGGTTACTTTTTTATCTAATTATTCATAAATTGCATTCTCATCACAGCGTCTTGCCCCAGATGTTGCTGTGCCTGCCGAATTTTCCTTCTCAGCAGCTTCTTTGCTTTTGCACATAGTTTGAAAACTATTATCTGACATGGCAAGGACTCCCATGTAATCTCACCGTAACCTAACACTAATACAAGACAACCCTCCCAATCAAAAGCACATATTACAAGACGAAATTATCTAAACTGCTCACACCAAGACTACTTATTAACAGTAACTTGTGGTTGCTATGGCACCAGCCTATCAGAGGGCCTGGGGCTAAACCACAGAGTTGTATATAATCCTTCCTATGATCCTAGTCTGTTTCTCAGGGCAACAAGCCTCCTGAGATGATTTATGTATCAGTCTCTCCCGGAGTCTGCAGAATCTTGCTGGAGGTACAGAACGAGACAGCAAAGAAGATGGAGAAAAGAAATAAAGTTTAATCACAAATGTGTGAGTGTGTGTGTATTTTTTTTTTTTTTTGCCTTTTTCTTAAATCTTAACCTTTTGCCTCAAGGAGAATAGCAAAGACGTGAAACAAAAGAGGATTAATCTTAAAAGCATGTTCTCCCTTATATATCTGTTAAACAACCCATTGAGAAACAAAAGAGCTTGGAAAAACCTTTATGTGACTTTTATAGTTATTATAACAGCCTTAAAGAGGCCTTGACATTTGGCAGACTTGATTTGATGCTCTTACTTCTGTTGTACTATCAAGGTTTCTCTTTTATACTACTTAAAGCTGCATAACTTTTTATCTGTCCACTTCAAGGACAACTCATATGGACACACATTGTCCCACACAAGGACAATATCCAAATCCCTTTGTGTTCTGCTACTAAGTAACTTTGCTATCCCTTGCATAGGGATTCTAAATCGGCTCTAATAGTCTTATATTTGCTCCCAATGGACTCGATGTGCTATTTGAGTATCTGAGGCACATGGCCTGGTGCTATGATATTACTTAAGCTTATGAACAACCATGGGGAAAGCCTGGTGGTAAACAATATGACCTAGCCCCGGCTTTCAGTGGCTTCTTATGGCTCAGTTGTTGAAAATAGCTGTTGACACATTCTTGAGATACCTCATCTCTCCAGACACACACCAACACACGCATATGCATATAAACAAACACTCATTGACATCATATATTTCCTATCCCCTTACCAGTACCTTAATCCATACAATTAAATGCATAATACCAAACGTGGTTTCAGTGGACTCATTGGATTCATTGGAGGTGATTCACGTTTACTGTTTATGTTGTAAAAGTGATGAGACAGAGCACTTTAACAGATGTAGAGTACACTGGGTTGGTTGGCTGGTTTGTATTTGTGTGCAAGAGAGCCTGCAGACACAGTGGTGAAGAGGAGGAAGGGAAAAGGAAAACAAGGACGACAAGACCCGCAAGCAACACGTGCAAGTGCTCTCACACACATCCACACAGCTTCACTCACATTTGTGGATTCATGCCCACTAAGCTCAATCATATTCCCTGAAGTAACATTTACTCCCTTTTCAACACCATACATAATATACTGCAGTCTATTTAGCTGATTCTTGGAGCTGGTAAGCAGACAAATTAGAATAAATTACTATTTCAGTATTTACTCTCCCTCTTCCCCCAGATTCCTCCCCCTCTTTCCCACTGCTCCAAACATAAGTGATAGATGGATAGATCTGATTTAAATACTGCATGAACGAATTTCATTCTAGTCTTATTTAAGAGTCTGTTTGCCAAGACAGCTTTGGTGTGATGGTTGCCAGAATTACGATCACAGTTGCCAGGTGTTTGGATTACCAGTATTGTTTTCTGAGAAACAATAGATCAGCAGAGGGGGAGAGAGAGAAAAGCATATGGCTCATTACAACAGAGTTTCTCTTGAGTGATTATGTTATGAAGAATGAACCATGTAGCATAACTACATACTGTAGAGAAAAGAAGGGGCTGATCTAGTAGCAATCTATCTACTATAGCACATTATTTAAGGTTTCTCTTCCATTTACATTTCATCAATTTGTCACCTCATTAAATATGACAAGGAACACCCCACCCAGTAGATCGTCCTAACATGTCATATGCACACTATCTGTATTGGTCTAACTAGATAACCGGCTATATCCTTTGTGTTCAACACACTAAACACAACGATTGCAGAGTTGAGTTTACTTATATGATACAGAATATGTGTAAAAATGAATATTTAGTCCAAATCATTCTTCACTATTTTTACCACCAAGGGAATGGTTATTTTAGGTAAATAATAACAGGCATGTAACTGGAAATGTACACTATGACAAAGGCACAGTGGGGCAGGATATTCAAAGATGTCTATAAATATTTGATCAGTCACTCCTCCACTGTAGAGACAATAAACATTTTGAGGCTGCTAGCAGATACGTTGGAGGCAGTAGAGGGTTTGTGATTGAACTATTCATTATTATTTTTTTATATTTTCTTTTGATATAATCACAATCATACTAAAATGTCAATTAAGTCAACAGCTGTTAGAAAAGATGGCCAAGGGCAAACACAGGAGGGTCATCGTCTCCAAACGATAGACTTTTCTTACAGCAGCCGTTTTAACAGATTATCACTAGAAAATTACAGGCATAACTAATAGAGTAATAATAGCTGTATGGGTCCAGATGCTTCTGTTCCACAGGCATTGAAATGCATAAAGCAGTGTTTACTTTCATGTTGACCCCTGGGACTGTTGTAGTTTTACTAGTTACACCTGTCCTGCTTTGACAGCTCTTACAGAAAAGGCTGCTACAACCAAACAACCATCATATATAACCAAACAAAGTACAGTCAAGAGCACTGACCCTTCAGTGCTCAATAAACTTGTTGCATTGTGCACCTCAGAGAAAACACTTGTTCCCATGTTTGAAAAAAAAAAAAGTGTTTTTTTTTTTTTTTTTTTAGCAACAACACAGATTCATAATTTCATGAGGATGCAGCACAAAACAAGCTCCTCAGTGTTAGTCACACTTTTGTATCTCAGTTCCTTTCATTTGAACTTTTCACTTTGACATGGATTATGCCTAACACTCACTTACAATGTTCAAATCTCAATCATAAATCATGATTGATTGTTAAGTAAGACATACTTTGTACAAATGAAATGCTGCAGAAAAAAAGCATATCTTAGAAGACACCAATCTAAAGGGAATTACTTTCTAAATTCACTAAAACAGCCTGCAATTGACTGAAAGATTTGAGTGAACATGAAAGCCTGTATAACATGATCAAATTAAATGAGCCCTTATGCAATATGATGAGTAAACAAACAAAACACAACATCACATTAAGATGTCAACAAGGATCATAGTCATAAAAACAAACAAAACAAAATTGCTTCAGAGTTTCCTCAAGGCTGTCAATTCAACAAAATAAGTCACTGTGCACATATCTGTGTAAGCATCCATATCCGTAGTTGCGGAAGCCTTGTAAATGTTGCTCTACTTTCGATCTATGCTGATAGATTATTTTCCTTGTTTATTTTCACTTACAGTGTTTCAGACAACATTGAATTATCCCAACTTGATCACCTCCATCAATACTTTTGAAGATTCCCACTCAGACCAAGTTTGCTTTGCTGGTTCAGATCATACTTGCTATGAGGATGTCTGGTGTGGTATTAATGCCATCAGGGTGCAGGCTGGACTGTTTTCCAAAATGAAGTTGAATGAAAATGTCCAAAATATTTAATGTCAAATGTTGCTCATACATCTTCTCTATGTATTTAACATCTACCTCGCCTCAAATATGATGAGATGATTGGTGCATCTAAATTAATGCTTCTGTCCAACTCTCTGTGCTCACATATATAGTGTTTAAATACACCCAAAGCTGTTCTCCTGTTACAGATGAAATATGTAATAGTGACTGTAGCAGTCACTTCCAAGCCATTTTCAAGATGCTGCTTTGCACTGTTAGAATCCTCACTTTATAAATGCAACAGAATCACCAAACACATGTATGTAAGACATAAGACAAAGACTTCGCTTCTGGCTGTATTTACTTGGAAAATGGTCACTCAGACGTCAGCTGCTGTGCTGTCAGCACAGACAGATGTGTCTGTGAAAGGAACACTGGCAACTCTACTGTATGGAAAGTAGCTAAGGTGTGTCCAGAAAGTTGATAGATTTGTATAATATGGCCGTGAGCGTTCATTTTCCATTTGAAGAAATATAGATGTGAGGCTAAATGAAACTAGCAAGCACAGAGCAGCTTACACTCCTATATTTAGACTGAACAGAAGCAGAACCAGAATCCTTCTTAAAGTTGAGCTAGGTTGACTCATCCTACTACCAGATCATCTGAAAGCACAGTTCACAACCTGTGTCTACCCACTGCACTACCTGTCTCTCCCAATGTTTCCTGTTTGTTGCTTTCTGCAAGGCACTTTGCACACTGCCAGCCAATGACTCATGAGCTTGAGCAGAGCTACTTTTACACACTCAGTCTTATGCACACACTCTCATATACACACAGAAACTAAGGTGGAAAAAATTAAGATGAATAAGCCTAGACAGGCACACCACACTCATGCATGTGCATGCACGTGCATACACAGATACACACACATACCAGAACATAAATACAAGCACCCCTGCTTCACCTTAACCCAGATTAATGTTTGTTTGGCTGCACAACCCACTCAACCATGCCAGGATTTTCCAATAGCCAGCACACAGGTGCATCTGACACACCACTTAATGGCTTCAATGTGCAAAACAACACAACTTTAATTGACAGGACAGAAAAAAGGAAAGAAAGAAAAACATGAAAGTCTTGACAGTGTCTATATATTGATCCTGCACTAATTAGAGTTTTAGTTAGTTTTAATTGTGCTAAGTAAGATGGGCAATGTCATTTCTATGTAAATAAATCAGTGGTTGTATTGGGGCACGAATAAATCATTCAGCTCCTTTAAATGTGCACTGAATGTTTCATAAAGTTTAACTGGCAGAAATTGCAGAAATACAAGAAGCCCCATAGTTTTTCCCATTTACATAACTGAAACACTTGCTTTAAATTGCGACTGTATCCAATTGTTCTTCTTCTCCTCTTTCTTCTTGTTCTTATTATGCCAGAATGCAAGCAAAAACTGTGATACTGAAACCACTCTGTGATACAGAGAATGGCATGAGAAACCAAAAGGTGTGAGGTTAATACACCTGATCATTGCCAGCATGGAACAAGAAATCATAAAGAAGCAGTTCAGGCTTGAAACACTAAGCTGAGCTGTCTCTGCTTGTTTGCTTTAAAACAGATGTACAGAGGAAAGCTGTTTAGGTCTTTATTGTCAATCAGACTGTCAAAAATGAAAAACTGCATTGCAGACATTTTTATACCTTTGTGATTCTGGTTGAATTGTCTTTCTGTATGATTGACTGGATGATAAGTTGCTCTTTGACTCTACTGAGATGCTATCCCAGATGTGCAATGCAAAAATGTTTTACTGAAAAAGAAAATGTATTATTAGAGTGTATTAAGTCTTAGATGGCGGTCCTTACAGGATCTATTTGACAGTCTAATCGCATCAGTATGTGTAATATAAAGTAAGAGACATTTGCTTTGGCTTTACCAATTTAATTGTAATGTTTAAATAAAACATATCAACAAAATTATTACTTGCCCATCAGTTAGCATTTCTTACTGGTACTATAATAACTGTATTTATCTTTCACTTGCAGTCCTCCAATGTAATCTCCATGAAACTCGTGGAGCCTTTTTATGGTTTTGATAAGTGACTATGTATTTAGCTTAGTTGAGTAAAGAATAGAAGTACGGAAGCATTTGCCTTTGGCGTGAACTTACTTAAGTTTTGACTTAATTACTATGTAACTTTTAACTGTGGTGAAATGGATGTTAGCTGCAAAACTGCAGAATTTCTCAAGCTAGTTCCCCTTACATTCAACTAGCACAAATTATTATTATTATTATTATACATTATTACTAAGTTTTATTTATCAAAATGTACCCAAATTCTTACTGTGGCCACTACATTATATTGCCTCGAAGTCCAGAATCGTTCCTCAGGCTTAAGGGAGTTTACAAGTTTTAATTGTGTATGTCACCTATATGACCAGGCAAAGCTTAATGTCACATCGTGGGTGAGATAGTCTGGCTTCTCGTATTGAGAGAAGCTGCTTCATTAAATACACCCATGGCATTTTTGTGCATTGTGTCTCTCATGTCCCACCCTCTAGAGGTTGTTTTTAAGCTGCTACAACTACCAGTGTACATCTTACCAATATTCAGGCCAGAACAGCTGCTGCAGAGTAATGATGTGGTCTACTCAGCTCTCCCATGAGAAGCTCTGATTCTATGCTAAACAATTCCACTTGGACACAGATGGAGAGGAGAAAGAAATCCTCTCTGCTCAGCCAAGACAGGAAAAAGAGCAGGGAGAGAAGGAAATTGTGATACAGAAAGAAAGGAAGAAGAAAGAAAGATTAATTACTGAAATTATTCACAGGACATTGCATTTATTTGTATGCTCTAGGTTTAATCCCAAAGAAAGCAATTGTCTTTTTAAGGTATTGACTCCAAAAATTGATATTTATTCACAAAGGGTTTTCTGGAGGTCAATGTTTTTCTTAACATGTATAAAAGCATAAATTTTAATCCTCTAATGAGGATGCACCAAAGCTAGACAGTTTCACAAAAGTGATATTTGAGAAATATGCAAATCTGTGATTCAGGTGCATGGTGCATGTTTCTGGGAGAGGTGTGAGTCCCTGATTTTTAATTCATTTTCTCATGTCCGCCATCTTGTCTGTAAGTCGACACACTGACATGGAACATCATATTTTCCTCATCTACATATGACAATTTATCCCTAAACAATCATATTCGGTTGTGCATGTTCACAGACTTTTTTCTGTGTGTGTGTGTGTGTCCCTGCAGGGTCATGTATTTCTCCTGCTTCCCTATCTATTATTTAAGGCATCATACAATATTTATCAGAGGTTTGTCTCCCCAGTGCCAACCACAGACTGCCAATATGTTCCCCTGGTACCTCTTGACAACTCCTCTAACTCATCATTTCAACAGGCTCTCTCATACCATTGTTGGTCAATTGGAAAAAAAACTTTTAGGTAATAAGCTAGTAGAAGAATTAGTAGTAGAATTTAAATGCCCCATATTGTGGAAAATGAGAATGTATCTTTTCTGAATATAGAGCTTTTTGCTATATAAATACTATAAACAAGAAACACAAGAAATGCACACAGTTTGTATTCTAAGCCTTAATATGAGCCTGGATTTCTGTAGGTTTGTCACAATGAAACATCTTCTATATTTTTATTTGATCTCTATCAAGGGCTCTTAGTTGTGTTTTGTTCGGCCCCTCTGACTTTTTTGCAGGTTTTTTTTTTGTGTTACTTTCTGTGTTGAGTTACACTTAAAACCAGTGGTTATTCTGGACTGGAGACTTGCTTCACAGATAAGGGATGTATCCACTGCATAAAGTTAGAACTTCAAAAAAGGTATCTTTGACATGCCAAAGATGGTGTTGGATACTATGGCCTTGCATGCTCCTGTTGATGGCCTTGACACAAACACACACACTGTACGAGTCCCCCTGGAGGGTTATGTAGCCATGGAGAGTGGACTGAAGGCAGGTGCAGCAGGCTCTGCTTCTCCTGCATTGGACCTCCACACTATAACAATGGGGTTTGCATTGGAACCAGGCGTAAGGTTCAAAAGCTCCACACCAAAGCCAGCCAGAGCACTTTTGTCTAAATGTTTGAATTGAAGTGCTTGAGTTTTTGACCTCTACTACAGCTATGGAGAGCTTTTCTGAGAGGGGGCAAGGGGGCATATGCATGTGTCATGCAAAAACCATTCCAGTCAATAGTTAACACCATTCCATTTATCTAAACAGTGTGTGTTTAGTGAGTAACAATGAATGCAACATAATTTCAAAGTCCAGAACTTTTACCATAGCAAGAATACACTGAGCCTTGAAACAAGAATACAGTATATCACTGCACTAATATCAGGAAAATATCATGAACATAACAACTGATTGAAGGAAAGTCTTGAAAGATAATTGTATTGTAACCCTTTGTTCAGAAGTATTCTTTTTGTATTTGTAAGAAAGAGATTTCTTGTCATGCAGTGGGTCCCTAAAGGACAATACTGTCTATCCTCTCCATATTTGCTCATTTATTCATCTTCAGTGTAATTTTATTAAACTGCCTTCTTCTATGCACTTTGTTCATTGTAAAACAAATGCGTATTAGGTTTTGTATGAGACACTGAGAAGTAAGAATATGAAGAAGAGAAGACGTGCCAGAATTCATGTTCACAAGATTCACAAATGTGTGAATGAATATACACTTACTTGTAGAACACAGAACTAAAGAAGACACTACCTCAGAACAACAGCTCTGACTGAGGCAGTACCAGTTCACATAGTTAACATGTTACCTTCAAGCTTAATTGATCAATTAAATTAATGAGTTGGCTCAAGAACCTAGAGAAAAAGACATAAAACCATTACCATCCATCCCCTCAGAAACTGTAATTGTGGACCGATCTATGTCCCTCATTGTCTGTTCTTGGAAGCCAATGACTCTCTGGAAAACTACAGTGGGTCACTTTGAATAGGTTTAGTTGAATAGTACCTTGGGGAACACAATCATGGAAAACGCTCAAATCCTGTAATTGGGCCATCATAACTTTCTCCCGACATACAGGCTGATTACTACAATGAAAGCAATAGATAGAACAGGTTCTCAGCATTGTCGGTGTCATGTTTGTGAGTTCTTGTGCATGCTACTAATACAGTTGTATGTAATGGAACAGTAAACTACAAATAATAGATGCCCTCTAAACTAATTAGGAAGAGATGAGCCTTGGAGCTGTGTCACAGAAATAATGAAACTGTGTGTATGTGAAAAGGTGTTTTTAGCTTTTATATATCACCCCTTTAAGTAGATATAGCTATAAACCAGTTATTCTAACTGCTGCCCTTATGGTCTTGTTTTAAACCCTGACAGAAATGTAAGCATGCTCAAAAAACAAAATAAGATGTATTTTCACATTTTGTATGTATTTTGATGGATTTCACTAAATACAAGAAACAACCAAGTAGAGGAATTCCAAAAATGTAAACATTATGGATGCTTATTTGTTTTTTCTGCTCTTTGGTTTAATTTGTTTGATTGTGCAGATTGCTACAGATCAAGCAATTTAAGAAATCAGTTAATCGGAAAGAACAGTATGATAATTAATTCAATAAAGTAATTAATTGTAAAAACTCTGTATTACCCATATCCTCAGCTCTTATTTTGATGTTGCACACTACAACCAAATAAACATATAAATAAAGTATGCAAACAAGCAAACTGCACAAAATGTCTTAACCAACTCTTTTGCAGACTAACTCTAGTAAAGTCTGAATGCGGCAGTGTGTGCAAAATATTTCCAAACAAATCCACTTGGGGGTGATAGAAAGTGCAGCAGTGGTTCAGTGAGCATATAGTGAAGACTGGGATTTCTACAATGGGTACATCTGTACGCTCAACTCTCTGAAGTGGTGTGATACACAAGAGCCACTTCTGGGAGGGCTAAACAACATTTTTATTCTAACAAATTCTTTATAGGCTTAGCTCCTCTTTTCAACTTTGGTGTCTTTGAAGTTGAGTGTTTGTAGTGTTTTCTTTGTAACGGCTGCCACTACACTGTAGAAGCATGTAATCTGGACCTGAGAGATAAATACCATGTAAAATGAAAGGAGTTTAAGTAAAGAAAAGTGAGAAAAATATAAGGTAGTCCTTCTTGAGCTTGATCCCTCTGACACATGCACATAAAGTTTCACCCTGCATGTCTCTGTGCTTGTGTGTGTATGTGCTCATGCATGATTCAGATGCCCATACTGGACTAACACAAACAGAAATATACAGTGCCCAGGATATTTTGTCATTAGCCAGTCTCTCTTACAGTGTGTTGGACACGCTATGTTCAAAGCACCTGTAACTTGCAGACTACTCAGAGTGCACACTGGTCATTGCACATGTTGGTAGTAGTACATAGTACATTTTTGTCATTGAGTGCTACACATTTTAAAAGGGAAAAATTTAGAGGGAAATCCAGTGCAGGTAAACAACGCCTATGTGATACCAACCCCATTTAACCCGATGTACCATATGGTTTATTACACAGAACCATCTTGATTGGGTTCATTGGGAACTGTTTGGAGAAGGGCAGATGCTTTCAAAAAAAAATAATTGGCAGGTGTTTGGACAAACCATGTGTCCATCATATGACATCAGTACATAGACATTTTCTTCTTCTGTCACATCTCACCAGCAACAACGTTCCAAAGAAAGGAAACAGCAGTCCTTGAATCAGGTAGACAACTAATTTATTGATTAGTAGTTAGTGGTTACAACAAAAGAGTAGTGAGGGTACTCCTGCTAATGGTTCAGTGCAAGTTTACATAATGTACATTACAGAGAGACTTTTGAGGTCATTGAGAGTGCACACTTCCTCAAATATGCACTAACAACAGCATTATTTATTCCATCCTGTTGCACACCAGTCAAACATGTTTTTGACACACAGACCTGGAGCTCGTGGTACCATGTGAAAACATCACGCAGATTACTGAGTGCACACAATGTTTTAAAATCATGAAGAGACTTTGCTTTGATGGATTCTATTCATCTCCCTTCTGTCACATTTCATAGGATTTTTTAATCATTGAAATCTATCACATGGTGTCATTTCAGCCCAGTCTGACACACCACATACCGTTACATAAGTTTCAAAAGGTAGCATTTTCTAATCACTATGTCCTTATGGTGCCTTCCTCCTTGTTTCTTCTCTCAATTCAGTTGTAATTTCTCTTCTCTACAGGAACAGCTTGACCTGAATATGCATGTCACCAACCTGCACACATACACAAAAATGTGTATTCTTCCCACCGTAATTACATTTAGGCAACATATTTGTCTATTAGCATGACCCATATGGTCTAAGGAAACACAATTTACAGTCCATATGGCCAAACACACACACACACACACACACACACACACACACACACACCATAAGATGAGGATACTTTCTATTCATCATTATGTAAAACATCTCAGTGATGTAACATCTGGTTCAACACTAAATAACAAATTGGTCAGTGACATTATAATAACAACTTGAAGTTCAGGAGGAATGTATTCTGTGCTGCATGAGTGTTGTGGTTACCTTTAAGAATACTCAAATCTCTGGAGAGCTTTACAGTGACAACCAGCCCTATTTGTGTAACTAATTCATTCGAATGTTGGGAATGGTTAATATGTGTCATGAAAAACATTTGAAATACCAATGAGACAGCAGAGAGTTATTGTTGTCGTCTGGCTCCACTGTGCTTCATGTAAATAAAAAGAGATTTTAGCTGGCCTTTCAGTGCCAGTATATGTGCTGAAAGATTAATAAATGGGCCCCAGTGATGTTTAAACTAAACATCTCTTCTGCCACTTTGGATGAGACATCTGTCATTTTGAAAGATATGCTAAACGGGTATGACAAAGGTTAACAATCTCTTTCCATTTGCCAATGATGGGGTTTGTGCGAGAATACACATCAGTCAGTTTCAGTATTCATGCCTATGCAAGATAATGTGTATACATCCAGATGGTCTGATCAAGATCCTGTCTTGAAGCAGGAGCCCAGTGGCCTCATCCAAACTAATCCTAGCAAAACCAAAAATCCTCTGTATTTTTAAAGAGAGACATGGCAGCATGGGAGAATAATTGGGAACAGTTGTAATCCTTAAATGAATAAATCTGGCGGATGTGTTTTTCAAAGGAAAATACAAGTGTTTCTGGAACATAGCATCACTGACTGACTCACTGGTTATTTAAAGAAACAACTAGGGACAGACTGCTTAAGCGAAGCACACTGAAAAGGTTGCAGGATAACATTGATAAATTAAGTGGTTATCTAAGCACAGCCAGCTGGTTAGTGAAGTAGGATATTCTGGGGACAAGTGGCCTGGTTACAGTTTTTTTTTTTTTTTTTTTTTTTTTTTTAAACACAACCCATATATAGTTATGGTTACAACATTAGGAATTATTAACACTTGAGCATAAAACATTCAACTGTAATGTAGCTGTCCTTCAGATCCTATTGTCTCCAGTCTCACTAGTTTAACATCAACACAATTTAGTTTTTTTTTTTGTTTGTTTGTTTGTTTGTTTTTTTTTACAAAGAATAAAGTAACCTCTGACAGAAAAAAAAATTAATGATTTTGCATTACTTTTTTGTGATCCACGTGAAGTGAATATTAATTATAATTTTTTTGGATTGAAATTTTGGTGTAAATACATTGTGCTCATTTCGTGGTTGGTTGCATTGCTCTCTTACAAATCTTACAAAAACTCACTTCAGTACTTTCTATGGTAAAAAAGAAACACCAGGATAAAGGGAGAAAGCCTCAACCTCAGTGGGCACATGAATAGTTACACATATGGTGTACGCGAACACAATGCACATGCCCATAAATACCAGCAAATCATGGAACAGACACATTGACTCTGCCATGGTCATGCACATGTGAATACACAGAAAGAAGCATCTGAATTGAAACTAGGCCTGTGCAAACAGTCCTATGCACACACAAATGCAAGCTCTTAGAAGCTAACATTTGTACATATGTGAACATAGAAGGATCTGTTCACAAGTCATGCACCACAAATGCTACACAGATGAAGTGATGCGCACACAACTTGCCAGATGGCATCACTGTTTTTCTCAACATGGCAGTCTTATTCCTGAGGAGTCAGCCAAATCTACCACAGCTTTGACCACACAGAACTCACTGCTTCAAAACACACACACAAATGTGCCCATATAATCTCACAAGCACGAACAATACAAAACACAAATAACACACTTTAAATAAGTAAAATGAAAAAAATTGGAAACTAAAGCTCTTCTTTTTGCTCAAAATTGTCAATTTAACATGTCTCAAAAAATATTTATATACACACACACACACACACACACACGTACAGTATGTTTATTTTGTTATTTTAATTAAAACATTATTTCTCTATCAAAGTAGTGCTTGGGGAAAGACAGAAGATGTTCCTGCTTCCTGGAAAAACAGCCAGATGATATTTGTGGTTTTGTGTGACATGTAAAATAATGTCTAGTTCTTGGCTTTAGGGACTGCTAGATTTCAAAACAGGAGAGTGAACGATACACTAAGAGATGTACACTGGCAAACACATATGCAGACATGAGCAGATGAACACACATGCACATACAAGCACACACTTATGCTGCAGCCCTACATTCCCTCACACCCTCCTGTACCCTCTTCATATTTTTTAAATAGCCTTGCAGTTGCTTGTAGATGTCGCGCCACATAAGATGACAGCAACGACTCTAAAGGCAAGAACAAACTTTTCCATGCTGAAAGGGCTGTTTTAGTTTCTCTGGTCTCAACATACAACCCATCAGCGACACACACGTGTCTTTGCCTAGAGCATGAGTCCCTGTGAGGTATCACAATAATACATCTGCTATAGAGAAGACACAGATTTTAAAATTCTGACCTTGAGCTTTTGCTGTGTCTTCGCTGTCTCTGTGTGTCCTATACTCTGTCTGCTCCTTCAATCTGTGAATAGGCTGCACTCATGACATGTGTTTAGGTGATTGGCTCCTTCCCAATGACAGGTGGTAATGTCAAATTACCCACACTAAGGGTTCAAAGAGATGGTGAACCTGTTCAGGGCAAACGCTCATATCTCTCTCCCACCAATGACCAACCAAATCATCATTACATGTCAAGACTGCATGGATAGGATTGTTTTCAACACGTGAGTCTGTGTGTGTGAATGTATGTGTCATCGTGATAAAATGTGGGCCTGCAGACAGATGTACTCTAGAGGGAACTTCCACAGAGGTGGTTTTGAGTACTTTGGCAGGTGTTAATGTATCTATGTGTCTGTGGATAGATTTTGTCATAATGACAGCATCACAGCTGCGCGACATTAAGTGTAGTTGAAATGTGTGAAACAAAATGAAACCATGGGTCAGAACATCAACAAGTCGATGGGTATGACTGGTGTGATTACAAGATGGTCTCTGGTTTGTACTGTCATAAAGTCTGGCAAAGCCAACATAATACATTAATTGTTACTCTTCAGTAATAAGTCCTTGTGTATGTGTTGCAGAGACGCCAAGCCCATTATTTAGTGGAATATGCATAAGCATTATCAGGCTTATATGTGGCCACACAAAGACAAAAACAGAGTACAGTAGAATGGCACTAAGTAGAATGCATACCTCATCCAAGGCCAAACAATCCCACACATCTTTTATTCTCCAGCATGTCTTTTTTAATTTATTGTCTATAATCCTTATGCAAGACAGATGTATGCTACCTGTTGTATGAAACAATAATGTCAAAATTATAGAACTCATATAATTGCCTCATCACTATGTCACAACCGCTATTGGTCTTGTGAAATATTATTGGTTGCAGGCAGAATGAAATACTGATATAAGCTTTCCTAAATGCCGCTAGTGCCATGTGCACTATCATTTACCATTAATAATAAGTACTGTTGTTGGTAATATGGATTCAGCAATTTATTCCACCAGATCTGGATTATTATCTGGATCTGCACCAAACCGTACAAAGTCATCTATCTCAAAAACATAAATATGTCTGACTTTTTACATCAAGATCAAATTATTACTCCCTAAAATTGTTAAGGAAAGTGATTTAAAAAAAAATCCCTTTAACTAGATCAGCACCAAAATTTAATGGGTTCTCACCTGGACCCTGACTCATCCCTGCATATAGCTGCTAATCGTTTCAGTGCATATGTGGGATCCTGCTGACAAACATACCTTATGACCATATGTGTCATTTGTCGCTCTTAGATAAGAGTGTGCCAGCAGAAAGCTTAGTGGATCTTTGGTAACACATGATTAATATGTTCCAACAGATATTTTAAGAGACATCTCTGAGTCAATAACAAACTTTTATTTTATTTTTTCACTGACCATAGTCTTATATGCAAACAAATGTCTAACTATGGCAGTTACCCAATCCAGTTAGGTGTGTTGCTACCTAGATCACAGTCCTGGGCTAAACCTCTTTAGCCGTGTCAAATGTAAACTTCATAGTGAGGAAATTCAGTTGCTCCAGGCTCCAAACACACTTTAACTCTTGAAACACATGGAATGAGGAGTAAAGCCCAATATTGGGTTTCTGGCCGATAGTTTATTAATATTGCTCTAAATGATGTAGATAATAACTGCTGCAAAAGTGCTGAAAAAGATCCAACCACAGAGTTCCTGCTGTGCATCCATCCATCAAACTAAGTGTGGGTGTATATGAGTGTGTGTGGGTGGGTGGAGGACGATTTCACCAAAGTGTTCGTGCTGTCTCTTCATCCGTCAAACTAAGCAGCATTAGAGGAAGCTGTGTGTCCCATCAATTATTCCCCTCAGCACATCCATTAATAATGACTGCTACTTAAAATAAGACACTGAAGGACTGACAAGGCACTGAGCTAAGTGAAGGCTCAGGGTTTGAATGTTGTCCATGTGTGTGTGCATGTATCTGTTTCTCAATGTGTTTAAATGACAACACAAGTTAGACAGGGGACCTGTGCTGACTTATCTACCACTGTATTCTGTATAGGCACAAATACAATATCAGCTTTGAAAAAACAGGGGCCATCTCATATTGAGCATGGAAAGCAGAAAATAATGTGTTCATTAGATCAGATATTTCTAATAACGGGAGCACATACATACAAGGGTGCTGTATTATGGGTGTTTGCCATAATACTCCTTAGCCAGCAAGCATCTTCAGTGCCTTCTATAATAAGTCTTTCAGAGTTAGTTAGCCATTCAAGCTGGGGGAGGTTATGGCTAAGAAAGAGCTGATAGCGTCTCCTGGTGTCTTTTCTGCAGAAATAAACTGGAGAGAAAATATGTCAAACAGCCAAAAATTACAGCTGTCCCAGATGATGAGATGAAAAAATGTCAGAACTGTCAGAAAATGATTCTAAAGGAGGAATGAGAGTGAGAGTGGAATAGACTTGCTGCAGTAACTCTGGCCAGTGACTACACCGACTGAGAAGGTGACCTGCCCACAGATTTAAAAAGAAATTTTAGAAAGCTGCCAAACGTCAAATGGCTATCGGAAGATGAGAAAATTGCAGTGTAAACCAGGCACAATCAGGCTTGTTTTAGTCATGTGCACCTAAGCCCTCCAGAACTCTGGGGTAAAAACCTTGGAGTACCACAAATAAAAAGGAATAAAAATATTTGTCTTGGGTCATGATAATTCTGCAGTTGTTTTGTCATAGTGCAGATGAGCTTAAAAATCTTCCGACAGCAGAAGACAACAGTTTACACAGCAAATAAAACTCTAACTCAGTGTGGGTGAATGAACCATCTGTGAATCAAGACTTAATTTCAAACTTTCAGAATATTTTTATCTCATTTGCATGTGACACTAGAACGCTGGAGCATTTTATTTTTATTTCCCTCACTGCTCATTTTCCTATTATATGCCTCTACAATCAAACTAGTGGAAATCTGTTGAGAAAATTTGCATGAACAGATTTTCTATACCATAATGCAGTGCCAAACGTGATGTTACAGTATGCCCTTTCATTGAATTATGTCTCCTCTTATGATTTGATATAGTAAATCCCCTATCTGCAGTCTTCCTAGTCTCAGGACTTGACCTGCAGTCAGCGGTTGAGGCTCTTCTAACACCACAAATATGACATGCTCAGTGAATCATGCTCATGGACTGGACACTTGTAACTGTCCTTCATCTGCTTTGCCTGCTCTTCCAGGAGTCCATTTGTCAAGAAGCAGAACACCTACACTGTCTCTGTTCTCCTCACATAATGCTGCACAGTCCTCTCTCTCCCTCTTTCCTTCCCCTACCCTCTTTGCTTCTTCTCAAACCATGCCAACATCCCACGCACCTCTGTCTTTCTCCCTCTCTGGTTCTGTCTCTGAACTTGCCTATAGTCACGTTCCTCTACCGGTCAACAACCAGAAATTGAGCTGATCGTTGTTTGTGTTTGTACATGCCTTAAAAGGCAAATCCACAATGAAAACTGATCAATTTCCCACTTTTGTAGATCTCTAATGTTGTGTCTGTGTTTAATGACAGATGAGTTAACACTTTCTGTGTGGTAACTATTTTTTGCCTCAATAGTTGCAACTAATTCAAAAATGGCACCACATATTATCAACAGTCAAAATTCTTAATTTACAAGCAGCGATTTCCTCTCAGCACAACAATTAAGTTTATACTAGAACTCAAAACTCTTTACAAATTTAAACAATTATCTCCAATTAATTTAACACTGTAACACTCATGCTACTGTTCCTAATTTTTTTGGGCCAACAGTAATTAAATTACAAGTTGATTAAACTACATGACATAAGAGGATAATTCTTTCTGCTTTATTCCAAATCTGAATTGCTCTGTTTACTGCAAATCCAAACATTTCCAAGACTAGACTGGCTAGTTGTGGTTTCTGGCAACTGTTTTAAAAGTGTGTGCAGTACAAAAAAAAAAAAAAGGGGGGGGGGGGGGGGGGGCACTCCTCCTGCTCTTCTTTCCTCTCTCTCTCCCTCCCTTCCTTCCTGTGTCTGGTCCTGTCTTGTCTCAAAGCATGCCAGTGGCCATGTCTCTCCCCATGTGGCCAGCTGTGTCACAGGTGATCCATCACCACAGGTGGAGGCTTATTATTGGCCGAACCCCGTGGGCCCGCCGATCCTGACAAATCAGCTGTAAATGCCAGCCCTTAGCTGAATGCTCTGATTGGTTCTGACAGGCACAGCAGGCCTTATGCCAGCTTCATGCCCCCTAGACCCCAAAAACCAGGTGTAGGCAGGTATGTGTGTTCGTATGTGTGTGTCTTTCTACATTATTCAGCACCTGCTGTTGGGGGTTTATGTCTCTGGTTTCTTTTCCCTTGTTCTCTTGGCTCAACAGCACACAATGCAGTGGTCAGCGGAGAGTATATGTGGGTGTGCATGTAGTGTGTGTTTATGTGCCGACGTGTGACATCACACAGAAGCCGTTGTGCGTATATGCACATTCAGCGATTTTCTTCTAAAAAGTCAACCCAAAACAGACTTCCTTATTTGACCCTGGTTTTCTCCAGAAAACTTTTCTGCTTACCAAAAGCTTTGGGAGTTATTTCTTGCACATCCTCTGGTCAGAGTTTGTCAAAATTAATGTGGTCATTACCATGCACACACTGTCAAATGTGCCTGGCTCTCAACTATTTTCATTCTGGTGCAAAGATACTATGAAATATTAGATTGTGCATGGTCTGTTATTTCTGAAATTACTCTACTAAGCACTTGCGGATAGAGAGAACTCTCTATAGAAGCAATGTGGACATTTTAGAATTCATTTTCTCCCACCACAGGAAGAGCTGTATGGGGCTCATTTAACCCAGTGCTTATGATCCACATCATCAAGCCATTTACACAAAAAAGGTACAAGTCAGGCTGTGCTTCAAAAACTGGTGTGATTACTACTAGTTCAAATTGGAGCCAAACTGTCTCTCCAGCATGACTCCATTATTTAGTTTCACTTAATACTAGGTGTAATTTGACAAATAGAAGGGTGCGGGTGAAATTCAAACACAACAACCAGCCCATAGACTGTAACAGTGGTTGCGTTAATATCTCTTTTTTAAAGAATATTGTAAATGTTTATTTTTCATGTAAAAGGTAAATATAGCGTGATTCACACCTTCAGCATGATTCAAACACAAAGCGAACCTGTTGAAGAAGTACATTGGACTTGTGTGCAGTATTTTAATTGAGGGCTGCTAATCAATATAGCCGTTGCTGTGAAGGTTTAAGGTTCAATAATAATAAGAAGAATAAGAATCTGGTTGATCAAAACAAAAGAAAAGTGTGAATCTCCAGTGTGGTGGAAATTCTTGTAAACTGAAGAAGAGATGTTTAACTGGAGTTCAGATTCAGATGTCTCAGACAGAAGTATTTATTGAAAGTTTGATGCGCAGCAAAGAGAAAATGGTGATATAAGAATAATGCCACATCAATTTTCTGAGGATATTTTGTTCCATAAGTGATCTTGTGAATCTGTGGGCCCTGTGTTACCATCTTACCATCTTGCCTATCCCGCTGTTTTTTCAAGGGCACATCATCAAGATAGTAGCCTACTGTTCACATACGGTGCACAATGCATTAACAATCTGCCTGTTATGCACAAGCAGAGTGTTCCATAAATGTGCCTCAGATGTTTGAATAAGTCAAGTAGAATGTTACAACACAGCCACTATGTCCCTTGAACATAAATGATGCTCTGCAGAGAAGTGTTTCTTCTTACAACCTGGCAAAGCTGTTGCATGCAGTGGTCAGTCACAATATTTAATCAACTCACCACAACTAGAATCTAATTCTGTGTAAAAAAAAAACATCATTATAATACCAATTTGTCACAGTGCAGCACCTCTGGCCTTTAAAAGGAATGAGAGATGGCACTCTGGTTTATAACATGTTATGAGACATGCAACTATTTGGATTTTCTGCCACTGAAGCTGGTTGTTTTTTTTTTTTCTCTCTCGTTAAATTAGCAAAAGTTGTGTTAAAAGTTCAATGCGCTTGCACCATGTGCTTTAGACTGTGCCCTTCAGACTTTGCACTTTGGACTGTTAAAATAGAGCCCTGTGTCTTTCCATTTGTCTCTCATGTATTTCCAAATTTTCCATACATTTTCACCACATTATACTCAAAGTTCTTAAATGTCAGTATTATGTATGGATAAAAGAGGATCAAAGGCATTCCAAATTCATTTTAAAAGTCTTTCTTCTACTTCCTTATCATTATATGAAGTTAAAACCAGCCCTGTTTAGTGCTTTCCCTTCATGATAGCCTCATAGAAAAAAAAAAAAAAAAGCTTTAAAGCAGATTTTTTTTTGAGCGCTTATGATTCATCCATTTCTGCTGGCTAAAAATAAGCCTCTCTGATGCCAAGTAAGCACCCACATAATCCAACCGTCGACATTACAAGTTATAGACCATTCACCCAGGTACTGAGGCCAAGGAAGACTGCAGTCATCAGAAACAGCCTGTGCAAACAGAAATACTGTTTTACATGACACCATGTTACAATAAGGTTTGAACAATGTCAAGAGTGAGATAAAGAGATAAAATCCAGACAGAGAGAGAGAAGGTAATAGAGGTACAACAAGTTCAACTTTTTGAGTTATTATCTTGTTGTAGGATGAACCTGACCAATCACTCTGTCTTCCATCGTTACTTTTCCACACTATTCTGATAGTAATATACACTACGACCTCCTACAGTGCAATAAACCTATTTTCTAGTGTGAATGGGTGTATTAACAGAGTTTGTTCATGACACCTTGCCTTTGTACAGAGGGTTTGTAAGAAATATACCAAAGTTGGGCCACCATTGAAGAGAACTGTGATGTCCATGTGATCAACATTTACTCTGATTTATGTTCAATAAAGAATATTGTATATATAATATAATATAGAATTATATTTCGATAGACATGGAACATTTGAGCATGTATTCACAGAGGGGACCTGCAGTGGATATAAATTTGTTATTTTTAAAGGTTAGCTTGGGACAGGTGCATATTTCCCCAGGGATGAGCAGCTAGGGCTTTCCCTTGTTACTGATATACTGGCAGATATACAATATTTTGTGTAACTGGCATCCATTAGCAGGAGCATGGGGTAAGAGGGTTAACAGAACATGTCAAAGAGATTTTGGATTCTGTAGAACCTTCACGTATCATATATGTACTTACACTCTCTGTTATCTGAAGAATAAAACTTGTGTGATTCAGTATTAAGATTCCCGTCTTAATGTGTGTTTCAATTGCTTTCTACAAACCAATTTCTATCAAGTTTTGTTTTTTCCCCCTTTCGTCAGTTACAGTTTACTTTTATACTATTTATGGTTATTCACTGAACTTGTTTACATTTCTATAAAAAGTGTAAAATTTGGGGTGTTTGAAAACTTTTGACAAGCAGTGTAAGTAGTTTTACTGTTCAAAGAAATGACCAAAACCGTTTTTTCTTTTGTGGACAGACTTGTGGACAGGAAAGGAGATTTAATTCAAATCAGCATATTGAAGTTTCCCTGGAGAGTTAAGAGAGTAAGGACATTGGCTTTGTCCTACCAAGTGCTTATAAGATAAAAGTCTAACATGGGAATGTTGCAGAAGCACAATCACAATCACACATCCCTCCTGTGTGAGTCAGCCCTCTGCCCACTCTGACAGCAGGGAGTCCCACTCATATGCAATGTTGAGCAGACTTCTAACTGTGATTAGCCACCTCCAGCAATACTTTTACCATTTTTTTCTATCTCTTGTTTTCAAACCAAAAGAAAGTGAAGCTGAAAATTAAGAATTAAGACAACCCACCAAAGTTTGTTAGTCAAAATAACAGCTCCTAAGTGAGCTCGTATGCGCCAATGAGCCAAGTTGCAGGAACATGGTCACAGTTTTCCCTACCGAAGCTACAGCATTGAATAATGGCCAGAAGTTTTCTTGGAGAGCATTATGTTACAGTGAAACTGACCTTTTGGATGTAAAATGTCAGAACATAATTTATCCTTACAGACATTTGAATCACACTGTGTCATATTTATTGTGTGAATTTAAGTTATAGCTGAAAACATCAAGAGGTCACAGAGCCCTTGACTTTTTTCCAACAAATACTAATCAAAACAACCCCAAAACATTACAAAATTCACAAGTTGTCACATGAAGGAAGTAGCAGAGCTCGCCTCATGCTGTTTAGATGTTCAGAGCATGAGAAGGTCGATATGGGCAATTGAACAGACAAAGAATACGATTATATCATTAAAGACTTTGAGCTCTTCTTAACCATTAACACTGATTTTGTTCAAAATGACAGCAATGCTTTTCTAACCCTAGATTACAAGTTGTTTTAGTTATCTAAGAATTAACCATGACAACTCAGACAGCAACTGAGAAAAAGGCTTATATGTGAACGCTTATTTGGCTTGTTTTCAAAAGTCTGCTGACCACTGATACTATGCACTGAGGAGCTATCTCAAGTTATAGAAACACAATAGCAAAGCAAAGAAAACAAAACTATCAGGATTGTCTGTCTTCAGGGTCTGATATAACACAGATTTAAGATAAAGACCATTAATTTCACTCCCAAACCACTGTTCTAAGGATGTACACCTTGGCAACAGATTTCAAACCTTTTCATGAACCTTTTCATGAAGCATTCTGATTTATGCGATTTATGCTGTTGAGATGAAAATTTTATGTGAACGGAACAGGAACATATATGGACTACGGCATTGTGACTAATATTTAATAAAGGTCTAGCAATCAAGCACAGTATGGGTGAACAGTGAACAGTATTAAGTGCTGAATAGATTTAGCAGATGTCACTGATTAACACAGCAGGTGTCTAATGTGTTCAGACCTTGATTAAAGTGGAGTGGTGAATCTCAGAGAAGATGAAGAGCGGCACAAAAAGTGAAAAAAAAAAAATCCTCTTAAATTGAGAAATATAATTTGATGATTAATTATTAAGAAAAAGGGAATCATAATTACACCTAAGATATGGTCAACAATACTAAAATATGACATTAATGAGGATCTTACCTACATTTCTATTGCATAATTACCTTTCTATTGCACTACTTCTGTAGTATAAATATACAGAGCAGCTGACCTGCACACACTACAGCCATGGTGTACACTCCCATTCATTACACCTGTATATATTTCAATATATATTGTCTATTCCTGTCTATTGTTTATTTTTGAATATTCTCTATTTTTGCACTACTTTTGAACTTTAACTTAATGTTCATTTTTATGTTGTTTACTATGCAAGTAATTGAGAGCAGGGACCAGGGAGCAAACACTACCACGGTGGTGTTGTTTACCATGTAAAAAGCAGGGAATCCCTAAGTCCCCAGTGAACTGACCGGGGCTTTGAGCCACATCGTTCTATTCTCACTTCAAAGAACAGACACAAACTCACCCATGACCTCTGAGAACAAAACGAAAAACACAGACGGAACAACAGAGACAAAAGATTAAAATATAAATGACAGTATAAAGATAATGGGAGGGGCAGGGAGAAGAAGACATGAAAAAGGGAGAGGTGAGTCAAGCAAAACTAAATAAATGAGTTATTTAACAGTGAAACAGAGAGAGTGGGGTCATACAGGAATGAAAATTGCTGTCTTGGCAGAGGTAGTGATGTCAGAGTCACTGGAGTGATGAGACAGACAGCTGTGGGATAGATGATGGAGCTGCGTGCGTGTGTGTGTGTTGTTAGTAATCTGAGAACAAAAAAAGCTCCTTCAACAAAAAAGGTTTTTTCCCCACAACAAAAATGAATCTAAAATTGCATTTTAATTTAATTTAAATAAACTGGTATCACAATTATAGGCAGCTATTGGTTTCAATCTATTTCAGTTTGTTGAGCCTGGCAACATGCTTGATGAAAATAAACTAACACAACATACATTTTTTTTTTTCTGAGTTTATGAAGATGTTGAAGTTTGCTGTTGCGTGGCAGTGAAGTTACAAGCACCTACTGGTAAAATTAGTATTTATGAGCTCTGATGTCAAAGATAGAAGACATAACATACGCAAGCCTCAATATCATATAGAGTATAACGCATTAAAAATGATGCTGTTCTGTAGCTGACTTAGCTTATAAATGTCAAAGGCAATAGCAGCAGGAGTTGAAATCATAACAAGTTCTGCTTGTAAATGCAACCTGAAGAACAAAATTAAATAAGTGTGTGAGTGAAATATTAGTATCAGGTTCTAATTAGGGAAAAACAACCGTCGCTTTAATCTGCTTTTACTGAAGCATTCTCTTGTTAAACTCCTCCTAATGTTTTAGGTTATTCATTTACAGAAGCTTAATCTGCTTTGTGCAGTCTGTCTAACATTGCCAGAAAATGGCTTTGTCAGTATATTGTACTCAGTAGATTCAGGCTTTAAATTCTTAGTTTCAGAATAAATCAGGTTTTTCCAACATGTGACTCTCAAATTGTAGGCTCAACAATGATTTAAAGATGCCTCCATTCGGCTACACCCTGTATCCACCATGACAACCAATAATCAAACTATACTTGCATTTGTTCTTCGTATAATCTAAACGTAACTATGCGCATATGTTTTCTTGCTCCATATTTGTGTGTGTCCATGCATATTCATGTGTCGTAAATCTGTGATAAAGCTAGTCACAAGTCATTATAATAATTTCTCTGTTGTTTACATGGGGTATTATTCAAGTTCAAGAGACATGTGTATTTTGTCTTTCAAAAGTGTGTCTCAAATTTAGTTGACGGTTTCCAACCTAAAAGCCATTACCTGTCAGTGAAGATTAACAGAGGGCCTAATAAGACTGTTTGCGAGTTAATTGAGTAAAGGTTGCTGTCTGCGCTGGTCACATCAAGTGTAGACAGTGTTAAAGTAACAGGTTCTTAAAAACTTTTGTCTTGCTTTAATGTTTTTAATTTACTGAAAAAAAACAACCAAGCCTGAAATGCGAGGGTCAATCAGTATTCTTTGAATTGCTCATCCCTCTAAGTAAAGTATAATAGTATAATATATACATACGCTGTGCATGCGTATTGTTAATATACGCAATTAGTCTGTGAATTTTGAATATGACTTTATTATACTGTACAGTGCTTCACTCAGTTTGCTCATCAAAGATAATTATGGCAGCTGATTATCTTAGGTAATCAGAGCATGTTTCACGTCAGGAAAAGAGACTTGGCGTGCATTTGTATACGTGTGTGTGTGTGTGTGTGCGCGCGTACCCGTGTTACGTAAGCATTGTCTTTTGAGTAATTTGCAAATCTCCTTCATGTGCACATCCCAGAATCCCACAGCAGGAAGCAAAAACACACAGCAGAGTGATAATTCTGACTAACATGTACAAACACACACATACACACACACCAACACACACACACCAACACACAACAGTGGTGCTGGCCTTCAGCCACTTCCTTCCAAGCTAATCAGAGGAAAGAAGAAAGTGTCAGAACTTCAGATGTAGCACAGCAGGTGGATGATCCATTGGGTTGGATGGATGTGTGTGTGTGTTTGTGTGTGTGTGTGTTTGTGTGTGTGTGTGTGTGTGTGTGTGTTGTTTTTATATCAACTGAATGCACACCTACCCATAGGGACTTATGTCACTCCTGGGAGCAAGATTGTGTCTATGGGTCTACACTGATTTCTGAAGGTTAAGACTTGGTTTAAGGTTAGGGGAGGGTAAAGGACTAGGAAAGACATTAAATCAATGTGTGTGTGTGTGTGTGTGTGTGTGTGTGTGTGTGTGTGTGTGTGTCCTCTGTATAATGTGATAATTTAATAGGACATTAAGAAAAGAACAGCAATTTATTCCTTTTTTTTCTTCCACAACATGAATGAAAACAAAGAAATCAAAGCCCTGGATCCGGCCAAAGCAAGAGCTGATTACAGGGGATACCCAGTTCCAGCACATTGCTTACATGCTTCTTAACCTTAAGGCTAATTTAATTATGGAATACTTCAAAGAGTAGCTGCACCCAGACAAATAATCTTGCTTCTGCTGCCAACTAGTAGTACTTACATGCTTTTTCCACACCCGGTGCAACTGGGTGCAAACATCTTTTAAGTATTAAGCACCAAATGGCAAACAAGTGGAATAATGAGAGGCAAAGCACAATACAACTAAACGCAATTAATCAAATTGTAACAGACAAAACAGCAAATACAAATCCACTTCACACTTTATTTAAAAAGACCATTGAATTAGAAAATCTAATAGAAAGTCCACCTTGTCAGCTTCATCCTACTGTTCACAATTTTGGGTGGCATGTTAGTCATATGAGTGAAAATACTTATTTAAGAAAGTCTAACTGTCTCATTGGCTAAATGCAACAGCTTTCTGACTGGAGGGACAAGGATGACATTCACACTTCAGGATGCCAACACCCTGGCCATGGCTCTGACATAATGAGCGTAGGTTGCCTGGGCAAAATCCAGACCTTTACGAAACTATGACACAGTGGAAATATTATAGCAGAATGTAATGAATTCTTGACTTTTCTTTTGTTCATGTTTCACAGGCAGATGTCAAGTTGACACTTAAGTAGCCCTCTTTTATTGTAGGTTAATAAAAAATACCTGCAGCTTACAAACAAGTCTGGTTTCTGCATATCACGGTTTGTTTGCCAACACAGCATGACTTTAAAGCTCTGTTCAAATAAAAGCCTCAGATGTTGCATGAGGTTGTCCATCCACAAGCCTCCGCAAGTGAATGAGTTGCTTTTTTTATTCTATATTAATGTCCATGAGAAGCTGATAAATGTTTCACCGATGAATATCACCTCTTTCTGCTCAAATAGAAAAAAACATTACCATTCACTGGGGGAGAAATGCTCACCTCAGAAGGATCCCTTGATTCTCTTTAAACTAAAAATAAAAAAAGTTCAGATACTGTATGGCACAGATAAAGTTAGAACCAACCTGTCCAGGCATGTTATCAGCATATTTGTCACATGGCACAAAATGTCCTCCCACCAAAGGAATGAAGAAGAAAGAAAGAAATCTCAGATATCAGTTGAGACAGTAATGGTCTGGTGAATACTTCTGAGAGACTGTGAATACATGTGAGTAGGGGCGATTTCCTGTCTGTTTGTGTAGTCTGAGAGAATGCCACTATTGAATGGGCCGCTGCGTTCAAGTAAGGGAGGTCAGGGAAAAACCATGGTCATCTGTCAAGGCACTGACAATGTGATGACATTGCACTAACTGGTATAAGAGATATAAGAGAGTTATAGTAAAATTAATTTTGTTTCTGCACAGTGTTTCACAAGAGCAGATAAAAGACAATAACGCAAAATACAGCAAGAATTTAACATGTGAAGAAGCTCTGGAATTGAGTTGAAATCATCAGAGGCTTTATTTCTACAGAGAGTATGTTACTTCTAATTTGAATACAAATGGTTGCAGATGGCATCTTTGGCCTAAATGGCCTCAACATGTTGATGTTATTCTCCTCATTATTGACCAGCGACTTACTGCATGGTCAAGAAATTCTCTAAGGTATTTTGCAGATTGAATTAGACTAAAGGTATAATTAACTTGAAAAAATCAGTCTGATGCCGTGGTGGCTAATGTCCAATAAACTTGGTATGACACATTTTTTGTGAAAACAATCAGTGGAAAAAGCCATGTTCTCCCTGCCTCTCATTGCTGAGTGCATCTTTGGGAGAGAGATTATGTTATGAGTAATTCATCTCTTTCCTCTGCTGTTCCAGTATACAAAGTACAGGGGATTGGGGACAAATAGGCAATGCCACCATCAATAACAAAAGTATAAGAGACTTGTAAAATTCAGTCATTCATCCACTTACTGTGGCATGTAGTCATGGTTAACATATGTTTATCTAGGAGGACACATTCTTTGAAAAAGATGCTGCTTTGATGCAAGATAGGAGAGAACATCAAACAATCAAGGATCCTCCTTGATGTTTGTGTGTGTGTTTGTGTATGCGTGTCTATGTGCATGCAAATGTGCTTGTGTATTCAGTAAACCACAGCATCTTTTCAAGTAGTCAATCAGATTATCGTGACTTGAGCTCTCGTCTCATCATCGTCTGTGGTTTTGGTACCTAGCATTTATGTTGAAGATGGAGGGAATGGATCAATGATCCTCATGTGATTCATGTTCAGCACAGATCACAAGTCAAGGCACAGAGATGCTTCGAAAGTCGATGCAAAGGTAAACAAGAACTCATGGAGAACGATGTTGTGTACAAGTCTTTTTAGTCTCCGTTTATACACAGAGGGTGTAGGTGTGCTATAAGAGTGTATATCTTCAGCCTCTAAGATGTGCATGTTTACTGTGCAATAAATAAAGACTGCCGTATGTAATCAGGCATGGAGTGGGAAAGTTAAAAATAACACTGCCTCTCACATAGTGTCATTCCATTGACTAATCACAACAGAGCATCCAGTGGCTACATTGGCAACTACTGGATACATATTTGACGCATCTATACACTAAATGGAAATACACTTGTAGATTGTAATGCAATCCAATTCATCATATCAGCTATAAATTTGAGCTTTACAACAATAACAATGTAAACTTCTGATTGACCCTGTCAGAGAGTTATTAAATGAACTATATTGTATACTATATTTACTTATATTCATACCATTATACTATATTGTATATTGTTTATTATTGAGGTAAAACTTTATTCAGGTGTACTGCACTCTCTTCGTGTTTGTAAACAGTGTGGGCAAAACATTAGAGACACCTCTTCATATATCATATATCATATATATGGAATATCATTCTACTGAAAACTACAATCTTAATAAGAAATACATAGTAAAATCAACATGTTTACAGCTTTTTAAATGTAGTATTTGTGGCTTCATTTGTTGTATTTAATAAAGTGGACAGTGTATAGTATGTGTACATAAATGCATGTTTGTATATACAGCACAGTAATGTTTTAATGGTTTAGGTGGTTGCAGACCGCATTGTGAGCTGGTAGCAATGTGGTCAAAATGAAACACATCTTGCGTCTTTACTTATGCAGCCTGTGTTTTTGGTCTCTCCTGCATCTATTCAGCAAATCTATTTTTCATTCCCATTGAAGTCTTCAGTACTTTTAGGCAATAAATTCAGGAAATATTTCAGTCCAGTGGTTTCCTCATTTGTAAATTCACATCAATTTTTTTTCTTATAATTGTCAATCTCCTGAATAAAGGTCCATGAAATTAATTTGTGGGTGATTGTTATAATTATAGGCCCTATCACATACAGGTAGCGATTTCCAAGGGAACTGAATGGCAATGATGCAAGAGTTGGAAAGTTGAATGCATTCTCAAGCGCACCTGAACACCTGAACAGTCAAAATATGCCAACAAGAAATGTGCACAGTCAAAACTGCAATTTGTTGTTGATTATTATTAAAATGGTTGTATCAGAATGCATTATGATCAGGTTCAGCATTGTGCCGACAGCGTGTTTGCAATTTTATCCACTCTGTGTGACTGGGTGGGCACATGTTCATCCTTCAAGCAATTGACAAGCCACAGTTTGAAGGAGTTAGACAAAAATAAAACATAACTCCAACATTGTATTCTGACATGGGTATGTAGCTGAAATAATCTGATGCATGTATGCATGGTATTAATTACAGTAAGTAATGTAATGTAGAGAAATTTCCAGGTATGAAATCAACTGGAAATGCCTACTGGCTAAAGTGGGCATGCGTGTAGTATCGTCCTATTCCCTACGTGGGATCACAGCTTTAAATTTGCATCTATTATGACAGGCAGACAGTCACATTGCATCACAGGTTGCAACAGAAATCAATTCATCTCTTGGAAACAAGATGGCAAACTTGCTGAAAACTTAAATCTAGCGTGTTGAACCCATCCCACCTCCTGCTCCCATTAGAAGAGCAAGATCACTTTAAGTCTGTCAATTTGTGTTTTGGGGCATGGACAAATTTGCTAAAAGTTATGTTGATTGAAACATGTTAATCATAAATTGTTCAGGCATCTGAGTAAACATGATTTCATGATAAGTTCACTGTCACTTGCTAATCAAAGCAATATATTTAAGACTTGAAGTACTTTGGCATTGACGGAGAGAAACAAATAGAAAATAAAAGAAATACAAGATGAAGGCGGTGAAGGAAAGAGAGACAGTTGATAAGTTGCTGAACCTCATCCCAGTCCACCAACAACAAAGGGTGACAATGAGTGAAAGACAGAAAAAATAAAAGGGATATTAACCCTGAGCAGAGTGATAAGAGAGGGATATAAGCGGCTTCCTCTTATCAGTCCAGGCAGAAACAAACCCAGTCCATCCCTGCTCACAGCCAAAAGACAGAAAAAAGCCCAAAGACACACAAAGATGTACAAATGCGCACACAAATACACAAATACACACACACTAGCACCCTTGTCATAAAGGCATCCACCAAATATCAATGGTGCAATAAAGGAGCATTTGTTTGAGCTGAGTGAGCAAACTGAACTTTTTTCAATCAAAAGACGCACAGCAATGACTACAATCCATTTATGTCTTGTACTATTTTGAAGAGACTGAAATACAGTTTGAAGCCATTTCCAGTGTAAGTCAGTGGCTGCCAGACTGTCCATCACACATATTATATGACTGCACAGGGAGAGAGAGAAAGAGCAAGGACTCATGTGTTGTGTTAAATCAGAAGGATTCACTATTGATCATTCAGTTGAGTGATGCTTCAGATGTATGGTTCAGATGAATTGGATCAATACACTGTAGAAATGACGGGATGAAACCATTATCCGATTCATACACTATTTCTCTTTTCCTCATGGTAATCCCTTCAGCAAAAGATAGTGTAAGGAAAATACTGAATGACACGGCCAATCATAGTTATAGTAGGTTTGGTTAGATTAAAATCACAGGGGCCACTGGTAATCAGGTTTGGGGTCCTAATTGCAGTAAAGTAAAGTTGTTAAGTTGGTGAGTTCATAAAAACACAAAGTGTTAAAGACAGAATTGCTGATCAACTAACCAGATTGCCACTCATTCCAAATGACAAATTTAGACACATAGAGTGAGATAGAAGATGTTTTTCTTCTTCTGGACATCTACTTTACTATATTCAATCACACACTGTCTGAAGTGCGCTGTTATAGCCCACAGCTCTTTAAGGCCTCCTCTGAAGCTGACCAATCAGAGCCCACTATGCTCCTTGCTGTAATCAAACAATTGTGGCCATTTTACTTTGGTTCTGCCTTACTGGTTTGAGTGACAGTCTGATCCCGAACAAAAACACAATAGACCCGATCCACCTCCATGAGCCTGACTAGAAGAGGAAAGGAAAGATCTCCACTGCCAGGAAACCAGAAAGAGGGAAATGACAGAAATTTAAAGATGAGTTCTATAATCTGCAAGAGACTTCACATGAGAGGATTCATAACTTGGAATACTTTTATGAAAAACACTGTTTATGTTTTATCTCTGCACACATCTGCACAAAAGGAATATAAATAACAGAAATATGGACTTAACACTGCTTCACAGGTAAGGAGTCTCCACCATCCTCTTGGTTTATGATGTAAATCTGAATTATACTTTTGTGGTCAGAATTGAAAATGAAAAAAAAAGAACCTACCAGTTAAATTGTGGGTGATTTATCTGAGCTAAAGGGGTGCAGCATGTCAATATTGACAAACATTTAAGCATTTATATGTATGTGTCAGTAGCTGCCTCTCACTAACATGATCTGGTCACCAGTGATCTGGTTAACCGGTTCCCCGGTGAAACATCACAGATCCACATTAATAATGCAGGCTCTGAACCATACCATTTGGTCACATGAGATGTGATTTATCCCATCTGTTAGAGATAACCATTGTGAAAATAAAGCATCTAAATGTCAAGGTTTGTGAAGTAGTCCTCCTTGAAGTGCCATGCTCACAGTATAATGTTTGGAGCAGTGGAGGGAAACAGGTAACGATGAAGTTAATTTCTCCAGGCAATTGAGAACACCGTGTCTTTTCAGTTACAAAGCTAAAGAAAACACTTCATTTTAGTAGTTATATGTTGTGCATTGTGTGGGGACAGCTTGCAGGGGATGGCCAGATTGCAGGTGGGCAGCACAGAGGGACATATTGACGTCAGTAGGCCTAGGAAGTAAGTTCTGGGCCTGCTATTAGGCTAATAGACATTTCGCTGACAGCGTTACTCTCTTTGGTATAACTTTTGTTGACACTGTAGACAATTTACGTCCACAATAAGCTATATAAAACACTATAAGGAAAACTGAGAAATGCATACTAGGTCCTCTTGTGTTTCTGATAGATGAGTTCACATTAATGTTTGCAATTTCAGAAATAAAACAGGCTTAATTTCAAATGTCAGTAATATAGCAAAAGCAATATATATATATATATATATATTTTCATCTAAGTTAATCATATGACTTTTCATTCACAAATGTAAATCAAACTTTAATTTAGATTGTTGAAAATACTGATTATAAATTTACAAAAACTGGCAGCAGCTGTATGTCAAGGAAGGTACTAAATATGGTGTATTTATTTTTTGTATCAGTGGACATTATTATCTGACATCACACAAATCATGAACAGGCAGTAAAATGAAAACCCTTAGAATAAAGACAATTTAATGTAACAACACAACAGTTGTTGAGAGGGGGTTAACTTGAAAGAAGGTGTAACAGAATCATACTTGTATGCATTGAAAAATGAAGCTGTGTGTGGAATTATTTACATGCAAGTGTGCGTGTAGTTGCATATGGATGTACATGCGTGTGCATATTTTGACATGGCGCACTTGGCAGCTGACACCGGTTCCGATTCTGTGTGTTAATCTCCTTTGAGTGGGGTTTAATAGCACAGAAGGCTGACTGGTAGACCCTTCCAATATTCAATGGTTGTTTGGCTGCAGAAGTGTAGCTCTTGCCCAAATAAGCTTCTCACCAGCCAAATCATGCAATGACAACTTGCTTTATCATTGCATCCATTCTCAGAGAGGAGCCAACTGCATCATAAAGGAAGAGAAGTTGGCAAAGAGATTGAAAGCACCAACAGCAATTGGGACTTAAACAAGTCAAAGGTTGCTTCTGCTGAATGTTTGTAAGGTTTTTACCGAGATGATGGGAATGTCATGGAGACAACTGCAAACATAAAATAATTAATCGATGAGGGGTGCAAGGGAGCCAGCGTAAATTCCTGTCCAAATGTAACCTTACTGTCTTCATTAGTTCATTCTAACAACAATCTAAAATGAAAATCGGAAAATTGGATTGCAGACCAGTGATTCATTCATATTGAAGCAACAAGAGAGAACAAATAAATTTGTACCTCTGAATATACTTTTTCCTCTTTGTGTTCTTAAAAGGCTTTGCAAAATGGGCTTTACCAATGCCCGCAAAGAATGGATGAAGGGAGCAAGTGGGCATACATCACCAGTGTCGGCCACTGTCCAGCTTTTATTAACCAGCTGTGCTAAACATCCCAATCACTATGTGCAAGACAATGCTAAGTCAAATTTAGCTCATCAAGCCAACTGGCTTTGTGCCCATTAATCTCAACCCCCACTGTTAGGCTGGTGTTAAGTGCTCATTAAACGGAAAGAAAAATGCTACAAGAGAATATGAAAATGATCCCCTGTGATTTCTCCTATTTACAATTTTAAAAAGCATTGAGTGAATAGTAGTAGGTTGCTAGTGTAGCAGCTCAATTACTGTGTCTCAGCGTGTGTGTGTGTGTGTGTGTACTGTGCATGCGTTAACAGAGTGCCAAAGTGGAGGGGGTGAGCGGTTAGATCAGACTGGACTGGTTCTCAATGGGAACACATTTTCAGCCTTTAATAACTGCTGTGCACCTGAGCAGCAGTGCTTCCTTTAAACAGTGTTTAATTACAGTTCTTATGTCTTGCTTTAGAATATGCAGTCCATATCATGTCTCAATAAAACTAATCTGAAATAGCAAATACAGTTTGTAGGAAATGTAATTGCAACCAGTTGATGTTTTCCACAAACATAATGAGGTTATTTTGGTATTTTACATATTTAGCAAGACACAAATACACTGATTCTGAACTAATCAGGAAAACAACATTACTTTTGCCAAAATCAAATACGATTTTGGCAAAAATATCCCCAGTTAATACTCAGGTACCCACTTCAAACTTTCATACCATCTCATTACCCATTATCAGTATCACATCTCTCATCTCTAACCATACCTCTAAACCACTGGAAAAGGACCCACAGGAGTGTACTTGGACTGAACACTATTTATCAGATCTACATTGTTTAGTCTCAAAGTAGTAGTTCATATGACTTGCATTTACTTAAAAAATAAATGAACCGATGTGAACCGAAAACTTATTTGAGCATAACAGACGCGATCAGCCATTGCTTCAACAAATATAAATATTTTGTTTGTTAGGTCTAGGCCTGTCTGTGAAGAAATAACTAAGGGCTGATGGGTTTGGCCACCTACAAAAGAAAAGAGCCAGAGTAATGCTGAGTATGTTTAAGAAATCATTATTAAAGAAAGGAAGAAAAAAAAAAAAAGCAAACATTCAAATATAACAAAGATGCACAATGAAAGAGACAAACAGCATTAACACACACACACACACACTCACACACACACACAGACACACTCACACACAGAGTCACATGAGAGCACACACTGTTCCATGTTGGGTTGACAGAACTGGGACAACCAATTGTGAAGTTAAAAGAACCCATAAGGCACAGTGTCTACCATCCAATGTTTAGCGCTGGTGGCTGAACCAGGCCATGCTCTAAGTAATGATGGCAGCATGTGGTTATGTGGCTCACAAGGGGGTGTAGTGGGTTGTCCTGCCATACAAACTTAGAAGTACTCACACACACACAGCATATAGATGCATACTTTCAAGATTTTATGAGTTTGCAGGTGTAGTCTCAACTCTTTTCTGAAGTTCCTTATGTGCACTCAATGCACACAAAGACACATGCATAGCTAGAAAACATGGGCTTGCATATTTGGATTTACACTTACACTTTCTTGCATAACCATATGGAAACATGAAAAGGGAGTAGAGCTTCAGAAAAAAAAAAATTCTCCTATTTAAATGTCTGTGTGTGTGAGTGAGTGAGTGAGTGAGAGGGAGAGAGATCTCTGTCACTGCACAATTGTGTTTTCCATTATGTAGCTCATGTTCAATGCTTCTGTGCTATTAATGCTGTTAAACATATTCAGTTTGCTTCCCCTCTATAGCTCAAAGTAGCAATTAGCTGCACTTTAGAAGAGATTACAAAAAATCAAGCACTCCTACATAAAAGGGTAGGTGGACCTGAGGCACATTAAGTTACTGTGAAAGACTGAAAATTAAAATTAAGGTGATGTAGCCTTACAGTATTATAAGATGAAAAGGGTGGTGTCTGAAGATTGAAATTATCACTGTGTCATCACAAACAGGATGACGGTTAATATGAAATGTATGGTGATATGCCATGTAGTATAAATTATCTCAATTTCCATATGCTTTATGAGTCACTACATCACTCGACTTCCAACGGAGGAAGAAGTTTTCTCTTATCTAAATAAAACAACAAAGTTTGCCTCTCAATATCCTCTTTTAGGAATATCTAGGCATACGATACAGGCGCAGAATATTGGCACCAGAATATCGTGGCCAGCCGTGTGCTTAAACTCATATCTAGATTCATAATGCACGTATGTCTAAATGTTAGGTACAGGACACAGGGTGGGACAATAGAGGGAATACATTATCAGTCGGTGTGAGAAGAGCTGGTATAAGAGCTGGTATCAATCCCTCACAAAGTTGCACTGCACTGCTTGACCACTGCTCACACACCCCCTCCTGTACTGCTGCTCTCCAGGTAATCAAGTTCACAGCATGTCATTAAAATGGCAAATGGGCACAGGTTAGAAAGAAAAAACTTGCAGCATGGCAATAAACCACCTTGCATGCAGAGCCTTGAACTGCATGCTATTACAAAGATGGCTATGTATGTAGCATGCACTTTGTAGTTAAAGATCCCATGAAATGGCTTTGAGATGTAATTACCTTTCATGATTTGATGTGTTTCTGCATGAAACAGTATTCGTGGGTGGGAAAAGTGGAAGAAAGGGCAAAGATGACAAAGTGGACACTGATGTTGACAAACCACTCACTTTCTTTGTCAGTCCAAACTTGGCTGCTTTCCCTTCCTATTAATTATCTGTCTTTTTTTTTTATGTTTGTTGTCTTTATGTACTGTAGATATCAATCTTTTCTTCATCTTTTTAACAACAGTGGCCATATTCAGTGGCTGAGTGGCCATCAGTCAGCTTGGTGGGCCTCTACAGAATTTGGTGGTGGATCAGTGTTGAAAAAAAAAAACATTGGCACGTCAGAGAAAGCAGGTGAGAGTTTAGTATTCATGGATCTATGAATATGCAACTTAATTCCTATCTATCTATGGCCCTGTCCAGACCTGGTATTTACATTCATCTTTGGTGATCTGATAACAAGTGGACTCAACTCCACTGACGTTCACAAGTCTTTATCACACACAGTCGAACTAGTCCTGCCATAGTTTCATAACATACCACAAATATTTTATTGTTCCTAATGCATTGATTCACTCAACTCCTCCTTACACCACTCTCTCTTATTCACACACAAAGAAGCCTATTGACTATGGACCCATCTGTTGGATTAGCTAAAAGCAACAACACAGACATGTCTATTTGCATATAAAACAGAAGTGAGATTTGATCTCAAGTGGTCACTCCAGACGCATGTGGAGATGCATCTTAAAGCCAGGTGGGAACTCACATTCTGCACTTGTCTTTGAATTACCGATTAATTAATAACGATTACAAATTAATACCAGGTCACCTACCCCTTAGCTTCTCCCCTGAACCTCCAACTCTGCTCAAACATGCAAACCTCTACTTGTTTTTCCCAGCCATTGTATGCTAAATAATGGTAAGTGCTACTTTAGAAGTAATTCAGACATACATGTTTGATCTGGAAACTAATTCTAAAGAAGAAGAAGCAAATTGTGAAGGATCACCCACAAGAATGGTCAAATATTTTATTATCATTTAATAAAATGTAACACTCTCTACAATGTAAATGTAATGGTAACAGATAACATGAGCTTCTGGCTTGAATATGTTATCAAGCTAAGCTAATAAATCCTGATCGCTACCTCTAATTTTGCTGGAGCATTATTAGACATATGCCATAATAACCGATGTGGACTCTAGTCGCATTTAAGTCATGCCCACAGTGGCTTGAGACTTGACTTGAAGCTCACCTTCAAAATACCTGAGACTTATTTTTTTTTTTAGCAGATTTCCATTATGGGAATTTCTAATGTGCAGAGTCAGCTCATCAGATTTTGTTCCAGATCCACTGAGGGTTAGAAACTATTAGAACTAAATAATGGCTGGTATTGTATATACTGCTGCACAGTCCAGTGTGAACTATATTCTTACACGTTCTGCAACTGATACAAAGGAAGGTGGAAAAACGAGTTAATGCACTGGCTGCTCTATTTCATGTATTGTTATCCTGTGTTTTCCACATGCTTCTCATTAAGTATTATATAGGCCATATGTGATGGTGTCTCCAGATGGGTTCTTGTAGTACAAGTCAAAAGTCCGGGGTTGTTTTTTATTCCCACTATTACATCTGTTGTTATAATGTGTCCGAAGTCTCAAGTCTTCAGTCACAATTACTGTTGTCGTTAGACCTGAGAATACTAACTACCTTAATGCTCAATGTTCAGATTTTGTCGATACTTGTTAGTGTGTTAAAAGAGTTGTAGGGTCATATTGAGAGTGCAGCCAATTTAGTCATAGTTATGAACTGTAATATGAAAAGGTGTTTTTGATGGAATCTGTCCTCGCAAACCAATAAAACCATATAATCTGTAATTGAACTCTAAGAGTTAGAGTATAACTTTACAAAAATGTGTAAATATGATTGTTTCTTTTTAACATACTGTTTGGCAAATAATCAGAATTTAACCTTTGCATAGTTTGTGATTCTTGGTGAATGATGTGGTGTGTCTCTAGGTGGGTTGTAGTGGACCAGTTCAAGTCAAAAGAAAAACAAACAATGTTTCTTGTGCACCAGAGAACAACTCCTCATCATGTATGTTAAACAAAATGTATATAGAATATGGAATCAATTTGACTACAGAGCATTTTAGATAACAAACCTCGATAAACGGATGAAGATGGAAAGGCAATTCTATTAGCTGCATTTTTAGCTTACAAATGACTCATTTGAGGTTGTGAAAAGTTCAGAGCCAGCGCTTGGGTCAAGAACACTTTGAGAGACCAATCGGCGTCTTGAGTTTACATGTATTTAGTTATTGTTATTTAGTCTGAACAAAATATACTTGTTGAAAAACTACCCATAGTGGGTAAGGGGTAATGCACCGTGACTGAAAATGCCATAGGACTGAAGGGGTTTGCTGTGTTGAGCATTTGCACAACTTTGTTTAGAAGAGCAAATAAAAAAATAAACAAATAAGTAAAAAAATCAAACCTTTTGCACATGGTTTTCCAGAGTGACCTCTCAGCTCATCTCTGTTCAGTGTCAACATTTATCTGACAGAGGTGGCAGGACAGTCTGGGATCACAACATCCAGGTGGCAAGATAAGGAGAGTAGAGTGTGTCCTATTCTCGTCACACACTCTCTCACAAACATACACACACAAACGTGCAGGTGTGAAAAATCTTATATTTGACCAGACTAGCCAACAACACTGCATGTGCCTGGTATGTGTTCAGACAATCAAGCCTGGAAAATAAACAATAACGAAACATGGCTGTCATAAAAAGCAATATCTGGCCTTGTAAATTGGAAGTTCCCACAGCACATGGGCACAATGCAGCAAAACTAGTGTCAGCTACTCACAGAGCAACCTGCAACCTGTCTACTTTTTTACAAGTGTGATAAAATCTGTATTTTATTTATTTAGAAGTAAATATACTACATTCATGTAGTATATTTGACACTGGACATCAATCTAACGTCAGAAAGACATTGGACTCAGGCAGATGTTAAATTTTGGTTGGAAATAAAAGCGGCGTTGACATGAAAACCCCAAACTGCATAATTGGCATTATTGTGTTTAGCAAAGGTTTTGCTCACAACCAGACTGTCTGACATGAAGCAACTGGAAGATGTTGGATTTTGGTTACTTCCCAACACAATTTTATTATTATTTTTTTTAAATAACAAAATATCAATGTCAGCTGTTGTCACCATTCCACTTGGAATTACTGTTTACATTAGATATTGTCCTCATACTGAATCTTTGCCACCCGTGACCAAAACTTACATTGTGGGCCAACTGTGTACCTGCAGGGTACTAAAGAAACCCAATCAAGTGTTCATTACACTTTGAAGGGTGTATCTCTTTGCAAAGCTGCTGGTGGACATTGAGGTGAAGCCCATTATCTAAAAAGATTAATGGGTCACTGGATACAACATAGCTGGCAAAGGATTCTGTATTCTCATGTAATTATCTGTGTCTATATCACTATATTCATCAGATCTTATACATCAGTTTATGTTCATTAAGAACCTCATTCACAAGGACCTTCTCTGCCAATGTGAAGACAAATCAATATTCCAGTGGTGTGCTGGGCACCCTCTCGCTCTCTCTCTCTCTCTGAGATCTTAACACTGTGCAGTGGAAATCACTTCAGACAACCCAGTCAGAAAAATTAGCATATAGCCTATCAAAGAAGTCCTACCATTGCATGGCTCATTCATATTCATGAGGTCATGGTCAGACGGGTGCCCTCATTGGCCCTGTCAAGACTCAAAACCCGCCTCTGTGATCAGAGCTAACAGCAACTGGATGGCTCTTCATTAGCAACCACATCCCCGGTGACCCAGTTGCCAATGGTTACAGATTCTTTTTCTGATTGCACATGTTGTGTGATTCAAGGCCCAAAACTGAAAGTAGTTTGAAACAAGGTGGTCTTGATCTAAACTGTGAAGTACTCCAGCAGTATTATCAATGAGCGCATCTCAAACAAAATATGAGGTGTTTCTTATTTCTCAATCTCATTATATATATATAATTATCTATTTATTTTTATAGTCAATTTGTTTTATCAGTGTCTGCTTTTTTATAATTTATATATATATAGTGTGTGTGCGTATTGAGTGGATTATGTTAATTCTATCAATGTCATTAGTAATAGTTGTTGCTTTCATCATCTTTAAAAATTTAACACATTTTTTTCCCATGATTTACTATCTAAAATATTCCTGGGTACATTCATATTTTTGATGTTTGCAAACCTTATCTGCTAATGAATAGTGGATTTTCATTTTGCCTTATGAAGATAAAGGGAAATTTCCTTATCCAGTCTTACAACAGACATGAAAGACACCTGCAATCCCATGACCATTTACCACAGACCCAAAAGAGGGTGATCTCGGCTGCTTCAAAAACTGCTTTTTTAACAGTCTTTTGAGATTTGAGCTTATCTGTTGTGAGAAAATTATATTAACGCTGATTTTACATTTTCCTTTATAGTACGTTTATTCCTTTTAAGTAAGGTACTCAGCGTAGAGCGTTGCACTTGGGTAGCCCTCTGACCAAAAATAAATGGGAGTAACACCAACAGACAAACAGAATGAATGAACTGAAATACACGTGACATCGGTTACTGCCAATTATTACAAAGATTGTATTAGCCACCGCCACAGAATATTCATTGAACATGTTAATGTCTGGCAGTCAGTGGATTGCAGTTCCTCTCCTTTCGTAACTGTGTGTCATTTTAATTTCTTTTATCACCACAATGAAAAATTGCAATAGAAAATATTTTCCACCTACAAAAGTGGGAGGCTTGTCTGTTCAGGAGAAACAAAGCAAGTAATTAGTGCTACACTGCAAAATAAATAAATGTTCATAGAAATAGCCACTCTTAGCACGTTAACAGAATATAGCAGCACTATTTATTGGAATGCCTGACAGAGGTAATCTGACAAAAACATAATAAAAGCATAGTAAGTGTTGACAGAGCTATTTTCTTTGTTAGCTACAGCAAACAACTAACAATCAGACTGGTGTCACAGAGAGCTATAATTTGCATTATATTTACTAAATCACCACTATACTAAATGTATAGTGATGATTAGCCCAGTGTCTGTGGGTGTGTAGTGGTATATACACATTTTTATTTGTGTGTCTGTATTATCCAGTGTGTTCTTGAGTATTGTGTGATCTAGAAAAACACCCTTGAGGAACATCAGCAGTTCACTGTCGGTACAGACAAAGACAGATACAACGAGAAAATTGTTCGAGCATTTCCACCTACAAGTGTTACTTTGAATTTACATATGCCATCACAGCAAGGGATGTGATGTCTTTTGTCAGAAAGTTTAAAATAACCCTCTCATTCAGACCCTTTCACTCTCATGAGGTGGAACTTGAATATGCACACAGCTCACATACAGCACATACTGTGACAAGACATAATAGGATCCCTGCCATAGGGGTACCATATCTTTGCAAAAGGCATGTATAATCCTGTGCTATTATTGTGCTATAGATGTTCAGTGTGACAAAAATGGCAAATACCCTGTGCAGATGAAGCCATTGGTGTACTTTTTCATACTTGCTGCAGTATTCTCATTTCTGTCCTAGGAGGAAATTCTAGGGTTTTGTGCCTTCCATCCAAGTAATTACCACCCAATTTCATATTTTATTACCACAGTAAAGAGAGTATAACATGATTTTCCAGGAACACCTTCTGGCAATGGGGCCTGAGAAGCTATTGTGCAGCATCAATGTATTTTAGTACAAAATGGATCTATAATTATTGAACTGGAAAATCCACACTAATTAAATATTAACTTAAATACTATATTAAACTGTACTTTTTTGATTTATATATATATATATATATATATATATATATATATATACACCTTAGCCAATTGCATGTTTCTGCTGATAATGTAATCTGTGTGAGTGTGTGTATGTGTGTCTATACACTTTCTCATGTTTCCACCATGTTTAAATATAGAACATAGCATTCGGTGCATGAGAGTTGGCAGAGATTGCTCACATTGCACCTCAGAGGGGAAAAGTGTCTGAAATGCATAGTTAAAGGTTATTGTGAGCTGTGCTCAGTTTCATATTTCTTAGTTGCCTAATGTCCTGATTATTAATATTATTATTAGCACCCATATGTGTGTACCATATGTATCAAAATTATCCAGCAAATTATACAGCTATTAGTTGCATAAACCTTTTGTGTGCCTTGCATTACTTTCTTAGGTAAAAGGACATAGATACAACAACCTAAATTGAAGGGAAGGATCCACAATATCATTTGTGATCTGGATTTCAACTCTCAATGCTGTCATTGCCAGCCTATCTAACTATTACCTCTAACTACTGTGTAAACTACTTAAGTGTCTCTCTTATGGCAAATAAGCGCAAAGAAACATTGGTTCTGGGAATGTAATCTTCTTCTGGGAGAATGTATAATGTTTCACACTGACCATAAGCTAACTGTTCTTTTACCTTTTTTTTCATCTTTCTCTGTTTCATTCTTAAATAAATTTGGCTCTGTTTCACGTCACATCTGTTTCACTGCTCAGCTGATTCCTGCAGGGAGGCAATGGAGAGCTGTAGAAAACAAAATATGTTGCCTTTCAAAGGACCCACAGGCTTAAATTGTCTGTTTTCAGGTAAATAGATTTACCCATGCCTCTTCACAAAGGCTCAAATTACTATTTTGCCCAAACAATTTCCTTATCGCACCGTCTATATCACCACCTCGATCACTTTCTCATACTCACATTACTTTTCTGATGTCCTCTTGCTCCATTTTCACTGTTGTCTGCACGTCTACTCTTTATCTAGTTTTCTTTTCCCCCGTCTTTTCAATTGCTGGCTGTCTATCTCTTTGCTGATTTCTATAACCCATCCAAGTGTTATACATATTTCCGCTCTCTGTCTGTCTGCCTTTCTCCCCATCTCCCCCTATTTAAAGTCCTGATGCTTCATAGAATTATGTGGCCCACTGACTGATAAGCGGTGATTAAAGTGTTGTGATACTGTGATAGCAGAGGATATCGAATCATGTCAGTTAAAAACCAATTAAGAACAAGTCAGACCTTTTATAAGAGACAGATGGGGCATAGAGCATGTGAGAGAGAACAAGGACAAAAAAAAGATAAAGCTAGGAATCATAATGGATGATGGAAGCACTTACACAAATGTTGATGTATACAAGAAGGTGTTTAAATGATGGTGTAAAAAAGAAGCAAACGAAAAAACCAAGACCATTTGGCAGACATAATGACACAGAGAGTGTATTACATGGCTACTGTGCTGCCTAGTTGCCAAATATATGTAGCCTTCAGTTGTTGCCTGAACATCTAGTTAGCATAAGCAGTTTTGCTTTAGGAGATAACTAAAAGTTTATTTTACAAGCATTGTTAAGTGTCCAAATAGATGCACTATTGAAGTGGTTTGGTTTTTATTCTATCAGAAGGATAAATGCTGCTGTATTTGCTTCTCAATGTTAATGCTACCACTGTTAGTCTGCAAAGACGCACACCTGTGTTATCTGTGTTATCTCTGGAAAACAGATGGCACGATTGGTGTCCTCTTTGGCCAGATAATTAGCCAGACAATGAAATGTTGCTGTCTGGCTCTCAGTTTATAAGCATCATCCAACCTGTATCAGCAGCCTGTGAGGGGGAGGGGGTATAATATCATCCCACTCTCTGCTGTGCTGAGTTTAGTGATTTCTTGTGGGGAGTGATGAAGTCAAAAATAAATCCTAGACATACCTACGTTAACATGATAATCCATTCCATGTGACTGAACTTGAGTTTTTGTGTCTATTTTCATCAGTAAAATAAATTTATGTTCAGCTTGTGCAGTAACAAATACCTAATGTAATTGTCACTCATCTGACATTTAATTGTACAATATAAAATCAAGCATTATCATATTTTCATTTACATTTTTTTTATTTTTTGTTAAGTGTCATTATGTAGATACTGTAATGTCAGCAGTGGTAGAAGTCATATCTTAGACTGTGGTTGGCACTGATAAGTAGTTCACTTAATTGGTCTTAATAAGCATGGTCAGCATAAAGATGAAGATTTTTTTATATATTGTGTCTCAACTTGTCATTCCACACCCACAGCTTTGCTCAGGAACAGAATCCTATTACTATCTCATACATTTTAAAGAAATGAAGAACTCAACTTTCTCTTTATCTACTCCTCTTTTTTCTCCTCCCTTCTGCAAAATCTACCTAATGTTTGAGCATGTGCTTTGTTCTGCCAAGTCTGATCATAGCTGATCCTCAGTCTAATATGAGGGTAGAGTTTGAACCCCCGTCCTGCATAATTCCTTTTTCTTTCTGCTATTTTAATTGCACACTGACATTCACTTTTACAGGTACCATGCTGTGTTATGGCAAAAAACTAAAAAAAAAAAAAAAAGAAAAAAAAAAAAGGCTGTGGTATTTTATACACACAGATGAGCATAGCCCAAGAGAACATATGTGATTAAATGTCACATTCGTGCTGCGTCAGGCATTAAAAAACACTGTTTGAATTCAGAGTAAACCAGTGGGGACCAGCAGCCCCAATGAAAGTAATAATAGTCAAAGTTTAGAAATTAACTAATTCATTTTCAAAGCATTTTCCCACTCATGAAGTGACTGCTGTAAGATATAAAAATAAAATCAAACTTCTTCTGACTTGTGCTCTTTCAGTCTGCATTTAAAGCTGCTGAAACATGTCTACATTTGAATTTCTCCAGTGATCTTATTTGTTCGCAGTAATTAATGCTACAAGTGATCAATTTTTTATTTAACAGACTGATATCAATTTATCCCATGCTGCTGATTTAATGAACACTTTAAATCAGCAGCATGTGTACATTCGGTGAAAATGGGATGTTGTGGCTTTGGCAGTTCACCTTATGATAAAAAGATATTAGGTGAAATCATTCTAATCACTGAGACAGTGTCCTTCTAAATAAATCTGAAGCTTCTGTATGCTGTATCACAAATCTCTAGATTACAAATTTCTCATTAAGGCTACCTATCGCAAAAGCAATCTTGCCACATCAGTCCCTTTGCCTTCAATTTACTGAAGTGAATAAACATGTTCAAAGTGAATATTCATCATCAGCATATCATACAGTTCACTGTCTGTCATTGAAAAAAATGTTGCCAGTGGAATTTCTTTGTTGTCCTCTACTACAAATGAAGATTTCCAGTCAAAATGTGAAAGTGAGTAGTTACTGATTTATTGAAATATATCTGTCATCTCAAGATGTGTCATAGAAAAACTAAACACCTCCTTTGTCAACCTACAACATACCTACTATATCTGCACCGCAACCTATGAGACTGTGAGAAAATGACCCCATAGGTTGTGTGTGCAAGCATTTTATTGCAACCTGCAGTTATGTTTTACTGTCAGGCGACCTCTTGTAGCCTTAGTAATTATGATGGGATAAAAGGAGGAAGTTAAGTGACATAATATAGTAAGGAGGTTGGATTGACAAAATGCAGGGCTTTCACAGGAGTTTATATTGTTCAGGAGCAAGTGAGACATGAGTCTGTCACTTAGCACACCTGGTCGCCTGTCTGTCTCTCTCTTAGACTAACTATCTGTCCAGGTCCACCTTCATCCCTTTTAGTGAGTCTACCTGCATGACAGTCTCTACCCATTTCCATTTATTCATCAACATAATAAGAGTACAGACTGACACAGATACACATCCACAAATGCAATATATGAATACAAATGTATTCTATCGCATTACATGGAAGTAAGAACAATCAGCAGAACACAAGAGCACCTGCAGCCTCTCATCACAGTGGCCCACCCAGAAGCCCTCCAACTCATTTAAATATACATGAGACCACACACAGACACTCAAGGAGCCACACAAACACATACAAACAAAGGTAAATAAATGGTAATTAGTTTGAGATCATGGGTCAATGGAGACAATGGAGACAATGGCCAAGGTGTGCCAGTGTTTTCGCTACTATTATAAAAGCTAATTTATATTTGTATAATGCAATAACCAACTATGATAAATCAGATTTAGGGTCTGTTTCCGGAGGTGCATATGTGTGTGTGTGTGTGTGTGTTTGTGTGTGTGTGTGTGTGTGTGTGTGTGTGTCCTAGAGAGAGTGTGTGTGTGTGTCTAGTGACAAGGTCTGAATGATTAATGGTCACAGTGCAATACAAAACATTAAGGTTTAGAGGAACACAAAAGTAATGAATGCTCCAGCAGCAGGTGTTTAATATTGACTACATAGCTTGCCCATACAGCTCATGTTTTTTTATAATCTGCGAAAAGTCTAATTTCGTCATCTGTGGGTTTGTCAGCATTCACAAATGTGTGCACGTGTGCGTGTATGTTTATATGCGTAAATAATCCCAGGGAGGGATATACTGCTTTGAACATGAGCTTCATACAATTAACTGTGAACCAGAGCGCATAGACTCCACAGTCAATACCTCTTGTACAGCTGGAAAGGAACATAAATAAAAAAGAAAAACTGTTTCTCCTGTGTGTGTTTGCATGTGTATGAGTGCATATGTATGTGTACTATAGGGATTCATTAATAACTCTCCAGGCTGTTAATGGCAGTGCATCAAGGTGAATGTTGTGGGATGTGAACAAAAGAACCAATGGTCCTTTTATGTATAACAGTGTCTGTGTGTGCATGTGAGTGTGAGCGTGTGTGTGTGTGTGTGTGTGTGTGTCAAAATGCATTTTGTGAATTGTGCTAATTGTAAGCATGGTGTCTTGGCCTGTGGGTTCTTGAAGGAGAGGGGCCATTTAAAACCAACACAAGAGCCAGAAAATATCAAACAATGTGGTGGGGAAATTAATAAAATTACTTAAACACATCAGACAAGTTTGGGAATGAGACTAGGTGCATGCACAAAGAATACAATATAGACAATATGACCATGATGAGGACAGAGAACCTGGGTTAGAGAAAGAAGGGCACAGACTAAAACTGCAAAAGATGAAAAAGAAAACTGTATTTGCTGCCTTAAAGTTGAAAAGAAGGAAAGGACATCACAGAGAAGAATGAGACCAAAGACAGGAATCAAGGTAAACAATGCAGCGAGACAGACAGAGGGAAGAAGAACAGGTCAGGCAAAGTACAGTACTCCAACACTGTACTGAAACTCAGTGTGATAAACACTCAAGCCTCTTGCCTTGAGGGACACAACAGCAACCACAGTTTAACATGCACACACATCAGCTAGGCAATCAATGTAAAAAAAAACAAAACACACACACACACACACACAGGCAGGCACATTCACTGACACTCTGCCTCTCATCTACACATGGATAAACAATCTGCCCCATTCTCCACTCCGAGCCTTGCATTGATTGTTGAGAGCTGCAGGTTGTGTATTGATTTCTCTTAATCAGTTTTAAATGAACAATTATGGCCCTATCACCAGCTGTTATTTGCAGCTACTCCACCGCTGTTTTTTTCTTCCTATATTTATTATTATATTTTATAGACAGTGATTTAATCAACATATGTTGTATGATTACTAATTTTCTTTGGCTTTATTTAAAATGATAAATGAGGCCATTCTGTAGCAATTTAAAGACAACTGTTAAAACTATGGGGGAGGGAAATACGACTTATTCTTATTAGGCAGCAGCAAAAAGTACAAAGAAATGAAGTTGTTAAATTTATTTAGACAATGTATGATACACTTAAACATATACAGTATATCAAAATGTCACCATACTATAGTTCTTCCTATACTAATTATGTCTGTTACACCACATATCGGCCTCCCTTTGTTTTCTTTCTTACTGGTATATGGCATGTGGGGACCGTCTACCTTGTGCTGTGTGTGTTCCAGTGCCTTCACCATAATATAGTGAAAATGAGCCTGGGAACACATTCACTGCTATGTGAGCTCTGTCATATTTGCCATCCTTTCTACATACCTGTCAGTTTATCTCTCTGTGTGTCTATGTAACTTCCACCTAACAAGCTATTTCTAAATTCTAAACGTTCTATTCAAAATATTTTTCCAATGATAAATTTACATACCTCCTCCTCCACATACCTTTAAAAAGAGAGAACATGAGAAAACCTGGATTTCCTCTGTGACATATTATATGTATGTTTTTCCTTTTAGCTGATTGAGTCCAGAATAGTGTTCCTCATGTGAGTCTATGTGCACTCAAACATGCATATGTGTACCCAACAGCACATTTGTTTGAGACTGTAGATATGGGTATTTTGTCTGCTGGATATCAGTGTGTGTTATGTGTGGCTGAAAGAGAAAGAGATTTATTCCTTTTTCCAGGACCTTGGAGAGCAATTACTTCAGCAAATCAAACCAGCTCAGGACCCAGAAACTGAAATAAAGTCTGATTGTTTTTTATTCCTCCTGTTGGTCTGTATTACTGCTCCCTGGTGAGAAAGAGCCACTGTCTTGGTTTTACAGCTGTACTGCTGCATCAAACTTCTCAATAGGAAAATTGTTAAAAAAAAATATAAAATTATAAATATAAAAGTTATTACATTATATGTTTGATGTATATTGGTCAATCACAGCACATCTTTCATCCCCTTTAAACAGAGGGCTCTCCCTGCCATGACACACTGACAGTGCATGGTCTTCTTGTGGAGAGTTTTCTTCAGAGGAAACTCACTGCTGTCTTCAACAAGAATTTCAAATATGAATACAGCAGCTCAAATAAAGTGCCAAGATCAGATGAAGCTGAATTCACTTCTCTGGGTAAGTTGAAGATTCTGTGCTGATGTTTGCAGGCTTGCTAGTGGATGTTTTTGTGATCCAGTTTGGTTGTTAACATTGAATTTCTTTATTTTCTGAAAAACTCAAAATTCTTTGACTAAACAAAACAAAACAACAAAGATCTAACAATGATGCCGATGATGCTAACAATCAGGAAAGAAACTGTTGCCTCCTCAGTTGATCTTTGTTGTGATGATTAAAATAATAATAATGTTAATGCAGATAACAACATGCTGTATACTGCTACTTTTACATGGGAATCAAACACTGTCCTGTGTCATATTGCTGTGTTTTGTTGACCCATCCACCCCAACCTCCTAATGCAAACTTTGTTGCTTTATATAATACATCAATTCACTTTCCCCCTTGTTTCTCTCATAATTACTATGATCACTAAATGTCACCTAACAAAAAATGGAACTATGGTTCATAATAACCTGCTGCACAAAAAAACAATTTACTCTTCTTTTTTTTCAGGAGGACAGCCTCAAATTTTGAAATAAAGCTTTTTGTTTCTTGGAGCGCCACTATATAATTTAATGCCAGCAATCGCCTAAGTCTGTGTTTCTCATAACTGCCACACATTTATCTGGTGGTACTGGAAAAGACGATGATGCACTTAGTAACAATTACAGAGCTGGTATGTATCACTATTTAATCTTTATTACTGTATGTCTCACTAGTATTAATATTGTAGTCAATACAACTTTTGTGTCTGAGCATGTCATATCATGTTGGTTGAAGAATGTAAAATAACAGTGAAATGATGATCAAAACATGAATAAAAGCTGGTGAACTGCATAAGATGCCTGCTTTTCATGGAGAGTCACCAAGAGACCAGGCATGTCCAGCAAAGGAAACACTGAGGAACCTCAGCATGGTATATGAAAATACTAACCTACCACTGTGATACTGTGCTGGCACAAAAATAGAGCCTCAGAGGTCAACTAATTCACATGTAGGACATACACTGTATACTGTAAGTATATACCTATGGCAAGTTACAGAGGTCAGTACAATATCAATCCAAATTTAGAATAAGATTTCAGCTATATACAGTAAATGTGGAGTCAAAACTTAGGTCTAAAGGATTACTTGGAGGAAAAATGTATCTGGTATAAAGGGAAGAGTAATTGGGGATGTTAGGGTTAAAATGTCTGTCAAACAGTGATGAAAGGTCAGAGCAGGAGATGAGAGAGGCAAAGACAAGTGAAGGGGAGGAAGACAGGAGAAGATTGAAGAAGGGGGGAGGAAGGGTGAGAGTACTGTCGGAAATAATTGTGGAACAGGATGTAGATGGACTTAGACAATCTGCAGTGTGAGTGTGTGTGGGTGCCGACCACCACTCATGGATGAGCAAACATGGGAAGCAAAAGAGAAAGTCACTGAGGACATTAAGGAGGATCTAAGCAATCCTCTCTTCCTCTTTTTTCTCTCACAATCAATTGGTCTTTCTTGATTGACTTTGTAGTCTGTCTGTCTCTCCATTAACATTTCTGTTGTGTGCCATTACATTAGTATAATTTAGTCCTTGAGGCTTGTTTCATCATCAAAACCTCTCAACATTTCAAACAGCTTAATTTAATTTCAAATAAATAATGGGTTTTTCTTTTATTATAATAAGCTTCAATCATGCCCAATTTTTGAAAAGTTAATATCCTAAATAGCATTTTTTCTTGCTTCAGTGAAGAATGGATGACTTTCATTGTCATTAATTATAACAATATTATATTCACATGTCAGGAAAATAAAATCATCTGTGGTAAATGGTCGGTTAGGGTTAAAGACATGTTTGCTCTGTGACCAAATTCTGTCACTTGAAAGCAGAAATTTTTTGATGATGATGATGATGACAATACTTATGCCCTCGAAGCATCATCATCTCTCATTTTCTCTCTCTTTGTCTCTTTATTTTACATTCACACAAACTACTTAAGTCAAGGAGCTGCCAATCAAACAGCCCACAGATATTCCCTATGCAATAATGCACTGGTAAAAATAAAAATGTCTGGCTGACATAATTTGCTCTCTCTCTCAGACTGTGACCTCCAATAAACTCCGATACCCACAATTCCCTCTGGCCTCATGTCATGCCTTATTGGCTGCCTAATTCACAGAAAGCAAGAGAAGAAAGGAGAAATAGGGAGCAGAGAAACCATTAAATCGCATAAAAGAGACAGAAAGAAATACAGCGTATAGGAGAAAAATGATGTGGGATAGATAGAAAGAAATTAAAGGGGACCATCAAATCATGAGGCACTCAGGGCACCGTGTGAACACATCAAGCCAATCAAGTGCTGGCTAGCCGAATGGTCTAGATTATGACTGGCTGGTAGAAACAGTATGAGCATTTGCCAATTAATGTCACGGCATGATTTCAGGACTTGGTCTCCCTCTATCTTGCTTGTTCACCCTCTCTCCCACCCACCCATTGCCCCTCCTTCTCTCTTGTATTCCATCTGGATGAAAGAAGAGAGGATGAGACAGTGATAATGAAAGTAAAAAACAATGCCAACAATGCCATGAACTGGAGCTAAAGAGAAAAAGAAAGTGGGCCAACACCAACAGTGAGAGAGGTTGTGTTGGGCTAAGGCATAATGCATAGTTTATTAGCAGTCTCTGGAAGTGCTAGTCCTATAACCTGTGTCTGAGATACTGTAGTTTGCTCTTTAAAAACATAAATAACATATTTTAAGATAGATCATTATCTGCTATTTGAAAGAATGAATCACTGGCATGGTAATGAAACTGCTTTCAAAAATGAGGGAAACTTGTTTTCTTTAAAAGGACCATGCTCTGTCGAAAGATGCATTACTTTATTTCTCTCAGATTTTTCCTGTTTTGCCCCCAGTTTGCATTTTCAGCTCCCTGTGCACTTCATTCTCAGCGTGCCAAGTCTGCTGCTGGCCAGGGACGCAGGCCGACGTGTGCTGCATCAACACATTGTGTTGCCAGCTGCATCTTTTCACATGACAATGAAAATATGGGGCTAAAAACAGAGGGGGGTTATTCTGTTTGTTTGGACAAATAACGTCCTATCCTTTCACCATCACGTTCCATTTTAAAAACATCTTAGCGCGCGGCAGGGACAGCCAGAATCCAAATGCTTTGTTAATGTCAACTAACGCTTTGACAAATGTGAATTGAAGTTTTCCTTCAAAGAGTCACTGCGGCTGTTAAGCAGATGTTAATACTTGAAAGACAGTGCAGAAATGAAAACTATGTCATTTTCCCCCTGCTCTGCACTGCTTTTTGCAGCAATACAGGAATTCATCCCAAAATGTGATTCAAATTTGCAGTAGAGCATTCAGGGCAAGTCTGCACAGCTGTGCCTCTTTCATTTGGCAGGAAGTGTTTGTTACACCTGTTTTGCCTTGTAAACCAAGGATTTGCTTAGTGAGGCTACCGGAAGGGCATATTAATAGTCTGTAAAGACGTTCGGAAAAAAAGAGGGAGTGAGTATGCCTTTCCGTCCCTCAGGAGAGCGGACAGCAGTGTGGAGGATGATGCCAAATATATACTGCATCTGGAAACAAGAGACAAGAACTGTGGGCATGGGGTATTGAGAGTCTGCCAGCTGACAATTGTCTAGACCAAGGCAGACGGAGGAGAGCCCTCCATCTACAATCTGCTGGCTTTCTGAGATTGTGAGCTGAACAGAAGAATGCAGAGAACAGGGCATAATGATGCCAAGCTCTACTCTGCCAACTGCTGGATTCAGGAGCCTGTTGCATCATCTGTTCATTTCAACACCATTGTGATATGTTCATTGCTAATGTGAACGAGGTTGCATAATGCATATTATTAAAGATATAACAGTCACATCTAAATATGTCACACACATTTATCCTTTACAGAAGCCAAGATACATAATTCTAAGCCAAAGAGATGCACACGTTGATGATTAAAATATGTCAAAAACACACATTTCAAGAGATGTTATTTTAGATTTGGAGGAACAAATATTTTGCTCTTTATTTGTTTTCTTTTCTTTATTTCTCTATTTCATTGTTTTAGTTTTCCATCTTTATATTCCCCTGCCCGTACTTTTTATCTTTTTAATGTTACCACCTTCCTTTCACTCAAATGCTCAACCACTCACTACTGCACTCCCACTCTGTTGCCTCTTTCACCTTTCCTTCAATTCTTCTTCACTTCATATTACTTTGCCTCTTACACACACTTATGCCAGCTCTCCTTGCATTCCCACCTTGAATAATCTTGCCATTGATTTCATTCTTTGCAACCTTAACCATAAGCAATTTATTCATGCATTCATTTATGCAACTCGCATACTCAGACACACACTTGCAGGCATGAATAAACACACACACTTGTCATCTAGCTTGGCAAAAAAAAAAAAAAAAAAAAAAAAAAAAAACAGCCTTCCAACATTAATCAATAGGTCATTATCAATAACTAAATCATATTAGAACAATTAGCTGTGTTCTGTGGAAGTATAGGAAAATCTGACCACGCACCCACACATTTGCATTCAAGGTCCTCGCTGAGTGTATCTCTCTATCAGGGTGGTAAATGTCACAGATAGCAAGAGGAGTGGAGAACCAGAAGTGTGTGTTTGTGTGTGTGTGTGTGTGTGTGTTTTTGAAAAGATAGAGACTGAAGTGAAGAGCTCGCAGACAGTCCATAAAGGTTAATTAATATGGAGACAACTAGCTAGTAGGGGCTTGCTATTTTTAACACACACACGCATACACAAGCACAAGACACACACACCTCCCTCCTGCTTAAATCAGAAATGGTGTCCAGACAGATGCTACCCTGTCTGCAAAAATGTTGCAGCAAAACATCTCACATATTTCACTGTTTACAACAGGTCTCATACCACCATCTCAACAACACCGATGTAGCACAAATTAGTCAGTATAAATATTGCTCTGCAGGGCAACAAGCTGCAGTTGTCACCACATACAAACCCATATACTCTTGCTCATATGAAGTCTGTGTGGGTGGTAGGTGCCTGACTGAGTGCTGAAAATTTGATTTGAAGTGCATGTGTTGTAGGAGGTCAAGGTACATTTGCATTTAAAAAACTCATTCCCTGACAGTTCATTTTCCCACATATAAGGAACGATTATGCATCACAATGTGTAGGTTGACACTGACTCGCCTGAAAAGTTTCGATAGAGTAAAACTTGCATTTGCATCTTCCTTCCTATAAAAGAAGACATTCAGTTATGCATGAAGTACACAACAGACATGTAAACTGATAAGTGTGAACACTGTATAGTATTTTGTTGATGTAATCATGTGTAGGACCTGATAGTCACTGGAAAAGCAGAGATGATATTTTCAGTGCCTTAGCATAACACTTCGATTTGAAATTTCCATATGTGCAATATACCATTAAATGCATTTAAAGCACTAAACTGTAGCATACTGAAATTAGCCAAGTTCTGCATCTGTTGGAGGTCAAAATGTACCCAACATCAAAGACAGCCTTTGTTCAACAGGCTTTCATTCCATAATATAGTTTTAAAAAGGCAGGTATTTTTCATGGATCTTTGTGAAAAGCCAACACATTATGTCCATTTTATAGCTAAATGGGTATCTGCACTGGCTGCGAAATTCTAACAGATATATGAACAGTTACTTTGTTAGCATTCAGCTGTGTGCATTTGGCTTTTAATAGCACATCATGATTAAAGAGTGGAGTTGTTTTAGAAACTTCTACAAGTCTATTTAAAACTGGATGAGTGACTCATCGAGTCCCATAATGATAGTATTTTAAGTCAGCTGTCACAAAGGCTAAACACAACTGCACTACATATAAATTGGGATGACAAACTGACAATACTAATGGGGCTGTGTAATTTGTGGAAGAAGGGCAGTAGTCGTGAAATTCAATAATGCAACACGAGAGAACCTGATTTATATTGAAAGTATAATGGCACATCACTGGCTAGCTTAGCAAGCAACAGAAAATGTTTCATTTGCAATCTTTTGCCCATTCCTTTTTGTTCAGATGGATACTGTTGAGACTGACTCACAGCCATTCTCAGTCCACAGCAACTTCAAAGAAAAATCAAGATAATAGAAAAGTGCCCAACTAAGTTCACTATAAATTTCACAAGCTAAAGGTCAAGGACAATTTAATGTGGGTTGAATATAGTAGCAGAAGAAAATGGAATACATTATTGGCTATATTAGAGGGTTCAGTTCCTCATTGGTGCAAAAATACACCATTTCTGCCATATGAGCTGCATTGGTTCAGTATGAAATAAAACTTGTTAGCCAAAGAACTTTTTTTCATTTGGGGATGTGATGGTGAGTCATCATGAACCAAAATGGCGAATGAGTAAACAAGCCAATGTGAGTGTGACTCTGCTGCAAACCTGTTATTTGTAGTCTTTGAGGAACAGGGAAAACAAGCACTGCATTTTTAGCTGGTCTAATGAATGCCCTTTCTTGCCTGGTCTATCAATAACAACAGTGCTGATGAGTCAAAAAAAAAAAAGAAAAAAAAAAAGGAAATTGCCTTCATTTTTTAAATATTTGATTGCTTCACCTTGCAGGAATATTTTCACTCTACAATCAACATTTCTTTCAACCAGTATTTTGTGACACAATGTGGAAATAATAACAGCTGACAATGTAGTGGCCTCATTCTCCAGAAAACTGCCACTTCTAATTGGCAGTTTATATCACTCTTCTACCTCCATTCAGTCAGTCATACACACTTTCTAATCATCTTTTCATGCATAGTCTTTCCCCTCCCTTGAAGTTACTTTTAACTTTTCTGCTTTTGTGCTTACCCCAGCTTTTCTCTCATCTCTTTTTTCTCTTGGTATGTACACTGAATCCACAAAGGTTATTAATAAAATAACAGGCTGTTGAGGACCAAACTCCAATATGTTTTTTTTTTTTTTAAACTTAAATACTTTATGCAAATCTACTATTGGATGCATGCATTAAAGGCAGTTAGGCAGTCAAACAGGGAATCCCTCCCAATCACTCTCTCATAATGAAGAAATCATCACCTTCTTTTTGGTCTTGCTCTTGTTATTCCTTACAGGTCTCTTTGTCACGCTCTCTCTGTGATAAATGAGACTGTAGGTTGACAGGTGAGAGCTAGTTCGGCTGCAATGTGAAATCTAATTCTTCACTATGGCAATGCTGCCAAACACATAAAACAAAGTACTATGTACACTTACGTAGTCCTTTCTCTTTTTGGAAGCTGGTTGTTAGATTTCACCTTACTTCACTATCAAATTGTTGTGCTGGGCTGAATTCTCAAAATGCCACAAAATAGAGAATTTTTGTACCTTTAAGAAGGTGATAAGCTGGTGTAAAGCATGGAGTTGGCAGGGGCTTGGCAGCATTGGTTTGTTAGAGATATATGAAAAGGGGGTGGTGATGCCTCTTCTCCCTGACACCTTGTACTCATTTGGAGGATTCATCTCCCCTGCCTGCTGTGGTTCTCCACTTGTTTCCTTTACCTCCTCCCTCTCATCTTTATTTTTGGTTATTTTATCTCTCTGTGGTGCTCCTCTGCTTTTCCAAGACTGTTAAATATGATTGCATTTTCATGGTGTGCACAATGCACCCATAATGAGCTGTCTTTATACACCTTGAGTAACCAGATGCAAGCTTATCAGCAAGTCAGTAAATTAACCTGTTGGTTGTGCTGTCTTGCAAAAATAGCTGTTTGTCTCAAAGGGCTGCAACATATACATCGACAAATGAGCTGTACAGCCAGCAAACTTCACACATCTGGTCACTTCAGCAGCCTCTAATGATAATCATCAACTGTGTACCATTGCATTTTCATAGTTTTTCTCAGACTGTGACCAAAAGTTTGTATTGTTATGGAATCTTGGAATGTTATGGAAAACGGTCTTTGTCATGGTGAACCAGTCAAATCAGGTCCTACGCCTTTACTTGAAGTTGCCTACTGTCTCATGGTTTCATAGAAAACAATCAAGACAATCAGACAACAATCCAACCACCACCCAGTATAGATTAGATTAATCCCAGACAAGCAAATAGCAGACTGCAAATACACTTCTCTCATACAGCCAGCTAGAGTCTGCAAATCAGCCAGCAAACCAGCCAGTCAATAAAACACAGACAAGCCAAGTAATCAGCGAGCCTGGCAGTTCCCTATCCTGAACGATTGGATTAGTCACAGGAGGCATGGTTAAGCAAAGCCACTGTAACAACTGCCATCCAAGCTGATAATGTCAGATACTTCCTTTAGTTCCAGAAAACCTAGCACCTTATTTCAAAAGAACATGTTACAGTATCTCAAATAAGTATTATTTAACTGCTGGATAAGGCATATAGGAAGGACATAACAATTTACTTGATAAATTAGAGTGGTTCATTTAATTTGTCCGAGGGTGGAAGTACTGCAAAACTTGTGTGTGCTTACATGTGTACACATCTTATATCTGCAAGATCTGAGAGAACAGGTGAAAGAAGTTCAAGCCTTCTATTGTTGGCAAGTGACTGAGTGAAAACAAATGCAAGTGGATTGTTACCAGATTGACCAGATGTTACCAGAAGTCCTTAACTGTTAAGCATAATTAAGGGGTTATTTTAAGACTCTACAGGCTTTAGCATGAAACATGACATTAAGACAGAACAGAAATTGCAATAACACATTTTTTTAGAAGTTTAGTTGAATCGTACTTGTAGACAACACAAGAGTGATGAGCAAATAACTATATATAGTGTAATTCAAATTGCATATTCTATTGGCACCAAGTTTAGCATGAGTCATCTTAAATTAATTTTTAGTGAATTAACACAAAGCTTAACATTAGAAAAAAAAAACTGCAGATCTCCTACAGCCTTCATAACAGAGAGGGATTGTAATCTATAATGGATTTCATGTTTAATTATTATTTCTTATTCAAGAAGAAATGGAATTTATTTGATAAACAATTTTTGAAACCAAGTATCAAAAATTTTATGGTTTAGCAGAGAGATTTTCCTTATTTTTCACATGTTGTCTGAATGTCCTACCTCAGACTGCTCTGGACTGTGATCCCACAAAACCTGTGGATTGTGTCATGTGTCTGAGCTCATCTTCAGAGACAAGGTGGAGTCCTGAGACAACTTTAAGAAGCTAAGAATAAAACCTTAACGTTGAAAGGAGCTTCTTGAGGTGGTTTCAGGCATTTGATCAGGGTTGCTTCCCTGTGGATGTATTCCAGACATTGGGCAAATGGGAGGAGAACCTGGAGCAGAGCCAGAACATGCTGTAAGGATTACATATCCCATCTGATCTGGGAACGCCATGGGATCCTCCAGGAGTAGCTGAGAGCAACTGAATAGGCAGCAAAATGAAAGCACCCCAGATATTTCTGAGTCAGGGACAAAATCAATGCTGCAACATGAGCAGTTAAAACTGGCTATGAAGCTGTGTTTCCTCAATTTTTTTTCTCATCTATGCTTTACTCCTCTCTTCTATTTCTTTTTTTATTTCACCTGCTCGTCTTGTTGTTTTTAATCTGCAATCATGTATGCATCGCTTTGCAGAGTTTCATTTAGCAACTTCCTACTTACTATGAAATTATGTGATCAAAAGACATAATCAATCATCCTGGATAAAGACTTGTTTTGTTTGTTTTTGTTGTTATACACAAATGCTATTTCAAGGAAATACAGATGGGCAATCAGCCAGGAGGAGAATTACAAACTGAGACAACATCTAAGTTGATAACAACAAAGAGAGCTATGACGAACAAACCAGACCATCTGTTCATCACTTTACAACCATCCTGTGGTGTTGTATTGATGATTACAATTCAACCGACCAAGTTGAAATAAAAATAAATAAATCTGTTCAAAAATTGTCCTTTTTTTTTTAACAAGCAGACTTTCTAACTGTTGCCCAATTAAGCTTATTAACAGAAGTCATGCTGTTGTCTTCACACACACATAGTTACCATGGATCTATTAATGGACATAAACAAAGAAACACACAAAATATTCTCTTATTTTCCCTCCAACAGAAAAATAAATTGACTGATTTTATCGCATTTACTTGATTGAGATAGGTTTGACAATAACAGAAGGTCCATTACAGTACTTTTCAGGAATGTCAATGACAACTTAAGAGATTCAAAAAGAATAAATGGATCGGAAATTACATTTGCCTCCAATTTAAGACATGACTGGTGTTGTCCAACTGATGTTAATGCAGTTTGAGGATTTTAAACTCAGTGTGGGGAATTATCCTAGATGACCTCACATGGGGCCAATGATGCCTTGACAGGATGGACAGGTTGATGAAAGTAGAGTAAAGGGTTTGGGAGCCTGAGCAGGAGAGACAACAGACCTTACAGGAAGAATATAAAAAGAGAGGCAACAAGCAAGGAAAAGCTACCTTTGGCAAAAATAGAGACATAAGGAGAACGGGAGAAATGACTGTCTGAAAGAGAGTTTGAGAAACAGAGAGAGACTGGAATGAGCAACTGACAGGAAGAGGAGAGTGCGATATGGATTAAATTCTAGCTGTGAATGTGTGAAGAAGAGAATCGCGTGGCTGAGTCCCACAGTAGTCTAAAATATATGACTAACACACTGAGAACACTAAAAGAATATTATTGCACACCATCATAAAAAATAATGTCTGTGTAGGTGCCCATCTATGTTAACACGAATATGTATGTGTATGATGGATGTGAATGTGTAGCTTTACTGCTTTCAAGCACTTTCATTAAAACAATCTCAATTTCATCAATCTCATTGCGTCAGTAAGAGATGGCTTACTCTGGCTTAAATTCAACAGTTTAAGGCTCTGTGCCCCTGTAAGATCCTGTGAACACATGCATCACAACACAACACTCTTTTCACTGTTTGAACTAGAAATGAGAGGCATGGCAGCTATGTTTAACACAGCAGTGACTACAAAGGCATCCGATATAGCAAGCATCAATGAGAGAGACTGCAAAGCTTTGCAGGGCAGATGAGGGCAGGGTGAATGACGGTGACATGCCGATTCAACAGCTTACCATGACAATCCCACTGCTTACTCACGCGCTTCCTTTTTTTGCAGCCTGATTCTCTCAGTCACTCTAATGTGCTCTTCCTTTTTTCTGTCTCTCTTCTCTCAGAAGCACTCAACTTTAGACTATGCTTGTTTATCTTTCCCTAATTCCACTCGTCACTCACTCTCTCTCACCAGGCAGATCATTAGGATTAGAGCTCTGACACTGTCTATCCCATCAGATGCTGATCGGCCACAGTGGCAGAGTGTGGGAACTAGAAAATGAGCTCCTGACAGATAATAGCCTGCTCTCTACCTTACATCAGTCGAAAGAGATTGAGGGAGAGAAAGAAGGTGAGAGAGAGATAGAGAGAATTGCCCATCGTCTCTTTGACACTCATCTGTAGACTTTAAGGACTGTTGTTCTTCTATTGAGAAAAGACTTGTTTATTCATGGAGATAGCAGCGGTCTCAGCCATTCAGGGTCTCTCTTCATCAGTGACAGCAAAGATGAGAATGAAATTGCACTCACTTCTCCTCAGCATCAGGGGAATGGCATAAAAAGAGATTTTTCCACTAAACTATACCATGATTGATTTGTTTGCTTTATCGTTTGTTTTTCTTTGGTTTAATGTCAGGGAAGCCTGCTTAAATTTATTTTAAACCGCAGCTACCGGTGCACAATTTCCAAACTTCACTTTAAAATTAATGCAGTCCTTTTTTTAACTGAATAATTTATAATAATCTATGCTATCTTGTGTTGTATTGTGTTGCAGAGGCTCCAGTTTTGTTCCAAATGCAATGAATTCATCTTAGGTGTATCGTTGTGTGAACAGCACACTCAATCATAACACAGTCATACTCAGTTTTTCACAGAGCTTAAGGTGGGGCACTGGATGGTTTGTGTTTGACTATTGACAACTACACAAACTATACAAACTTCAAGTCTGAGCTTTCTGAGACTAAATTAACATAAAGTTATTTCCTTAAACTACTGCACAGGTGGAGCTGAAACCAACAACTGCAGGACTGCAGTGCAAAGCATGTCCAGTGTCCAAGTGTGAGCCTAAGTATAATGTGTAGTTTTGTCTGTTTACTATAATCAATAACTTTAAATGCAATATACATCACAAGCCTTATTAGTATGTGACACTTTTCACTGAGGGATACAGGTGTTGCCACAAAGCTTGAGTAAAGTCAACTACATTTTCAACCACAATTAGTCTAGGACTTCTGGAAGTTATTGTACCTATAATAGGTACTGAAAAGAAAAAAAATTAAATCATAAACCACTCCTGCTTGTTTTTAAACCTTCTTTAGCAAATATCTTAACAAAAACAGCAATGTAAAGGTTAGTTAGGTGTTCATCTTTTCGGTTCAAATCAAATTGCTCTTTGTTTGATAAGTAAAAGCTTAAAGGGCTCAGTTGGTCTGCATGTGATAGGTGCAGGTAATGAATGAATGAGCTTTAGTGATGTTGTATACACATTTGTGTAACTGTCTATGCACAGTAATCACAAATGAAATGGGACTGCTAATGGCATACAGGAGAGCACAGTGTAAAGAGTGGGAGACATTGCACCTCCCAGCTGTGTCGTGCCTGCTGCCTAATGTAGCTTTCCTCGCACTGACAGTGCCAGCCACTGGCTCAGTATAGCCCTAAAGATGAAGGTCATCTGTGACATGAGGCATGAACAAATGAAGTCTAAGTGCAAACATTTCTATCTGGCAATCTACTGCTCATTCATGGATATACTATGTACAGTCCTGGTCCAAGCACCCAGTGTTTCAAGTAAATAATTCACAATATCATCAGAAATGAATCCAAAAGAAACAATGTTGTATAACCAGAATATTCCAATAAAATGTCGAAGGTTTCTAGAAAAAAAGGAAGGAAACATGAATCTTGGTAAAATAATACAAACACAAAATATACCCCAGACACAATTGTTGGCCTCCCTTTGATGAAATTAAATTAGTTCCTCAATCAAAATAAAAACAAATAAGACTCAACTGTGCTAAACCATTTTCACATTTTTGTGGAATAATTTTCATGGTCATAAAACTGTTCAGACACTTCCAGGATGTGGCACTGAGGAGAAAAACAATGAGTAGGTTTCCATAGGCCAAGACCAAAGAGGATACCACTATTAAAAGAAAGGCCAAAAAAAAAAAAAAAAAAGCCTACAAAATGACAAAGGTGACAAAGTGAAGCCCCAAAGTAAAAGAACAACCGACCAACACTAAAACATGGTGGATGTTCTGTCATGCAGAGGAGACGCTTTGCTGCCTCTGGTACTGGCAGCATTGAAGTTATCAAAGTAATGATGAAATTAGAAGATTGTCAAGGTATTTTAGAGAAAACATGTTACCCAGTGTCAGAAAACTAGGTCTGAGGTGAACGTGTCGGGTTTTCAGCAGAACATCAACCTGAAGCTCACATCCAGCAACATAAAAGAATGGTTTAAAGAAAGAGATGGACTTTAAACTGGCCAGCGATGAGTCCTGTCCTGAATTCCATTGAAAAACTTTGGCAAGAGCTGAAGTCTGCCATTGCAAAAAATAGTCCTGCAAAGTTTAAAGAGCTTCAACACATAGCAATGAAAGGGGCAGAAACTACCTGAAGACAGGCAGCAGAAGCTTCTGAGTCGATACAAGAAACCTTCAGAGTCGTTGTTGCCAAAGGTTCTGCAGTCAAGTAACAATAATTGCCAATAATTCAAGGAATATTTTGCTTTGTATTATTTCACTATTGTACAAGATTTTTTCCTTCTTTTGTTCAGTAACCTTGGACATTTCATCATTTTATCAAATGCATGTACTTCTGAGAACATTCTGAATTATACAACAGCAATTCAGAGGTGCCAATAATCTTGGTCTGTTCTGTATTGAAACTGGGGTAATCCAAATATCCAAAATTTAATTCCACACATTTCCAGAGGTTATGTCAGGATCAACAAGTTTTTTTTTTTTTTTTTCTATAAATGAAAGTGTTAAATTGTTGGTTATTTGTAGATTTTTTTTCACTCTTTAGTCTAGCTAAATACATTTTCTCTCTGTTGTCACAAATGTAAACAGATTTAGAATTGGAAACCCAGTTTTATTGATGAATAACAGCCAGGACATGCCAGTGCAAGTAAAGGACATTACTTGACAAGTTTTGCTGGTGAGGGTGTTATACCTATGATATGAGCTCATGAGTTTGTTGACAATTGAAGAGTTTGTTGTGCACTACAAGACTTTTTTAAATCATAGTGGCTGACACAGTGTTAGTGAAAATGTGCAGTCATTGCGTTGACTCCCTATTTCTCACGATATGACTTGTGTTTAGACATGTGGCCTTTGTAACTGCATATGACTTATTTAACCAAATTAGCAACAATTTTCTGAAAAACAGTGAGTGTTTAGAGGATGTATTCACTGTGAATGTTCTGTCCTTGATCCATTAAGCATTGTTCGCAAACATGGAAAGATTAAAATGTCTCTTCCTCTTGCTGTCCACCATTCTCTCACCCGCCCACTTGCTCTTGATCTCCACTCTTATTTCACAACACCACTTGAAAGTAAAGTTTAAATCTCAGGTCTGTGTGTGAGTGTGCTTGTGCTTGTCTTACTATATTTGTGGGGTCTGAAATTGGGGAACCCTCTATAATTATGTGAGTTAAACACCCTTGTGTGGGCCAAAACCCTTGACCTGACAAGTTTAATGGTCTGGAGGGTTAAAACTTGGTATTAGGGTTAGGCATTATATTGAGATTGGTAAGGTTAGGATAGGGAGCTAGGAAATGTGTTATGTCCATTAAAAGTGTACATAAATGCAACAATCCAAGTATGTGTGTTTGTGTATATGGTGGATGTCCAAGTTTCGGTAAGGGATTAATGTTTTTAAAAGAGGTCTCACTATAAAGGCCAGGGGAATGCTCAAGTGCATTTACGTACACACACGTTCAGGCACTCTTCCCAAATTGCTGATGCTCTCAGAGTGTCTGGCTCTGGGGTATAAGCAGTGACAGTAGCTTTCCTGAAGAGGAACTTGACATGCTGCCTGTGGTGTGTGTGTGTGTGTCTGTGTGAATGTGTACAACCCAATGAGAGTGTGCATGTGCGTAGCTCTGTGGAGTGTGTGTCTGTATTTTGCTCACTGATGTCACCCTTCATCAAGTCAAGTCATTTTTCTACTCCTTGGAGCAGAACCTAGACTAAACAAACCTATACCCTATTGTACAGGCATTTGGTCTGTTGCCTCACACGGAAATGTCACAGAATGTGTAATTTGTTTTTTTTTTTAATTCACTTGGTAAGCACCTCAAAATTGTTTTTGCCATTTTCAATCGCTTGTCCTATAACAGTAACTCATATTATTCAACAATTAAAATGCAGTAATACGCTTTAACCACTTTCATTGTTTAGTAAGATGAGGAAAGACACCAGATAGGTGTATGATTTAGCAAATACTTCAATCTTAAACTCCCTCACAGAGTTTAGCTCTCACATTAACGCATTTAAATGCAAAACACAACATATATTGAACTTACTGATACCCTTCAGCATACAATTGTGCTTTGGTAGTGGCACAGAATCTAACTCATCTGTCTTAGCAGACGTCTACCAAGAAAAAGTTCATTTTAATAAAATCAAAGCAATTACAGTTGTTCCGGCCCTTTGGTTACTGGTATCACTTCTGGTAAAAGAAAGGTGGTAACAGGCAAAAGATTTTCAAAGGCTAAAGTATGACTGAACTATAGTACTGCTTGATAGATCATATCAAATTTAAAAAATTAAACTGAACAAATCAGAGTAGTGCCCTGGAACAGTTTCCAAAGAAACTCCATAAAGATGCCTTTATATAAAATTTTACATAATTCTGAGCCACATTGTCTGAGTCTCATTTGCAGGATTATTGTTGATTGGCAAGACGATTGTTATCAATAAGTCTGTCAGATAATTAAATTATACTACAATCTAACAAATTGCAGTACATAAGATTTATATTCCTGATAACCTCTTGGGGAAAGAAATCACAAGATCCACCGAGCTCCAATGTGAAATGTGAGGGTCCACATTCATTTCATGGAGAACTTCTTGCTTTTCCAGTCAGAAATCTACACATAATGTAATGTTCTTCTAAGTGACAGGATGCTTCCTTTTCGAAAATGACAAAAATACAACCTTTATCTCCCAATTTGCAGTGTGTGTCTACTGATATACATTACCCACTGACAATGAGCTATTAACAAACATATTCCTGATTTTATACAGGCATAAGACAAGTTATAAGGTTAAGGTAAAGTTAGATTTTGGTTAAAGTTAGAGCAATGGTTAGGGTTACACACCTCTCTCTTTCTTAAACTGTAGAAACTGCTGACAGAAATTCTTTGAAAACATGTACATGTGAATTAATCAGTAATACAGTACACAATAAGAGTAAATAATTTGACATCTATATTATTGATCATTTGTAGAGTATGCCTCAACAATAGTATATCTGTGAGTAATTATCCTTGTTTCATACCCGTGTCTGAGCAATGTATCTTTAAGGATACAGATTTTTAATTCAAATACATAGAAAAAATTAATTAAAAACAATTCATAAAACAACCCAATAAAACAAAGGGTAATAAACTATGTAATAATATGTAACCTACTATGTAACATGTTGGCATGAAGTCACATGATGTGAGTACTTGACCCATGCCCCTATCAAAGTTTCTCATGATTTAGACAGCATCCACTTGCATTTCCCTCCACAGCCTGTAAATGACTCTATCCCCCAGGATGCAGAACCCATTTAAGGTTTGACCTATTAAAAAGAAATACCACCTTCAAAATAAAGTATGCAGGAAATGCATACAAGCACACACACATTATTCTTTCTGTCACAACCTGTCCAGCTACAGTTACGTGCAGTAATACTTTCAAAGGAGAAAGTTGTTTTTTTTTGGCGAGGGCCAGAGTTATGAAAGCAGAGAAATTGACATTGAGATGGGACGAGAAAGAGGAGAGAGGGAAAGAGGGAGAGAGAGAGAGTGTGTGTGTCTATGTCTGTGCAATGGCATTCACTGGGGAGTACAGAGGTGTATCAGTGCAGAGGAAAGTTAAGTGTGCTGCCTGAGGGCATTCACTTCTCCTCTCTCCCTCTCTCCCTCTCTCTCTCACACACACACACACACACCCTTCCCAAAGTGCCAGTGCACCTGATGTGCTCTTCTTCGTACACCACCATGATCTCTATTAATAAAATTCTTTGTGTTTGACATGTCTGCCCCTGTTAGAGACAAGTTCAGTTGCTAATAGTTTGAGAAGCCTGTCCAAAGTATTTCTAATACCCAAGTGCTACTGTCAGTGCATGCACTGCTTTTCTTCCTAGGAAAAAGGGGAAGCATAAATGTGTTATAAGCCAATATTCTCAATCTTGTTACTGATGAAAGCTATCTATATTGCTGTACTGTTTCAAAAACAAGGACACAGAGAGAAAGAAGAGGTGGATAAGGAATGAAAAAGAAGTGCATCCCTATGCATGCTAATGTTGATCTGTTTTTTGAGGTGTTTGGACTGACAGCCTGATCAGTAAATTATAAGTATGTAAATACAGATGTACTGTATTGACACATATAACCACTTACAAATACAACATTTCACTGAATTTGTGACAGTGTTTATTGTTAGTGTTAATGTTTGTTAGGGATACTTTTAGCCTGTCCTCTCATGTGTCATGTACAGGTGTAATCCAGGGCACTGACACTCACATAAAACCATTCATTACTGCATGTCATTCCCTCTTTCTCAGGAAATGCTTTACTCCTCCTGTCAACTTTGACTGTCCCAATAAAGACAGAAATGCCCAAAACAACTTTTAAGGTTTCAACAAGTTAAGAAAAATTTAACACTTAAACACAAAAGTTAAAGGTTAGTGGAAGTGGAAGTTAAAAAAACAAAAAACAATGTAATAATTAATGAGAACCACATCAGAGCAACCTAAATAGACATGGATACGGTCCTTGTTAACAACTCTCATTTTCCAACATCTCTTGCTCCTCAAATACACAAACATGAGGTTTGTTTGATAGATGTGCTTTGTTATTTGCCGACATTAATAATCATAATGACCATAAGTGGCACGTGTGCATGTCGCTGTGTGGGTTAAATGGTGGATTAGTGAGAATTTAATCTGTTGCTCTCCATAATGCAGGAACCAGTAGAAATATCATTGGTCTGCTAATGATAAAAAAGTCACAAAAATAAATATTTTTAGTATTTTATAATCATTGTTTTTAGGATGATGCACTCAAATAATTTCCTTTTACCTCGCTCAGTTTCATTTATTTCTCTTCTAATCTATTCGAGCTTTGCTATGAGTGTGATTGCCAGAAGTAACAGCAATAAGATAATTGTTACTTCTGTAGCACTCAAGTAGTAGAAAACAATGAGATGGCAAAAACAGCTATCTTATTATTCAAACAGTTCATGCTTCCAAATGTTTTCTTTGCAGTTACACTATGACAGACTTTGATATAAAGCTTAACCCTTGTTTCACTAAAAAAAAAAAAAAAAAAAAAAAAAAACATAATAATGTAATAATATCCAGAAAGAATATGCACTTTTCTCACAATAATGTTAGGGGATTAACTGTGATCTGAGAGAGAACAGTGGTACAGGAGATTGTAACACATCTGCGTAAGCAAGATGAGAGAGAGCAAGAGAGGGAAAGAGAGGGGGAGAGAGATGAGAGAAAGAAATGGTGAGAGAACAGGCTAGACAGAGAAAGCAAAATTTGGACAATGTCAAATTGAAAATAGAAAAACTATTTGCATGTTCACACACACACACTCAAAATTCAGTATTGCAACTGGGACTTTGTTGCAGTGAGAATAACCAGATCTGAGCTCAGCTGATGGCACAGTCAATACACTGGCATGTCAGGCATAACAGCATGGGGCAAGGGTTTCTGTGGGTATGTGTGAGTGTGTTGTGCGAGTGCATCTGTGTTAGTGTGTGTGAGCAATCTGTGTGACAGAAAGTGTGTCTGTGTGTTGCTGCCACAGCAAAAAGCGGTCAAGCTGTTGGATTTACTCGATAAGCATTCTGGATGGCTGCTCATGGCTCAAGTCTTAACGTGCACACACATGTACACACATGTACACATACGCTGACATGCACCCACACTCAGAGATGATGGCAGATCTGGCTATGATACACAAGTGATAAGAAACCTGGTGTTTTACACAGGCAGGCATTTTACACATTATAGCCACTCAGATCCAGATAAGAACTTATTGGCTTTGTGTGTGTGGTGTGTGTGTGTGTGTATGTGTGTGTGTACAGCCCAGGGAGAGATGGATATGAAGAGTGTGAGTGAGGGCTGTTTTACGATCAGTGCACTTTCTGTCGTTTCTGCAGAAAAACAGTGGCTTAAATCTAAGAAAATGACAATCAAATGATTTGCAGTTACAAACATAGAAAGAAGATCTGGTAACATGAATTAACATGAATCCATTGCCAGTAGGGATCAAAATACTATAAATACAAATGACTACCAAGGATTACCAACATCATTGGGATTCAGCATCAAAGTCCTAGCTGCTACACCTGCTAGTATGTTTTTCAATTTTGATTAGGACATTTCATTTTATTAAGTTCATTCCACTAACAACCAGGGGGATGTTCATCAGTGAGGCATTCAGAGCCAGAAGCAGTGTCTGCCTTCATGAAGGGAACCTTCAGAATGAGGTGCAGCTAAAAAATATTTGAAAACATTTTTTACACCCCATACTCCTGTCAAAGTTTTATAATTAAAATTGGGACTAAATTACCTAGTGGCAAAGTTACCCACCTAGAATCATGTAAAATGACATTATCGTGCTTTATTTAGCAAAAATATTTGATGTGTGAATTCCTGACTACCAGAAGGGAAAATTGAAGTATGAGAGTCATTGTTAATTACTGAGGCAGCCAATGACGGTGGTTCACCTCTCAGGAACTTCAATGAGGATTTAACTAGTGAAAACTGTAAATGTTACACCAAAGTGAAATATCACTTTAATTAGTCCAAAATCTAGTGCGTGTCGACCCGGAGGGAATACAGCAGAAAACATTCAGGGCAGTTCTGTCTAATGATAAAAGCATTCAGCTGAGTATGTCTCCCCCTATCAAAATCAACAGAAGACACAAACACACACATGCCTGCTCTTGCACACACGCAACTTTCAAACCCATTTTCCAGATGATAAGCATTGAGCGTTTTGGCAGCTGCTTCATTGCTGCTGCAATCAGACTTCATAATGAGTCACTTGATGAACTGCTTTACTTTATTATTTGAGACAGGAAGTAGCACTAAAGCACAAGAGAAATCAAAAGTGACTTTTAGCCAAACTTTGATAAGATTAAACATTTGACGAAAAGTCTGCATCTTAAGTTTATCCCAAAGTAAAAGCATGGAAGGGTTTATATTTTTGATCATTCAGTACAAACCTCTGAAAAACAACATAAATGAAATTAATGAGCCCATGAGAAGTGCTCAGAGGAATGGACATTTTGTATATCTACAATTCCATTAGAACTAGGCCATTTATCTGCTGAGGAAGATCATGTGATGCAATCAAAGCTTCATCACAGCAGCTACTGAATGGACCTAGTGCCAAGTGCCAAAAAAAAACATCTTTCCTAAAGTAGAGATGAGGCTCAAGGCCAGAACTGCAGAGTGAACAAAATCACAATTTTCATTTCAATTCATTTATAGCTTGACTATTATTAAAATCTACCTGAAGACTGTCAACAGAGAGTCAACACTGTTTATAAGCCTGTGCATAATGCTGTTTTACAAAAGAGTCTCTCAGTGTAAGCTGTGTGAATTCCCAGATAACACTGTTTCCTCATGTATGCAGCCATGCACACAAACAGACAGAAACATACACATGCGTTACTACCACACATACCCCAGCTGTTTCTCATTTAAAAAGAAATTAATTAAATACAACCTTGGAATGGTCCATTTGGAGAACACTGCTGGTGTTGTCACATTCAATCTATCCTCAGTTTTACTAAAAAAAATACCAGCTCAGAGTTTCATTTTGTGTAGTTTGTCACAATTACATGAATAACTATTGGTAATTCCTAAATGGGATGTTTGATTAATTCAGTGGCTACACACTACATCTATATCCTTAACTAATATGTCAAAAGGCAAACTGCACCATCAATAACCTGTTACAGATTTTTCTCTGTGCCAGTATCACAGTGGAAATCTTACTTTAAAGGGTGACAAAAAAACAGTAGAATAACAATTTCCTCCTAGTTTGTTAGATAATATGGGTTGTTGCCAAGAAATGATAATCTCCTATCTAAAAATGATTTAGTTTTCCTGTCTGGCATTTCTCATATCTTATTTCTCTGAAGCAATACGCATGTTGATGTTAGATAAAAAAAAAAAATACTGATAAATATCTACTTGTAGGTAAGAACATATCACTTATATGCAATGTTTGATCTCCATCCATGCCTCAAATGTGTATCCATGTGTGTGGGAGTGGCATCCGTGGAGGCAGTAACAAACGTGTGTGGACTGTGATGGATCTGTTATAATACAGTTGATGGATGAAGAGATTATTGCTAGCGGCACTGGCATTCTGCTGCTCTGCGTGAGTGTGTATATGTGTGTGTATATGTGTGTTTTCCAATTCATACAATAATGCTCAGACAATACACTCACTGACCTCCAGATATATTCCTCTCCCCGCCTCCCCGTCTCCTTACCTCCACCTCATTTCTCTCACTCATCCTCCTGACCTCATTCGTCACTCCTTCTCCTCTTCTCCCTCCACCCACACTTTGTTTCCTCCATCACTTCCTTCATCTTAACCGGTATAATTTGACAGTACCTCACAAAAGACCACACATCTCACCGTTGCACCCCTAAGCTACAAGCAGCCACGTTTGTGGTACTACTAGTCCATCTAGAAACAATTAATGAGCTGATTTACCTGAATTCATACACTTTTTGGCGGTTCCTTTGTTCATTTGATCATTAGTGTCACTGAGTTTGGGCTTCGTTGTCTGCCAGGTTGCCTAACTGAATAACTAGCTGAATAACTAAGTGACTGCAGTGAGCAGAATCCAAGCTTTAGCTGCAAGGGTAAAATGTGACAAGAGAATGATGGAAGATACCCACACTGACAAACAAACTGGCAGTGTACTTCCTCTCCGTCTGACACTCGAAAGTGAGGGTCTGTATGTACAATAATGTGGCCTAAGACTGTGATTAGAGTTAATGGGATGCATGTGTGAATTGTGTGTGCTCTGTTCTTCGTGTTGGCATCCATGCATCCAAATGAGTAGTGGGGAGAGAGATGTCAAAGTGTAGATTTAACAGCTCCTCTGGCTATTTTCTCAACCATTCCACAGCTATTTCTGACTCTCGCTGTGGGGATAAATACTATACTTCCATGTATTTAGCTCCAGCAACACCCTCTTTCCAGATACACCCACACTTAAAATAACATGCAGCAAAACAGCAAAATAATGCACAAAGAGTTCCATTTGTTATTCACTTATTTAATAGCGCACATGTAGAAATGTTTTTTTTTATTGAGGAATATAGATACCAAAACCATTTTTGAGCCAACACTAAGAAATACAGTCAACTGTGTTTTTCAGTGGGAATCGGGGCAATTCTTCGTAGCATTTTAAGGTAAAATGACTCTTCAGATTTACTGCAGTAAATCTGGCTTGATATAAGCCTATAAACAAAAAAAAGTGTCATTTACAAATGTCTTGTTTGGATGCCTGTCAAAAACAGCACAACTGCGAAGCAAACCAACCTGAAAATCTTACATAAAGAAATAAAATGTCATTGCAAAAGAGATTCCTTGAGGGCAATTGCCCTTTCATCGGATGACAGTGTCATAAAATACTCCAATCGTGTTGAGCAGAACTGACATGCAACATTTTCCTATGTTACGTTTCCATTTTAACTGAGTCATGCTTGATTGTGCCTATGTCATGTTTCATACAACATTGCTTCAGTCTTTTGGTATGACTCACGGTCTAAACTTCCCTGTGCTGTTTTATGTTTAACTCAACAAGCAGCTATGTACATTATGTTTTGCTTTGGGCAAATCTGCCAATAGCTAATGTACAATGTACTCTACAGTATTCAGACTCCTTCACCATTTTCACATTTTCTTATGTTGCAACATTATGCTAAAATATTTTTTTTCCAATCTAAACTCACAACCCCACAATGACAAAGCCTCCATTTTGGCATAAGGTGTTAAGGAAAAACTGAAATATCCCATTGTCATAAGTAGTCAGATCTTTTGATATGACATTAAAATTTAAAAAAGGTGCCACCCATTTCTCTTGAATTATTCTTGAGCTGTTTCTACATCTTCACTTGAGCCCAACTGTTGTAAATGCAATTGATTGGACATTATCTGGAAAGGTATACACCTGTGTATTTAGCTAGGTATCTAGATATCAGCTCTGATACCAATACTTTGACTCCAATATCAATTCTTAACAACAAATCAATTACAAGATGCATTACTTTAGTTTTAGTTTTCAAGGTTGGTCTCCTTACACACTAAAACATGTTTGTATAAATATTAGACCTTGATCCAAGAATGCTGCATGTTTATTGGCTCACTGATGTTTATGAGATTTACTCATTGATTCCTAAAATATCACAAAAAAAATTCTGCTACACTGAAGGTTCCCAAGAGCACAGTGACCTCCATAATTCTTAAACTGAAGAAGGTTTGGAACAACTATGACTCTTCTGAGAGCTGACCACCTGACAAAACTGAACAATTGGGCAAGAGGGGCCTTGGTAAGAGAGATGACATAGAACCTCATTCTTGGAGAAACTTCAAGAGGGACCATCACTGTAGCACTCCAACAGAGCAAAGTACAGAACTATCGCTGGTTAAATCCTGGTCCTGAGAGCTCATGACCTCAGACTGGACCAAAGATTCACCATCCAACAGGACAATGACCCAATGCACACAGACAAGACAATGTAAAAGTATGCTTACGAACAATTCTGTGTCTGCCCCTGAGAGTCCCAGCCAGAGCTTTGACTCAAAACCCAATCAGACTCTAGAGACCAGACAGAGTCTCTCTACCAAAGGTCCCTGACAAAGTTTGGGGTGATCTGCAGAGAAGAATGTAATAAAATCCCAAAATCCAGGTGTGGACAATTGTAAAAGGTGAAGAAGTGAATACCGAATACTTTCTGAATGCACAGTAATAATAACTCCATGTCGCCAGTGATAGTTCTCAATTTGCATGATGAAAAGCCTATGTTATTGTAGTTTCATTTACGCCCTATTATTTGCTACAGTAGTAAACTCATTTCTCCTCAGGGATCAATGCAGTTCATCTTATCTCTAATCTCCCTACTAGCGAAACAGAAAATGCCTTTTTTCAAGAGGGAAATGGAGCAACCATGTGGGATATGACCTTACATCTTAAATCGCTCTAAGTGATGCTCATAGGAGGGATTATGCTTCCATAACAGGAGGTCCAGTGGCAAGTGTCTAAACATTTCATTTGGATACTAGAGGCTGAGAAAATCTATCCACTCTGTGACATTTACAGTCTGTAGTGATATGCAAAAAGAAAACGTGCAAAATACAATGCAATATGAGGGTGTTGTAAAGTATACTACTTTTGTGCCAGAGAATTATCCATTGATTAATTCAATAGTAATTTATACTAGCAGTACTTTATGGTACAATGAAATTATTCATTAGGTCATGAGCATGAACATGAAAACTTTGCAATGCAACATCAAAAGACTGCATTCATCACAGTACAGCTGTATTTACATTACATTAGATTCTACCGTTATTCATGGAATGAAGTCCACTATCTGTGATCTTAATGTGTCATTTCATTTTGTTTTATTTAATTTGATTGTATTTTTGTGTTATGCACCAAAAATGCCCAGCCCTCATGATGTGTTGCACTTTGCAAATTTCATTATGTGGAGCAGATATCTAACTAGCAGGCAAATGTATATTAACAAAGAATAGATGGATCATTAATCTATGATGTGTAATATTTACCACTGCTTCATTTGCCAAGTTTATCATTCCGCTTGTCATTTATCAAAACCATATATTGCTATATATTCATGAATGCAGATGAATAAACAAACAAAAGCTAACATGGTACAAATAATATATCCTTGTGCCATATTATGTTACAATGTTGTATGTTAAAATGGTTCATCAATGCCATAATACTTTGTTTACTTTGACCATTGCATGACTCATGCTCTATGAAGCATTGACTAAAACCTTTGCCCTCAGGGTAATTGTTGAGTCAGGTGAGCCATGCTAACATTTGAAGGGTAAGGTGAGCATACTGGCTAACTGACTGCAATGATACACCTTAGGCCAAACAGTGGTAGGAAAATACATGAAAGCAGTGAAGTTTACTTCCTTTCTATATACCCCATCTTTTACATGGTGGGTGATCTGTTTACTGTTAAAAATCTGCAACACGGTCTATTCATTCACAAAAAGAGGCAAATAGGGGCCTGTTACATCACGCAAGTTAAATCCTTTCAGATTTGCAGAAGAGCCTTAAACCTGCATTCTTTTTAATGACCATCAGGGGGCAATTTCACTAGTTGCAAAAAATAACTCAGTTTGTATATAAATGTATGAGGAAATCACCCTACTTTGCACTTCAGTAAACATTTTACTAATAAGTTTATGGTCTGAATCATTACCATTAAGTCTTCTTCCATACAACACAATGTACATTTTTTTTAAAATATGGTGCCATTTAGAAGAAAATAGATGCTCAAGTAGCTTATGCATTAGGACGAGGCAACCTTGTGATTGACAGACCGACGGACTGCCGGAGAAAATACAGAGCAGGTCAGATCTACCCCTCACTCCTTGAAAAAAACAAGATTTTACATCAATAGTGATGATGCCGAGAGCCATAATCCATCTCTACACCACTTTTGCTATTCAGACTTGCAGAAACCAAGTTTTACAGATATACGCAGATATACGAGGCAGCGATGAACACTGGTATTATACTGATAATATACCAATGTATACATGCGCTCAGACACACACATACACACACACACACAGAGTCATGCACACTTGTGTTTCTCTTACCTTTGTTGGAGAGAAGTGAGATGAATGTAGGAGGAAGGCATGAAAGAAAGAAGGAAAAAGACAAAAGAGAACAATTAATATACAGTCTGCAGCTACATTTTTCATTGACATGAACAGATTTTGATACAAGAACTTCTTTGTTAGTCAACAAGCGTAATTGCGTGTGTGCCTCTATTTCATTACAGTAAGAGACTGGCTGCAATGACATAGACGAACCATCACACACACTTTAAATACAGCAGTACAGGCAGACACACACACACACACATAGAAATACTTATACACAATATTGCTGCAAGGAACAAACACAGTTTGGACAGGCACATGTTGTCATCGCTAAAGAAAAACTTGCGAAAAGCAAACCTGAAACAAACTGATATTGACTACACACACAACAAAAACATTCACTACCTCAACCACCACCACACATTCAGCACTGCACAACACATATGCATGAGTGTATACACCCACACAAACTGCACAGGCATTAGGGTATTTGAGAGATAGCCATTGATTTCTTCCTGCAGTCTGTAGACAGTCACTCCAAGGGAGAGAATCAACAGAATAATTGTTAATTTCCTGCTCTGCTCTATAGTTCAATGATAGAGAGGAAATTCTGCAGACAGAAAGGGAACCAGACAAACACAGACAGACAGAAGGCAACAGAGACTGGCTGACAAACAGACAAGGGTAATTGTTAATTTCCTCCCGTGGTCATGACAGATTGATAGACATTGTCTTACACAAATTGTTTTTTTGTTTTCCTTTTTTTTTTTTTCCCTCATCTCAATTTATAAGCTCAGGTCTTGGCTTCTGAATAGTGTTATTGGTCCTGTTTTAGTCTCCCTTTTCTCTGTAATTTCATACTCTGGTCCATGTAGACAGGTAGTCAAGCCTAGAGCGCCTTTAAGGCTGGAGATCAAGGGAAATATAACCTACCTGTTCAACATACATATATACTCAAGGCTATTACTGCTCTCTATTTCTCTGTCTTGCCCTAATCTTGCTCATCCCCCCCCCCCCCCCCCCTTTGTAACTCTTTCTGACTTTCTTGGAACATAGAGTTGGGATTCTGTGGTAATGATAAATGTCTTTAATTAGGATGCCCTGTGAGGACAGAAGGGATTCAATTTGTTCTTGCTGAAGTCCAGGACCTCTGTCTTGTGCTCAAGATGCTGCAATACTATTCTAAAACCTTCATATACAATTCCCAAGCTCACACCCCCTGGGTTTCTCTCTCTCAAAGTGGGAGCATGACTGCCTCGTTGGAAAGGTCTTTCAATCTTTGTGCCTCTTTTCCCATTCCACCTTTCAATGCAACAGACTCAATTTTGCTTCAATGCACCCAGTGCACCCCAAGAAAGGTTTCACGACTCTAATGAGTTATGTGATCTGTTTGGTGGAACTGCAGCGTCTCCTGCACTGTCTTTCTGTGTAACAGTGTGGACTGGTCATCAGGCGTGCTGACAAGGCCCATCTCCTGATTGTAGCTGCTTAGCTAATTGCGAGGACATGTTAGTGTCTCTGCCAAATGATCAGACTGAACAACTGAAAGTTTGTGTGTGCGAGTGTGTGTGTTAAAAGGACAGTGAGTTATGTTTTTTAACTAAAGTGTACGAGTGACAGCCATCTGAGAAAAATTATTAGGTCCAAGAGTGAGACTGCGTAGTAATTATGTGTCAATCTTTGTGTCAATATTGTGTATTTGTATTCATGACAAAGCTGTGCAAAACTGAACAGTGAGTCTGTACTGGTCAAGAAGAAAACTTTACTTCTTTGTTCTAATACTGTAATCATCAAAACACAGCAATCAACCCTTGAGAGGTAAAGTAGATTTTTATGTAATTAGATTGAAGGGTTGTGGAGATTTCAAAAGAATGTTTTTTTCAAGTACAGTACAAAGAAGATAAAATATATATATATATATATATATATATATATATATATATATATATATATATGAAAGATAGAGAGAGAGAGATAGATAGATAGAGATAGAGAGAGAGGGGGAGAAATTCCATAGACACTTCACTGTATAGAATTCGGGGTTGGTCTTTTGTTTTCATTTATCCCTCTGGGGAAATCTATTGTGGGTAAGGCTAACAAATAGCATTAGCTAATAAAGCTTAGTCTGCATCTTTTACTGTGTGATCTTTAACAAATTTGAACTACTCCAGGTCCAGTTTGTGTGGAGTGATGTGTTCTCAATGTCTTTGATATATACAGCATGTGAACATGTGAGGATGTGTGTGTATTCAGGTTTTTTCTAATGTACTTTGAATTTGTGGTAGTGTGTAGATATTAAACAGAGGTTGTAAAGTGCTGACATGACTTTTAGTGCCACTCCTATAAATCTTCATATGGAATACATCATGTGACTCCAACAATGGTTTCGATGTATAACTAATGTCCCAGTTCTCACAGAGAAGGGTTCAACAAGGACAGTTCCTTGCTCAAGGTTAAAAGTTGATGTTAGACATTCTCTTTGTTATTTTATAATATAAATAACTTATACCCACAGATGTTCACATACACACACACACGCACACAAGTGTTGCAACCACACTGCGGTGCTTTCTCTGATCTCCAAACTGTAATAGTCATAAGGGTCCACTTAAAAACTGCTGCATGTGTGCCAGCACACATACACACACTGCGATTGCCTTGAGATGATGAAACCACATGAAATTGTTCTTTTTTGGAACTAATGATTCTGCAGAGTTCCTCTTCAGAACCAATGGGTCCATACGGTTGTGATGAGCACTTTGAAACAAGATTTATGAGCTCTTTATCAACTTTAGGGAAAGAGCACATCATTTACTGTCTACTGACTGGATCTGAGTCAGTTGCTTTTTTCTCTCTTGTGCGCATTTAAAGTAGGCACAGACACTGTGACACACACTCACAAAAGCATAATAAAAAGAGATATAGCAATTGTTGTAAGTATTTCCCAAAGCTATTCCAACCATCACTTACACTGTCAATAGCATCTCCTTAAAAGATCACATAATCACATAACCATTGACTGCCAGTTCGACCTATTTTAAGCTGCACTGACAATTTATTCAGAGTGGAGGCACTTGAGGATTTAGGAAAGCATGTAATGTATAGCATTGAGAAATGTTGCCAACATGGGGTCTAACATGTACTGTCGATGAAATGCTAACAAAAAAAAAAAAAACATGATTATCCACGTAGGTTCTTTATTTCATTTATTTGTTTATTAAGTAAGAGAATCTGGGAGATAGAACTCAGTTACCCATAATTAGGTCTGCAAGAAATCACATCATATTTTTTAGTTAATTGGTTTGACAAGGCCAGATCGCTTCTTCCTTGTGATGGGTACTACATAAGAACCAAACAATGTGGGATTCCCAACTCCAGCGCTGATGATACCTCCAAGGGCATTCCTCTTCAACCTTTACTTATTAGCTGACTCTGCTTGCATAAATGTGGAGGTGTTTATTTACAGTATCCTCAAATCAATATGTTGGCCTCAAATCAATAACTTCCTAGGAGCTCGTACCCTGACCACCTACAGATTGGGTTACATCAATGTCTCTCATCCTCGTTTTCTTGTTTCTACTCTTCTCCTCACAAGTTCAATCCATTTTCTCTCATCATAAAAGTGATACTGCTTATTTTCTCTTGAGCAATTTCACACGGCTTATTCGTCTAGCTGTCCAACTTGAGACCACTACTCATTTTATCTCTTTTGTTCTGTTGTCTCTGTGTCAGGACCTTCAAAGGAGGAGGCACAACCCTTTACCAACATTATAAAAACTACTCCACCTATCATTTCCACAGTAGTTAATATGTCCTGGACCTCATCATTTCCTGGGTGACATGGCAATAATAGTCAGTATGTCACACTAACGGTTTGGCTCCGATTTCTATCACTGCACCCACTCACATAGTCAGCAACCACAAAAAAAAAAAAAAAAAAACCCTCAGATTTTTTCCTTGGTATGGATTTAGAAGAGCAGTCTCACATATTGCACAAAAATCAATGAGGAGACTTTTTCTCATTTTCTTTGGCAGGACTCCTGTGCGTACTATCGAGATATTAGTGTTGTTTACAGTCAACACAAATGGGTGGTGTGGGAAAAAAAGTAATAAGATTCAAAACCATTTACTCAAACAATAGACAGCAAGATAAACCGTGGTTAAGTCAGTGTAGCTGTGAGTTGGAGGTAAAAGGAAACAATCTTTTTTCTGCCATTTAACATTCTACAGCTTCTTCTGCTTAAAACTTAAGAGCCAAGGCCAGTGACAAGAAAAGATACAGATGCACTGTGTCTTCAATTTAATAACTGCTCAAACCTCCTTTGGCATCAATAACACCAATTAAGCTCCTCCAGTAGTTGCTGATCAGACCTGTACATCATTCAGGAGGGATTCTGGACTATTCTTTCTAATAGCGGTGTGAACATTTCTCTTGAGGTTAAACATTTCAGTATTTCTTCTGGGTCAAGGTCTGGGCTCTGACTCATTCTGTTTGGGGTTATTGTGCTGCTACATTACCCTGCACTTTCCCCTCAACGATGGCAAGTTGTCAAGCTGCCCGGAGGCAGCAAAGCAGCCCTAAATCATGATGCTCTCTCTAATGTACTTGACTGTTGGGATGATTTCATGTTGGCATTCAATGCCCTTTTTACACCATACATAGTTTTCTCTATGGCTTTTCGTATGATAAACTGATTAATAGAGGTATTAACCAGTTCCAATGATGCTTTTAAGCCAATGGATGATACTCCAGAGTTCTTTGTTAACTCACTGAGCAATCTGCATTGTGCCTTTCGAGTCATCTGAGTTGGATGCCCACTTACAGAAAGTGTAGCTGCATCTCCATTTATAGACACTGTGGGCTGATCAATACCTTATATGTCTTTGAAATGACTTTGTAACCTATGCCAGCTTCATGCAAATCAACAGTTTTTGAACACAAGTCTTCAGAGATCTTTGTGAGGCATGTTTAATATCAACAGATGCTTCTTAGTGAATAACAATATCAACTGTTTTTTGTGTTTTTTTTTTTAGTCAAAGTAGCTCTAACTCACACTGGTTTAATTGACTGCACTCCAGGCTTGTTAACTCCAGACTCCAGTAAGATTTTGTTGATGCCAGTAGCTGAGGGGCTCACATATTATTTGCAACCTACAGTATTAATGATTGAATAATGTATTTAATAGATACAGGCATACATCATTTGTATGTTATGAGTCAAAATAGATCGTGTTTGTTCATTATTGTAACTTAGATAAAGATTTTCTTGTGACTTTCAAAACAAATTCCCATAGGAAATAAGTCAGCGGACTGTAGACATTTGACTGCTTATTTGATTGTTGTTTTATGTCCTTGTGATAATCATGAAACATTGACCACACAGGAGGGCTGATCCCAGCTGATAACAGCGTGCAAATCTAAGAACATTATTATGCATTCAGCCACCAAGAGCAGGAAGGGCAAATCATGGCCCGAACCCTGTTTGAAATTAGGCTCCACCCCTCTCATCTATCAAGGGTATTGATCTGTGCCAATGCCTTTGAATAATGGCCACCAGAAAGAGATTGATCAGCCAGATCTAACTGTAATCAATAGGTCTGATTGCAGGGCTAAATAGCTTAAGATATGAATCATGTATGGACGTTACAGTCAGTCAGTCATAATATGTATGCATGACATGCAGCATGATGCTTCACATAAAGAAATAGTTTAAGATAAGAAAAAAATTATAATCTGCATTTAAGTGCAATTCATCTCATGCAGCTAACATCTAAATCAGTAAAATTATTTACTTTATAAGAATTTCATACACTTGATTTTATACACAGTGGCTCTTTCGTCCACTGAAGACCCCTATGTCTGATTTATGCTGAGAAAAATAAAACATAAAAATGTATGACATGTAATATATGAACTACAATACAAAATAAATCCCTATCCAAATGATTATTACCTATAAGACACATAGTAGCTTCACTGACAAATATTGTGCTGCAGAATAAATTGTTAAGTTAATTTGTAACTCTGTATATGACTTAAATTTGCCCATAACCACACGTATATGGGGTGCCATCCATTCAAGATGATAGTAATCAGTAACTGGAAGAAATATAATATGAAACCATTAGCAGTAATAATGTCCATTTCATGCAATAAATGATATGTATTAAAAATTGAATGTATAATCATACTAATTTCCCCCATTTAACATTTTTATCACCAAGTGCCCCATGTACATTAATGTAAATATACAATATATCATGTGAAAGGTGGGCATTGTGTTCACCTTTTTTTCTTTTTTTTTTTTTATTGCAAATAACTGATTAAAAAGCTGTATTATCAGAAAGCAAAGGCAGAACCCAACACAATCAATTATGTCCGTTTGTTTGCTGCTGATTTAATGCTGCTCTTTTTGCCAGGTTATTTTTTATAGAGTGGAAATATTGAGCTTGTAACAGGACAGTGAGTTGACAAACCCAGCAGCCTTTTCCCGTTCTTTGACTCCTTTCTCACAGCTGAAAGGACAACAGGCATCAGCACACAGTTCTAAAATCATTCCATGGGTGATTCACACATTCCAGTCTCCACACTATATACTATATCTGTATCCAGTAAAGATAGAAGAAACATTATAAACTCACTTGTAACGTTAAATTTTATAAGTGCAAAAAGTGTACCTAAACCAAAACTATAGACCTTTTTTTTTTAACTGAATTCTTCAGTTATCTCCTTTTACTTTCACAAATATCTTGTTTGTTGTGTCTGTTGTCTGAGATTAGTGTACATTCAGACAAAATGCAAAATGAACCATGTGGGAAGGGATTTCAGCTTCTTTGTGAGAAATGAAAAAACAGAAAAGCTGAGACATTTTTTTGTTTCAGTTTGGAAGAACTGGTCCAATTGTGGTTTGAAAATTCCTTTTTTTTTTTTTAATTTTTCCATATTCAATTAAAAAAACAAAAAAGGTAATCAGGTTGCACAGCGTTCAAGGTAAATATTTCAAAATAAAAGTCAAGAGGTTAACAGGTGCATTCTATTGAATTATAAAATTATATTATTGGATATTTGATGTAATATTAGACAATTTATTTCTGCTACATAAAATAATTAGAATTACAGCTGCTTAGTTTAATGCCTCTGCCAATCAGCGAAGTTGCAACTTTTATCCATGTCTGTCCAGACTCATAATATACTGAGAAGAGCAATGTACTGAATGATTTTAATAAGAGTGCATTTTTTTTCGATATGGAACTTGACATGTATTATTCCAGTGAATACCTTCCAGTGAGAAACCTGCTGTCTTCACTTTCACACGCAGGTGACTGGAAACAATCTATGCAGTCACCACAGTTTCAAGGTGTGGACATTCAAGATCACTGTCACCAATTCAGATGGCAAAATGTGAAATACAGTCAAAATCTCTCCTTCTCTTCCTGAGTTATAGCATCAAATAACAAAAACAAAACAAAATGTCATGATTTCATCATTTGACGTGTGTTAAATTTTTTCATCATTGGTATTGAATTCTTGAGCGATGGCTAAATGTATTTTGTGAGGTCAGAGTAACCTTGACCTTTCAACCACCAAAGTCTAATGGGGTGGACAATATCACACAGTGACCTTGACCTTTGACCACCAAAATGTTATCTTTTCATGTTTTGAATGTATATGAATGTCTATGCTAAATTAAAGAAATTCCCTGAAGGCATTCCTGAGATATTACACTCACGACGAAGGGATGGACAAAAACATAAAAAAACATACAAGGAGCTGGATTCGGACACTGAGAAAAGAAGTCAGAAAATGAGAGGAAAAAGTGTCTTGTGTAACGCTGCCCCCAACCCTTCCCCACCCCACAACATATTACTGATTGAACAGCGTATAGAAATACTGTGGGAAAAAAGGCACCACAGGCATGAAAACCTCTAAGTTATAAAGGCTGCACACTGATTAGGAGTGCTTTTACTGCATTGCCCTGGTCCACTCGTCTCCTACAGACGACAAGGTCAATACCAATCATTACTAACATAATGATCTTAAGTGATTATCTAGGCCCTAGATTATAATGAAGGGTGGTAAAAGTTACTGTTTCAGACTTTGCATTTGATCTCCTAGAAATTCATGACTAGGGTCATTTGGGATTAGCCCCACATATGGTAGCCATCATCCTTATTGCTTTTAAATCCATCAGCTAACCGTGCTGTCAATCGTGGTGTGGAATTAGTTCTATCAAAAAAATTAATGTATTTTTCCCAATAAAGAATTTCCTAAGTGCAGAATTTTGAAGGAAGAAACTTGTTGACCCTACATGAAAGATTTTTCAAATATATACATAATACCAATTCTACCATTTGTATAAATTGTGTAAAAATTCACCACTTTTGCCCAACTCCATAAACAGAACCAAAAAGGTTTTATTATTTTGTTGTTGCTTAACCTGTTTTGTTTTCCAGTCAGGCACCTTTACTATATGCTGACTATCACTACAGTAACAATACAGCGTATATCCACCAAAAAGATTGCGAGGTTTCATATAAACTCTCCTGTAAATCAGTCTTCTATAGTTATTTTGGGGATGAGTTTATTTTTAATGTATTATTGACAGTAGTTTTATTTCTCCCTCCATGCTGCCCTCACCTACAGCTGACCCAATACTGCCAGCAATTCTATCACCTTCTGTACAAGCAGTTCACTGCTCTTTGAAAAAAAATGAGTCGGAGGCTACCCTGTCCTGTGTGGCTTTGGGTTCTAAATCACTATTTTACAGTCAGTATTGACAACAGTATTAATAAAATGTCAATAGACATGGCAGATACTCTATATCTCCACTCAGCAGCACTTGAAAATCTCTAGCTTCCTCCTTCCTTTCTTTGGTGTAACTGTACCAATGCAGTAAGTGTGTAAGTGAAGAAGTAAGTGAAGGCTTTGTGCCATATATATAATGGTGGATGGAGGGATAATCGCTTGAAGGGGAAAAGAGGTGATGTCCAGTGGGAGAGTTGAGGAAAACACTGTGAAATAGATGGACTCAGGAGGAGAAATGACCTCTCCACCTCTCTCGCTCTCTCTCTCTCTCTCTCTCCACCTTTCTCAAACTTAACAAAATGTTGTTGTTGTTTTTTTTTAAACTGTGCATCTGTTTTTGTGTCTCTGGCTCTACAATATTGTCCAAAAAGAAAAAAAAACTCACCCTCTCCAGCCTCTCTCAGTCTGTTCCCTGATTTCCTTTCCATTAATTCACTGCAACACTGCGGTTCCAATAATGAATCCCCCAGCTTTTACAGCTGAGGAGGGGCTTTTTACATGAAGCTGTGATTTTTGGTTTCAGTAGTGTTGGTGTTGAAGGAGTCTTCATAGAAATTATAGTCAATACTGAATTTTCTAGGCAGATTAAAAAAAACAAACAAACAAAAAAAAAAAAACACTGTTATTTTGTTGTTGGTATTTCTCTGTCAGTATTTAATTCTGATGAGGATACCTTGTGTTTTGTTTTGAAAGAATTATGATCACAGTATAATAAGCAGGGCAGTTGAGACACTAGCCAATGCTCTCTGGTGGACAATATAAACTTATACATTACAGTACATATAATGGAGAAAAATACAACACACAAACAAACAAAAAAAAAAAGCTTATTATGACATTATTAATAATTACCTGTTACAACATTTCTTGATTTCAAAATGTTTTCTGCTCAGGGACCAAACAATTTTAAGGTCTTGTCAGGTTAATTATGAGGACAGAACATTTGACTAAATGTTGACAAGTTTGTTTTGCATAAATACAGCTTTAGTAATATTTTCCTACCAAGACTAGCAACTATTTACCATTCACAGTGGTAATTGCTGCTGATGATTTGTGTGCATAAGAGCTGTGCCACACTGAATTTTCATAACAGACTTACAATAATATAGTATTCAAATTATTTCCTCTATCACAAACTAATGTGGAAGTAAAATACATAAGCACATTACACAAAAAAATATCACACAGAGAACTTTCAAGCAGAATGACCACTGTCGGTGTGCAGTGGTGTCACTCTGAATGATGTTGCTAAAATATATTGCAGTTAAATCAATGGTAATAATTATAGCAAGTGTAAGGCAATACTCAATATAATTCAACTAATAATAAATACGGTTATTGGTTATTTGATTCAAATTATGTGTAATTATAGTATTAAAAAGCTGGTTAGTCACTAGTGCAACCAAATGAATCTTGCAATGTTCAGTAAACTACAAAACTCCATATTCATAATCTGGTTTGTTCTACATTTTGTCTCTGATAATTTTACAGAGGTCATGGTCTGAAGCACAAGGAAAACATTGAGTTTCAAAATGCTATTTGGAGAGACAGTAAAAAGGCTGTCTTAAAACTACACTATTGTCCTCTAAATTCACCATTTAACCATTATATTTAACGATTAGCTTTTATATTTGTTCAGGTTTGTGTGCTGACAAAAAACAGCCATGAAGACAGATGCTAACAACCTAATGGAGCATTACTACTGGCATCTACAGTATTTTGTAGTAGTAATGACTATAACAGTAAAACATATTATGTTATTCAGTTTTTTAAATGTTTTTAGCATCTGCAAGCTGGAGTTTTCCTCATTTTAATTTCTTTATTACTTATCTCACAAAGGTTTTAACAAACTAATCATTTGCATTATGCAATAACATAGCAGAGAAAAGTATCTCTAGAAGAGTCTGGTTACTTTCCACTTTATAAAGAATGATGCATAGCAATGCTTCCACTATAGAGGCCAAATATTCTCAACTGCCACATTATGTCAAACTTTTTTCAGGTGTTTGTTGTCTGCTTCTGTCTTCTCTCTCTCCCTCAGGTGTCATGCCTTCTAGCAATCTTGACATCTAGCCTGCAGTATAAAGTTGTACATTTTCTGTCACACATGCTCACAATTGATTTTAATGGAGAAAGAGTCAGCTGCTGCCAGAGCCACCTTTCTGTCTAGTCATAAATAATTTGAGTTTCAATACCAGTGATGCCTGTGAGAACCTTTGACACCAGAACATGACTTTTCCTCCATAGCACAGACCTCTAAGAAGATGAGACACCCACCAAGAAAAGCAAGACATGAATAGCAAATATTCTGCCTCCTCTCATTTCTATAATCTCTCTCCATTTCTCTTATATTTCTACAAATTTTCCTCTTTTGTGTTCTTTTGCTCTCTCTCACTCACTTTCTTTATCTCCTACTCACTTGGGAATAGTGCTGTAAGGTCTTATACAGGTGAAAATGTGATACACATACAGTGGTAAAAACTGAGGTCGAATGAAGACATTCTCATTGGTGTTGGCTGGTTGATTGTTCAAAAGGAAAAAAAATGGTTATGACAAGGGCAATTGAATATATTCAGTGTATTCAGTGGCCCCAAGATAAAATATATTCTTTGTTTTTACGTTTAAACTAACACAAAATAAAACTGATAGCTATGTGTCTGTGATTTTATTCAATTAGAAATGTGAGGTTTGGGCGGCATAATTCCTATTTAATACCTTGTGTGACCAGTTGTTGTTTTTTTTTTTTTTCCTTTTTGTTTTTTCCAGTTGAGAACATTGGACAATCATAGAGTTCTGCGCTAATTGTTGGGTGAAATGGGGTGGTGGGACACAGACGGTCTAAAGATTTTTTTATATTTCCATGTAAAGCCAGTCAATCCAGCAGCCCTCTTAAGCAGCGTTTCATATTCATAACATGTTTCCCATCTGGCTGTAGGGTGCTAACCGATTGAAATATCACACAGTCTACACTAATCGCATTACTCTGCTCATAGAGCATTCACACTTGGCACTCAGTGGGAGGCTCCAATCTTTTGATGTTGTACATTCACTGACTGGAAGGCAGAGAGCTTTCTGACTGACAGTCTGACTCACTATATGAATGAGTGACTGTGTTTGGCTAGCCAACCACCGAAATGTTTGACTTACAGACCAAAAGTTCAAGTAACTGCCTGACTGCCTGACTGACTGACCAACTGACACCCTGTCTATCCAATTTAGGGGTGTAATCCTTACGAATATAATGTGTATATGTACTGTACATGTAAAGATGCTAACTGTTGAGTAGAAAAGTATAATGCATCATACTGGATGAGTTCATTGGTTTGCATTAAACCTCGAGCTGTCAGATAAGTATTGTGCAATTTCATACCCTTGGATTTAAAGCAGTAAACTTTAAAATCTCAGAAAATGAAAATACTTGCATAACTAGAGAAAGCTTCCATTCCATTCTGTATAATAAAAATTATTTGTGGCAGCTTTAAAATTACACTAGAAGGGCACTCAAGTAGCGCAAACCTCCATCAAGGCCAATGTTAAACAACATCCACCACACTTCAATAAATTCAAAATAAACAATCCTCATCTGCCCTGAATAGGTTCCTCCCTCGTCCATGCCCTACCCCTTGACCATGATTGGTTGCAAACTCCTTTTCAGTATCCTTTGCATGATTATGTGAATAAATAAACAGACACATGACACAAAACATGGCAAATGTAATAATGTAGGGAGATGAAAACATTAGGCCCTCTCACTGCTCTCAAATGTTCAGTGCCAGCATTTACAGGTGCCTTTTTATTTAAAGACAAAATGTATCAATCATAACACTGCCCTAAATTCACACTCAGTCGAAGTTAACGGTATCCTACTAACCATCTGAAACCAATCAATCACAAATTTGCAGTAAATACCAGGGAAAGAGAAATTGGCTGATTAAATGATGGTTCATTTTTCCAAACACGAGAAAATATTTCAGGAAAATAAAGTTACCCTGACTAATAGAAGTCAGTATACACAAGCAAACTTTAAAGCTCTAGTATATAATGTATATGTGCCTATTAGCCCAACTAAACGTCAGCCTACTGAAAATGGTGGGTGGATGAAAGCTTCAAAAACTAACCATATGCATGTGTGAATTTCAGCCATTTCTCTCCCTATTTGTGTCAGTTTGAATATGGTGTATCTAGCATCACAAAAGCCACACATTGTCTTTGGAAGTGAAAATAATCGTCAGCACCTTTTATGCAATTAGTTTTTTTTAATGACCATGTTCTTTTTTGTTTGTTTGTTCATATTTTTTTCCCTATGCATTCAATAACCAAATCCCCCACAGAATTACAGACGTTATAATGAAATGCAACAAAAGATACAATGCTTCATCCTCAGCAATTAAGAGACCTAATTTAGAAATCAAACTGTATGTAAAGTGCTTTAGCAGTGAAGCAGCCTGAATCTGTGTCACTGCGACATGATATTAGCACCTCATTCACAAGCGGCACTCTGCAATGTGTTTGTGTTTCTAAGGCTTGATGGACAAATCCCCAGCTGGATAGATCTCTACAACATAGAATTAGACTAATCCTTACATATTCTTCAGTGTAAGTGATACTACATGTAATCCAGACTTCTACTTTATCAGTGCCAATTGAAGTCTTGTATTCACTTTATACCAAATTGTAGTCCCTGATGAAAGGCATTTCTAATCCAAGACTTGGCTGCCCATTTCATTGTTATATTTATAGACAATCCCTTTAAAAATACACAAGCCTTATCAAGGAATCCTACTGTTCAGTCTTACCTAATGTAACAATTCTCATTCACAGCAAGACTTCATCTGAGAAAATGAAAATGGCCACGTTTTCCAGTGAATCTCTCCAAAAACACATATGAACATGGAGTGCCAGTGTAATTGGTGTAAGCCCGGTGGCAGCCAGTTGCTCCTGCTTCTTGTCATTTGTTTGTTGTGCTGTTTTGAGCTGTCACGTCAATTTTTCTTCCAATTCACTTCACTTGACTCCACTGCAGTTAAAGTCAGTATTAAGAAACTGGGGGATTTCTCAGTTCTTCTGTTGCATATTTCAGTTTCTGAACATGTAAACCATGTGTGTCTACAGAGGTATAGTTTACACTTCAGTGATCATGTTGGCCAAACTGGCTCTATTACCCAAAGCTAACCCTTACCTGGAGGTGGTTTAGCTGCATTAACACACTTTCATAGCAAGTGCAAAACAGAGAGGAAGAAACAGATAGAGGGACTCCCTTACCTCTAGTATCATGGGAAATATAGTTGCAGGAATACTTGGAGCCTGTATGACAAGTCAGTGCATCATTATCCATTTCCTCAAATCACGATTGGGTCTATATCATTCTGGTTTTGGAGCCAATCATAGCATCTTTGCTGTTACTGTTGTATTGTGTATCTATTAAAAGCCTACAAATAACACATGATCAGAAGACATACTGTAAATCCCTAAGCTTTGGAAGGGATGATTGTAAAATCTGGGTTTCTGATGGTTAATAAAGGTCATGGTGTGTTCAGTATCTATGTTTATAATATAGACTCTTCTCCACATAAATGTCAAATAACTCCTTACACACATGATAGATGTTTTTACAAATCCCAATTAAAAACATAAAATTATGAATGATCTAACATATTAAAATGCAAATCATACTATCATGATCCAGAGAAAAGGGCTAAAGGCTAGATATAATTCCACTTTAACATTTAAATAAAATAAAATAAAAACTTGGTTTCTTGTTTACAGAAGTGCAGGTGTCTCTGTCACCTGTAGGAAGAAGACAACTACCTCCACTCCTACACCATTAGATCCTGTTTACATTTCACTCCTAGGTTCATTGTTGGTGGTAATTACAACACTCATCACTGCCTCTTATATGATACAGTTGTCTGGTTTTTTATAATATATCCCTTGTCAGGAAATTGCTCCTCCATGACTGCTTTAGAAATCATACATTTATTTATGTTTCTCCAATGTGCAGTTAACAATTAATACTAGGACACACAGTGTTTGAAGAGAATAATTACATTATTATTACTATTTTTAATTTAATTCTAATTTAATCAGACTGTCTCATTGAGATTAAAATATATTTGCCAATTCAAACCTGAGAACAATAAACAATCCTAACGACTCATTCAATAACAAAGACAACACAACTACACAATACAAGAAACTAAGACAAAGAATTGAGAAAAATATTAAAAATACATCAAATAACAAAGCTTTAAAATCTTCATGGGAAATGTAAGACTCTCATTTAGGGCAGTTTGTAGTTAATTCCATTTTAATGGTGCATAGTACCTCAAACTGGTTCTGCCAATATTAGTAAGTATATAAGACATATTGAAAGTAAAAGCTTCTGGATTGTGTACTGTGGGTGCTGGATTTAAATTAGAGAATAAGTGTGAGATAGTTTAGAAGCTTTAACGGTAAATGAATAATGCAAGATGGTTATTTCTTATTGATTGTACACAGTCTGGTACTTCTCATTTGAAATAATTGAGAAGTGCATTGGAGATATGCACTTTGATACAGACTTTGACTGTATGAGTGTTGATGGTGCAACATGACAACACAGAATATCTGCATAGTCAAGGACAGACAGGAAGGTTGACAGCACAATAGTTTTACAGCCTGAAGAAGACACAGATTGTTTAAGCAGAGACTGTTGGAAGTCACCAAAAGCAGACTCACAATGAGTCAGGGCTTGGGCTTGGTTGGAGCCTAGGGCATATCACATTGTGTCATCACCAAAACAGTGAACATTAAAGTATTGATTAGATACAATTTTAGTATTTAAATAACAATGGAACAAGGCCAGACATTTATTTGCAATGCAAGACATGGACATTGTTTTTTTCAAAATGTTTCGTTTGAGGTACTGTTTGCTAAGCCAACAAGTACCATACCTATCCCACTATCATAACTGCCACCTCCCAGACTTGTCTTCATTCTGTGATTTAATATTATAAGAGACAAAATAAATCAATCCATTGTCTGTGTGCGCGCACATACACAAACACACACAAACACACACCTTCCATGATAAAGCCATTATGCAAAATCTTTGACTTTAGTAGTACAATAGCACATCTCACTGTGATTGTTATAAGACCTATCAGCATATTCAACATGCTGCTCATTGCTCTGACACAAACAGTGTCTAAACCATGAGACTTCAGCTGTAAAGGGTACATGGTCACACTGAAAGGGAAGCATAGTCAAATAAAAAAGAACAAATGAGAATATGTTACACAAATCTGCCAACAGAACTGGTAGATGGAGTTTTCGGCAGCGAAGCAAATATATTATTTCTACAGATTGACCTGAATGACCCCAATCTGAATTGCCATGGTTACTGCACACCACAATAATCCCCACTTAATCAACTCTGTGGAATAAGTAGGGGGAGTAACTTTTCTGTGTGTGTGTGTGTGCGTGTGTGCGTGCAAGCATGCATGCATGCTATTATTTTCTTCCTAAGTAATTTGGTCCCTGAAAACTAATCAACTCTTACATCAGTGGCTTTTGCATATGAGGTTGAATGGGGAGTCCTGTTTGATTGTAGGGTACATGTGTATGTGTGTTTCTATATGTGTGTGCTTTTACGGACACACCTCCTAGATCCTAGGCAGTTCCCAACCTCTCTTAACTCATGGCTGACTTGAGAATTTCAAAAATGTTGGCAGCCCAATCAGACTGTGATAACAAAGAAGTATACAAAGTTCCATCATTGACATTTCACAAGGATATGCCTTCATTGAGGAAGAAAGAAGAAAATACATTTTTAAACATTCATTTCAGTGTTTTTAAAGATCATTTATTTTAAAAACCTTATTTATATATTAATTTTTCCATAAGTTTTTTTTTCACCAACATTGTACTCTTTTGAAAATGATCTGTTAGCTGACTTGCAATAACTTCGACATCCTAGATCACAGAAACAGCCACAGTGATGACGCATGTCACTGTGACATAGTGTACAAAGAAGAGCACATCAGTATCAGCACTTTAGGGTCCTGAAGGTGTGTATATGTGTCTTTAGTTTTCATTACAGAGAAGATAAAAAATGCCATAGAGCAAACAAGTAGCCAGTACTATGTCAACCTGAAATACATGATTTAAATGTCTTAGTGAAATTATTTTAAATGCCAATAAGTGTGTTTGGTAAAACTCTATGCACACATGTGGTTTCAAGGAAAAAAGAATATTGACCATAATGATTCAGTGATTGACTGCTCACTTCCAAAACATGATGAAACCAAATACAACTTAAACAAAATAAAAAGCAATCAATTATTAGTGGATCAATTTATAGTAATCATAGTAATCAAAATAATCAACCAGTGTAAAATGAAATAGATATGAGACAAGCACCATTGTCTTGGATTGCAGCCTGAAAAATTGGGCATATGAACAGTGCAGTCCTGATCATTATCAAATCCACGAGGTGCTCGATAACCTAGATGAATAATTTTTCATGACTTCATACGAAAAACTGATGAGCTGACAATCCCAGCATGTGAAGTGTTAAATATTACCAAGATTAAATGAAAATATGCAAAACCACTTAATGGGCAGGAGAGGTTCTGCTTTCAATGTGTTTTGAGCCATGGAGCTTTAATTCTCTGGGAACACCATGTCAGACACATATCATCATTCACAGAGAAAAATGTGAAAGGAAGATACCCCATACTTGAACATAAAGGGGGTCTTTAACATTGACAGTTTTACCTAAAATGGAGCTGATTCATTTTGTCGCTATGCCCATAACAGTATATAAGCGAGAACTGACCGCCTCATTGATTTTTACTACTTTGTAGAAATTACACGGCTATTTCTTTAATTAAATTTACTAACCATCTTTTACAGTAAAAATATGGTATGTGCACTGGACTGTAGTGGTGGTTCAGTCTCCCAGCTTTCACATTAGAGAGTGCTAAAGCCAACCAGCCAAATCAGCAGCACTTTACTAACCACTGTAACTGCAGTACTGTATTCCTTCATACTGCTAGTATTGGTCCTATCTCATCCAATCTATCCAAATAGAGGTGCTAAAACATTAATTCCGATAACCACTGTGCAGCCTGATAATAGACATCAATGAGAACAATACATTTATTATTTTGTCAATTATCTTGAATTTCTTATGTTTCATTGGTGAATGTTTGATGATTCTCCAGTCAAGACATATAGTGATTGATGATACTGCTACAGTCTTTCTTATACCATAAAAATATATGTTTGAGTAAAATTCTTGAATTGAATTGAAATGAATGGTGTGTCTTTCCAGTGCAGCTGAAGACAGATGCTTGGACCAGTGTGGCACTTCTGTCATTCTACAGTGCATACACACAGACTATTCACTGAGGTTTTAGATTTGATATCCCTCAGATCTAAAACAAAAGAGGAAAACCACAGGAGACACGCAAATGTGATAACACTCATAGACACACATGCACATAGCATATCTAAAGAAGAGGAAAACCGCAGGAAGCGTTCTGGTAAATCAGTGAAGAGAATTACTGTTCAAACTTTTTCCCTCTGCCTCTCTGCCCCACTGCCTGTCTCTCCGCAGGAAAGAAAAAAGTGACTGAAAAAACCTCCAATCACAAGTCAGACTTGACAACTCCATAGAAGTCATTCAGCATATTCACCACGCACAAACATATGCACATACACACACATTTATGTCTATCCAATTTTCCACAAACGGGAGAAAAGAATAAGTATTTAATAATACTGTGTTCCCAGGAGATCTATAAAGTCTGTGTGTGTGTGTGTGTGTGTGTGTGTGTGTGTGTGTGTGTGTGTGTGTGTGTGTGTNTGTGTGTGTGTGTGTGTGTGTGTGTGTGTGTGTGTGTGTGTGTGTGTCCATGCGCCCATATATTGATTCAGGCTCCTCCAGTCTAACTGGGTAATTGCCTTTTAACCGTAAGTCATGACTGAAGGACACTATGGGGATCTGTCATAAATGGTGTGAGAAAAAGAGAAGAGAGGAAAGGAGAGAAAACAAGAAAAGGAACAACAGTGCTTGGTGGTGAGAGAAAGAGATACAGAGACTAACAATAAGCCAAGGTCTTTCTTTCAATCTTCCTGGTTTGATGTTAGCATTCAAAACACCAAGGGGTAAAAAAATCAGCAGTGAGAAGAGAGAGGACAAGACACTGATGACATGTTGTATATGAATTGCACTGGGGCCTCTTTCCTTTTCATTCCCTCATTTTTATTCTCACATCACTGTGCTTCATTATAAACATTCATTTTCAAACAAATTAACCTTTGTTTTTAATAACTTGAATTTGTCACTGTGTCTAGGGGATGTCCCTTCCTGTTGCCTCACTCAGCTCCATTTTAAAACATTCACATTGTCTGTAATGGCTTTGAGCACATAGGAGCACATAGGAGACTATAGGTGAGAAAGGCCTCCCCTTGAATCACAACTGTCCCCACATAAACCAACATAGAGGATCTAAGGGGATATTTTCATGTCCATTGTTGATAAACAGTGTAACAATAGTGTGCAGCCATACATGTGGATCTGTGAGGCTGTATAGACAGCAGTGCTTTGAGCTAAATGCTGCTGTTGACATGCTTAACATGCTGGTAATAGGTCATAAAATTAAGTATTGGACAAATTACAAATTTGACCCATCAATGGCACAAGATAAACTCGACAGTTATTACAATTCATCCTGAGGGGATCATAAATGTCGAAACCAAATTTTGCCCCAATCCATCAAATAGATGTTGAGATATTTCCCGAGACGAGAGGCCCAATGCCTGCACCAAATTATAGAAAAATATGTCAAAACATAAGTAAAAACTTTGAGCTGCTAGTGGGACTGGAGGAGAAATGAAGCAGTCATTGAAGTCAGAAACATCAATTGCACTAATGTTAGTTGAAGTAATTTGATCTGTTTTTGAAATTTGTGATAGATGAACATATGAAGTGAAAAGTGGCAAGTTAGCTTGTCGTGGAAACGAAAGGAGATAGATGCACACTTTAGATAACTATTTGAAAAGCACAATACACTTTTCCCTTTAACCATCAAAAATATCTAACCACCAAAACAACTGCTTAACCCTATTTCTAATTTTAACATTTTAACATTTTATATGTAACCAAAGACACAGCTCTTTGAAGAGGTGCAAAAGAAGGCACAGCACTGTGGACATTGGTAATGTGACGGTGTACTCCACCGGCACACACGTGTTAAACCATGACCAATGTACTTAAAGTAAAGTAGCTGACATGGTGGTAAACCTTAAAAATCACTTTACCTTTATAATGCTAACACACACACACACACACACACACACACACACTCTTTGAGTCTTGGTGAGAAGTACAGGACTATAATCGGAGAGCCAGAAATCATACATCGTACCTTTCCCAATAAACACAGTGTAATAAAAGAGGGCATAGGCTCAGTCAGCCAACCTTAAGGTGTTATATACACATTGCACAATATTAGTCAGATGGATAAGGTGAAATATTAATGGCCATTTGAATTTTAATCTAATTGTTGTGTAATATTAGGTGTAGATTAAAGGCTTCCATGGTGGGCTGTAAATTAACAAGGTCATGTAACATCATTTGAGGACAATCAAGGGAAAAAAAATAAAAAATCCAAAAAATGCGCATATTACCTATCAAGATTCTTTGTCATTCATAAGAAAAAGGAATTTTAATTGACTCTTTCATTTGAGCTTTGTGACTTCCTCTTATAATGTATCAGATAGTGGAAAAATCATTAAAAAGGACTCAGCCTTTTGCAGCTGTCCAAGAGAGAAATGCTACAACTTGGTGGGAAGAGGTGACAAGACTGCCCCTCTGATATCCGAGCAATGTGAAAAAATTTCTCGAGGCTTTGGCTGCTCTCTGACCTCTTTAAGCACTTTAAAAGATCCAACAGAAAGATGGGAGAATGCAAAAACATGAACATAAAGTGCAAGGGCACAAATCATAGTACTATATTCTCGATATTTTTTTAAGGTTTAGATTAGTTAAAATTCGTTATTTAAGTCATAGAGAGACACCATTCCCCAGATGAATATCTTACCACTGTCCGTAAGAGGCAGTGATCAAGATAAACACTGCTGCTTGAGAGAGTGATAACTTCAGTCTCACTGAACTTCAGATCTGTGGCAGAATATTCATATTAGATGAAATTCACACTGGGATGAAATGACTTGCAGAATCTGTTAATCCAGCTGTGGAGAGTGCATTTAGGGCAGGGGCATTCAATGGCATAAATTACCCCTTTTTACCAGTGATTTTGTTATGGATGTGATGGATGCATTTTGAGAGGAGGCAAAAATGCAAGAGAACAGGGTGGGTACTGGACACGAACCAACTGTCAATGGGAAGAAGCAGGAGAAGGGGGCCAATAGGAGCATTTTGAGTTGAGGGGCTTTTATCAGATATGCTAAATCTAAGCCTATATTCCTGAAGACAGAAATGAACTGCTAGAAACATACACCTAGCTACTGCTAGAAGGTAAATCTGCAAGCACTAAATTTTCACTTCATGTGTGAAAACACAAATCAGTCTTTAAATACAGTCTTTGTGGTGTTGTGACAACAGCTGCCGCACCAAGTTTTATGTACAAAAATAATTGGACATGTTCTGTAAATTAGAGATGAGTTCACTTTGTTTCAGTTAAGCATAAGTCAGCAAGACACAAAGTAGCACTTAATTGCACAGCCCTACACATTGCATTATATATGTCATTGACCCTAAACCCTTTCCACAGTGAAAATTGAGGAAAACTTCCTGGTAATTACAAATCAGTTTCATAGACGCAAAGGTATAACACCAGCTTCAAAAACGGTCTTACGGTTAATGTACTGTTTTAATGAACACTAAAGGAGCAAAGGGAATCTTGTGTGTATAAAATTTTCCTGTTCTCTCCAGCAGAATAAAAACACCCTTTGAGCTGGGTAAGTCTACAAAGTAGGGATTGTTGCTATGTTTCCAATGCGAGAGCAAACTGTTTACTCCAGCTCCACCACAGGACCAAGTCTCATTAAAACATACTAGAAATCACATAAAGGGAGGAACAAAAACCAGCCATGAGATCCATTTTGGGTCCCGACTCACAGTCAGAGCGATGCAAGTCAAATACACCCTCTGCTCTAATAACGATGAACGTAAATCTTTACAATCGAGAGGTTCTCTTTGTTCTTACCTCAGAAGAACAGAGAGGTCAACCGAAAGAAGATGTCCTTTAACTGGTGCTATGAATTGGGTGTATTGCTAAAGAGCACTTCAGAAGAGTAAATGTAAGATGCTGGCTTATAATTATCTGAACAGCTTACAGCATGGAAACTTGTTAGCCTCTCAGGTAAAACTAAATGAATTGGTTTAAATTATTTTATGCCAACATCAGTGTACTCAGTTAAAGTTAAATAACGACAGAAAGACACAAAGGCCTAAGTAGCCAGCATCAAAGCTTTCAAGTGCAACCCTCTCCATTGCCATAACTCTTTCCCTGGCTATTAAATAAGTGCTAGTTATTAGTTTCAGATTCAGTTGGGACAGCATTCAACAAAACGCTATATTAATTTATTTATTTACTCTTTTATTGTGTTACATTAATTAAGAGGGTTTTAATCACATTATGGAGTTATCGTAATGGTTAGTTGAGTTATTGCAAAGGCCTAGCACATCAGCAAAAGTGTTCATCACTTATCCCACACAAATGGATCGTGGGCAGAGCTACGCTGGCCATGCACCAGTCTGAGGAAGACAGGTGAGAGGAGGTTTAAAGCATTAAAAAAAGTTAAATTATGTTTGTACCATTGGCATACAATACCTTTGTAACCTATTGGTATTTCAGTCAATGTATTATATTAACCAATATTAACCAGGGACAAACATCAAGGTAACTATTGTTTCTCATAACAACTGCCTCTCTACCAGGAGAGAAGAGGGACTGAAGTACTGAACAGTGTGAAATTCATTGCAATGCAGAGTCTGATAGTCAGACAGAGTGAGTGTGTTGTGTGTGTAATGACAACTATGTCAAGAAAAATTATACACATACAGACCATAAGACATATATTTATGCAAGGGCAGCATATCACATGTTGCTTTTAAAACTTGAATAAAAATCATCCAAGAAACTCTAAACACTAAATAATAGTCTTTGTTTAACAGAATAATCACTCTTCTTCGTCCACTTAAACCTCTGGGGTGTCATTTGTTTTCTTTTGAGTGGAGTTCTTATGGCTGCATTAGGCTAGAAAATTACTTTTCCCCAAAATAGCAATGTGTAAGATGTCTCCAAGTGTATGTGCATGGAATTGTGTGTCCATGCCTAATATGTCAAGGTGCACCTTAGCAAAGTCAAACATGTAAGTCAACTCATTCCCTTGTTGACCATTTAACCCATCAGTGAGAGGACTCTAATTTCTAAATGGCTCCTGCATGAAATGAGATGCAAACACATTTTCCAGGTGTATTCAAATGACTCATGCTGTGTGTATGTGCCTAGCGGCACGACACAAAATGGGATAGTCTGTATGGGTGAGCGCATGTGTGCCACTTTGCCTGTGTGTTGAGGATAAGCAACACTATGCCTGTTTACCAATGCATGAGGTCAGAACCCAGTTGTGAGCAATCATCAGACTCCTTACTTCAGAGCACCGCCATCTCATCTCTATCGGCCACTCGCTCCGCTTTCTTCTCCTTCCTTTTCTCTCTAACCTCTGTTGTAAAGAACATAACCTTCACACCCGTGGAAACTTGACAAAATTGGCTCTTACAAAAGCATGATGCCTCTTTCTTAATGAACAGTCAAACTGCCAATGGTGAAAACAGATATTTCAAGTCAGAATGACAAAATATTCTCATTATCACTTTGTTATTCAAATTATTATTATTATTTTTTTTTTTACATCAGAGCTACTTGCTTTTAACCTTAAATCTCCAACAAGGCAGTATACATTATAGGACAAAAAACACCACTCAAGGCAGTCAACTTACCTGTAAGAAATAATGGCAGTTAAATGTTAGGAATACCTATACAGGCCAATAGGAATTAGTGATATAGAGTGGGTCTACTGTCAGTAGGAAATGCTGTTGAGCTTTCTACCCAGAGCTTATTGTTTTACAAGTAATAAGTGCTGTGAACCAGAAAATTCACCTTCATGTTCAGAAAACTCTTTAAATGTTCTCACAATTATCCTTGTCAATTGAATCTCAATGGAGAGTGACTCTGATGTAACATCTCAGATTCAATAGAAATACAAATACTTCCCTTTCTTTTGTTGCTGCAAAGGGAAAAGATGTGAATATTCACAATACCAAGTTATGGAGTGGCTGTCTCTCAGGTGGTATGGTCGAGTGCATAATAATATTGTTTTTTTTATCCCTTGTTCACACCATGTACTTAATTTTGCTGGGAAAAAAAAAGAAAGAACACTAGAATTTTTCAGGGATGTAAGTAACAATTATTGATAAATCTACTGATTGTTTCCTCATTTCATTGTTTGGACTGTAGAATATCAGATAATGTAAAGAACTCAAACTCCCAGAACCCGGGGTGACACCTTAACATGTCTTGCTTTTGTCAAACCAGCAAACCAAAACCCATACACATTAAGTTTACTACTACAGTTTATTAATATTAAGATAAACAGAATATTTACAATTTAGGAGCTGGAATTTAAAAAAAATACTGATTGACCTGCCACATTTTCTGTCCATAATCACCATCGCTATCAAATTAAGGTATAAAAATACTAATATTAAGAGTCAGCTGAAGCAAGTAAGTGAAGTGTCTTCCTAATCACCTTGGCCTTGGTCAGTGTGTGACAACACAGAGTTAGTGTGTTGTGGAGCAGCTTTTTTCAAAACTCCTTTTGCAAAGAGAGTATATATGCATGATAACCATGTAACATAATAAGCACTTTAATTCTCTTTTGCTTGTGTAGCTGGTCCTTTGGTTCTGCCTTTCTATCTGTAAATGTGTGTTTATGCGTGACTAAGAGTATCAGTAAAAGAGACATGGGAAAATATGTGAAAAAGAAACAACATACTGACAGTCCAGGCTAAAACACCCTCATAATCTTTCTCCTTAAAGTTTTTTTTCTCCTGCCTCAGTGGAGACCCTGTTCCCTAGGTTTATTCCTAGTCTTTTATTAGGTTCATCAATAGTGAATCCTCAGAATCTCTATCTCACAAGCCCTCTGTGTCCTCTGAATAGCACGCACATGAATCTGATGAACAAAATGGGATTTTGAAAAATAAAAACATATATCGAGTGTACAGGGTTTTCCGAGAGGGTCAAAGGTGTGTGTGAGGGTGTGTGTGTGTGTCAGTGTCCTTATGTGCATCTCTGCAAATGATGTCATGATCCCATAGTCAGGGCTGCAGAGGCTGTTGCCATGGTTTTAGCTTCCGAAGGCTGTTGTTTCACATCAGAGGGAGGGAAATAAACACTGTATAGAGTGACTCATCCTGAAAACATCCCTCTTCCTGGTAAAGCCACACAGTACAACAGTTGTGTATGCTGGTAATGTGTGTGTGTGTGGGTGCAGTATATGGTTGTGAATCTCCTCAGTGCCCAGTTTTGTTTTTTTAAAGTTTGGCTGTGTGTGTGTATGTTTGAATGACTTTCTACATGCAGTATGTGCGTGCCCTTGTGTGTCACTGTGTCTCTGTCAGCAAACCGTGTAGACAGCTCGGATAAAAGAAGATCAGAAAGCACAAAAGACAAAAAGACAGAAATGACAGCAGGGAAGAGAGTGGGAGTGAATAAACAGGGCAACATATGAAGAATGGAAGACAGAGAAATCAAGGGAGATAGAAACAGAGGAGAAGGGATAGAGAAAAGAAAAACAGAAAAAGAAAACAAAAATGCCAGAGAAAAAGAGATGAAGGAAAGGAGGCCAGAAATGCTTAGAACACAGGAGGAAAGCACATTGAGCTGAGAATACTGAGATAGAAAGAGAAGAAGCAAACATAAGAGAATAGAAGAGCTGGAGGTAACAGCTCTCTTCTCACTGACCCTAGTGGGCACACAAACACATACACACTGCCTTGAACAAAACCGCACTAAACCACTGAATCACAGAACGATAGCTGCCAAACCCGTCGACCTGCAGGGCATTATCTGGTACAGAGGGCACCATGGCATACAGAGGATGAAAGATGAGGCATTACCAATGCATGAGACAGAACAGGCTGTTGATACCTAGCCAAGAAAATGTCATCTGTATTATGAGCCAAGCCCCCACAAGCCAGGTCAGTGACTCAGAGACCAACTTGGCCAACCAGGTTTCTTGGCTTGTGGTCCATAAAACTGAATGAATACATTAATATTTTCCCTCATTGTGAACAAGTGTGAACTGTATAACTATGTCAAAATGTGATATTTCCATTTCTTCTGAACATAATAATTGAAGGCAGCCGAAAGGCAGCAAGTATTTTAAATAAAAGACAAAAATATTTAGATGTGTGAAATGATTTTACAAAATGTATTTTTCATCTAATTCTAGCTGAAAGAATCATCTTGTAACCTCCTGTGCCACAGTAATTCCAAAGCTAATAACCACTGTGCTAGGCAACTGCAGGACAACAGAGAGATTTGCCCCAGACAGAGCATGTGGGGGTTGAACAAGTGAGTAGCTGCCAGAGAGGTAGCAACACAGATGTGTTGGTGTAGACTGTTCCAACGTGATGCTGAACAAGAGCCCCAGTGGGCAGAAGTTATCATCCAACCTCTGCCAAGAAGAGGCCATCATGTGCCAGCCTAGCATAGGGCAAGTGCAGTACTGCAGAAAGACAGGAAAGCCGTATCTCGACATGGTACAAACAGCTTAACCTCTGCCGGGGAGGTGCTGCTGTGTGCCAAACTAACACAGAGTCAGGGCATAGAGACATGCGCATAGAGACGTTCATGTCAGGAAAATGAAAACCTCTCTGTGGCTATTGTAAAGATGCCACAGGGCAGAGACAGACAGGGCACCAACACCTCAACCTCTGCCTGGGAGATGCTCACTGAGGTGGCAACTTTGTTTGCCTGTAGGTACAACCCAAGCTTGTCAGCGGACATGAGGATGCAGCTACAAATCATAATCTGGACTACTTTGTGTGATATCATATTTTTTTTTATTGATCAAAACACTTCTATTGTTGCCAATCTACTGAAAATTAATTTTGATTAATCATTTTTACTCAAAATGAAGTGAAAGAACAGATTTAATGAAAAAGACTTACAAGATGCTGGCCCATAGCACCACAATGTAGCAACACTATGGTATCACAATTTAACAGACACTGAACTGGGCAGAAAGAAGGTTCCCTCTGAGATTTGGCCTTTCTGCTGTGAATAACTGCCAACTGCAAGGAGGCAAAGAATTCACCATTACAATAGCATGATTGGTAGCTCTTCCAGGGAGCCTTTAAATTAAAAGCTACAGTATAAAGAAAATTTGGACACAAAAGAGAGAGAGAGACTTTGAAAACACAAGTGTTACAGCTTCATTTGGCTGGCTTTATACCAACGGGTTTTGAGGTAAAGATTAAATACTGTTTCTTCACATTTTAATTAATTAAGATGCAGATTTAATTTGGTCGAGACCATAGTGAGGCAAATTCACATGTGAATAAGTGCACATAAAGGCATGTTTGTCTTCATGGATTACATAACAGTGTTATAATTAAATGCCAGCCACAGTGAAAGGGCCAACCTGGCAGGCAAAACAGGCAAAAAGGTAACACTAGGTGGAGGGAAACAGGAACGCCAATGAACTGGGAAGAGCGATAACAGCCCTGTGAGAAAAAAAGACAAGCAAGCTGACCGGGCATGAGTAAGGGCAACACAGGGCAAATGTATTGACCCATTTGTACAAGATGGAGGGAGTTGAAACTGTGGCAGAGCGATAGAGGGTGAGCATGAGTACAACCGGAATCAGTGCCAGCTTGCTACTAAACACTGCAGCTAAGAGAGACCAGGGGTAAGGAAGGGTCAGAGAGCTCCAGTCAGGCAAGTCTGGAGAGCACTGAGTGTTTTGCTGTACGAGCAGGGCATTAACAAGAAAGTGGTTCTCCTAGTATTTCTCCTCGTCTGACATTAGCAGAGGAAACTCAGGGTCAGAATTACAAAGGCTTTGGCACTTTGCTTAATTTGCATTCTGCACATTGAGACACGCATGCTATTTATGAATCAGGAGCACCAGCCCAGAGGAACAGGTCACACGCCATCCGAAGTGCATTGTGTGAGTAAATAGCAACGTGTGCCTCTCTTAATGGTTCATGAAATGACAAGTAGAGATGTGACAGACACTTTGCTGGAATGTAATGTTCAAACTATTTTTTGCTGGTCAGTTTGGCTTAAATGAAAATCTGCTTAAACAGAGCAGGTGAAAAAAATACTTGAGTATTGAATCGAAGGTTGTTGTGGGGCAAGAGGAATCTTAATTCACCAGTATTCAGTAGGGATCTCAATGACAGCAGACAAAAGATGAGTTCACCACATAGAAGTGTCCAATGTAGCTTCTAATTAAGGACATGATAGCAGTTTAATAAAAAAGAGAATTATAATAATAAATAGGCACACTGACCATTTCAAGTCTGTTCAATTTCATAAGGCATCTGAAACTTAAAAATACAACTGAATCAGTGGTTTAAATCTTGTTATGGACTAAACAAGCACAGAAATGTCGTTACTTTGAAACATACAAATCATGTGTTCATGATATTGTGTCCATCCTCTGTACGTCTTTCTCCCATGGCAGTCAAATTAGCAAATGTGATGAGACCGTGCTATGAGGCATATCACCACACAGAGGCCTCCTTCATTAGCCTTTCACACACAGACACACACACAAAGCTGTGATCCTGCTAATGAGACACATATGGACCTCTGATCACCATGGGTCTCTGACATTCGTCTGCCCCAACACTAACAGTCACTTAACATTCCCTGACAAGCAAGCTTTGCTATGTGTGTTTGTCAGAGAATGTAAGAGAAAGGCTATTAGTGTGTATATCCATCACTAGGCTAAAGAGTATAAATCTCAGCTAGTGCTAATCTCTGCCATGCGCCACTGGCCAGTTCTCATTACAAATTTTATTAAAATGACTTTCAAGCAGGCATTTAAAAAAATGGAATCACATAAGCGAGAGGGAGAGAAAGAGACAATGTCGATTACAAAGTTTAGTTGGTTTGTTGTTTGCTCAACTTTTATTCTAATTAGGTACTTTTAAACCAAAGGAGCAGAAGGAAATTACCCTGTGGAATGATGTTTGAGATGGCTGGAACATTGGCCAGCTTGACTTAGACCATGATTGATGTCCATTAGGGAGTCGAACACACTCACAAAGAGGCAAACATGCAAATTTCTTGGGGAGGTAAAAAGGAAGTAGGGATGGAAAGCTAAGACTACATTCATGAGATAAGGAAGTAGAAAAAAAAAGTACAAGTTAAAAGTGGTCTTATTGATATTGATTGTTATTGGGGAATACGTATCAAGAGGCAATGAGGAGGAAAGCTAACAGGACCGACAACACACACCACACACACACACACAGCATGTAACTAAAAGGTTTCATTGATATTGATTTGTGAATTAGCTAATGAGTTGAATGCAAAATGGAGACTTTATTAGGGGAGACAGGGAGAGGGGGTGAGGTAGTACAGCTGTCACGCATCCATCAGACCCACTCTGGGTAAACCTGGAAAGTGTAAATGAGTGTGTTGTGGTTGTCCTCATGCTCTTGTGCCATTAAATGTGATTTTCTGGCCGTGTGTGTTGGTGTGTTTGTCTGGTTGTGTTTGCAAATGTGTGTTGTGGTCTGCCAAGCACTGCACCTTTATCACTGGCCATTTATCCATCTGACTGTCCATCTGCCCACTTGTCTCTCTGGCTGTTTATATGTGAGACAAATCATAAGGTGCTTAAACATTGTGATGGTCCATTTACAGACCACATTGACCTCTTCAGAGCCTTGTTCTAAGATCCAAGCTTGCTGCAAGCACACACTAGTGATAAAGATATACTTGCGAGGTAACTGAAGATTAAAATTTCTCCTTCTGCACAATATTTGCTTGGCATGTATTATTTCAGATACTCTATTACCAAGATGTTCACAAAGCAAAGGCAAGCTTTGCTAAATATCTAAAAACATCGGGGAGATATAAACCATTATACATCCATCTAACAGTTCCAGAAGTGTAAACATTTAGCCATGGTTCCCAGTGGAAATGATCTTAACCCTGGAAACATTAGCACCGGATTTTCCTACTGATCCATAGCATTAAATCCTACTTGAAGCAGGAGTAATAAGCACCTCAAATTTCATCAGACCAACCCTTCAGAGAATTTTGGATGCATCTGCCATATGGTTTCTACATCACTATAATTAAAATATGACAACTCTTCACAATGCATCATCAGTAACTGGTGGCTGTCATCTAGAGGGAAATGCATTATCTCTGTCAAACCGTTTGGTTTTCTTTCAACACTTTTATCTCTTAAATATAATCTGTGTACACTCTCTTTCTCTCGCCTGCTATTGTCAGTGACTAATTGTTTTACAGATTGGTGTGTAAGTGGCAGCATTCATGTTGCAATTGAGAATAGAGAGCAGAGGGAGAAGATGGAAAACAAATACTGTGTGTCCTCAAAAGTTTGGAAGAAAAATTGTGGCTTGTGTGTGTGTTTTGAGGGGGTCAGTAGAGGTTTACACATAATACTCTTAATAAGACACCAAGGGTTTAGAGTGGGACACTTGTTATCTCTCAGTGTCAACACTTTTCAGCTATACATAAACATAGACAGTCAAAAACACACACACAAAACAATGCAGAACTCCTGTAGTTATCAAAAGGCCAAACACCATACTGAATTTGTGACAAAGTTAGATGATTTTAATGATGGTTTCTATGTAGTATACATATAGAATAAAACAATATTATATAGTAAATAATAACCCTGAGCAGTAAACCATTCTTTTCTGTTTATTTTTTTCACAGTTGTTTCTCCACGCTGTTCTATTTCTTACCACTTTTTTTTATTTCTGCCTCTTAGACTCTGTTTATCAGCTGCACTCATGCCCTCCTCTACCCAGAACAGTGGTACTTAAACTATTACAGTGCCATAATTGAATAAAACTGCCACCCTGTGACTAAGGTATAAAACAATTCTTGACCTCTTGTAACCCACTCAAAAGCTCTGCAATCGTTTTTGATCCCAACCTACATTTTAGGAAAATTACTGAGTAGAACCCCTTCTTCTGTTTCTGTTCAGGTTCCATCAGTGTCAGAAGGCATCTGTATCACTCTGGAGGCACTCTGTCTCTGCTTTTTACCACCCTCCCCTCCATTATCTACTTGTGCACCACATCTCCAGTTCCCATCCAATACTCATCTCTCGCTCTCTCTCACACACACACTAGTAATCATCCACTCATGTTTCCTCTTTTCCTCTGCCTAAAATGGGATTCCCTGAGATAATCAGCAACATATATTTCAACAGCCTGTTTCCAATAAGATGATGATATTAAGCAGGAAACACTACCTAATAATCCAATCAGGACTTATTACTTGTTATTTGTCCTTGCTTTCTGTGGTGTGAATATGAGATACCACTGACTCAAATAGTCTTCAGCGTTTAGCAAAAATTAATTTCTACAACTAACAATAATAAAAACAATATGTAATTTCTGACTGTATGCAAATGATTGCACTTCAAAATTAGAATAAAAAAAATATTTTACAACTCTCACACAATCATCCCTTTTTCCCCTTAATTATATTATAATTGCCTTTACTGAGGCTATTTTTGTCTAATGACTGAAGTCAAAGTTTGAAGTTACTTTTTGTGATGTTAAGCTTGAGTGTGTTCAGTAGGGTGCCACCTGTCACACGATCCCATCACAATCTGCAGACGTTTAATCACAGACATGTGTTTGACAGGTGGGAGGGGCAGTGAACAATGGCACACTGTCCACTGAACACACGTGTGATGTGAGTGATGCTTGTTATACCATTAAGGCATTAAGTAAAAGTAATCTATCGCTACTATTGCAAACAACACAGGAGTTTTATATATGGAGTAAGATGCACAAGCAGTTAGAGAATCAGATTCTCAGCACAGCTCAACAGCATCACTGTCAGGTCAGAAATCATATCATGTTTCACTGGGCAGAATTATCTTTTAATGATCTCATATTGTCATATCTATTTTAGTTTAGCATTATATCGGGAGCTGGGTTCTGCATTTTGATGAAAAAACTGGTGTGACACTTGATCTAATATGAACTTAAAGTATCGTATGAGACGTGGCTGTCTACAAAAAACAGAAAGAATATGTTATACATTGGATTTTTTGGATTTAATCCCCCTGCTGCATAGGGGTGCCACACATGAATACATACACTACATGTGTGTCCATGGACACTTGTGTGCAGGTCACAACCTGAGGGCTCTATAGCACATAAATCACCATCCTCTACTCCAATACATTTAAGTGGTATCTTGGCAACTGGAAACACAGACACAATAATACAGTGGCTTCAGGGAATGGTTTCTAAAGCCTGGTATTTTTCATAAAGTGTCAGAGCCTTTTCTAAGGCAGTTTAAATTGATTTCAGTCGGGGGGGGGCACACATTCAGACACAATGACCAAACACACAGCACATGTGTGTAGTCAAATAAGCTCTTATTTACACAGACAGACACCCCACATCGTTAGCAGCCTGTGATGATGTGGGGTGTTTCTGATGTGATTGAGTGAAGAAATTGATCATTTTATCTACTTTTTAAAAGCCAACTCATCAATATGGCTTGGAATTTAGCCCCTATTAGTGAACAACCTAGATGTGTTCGCCAAATTAGGGAAAATGTGAATGCAGGGCATCCCTTGCTTCTTCTGTGTTTTGAGCCTCAAAATGGAGAGAAGGACACAGGATAACCTGTCTGTCTGAGAGGCCATGAAAGAGAAAAGCAGTGACAGCCATGGTGAGGTTGTAAAGTGATACAATTGACCGTGCTACATGGGAAATGTAGGCTTACAGATTTCATGTAGCCTTGTTTGAACCTGGTGTGGTCAGCGGATTACGAATGAAACCTTGGTTACCTTTGTTCAGTAGAAGGAATGAGGCAGTGAGTCTGTTTCTATATCAAGGCCAAATAATGAATATGTGGCTAGCTTTCTTCAATAATGCAGCAGAAAACAGGCTAATATGTAGATGCCACAAATCTTGGCAAATCTTGTGGTGGAAATCAGCCTAATGAGTGTAACTTAGATAGCTCTATTTGGACCTTCAGCAGCAATGTTTGAAAAAGCTGTGAGCACCCTGCCTGACCTGCCTTTATTAGAAACTAGTTGAGTCAGGAGTCAACCTCAGAACTGGCAAATAATGTCAATTTGTAGAAATAATGAATGTTATTTTCTTCCTGATTATTTGGCAAAAGGTCAGTTATTATTGACAGGGGAAAAAAATTTCAAGGCTTAAAAATGTAGCCAATGTGATCAGTGCTCAGGATCAAAGACTTTCAAAAACACTGCAGGGCTTTCGCATCCATACTGGCAGTACTAGTTGAAGGCATATTACTTACAGTTAAAACCAGATAATGTGTTTGATTAAGGAAACCATTTGTTCATTAATACAAAACACCTAAAACACCTGCTACTACCAACCTATTAACAGTCTTTTAAGTTGTGTAAATGATGCTGTGGTCTCTTGCTTTCTGGATTTATCCACAGCAGAGTGATGGACAAGCACCTCCCCGATACACAGTTTATATAGTTTTACCAGCACTAAAGGAATATCCAATAGCACGTTCTATTCCTGTGCATGTGTGTTTCATTGTTTCACACACACACACACATACACACACACAGTAGGAGGACAGTAATGGGGAAGTGATGGAAGGAAAGGGATGAAGAAATGGAATTATGTACAAAGATAAATAATAATAATAATCAACAGACACAGAGCAGGGGTTTTCTAGGCCCACCGTTTCACAACCAAGTCCTCTTCTCTCTTGAGAGGAGGGGGAGAGAGAAAGGAAGGGGGTAGGGTGGTGAGGAGATGAAAGAAAACAAGTGCAGTGAAAATGGATCATGTCTGCAAAAAGGAACAGGGAGGAAATAAAAGAAGGGGAAACTGAGGACAACTTGTATGATGATTAGGATGAGGAAGAGTGGGGAGGCAGGGTAAGAACAAAGAGAAGAGGAGATGCGGAAAACAAGAAGACAGAGACGGGGATGATAACAGGTAAAAACATACAGAGGAAAACAAACAAGGCAAAGGAGTGTGATAGTGATGCATAGGCTCAGAGAGGTAAGAAGGCCCTGACTGAAAATCGCCTGTCTCCACCCCCAGTGGTTCACAGGAACACTCAGGAGAAATATAGTGACACCCATACCGTTACATTGTTCCTCTGTGATCTCCTCTGCTTGATTGACAGGTCCCTATACATAAGTGAGGAGTGCGCATGACTGACTCATTGATTGGGGGAGTTTTCATCAGGATTCATCCTCTGACTTCTTGACTCCCAAGACAAAAAGGAGAAAATGGGGGCGAGATAAAGAAAAAAATAAGAGAGAGTGGCAGAAATGATTTTTGCCTGTCTTTCAAAGCTGTAGGCTGACAAAGCTTGCCTTCACTGGCCATTACAAAAACATAGCAAACAACACACACACCTAATTATCAGTAGAATCAGCAGCAAGTTAGAGAAAGAACAAATCAGTATCAGACAGTAAGGACACAGACCACCCAGGTGTGCTTGTGTTTCAAATATATGAGCCATGTATGTATGTGTGTGTGTGTGTGTGTGTGTGTGTGTGTGTGTGTGTGTGTGTGTGTGTGTGTGTGTGTGTGTGTGTGTGTATTTGATTTATCCATTTGGGATGGAGATAATGTAGACAATTGTATTGTCATATTTCCATGAGAAAAAGAATGACTTTGTATAAGACTGAAATAGTAAACAAACACTTGAGAGGTATCGAAGTTTCACATTACTCTCAGGAAGTGGCCTGACCATGGTTCTGTATGAATGCTCTGCCAAACTGCACTATGAATTTTGCTAATGTATTCAGTCAATAGTTAGCATGTGACACAATTTCTGCAGCATTCACAGTTATGCAGAACAGACAGACTTTCTTAAGCTTCCCATGATCCAGTGGATAAAATTTCTGCTTCCCAATATTCACCCTGATATTTAGCACTATGGAGGGTTTTACCTAAAATGAGCAGTGGTGTTTGGCATGGTGAGTGATATTACATACTTCAGTTTTGTCAAAAAACTGCCTGTGCACTTTTCCTTGGAAGCTTTATTCAAGCCCCAAAGAATCCCAATCAATCAGTGTCCCAACACATTCACAAGTCCAAACCAGCAACAGGAAAAACAACAAAGTAGTATTAACAACATTCATAGCATAATCAGTATTGTGACCCAGATTCTCCTAGTTAATCATTGTTGTAATCAGATTGCAGGTAGAAGTCTGAACTTGATAAATGCACAACAACAAAAACAGAGCAGTGTCTGACCAGATAAGTCACTGTGCCACAACATTAGTGCAGAATTTTAGAGGCAAGACAAGTAAAATCTCATTATGTCCCATCAAGATGATATTGGATTTCATTAAGACCTGACATCATTCAATTTACTAATTATCTGGAAACTTAGAACATAATTAAACGTATTTCGTTATGATCATTTATCAACTCCAAAGTAGAGCTTTAGGAGAAGGCAGATTTTGAAAAAGGCTTACATACACATATTTTAAAATCTGTGTCTATTAGGGCACGCAACATGAGTGTTAACCCTGTCATTGCAACAGCAACATAAATCCTCTAGTGCACTGGTTGGGCTGTGAACATGACTTTCCACTCTGTAACACACAAGTCTCTTGAAGCAGGCCATCTTGCAGGATATGCTGCATATGTCTCCATCCTACTCCTGACCCTATTCACATTGTTTAGTTCCTCATTAGTGTATGCAGATTAAAATAAAAATGTGAGGACATCATAAAAATTACTCTCACAAATACCCACGTACAATTCAACTGGGTCTTTAGTTTTCATTGATCTGCCGCCATTAGCGTGGACCGGGCATTAGCAAGTACCCTTGTGTCTGCATGTTTTATAGAATACATAATAGGTAAATGGAAGGGTGATTGCAAAAATTGAATGAACAAAGAGCCAAGCAGTTTACTTGCCAACTGAAGATGTGCTGGCTGGTGAGTCTGTGAGGATGTCCCCCACGTTTGTGCTTTTACTAGTTTACCTTCTGTATAGGAAGCTGGTGAACATGTTCTTCTCACACACTGACTTATGCATTACAGATAAGGTAGTGAGGCATTCACAAGTGGATCTACCTACAGTGTTTTTGATGAATTTCAAAGAAAATCACTGTCAATATTCTTAATGTGAAAAAGTTTGTGGACTAAAACAAACCCAGTGTCAAGCTGTCCAGGGGCTTCGAACATACATCAAAGAATCTGAAGCTAGTGATAAAACCTGTGTGTCAGTGAGAAGACATTGTGGGGCAATCCTTGTTAAAGAGCACTTCCTTTTATCAATAGCTATGGGATGTTTTTCATTTATCGTATTTATTGAGTTTGCTAGAACTCTAATTTGGCAATTCCAATTGGCTTTTGATAATAATTGAAATAAACTTTAATAACACAGCTACTTTCTTGCCTCACTTCTGGTATTATTCTGCTTCTGGCTGGATTGAGGGGGCGTCTTCACCAATCCTCCTTTCTCAGCATTGCAAGCTGGCACGTTGCTTTCCTGAGATCAAAGAATTGCCACACTGCAGACATTTTTTTCCCACCTGCTGGGAAAAAAGTATTTCATATTTCATTGTCTCTATCAGACAGTTTCACTGATCCCCATTCAAGCACTAAAGGAGAGAGGTCTCTTCGATAATGCAGGGACAGCATACCCCCAGCAGACATATGACCCATTTTTCTTGAATGACTAAAAAGGCTCACTTTCAACCTGAAAAAACTGATGTCAAAACACAGTAAAAACCTGTTTACAACATATTCTTTATTAGTTATATGTTTGTGAAAGCTTTGCCAGTTACTTTTAAAGGATAAGGCATAAGCCTTCAGGTTCAGGTTTCAAATTACCAACGATAACAACTAGAGGTCATCAAAGGTTATCAGTTACTGAATGCACTTTAACGGGGACACACAGCTGTAATGAGGTGTGGTGACTAGATTCTGAAAAATATTAAATCAGATTCTGCTTTGAGTGTTCATATTCTTCATGCATGGCTCTGGCAAAATAGTAAATGGAAACACAGATTTGTCTTGGAGGACGAAAGAAACGATCTGAAGAAATCAGCTTTTTATATTCATACGTTTTCTGCGACTCTTGGGGTACTTGTTTGTTTCTGTCCTGTGGTGATGTGAATTCCACTTTACAGTCTGGTTTGTTGTGTTGTGCTATGTGCTGGTTTGTGCCGCACTAAGTCTTTTTTCCTTTCTGTTTTAGAAGTCTAGGGGTTGAAAGGCACAGAGGCAGTGTCTGGAAATTGGAAGTCATGCTTCCTAATCCCCTAGCATTTGAATACACAGGAGAGGGTATGAATTCTCACACACACACACACACACACACACACACACGCACACACACACACACACACACACACATACACAGCTTCCTAACAAATACATACACAAGGAGGGGTACACACAAATTCACAATAAAATAAAAGATGCAAGGACATATCCAGAGGAGAAAAAAATAAACAAATAGATTAAGCTCACAACAACCACATACATACAATAATACGCAAAATCTGATTACAGAGGATACATTTCAGCCATTTGGATTTGGATCTAGCCAACAGCAAAATTATTCATAAATAAAAATACATTCACTGAATATTAATCTGACATGTAAAGAAAAGGAGGAGAATAGAAGATCGGTGTAAGAAGGGAGGTTAGCTCGCGAGACAGAGGGAAGAAGTGGAAGGAAAAGAGAAGGAGGAAGGATGGCTGGCTGGTGGTAGGACGTTAAGGGACAAAGGGGTAGTGAGGGTACAGAAAGACAGCCACAGAGCCAGACGGAGAATGAATGAGAAATCAAGAGTGAGAATGCAATACAGGGTGAGAGGAAGAGATATATTGGCTTTCAGTGACAAACACACACACACGCACACGTGCACAGCCACTGACACACACACATGCACACACACACACACACAAACACACAAACACACACACAGAGGCCTTATTGTGTTTTAATGCAGTTTAATGGGGCCCATTCTCCAGGCTTAGAGGAGTGCGACCAATTCATTACTATGCTGTACACACCATCTTTCAGAGCAGAGCTGAGGCTCAGAATTGAGAGAGAGACAGCAATCGCAAAAGACAGAGAAAGACAGAGAGAGAGTGAGAGAGAGAGAGAGAGAGAGAGAGAGAGAGAGAGAGCGAGAGAGAGAGAGAGAGAGAAAGAAAGTGCATCAGTTCTGTCTCCCAAACTTGACTATTATAGGCTTCTGTCTCTCTTTTTCTCTTTGTCTCCCATTTGGGCTTTATTTTTCAGACTCAGCTGTTTTAGCTTGAAGGTATATTAATGTTTTGCATGTGTTATTGCATGTGCTACAAATGTATGCTTTACATTAGTTACCATCCATTTTCTAAAAAATATATTGCTAAAACTTGCATCCAAGGATGCTTTTAAGCATCATAAAACATCTTTGCGTGTGTGAATACAGACTATTTTCACACACTCATATCTCCGGTAACTGGCCCTTAGTAATGGCTACTTGATCTACTCATCCGCTCTTCTTTGGTGACCAGCATGAAAACAATGAAAGCCAAGGTTGGCTTTGTCACACTCCACTTGTCTCTGCCCCCCTTGTCCCTGCGTAATCACTACCAGACAGGTTTCATCTGCTTTGGCACTGAGCATGCTGCTGTCAGCACAGAGAGTCCACCTGCATGCCTGGACGGTTTTTTTTCCCAGCCATTCAAGGGTAAACACTTATGTGAACTCTTTTCGTGCTCTCCCCTCACAGTGTTGTATTTGGATGATGGCAGCAGCGAGGAGTGTGGTGATGGATCTCCTGATCCCTGCCTCCTTGGCCATACTGTATACTTGACTCACCACTGTTCCACGCCAGCGGACAGTGGCCCAGGGTAAAATTGATCAAGTCTCTCATTGTGGCACCCTGCCCTTTCTATCCAGCAAGCTCAGGAATACAGTGCCTGGGCAGCAGCTTAGCCAATGGAGTTATTCCAGCTCTTGGTTCTCTTTGATTATAAGCAGTGGACACTGCCTAAAATGATCACTGTGATGTAAAAGCTGACAATTTTACTGGCTTTACACTTGCTAACTTATAACTGCAAGATCAGCGGAGGGTGTACATTGTTGTGGTGAGTTGGAGTCACTTACTGACTGTTGGGTAGGTCAAAGATGACGGCCCTCAGTAATGGGCTTCTGTCTGGAGGAAAGTTAACATCTCTGTTTGTTTCCATGGCAAACTATTCTAATGAACCATCTCCTCAGAGTGGGGTGGAACTACAGCACATTGCAGTGTGAGGTTTTCACAGTCCTCATCATGTCAATGTTTTAACTCAAACAGCTCCCATTGATGATATGAACTCAAGCAGCCACACATTTCTAGGCTGCCTCTAAGGGTCCCTAACATCTCCTCTGCTTTCTCCCCAGAGAACATTATGTTAAATGGTAAGGGAAGATCTAATGGATGCCGACACTGTGGTACTGATGCTTAAATGGTATTCAGTGATCATCATGCAAGGCCACTTCTCTTTGTATCTGAACAATTGATGGGCCAAAGAGGACGAGCAAGAAAGAAAGGCTGAAATCCAACCACAATGGCATTTTGTAGCCACTTCTACTGCCACCCATCTATAAACAATCAGTGTCCACTGCACTGCACACACCTTGAGTATAAAACAATTGGAATGTCATGTGATTACCAAACACACACAGTAGATGTTATATCATGTCTTCTTGCTAGTTTTTGGAGACACTTCATATCATTCATTATCTAGGTTGAACTGATCAAAGTAACATAAAAGTCATGTACACTGAGGTTTAAGGTGAATTTTCTGTATAAGGAACTCACCCTGGGGATGAATGTGTCCACTTATTCTAGGAATCTAGCATATTTGTCAGGCAAGATTAGCTTACTGAAAAGTCATCATGAATTGCACTACCCATTAAAATGGTCATTTTTCTTCAGGATGAATTAAAGGGATGTCTTGCAGTGGTTTCTCATGCTGGGAGTTTGGACTCCCATTTGTGTCAAAATGTTAAAAACAATATTACCTTGAGCTTGAATCAAAGGAGTGTATGGAAAGGCCTCAAGGCTTTTCATTACAACAAATTGAATGAAGAGACATAAAAAGAAGAGAAAATAAAATTGCTTTTGACATAACTCAACAAATACTGTATACACTGCTGTGTATTCAAATATTCTATACTTGTTAAGTGGATTTTTCACTGAATTTTACATCACTTGACACAAGCAAAAAATTGATAATCAAATGTATTTCGCTAAGACTAAGAACACAAGTTTATGAGCAAAATTGTGTTACAAGTATCACTGAAAAATATGACCAACATTCATTATACTTTGGAGTAGAGAAAATAAATTTATACAGTACTGTGCAAAAGTCAGGCCACCATTAGATTTGTTGTTTTAACAATGGCATAATGACCATATTTTGTTTGTATCTTGATAAAGAGACTGAAAAATAAAAATGGATGGTCATTAAAACTTTGCTAAAACAACAAAGCTAGTGGTGGCCTAAGACTTTTGCACAGTACAGTATATTTAACCATTACAGTCTTCCCATTGGTAACAACTAATCTTCCCTCCATAAAAACACCTATACCCTCTGTTTTTATAATTTGGGGTTTTACTTTATAATTCATCATGCTTGTTTTTCAAGTAGCGGTCAAAATTTTTAGGCTGTATGTTATCACTAAGTAGCACAAATCAAACTCTCAACCCAAAGTGACCAAGTATATCTTATTGTTACGTAGAGCTTATTACATACCAAGGTTTTATTATGGCGTATCTTGTCTCAGACCCTGATGCTACCCCTTTTTAAAAATGTTACATTTTTCTAATGCACATACCTTTTCTTGTCTCTAATTATTGTGTGACAACTGTTCCTATAGTCTGTTGAAAGTACAGTAGCCAATTTTCTGTTTGCCAATGGTTATTCACCTGGTTTAGTATTTTTCTATTCAACTTTGCTTTCCATTGCTTCAAGGGGAACATAAAATTGAGTTTGAGCAACTTTAAGAATTCAATTGCTATTTTTATGTCAGACAGTGCAACAGTGGTGTCTGCATTCGAGAATTTGTGAGCAACAGCCTGGCATGACAGCTAGATGCAAAATCTGCAGGTGTTCAAATGCAAAATGCAGTAGGACAGCTGGCAAAGGTGACTCGTATCCTCTAAAGACTCACAAGCATTATGTGGGTGCAAAAAATCCCTTCCCCATTAAGTGCTTGTGGTCTCTGCAGGACAGTGATAAAATATAAATGAATGGAATGTCTGGTTGCTTTTTAAAGTTTACACTGGGTGCAATTCTCCCAAAGGAAACTTGTGATAAAATCATAGCTTGATGGATGCCAAGAACATGCACATTCACACAGACAAACTAGGAAGCCATTAGTGTTCAGTAGACAACACTTCAGAATGGTTTGACCATTGTGATCTAGTGGTAATACCTATATTACTAATACCTAATATCAACCTCTCTGTACATCCTCTTTTTCTTCACTCACATCCCTAGAGTTGTTCTCATCTACTTCCCCAATCTTTTTAACCTCTTCATTCACTCCTCTGTGCCTCTCTGCAGCTCCTTTGTCCACCCAGTTATTTCTTCTGGTACTTCTCACCCAGTGGGCATACCTCTCCTCCTACATTATCCAAACACTCATCTCTTGCCAAGAAAACAATAGTAGGTGCCACCATCCTTCTATTTGTGCCTTCCTCTACACTCTACACTCATCTTTGTTCTTTCCATTTTTTTCCTCCAAGCCATCCTGCCAAACAACTCATTTTCCTCTTCTCACTTGTCATCTTCTCACAGTTGCAATTGTTTTGTGACTTTAACATCAAGCAACTTTTATTTTTTTATTCTCTTTTGCTTTTTTCTTCCCTTCTGTACTTAGCTTTCAGAATATCATTGTACTTGGTGTCAATGTTGACCTTTTTCTACAGCATTCTTTCCACCTCTCCTTCTTTTTCCTGACCTGTTAAGTCTCTTATGTCACTGTTGCAGCTACCGAGATGATGGGATTAGATGCCCCTTTCCCATTATTCATGAGGCAACACTCGTGGATTCACATCTCAAACCAGCTGGCAGTGCATGTCAATTTAAACTTCACTGTCCTTACCTCCCCCTTCTTTTTGTCTCCACTCCTCATGCCTTGCTATGTCTTTTCCAGCCTCTTCTCTTCTGTTTCTCCCCCACCCATCAATCCTCCTCTCCTGCCTCATTCCTTTAATTTTGTTTTTCACTATTCTGGCCATCTGCTCATTTTCTTTCACTTTGTCTCCTCTTTTCTTGTCTTGGGAAATTAGCACCCTCCTCACCTTCTATAACCTCTCAACCTACTGCTATTCTCCTATGTCTTGTCGTTCTCTGTTTTTCTCTCTGTCTCTCAGAAGACCTTCCGGCTAAAAGGTGTGAAGGGGGAACTAAGTGCTTTCTCCTGTCTACAAACAATGTCCTTTATGCCTGCGTAGCTCTGGGCCTGTCTGGCTCTTGGAGGGAAAGAAGGGAGATGTCTGCAGAGATTTACCCATTGCTCAATCTCTTTGTCTCAGATTTTCTCGCACTCCATCTTTCCCACCCTGTCACCCTCAAGTAGAAGAATGGCAAGCAATGGACTTGAAGACAGAACAATAAAGAGGTGGCAGTAAAACAAGTTGTCTAGGGATGAAGGGACAGTACTTTAGCACACAGTTTAATCCAAGATACATTGACTGGCTGTCCCTTCAAGAATGAACAGGATTATAATTAGTGAATGTGTCACTATTATCTGATGACCTGAGAAATCCTAAATATGGGGTGCATTAAATCTTTGCTGTTATGAAAATACAGTGGCTTCTCTAAAATTTAATACTGGGTATAGACACTGTGTAAGCAACGCAGTAATAGCCATATAACTAGTGCAAGGAGTTATTTGTACCTCTCACAGGATATTTAACAGTTTCCTTCAGACCTTAGGGCTTTAGATTCATGCTTGAGGGTAGAGCTCCATAATAAAGTCAGTAACAGTAAATACAGGAAAAAGATATTGAGGTCTTTTCAAGTTAGGGGCATCTCTTGTGGTCTGCTTCAGGTGTACTGGAGGCTTGGACCTTGAAATTAAGCACTGTAAGTACTATAAAAGACTCAAAAAACAGAAACAGATTGAGCTGACAGCTAAGGAACAAGGTGTTTTAAGTCTTTCCAGCCAAAAGGGCCTAATGTTGAAGAATGTAAGACAATCCTCTAAAAAATAATGTAACAATCTCAATAGAAAAGAATTGACTTGACCAGATTCACGACTCTTTGTAATCAGTTGATTAAGAGCAAAAAAAAATGAACTATGCATATATGCAATAGAGTAAATAGTGCAATTGTGATATGCAATGAATTCCTGGTTTCCTTTGTCCCTTTTACATGGTTGCGAGTTGTTCCCAGTTTTGTTGTCGGTTATGCAATTTCAAAAATGAAGGTGGATGCTGACATTTCAATCATTACTGACATCTTCACCCAAGAGGCAACAGTTCATTTCCCCTAGCCACAATCCCTCTTCACCTTTCCCATTGCCAATTCCCTTCTCCGAAACCACAGAGGGTGAGGTTTATCGTACTTTATTCTTATTTTTCACTCTGCGTTTCTCTCTCTCGCTGCATCTCACTCTCTCTCATTTCATCTTTCTGCATCTTTCTTTATCTCTTTATGTGTTTGACTGGGGCTGCTGCAATTGCATTGGCTCTTCTGAGCATTTCATTACAGTGCTTTTCACAGCTTACTCCTCTCCACATTCACCTGCCTGACCCTGAAACTGCTGTTTGTGTGTTTGTGTGTTTCTCCGTGTGTGTGTGTGTGTGTGTGTGTGCGCGCGCGCATGTTTAAAACTACACCCTTGAGAACTGCCAGTAACGGCTCCAATAATGGCCCAAAAAACAGAAGAAATACCCTTGATAACCCACTCCTCCCTTTGCCTATTTCTGTCTCTCTCAACCAGTCGGACCCAGGTGATTTACACACGTCACCCATTTGTCAAGGAGAAAGAGTAGTTTGAGCAATCACTATGGTGACTCAGTGGTCTGACTGACAGCCTGTCAACTGGGCGTCAACCATCAGCCAAAAGAAGCCTGTAATCATTTCCCTAGTGATAGATGGGGTGGCAAAGTGTAAAACTCGGAGGAGTGATGGAGAAGGAGAAAAACAGAGAGAGTAAGAGAGAGATAAGTGAACAAGTGTCAAAAACACTTTTTTTCTTTATGTAACAGCTATAATCAGAACAAGTTGATTGAGATTGCCTGTTCAAACGCTAAGTTCAAACTCTAAGTTCAAACAATAAGTTTGATAGTCTAAGTCAGTATAAATTGTCATAATCTTATCATGAATGAAAAAAATCTCATTGGACATCCTCCCTACCTGCTGTTTCATCTCCTTCTTGCCATTAATTTTTCATCCCTCTGTTGCTCTGTGCGTAAGTTGGAAGCAACAATATATGAAATGGGTTTAAAAACAACAATAGAGGCCACAGGAGGGGGTGGGGCGCAGGTGTGTGTGCATGTGTGAGATTGTTGGCTTGTCCTGCAGTGAGCAAAACAATTAAAATCTCCCTGAGCTATAAAAAAGGGGAATGAACACATGCGTTTTCATTGTCCCTAGACAAGGAGCTTTTCCCTGCATTTTTGGGACAGGAGACAAATATTTGTCTCCTGTCCCAAAAATGTGTGTGTGTGTGTCTGTGTGTGTGTGTGTGTGACAGAAAGAGAGAAAGACTGAAGCTGACAGGTGTAATGGGGATAAAATCCATAGTCTAAAACATGTTATTTATTTATATATTTTTTTGTAATACAGTCAGCTCTCATGCTGCCAATAGAACCTTGAATTCAATTGCGCTGAATAAAAGCAGTGAAACCACAAGAGAGCACTTTATATCCAAAAAGCATCAAATCAAATCAGGAAGAAGTTTTTTGGCTGCTCCCTTCCTGTGCAGTTTATGACTCCAATAAAACACAAGCATTAGAGAAGGTAGGCTTTCTTCTTGCATTCTGTGTATGTGTGTGCACTTGCACTCTTACAGTATATCAGTGCAGTTTATTAATTTATTGAGTGTTTTGTCCACTGGTCACTGGTCATAGTTCCCTACCGGGCCAAATGCTCTTAAGGGGGAGTTACTTTCAATTTTTATCCTCTAGTGAACAAAGATTCTCTTATCAGGTTAAATATGTGTGTGTTGGTGTGTGTGTGTGTGTGTGTGTGTGTGTGTGTGTGTGTGTGTGTGTGTGTGTGTGTGTGTGTGTGCGCGCGCATCTGTTCATTCATATCTCTGTGTAGTGGCAGATGATTTCATGGACACAGCAGACTGAAAAATAAAATTATCAACTGTTGAGCTGAATCAAGCACCACCTGAGGTCATGTAATACACCCACAGAGCTAAGATGAGTATTCAGATATAATATGGTTTGCTGCAATGTGGGTACACCACAGAGCCATAAAGTGATGAAAGTTGTAGTTATGCTGTACAGCCAAATAAGAACAATTCAAGAGGCAGGCTCCTATACTATACTACTACATACTAATGTAGGTATTCAAATATTACGTCATGGAAATTGCATGAATATTATTAATAATAAACACAAACTAACATTACACTGTTGCGCTTTTATTCCTTTGCCATCCAGTCAAGTCGCAGAATACGTGGTCAGAATGTACCCTTTTGCTCCTGAGTTACAGAGTTGAAGTATTTTATCCTATTAGACATTTGCATTAATTGTATTCTAATTACTATATGAATTATGTTTGGGCAAAAATGCATTTTTTTAAGGTCAAAGTGCCCTTTGACCTCTGATCACTTAGTTCTAATCACTTCAACCTTGAGTCAAAGTGAATAATTGTCTGTGATGTTTTCAAATTCCTTCCAGGCATTCCTGATATTTTGCATTCACAAGAATGGAGTAATCATGGAGTCACAGTGACCTTGACCTTTGAACAATTATGTACAATATTTTAATCATCTTTTGCAGCTTGCTTTGACAATACCATGAAATTCTTAAAACTAATCTACCTTATTGAATATTTAAAGAATATTTAAAGATGCCATCATATAGTTACAGTCAAACAGTAGAGTGAGATAAACTGAATATATCATCAAGCAAGTTCACTTGTGCCTGTTATATAAAGCAATCAGCCTTCTAATGTGGAGTTATTTTTCTCCATGTCACAGTACAATATGTTGTGTCATACTAGTTCATCATCCCAGCTGACAGAAGGAGGGAAAGAAGGGTCCCACTCCACGTCTATGTGCTTGCTCCCACCTGGTCCGACAATTTCTGCATCTTAGAATTTGATGGAAATACTTAATGTTGAGTCTTAAGGGCAGAACATAATTTAAAAATTTAATGTAGCTTTCAGTTAAACAGTGCTGCTTAAAAAGAGAACACACAAAAATTGTTTAACCGTGATCTTTCTCAGTCTGAATGAAGGACTGTCTTTGTGTATGTAGAGAGGGGAAGCTGGCTGTCAAACAGCCATACAGACAGTCACAAAGACAGAGAGACAGACAGACAGAGAGAGAGAGGGGGACCTGGAGTGTGCACTGGTCAATGCTCAGTAGGGAGAGGAAGGAAAACCTTTCAATAGAGATGCACTTCTGACATCTATTCAAATTACAGTTTCTATCTACCAACCAATCAACAATCAACAGACAAACCACCAACTGCGAACACACATGCAGAGAGACACACACACATTATTCATAGCTCCAAAAGTCTGGTTGGATCTGGTTTGTCCCCAGCTGTCAGCTGCTGGACTCCAGATAGACACACAAAATAGCATCATATTGCCTCTCATAAAATGTCAGTGTTTCCATGGATACCCTGCTCCCCACCCCCCTCGATTAGTAGGGAGGTTAATTGAATTGTTGCAATTCATCATTGATTAAAGACAAAGATTGAGAAAAAAAAACTGAAGTGGAAAAGACAGATCAGAAAAAACGTATGGAATTGTACAAAGCTGAAAGAACAGAGAGGCTAACATCTTTGCAATTTAACCATGACTACTGCAGAGAGGAGGAAGGATAAATCTAGTGGAGCAGGATGAGCAGAGGAATGTTAATGCATCAAGAAAGCCACCATGTGCACTGTATCAGTGCATTTGTGTGTGAGGGAGAGAGAGAGAGCGAGAGAGAGAGAGAGAGTTTGTGTATACTGTTGTTTGTTAGATAAATTAATAAATGAAGTGAGGATGGCAGCAGGAGGAGGGCTCCCAGGTCCTGAGTGATGGAGCAGCCTTAGAAAATGCGATGTCTTTGGTCTCTATGGCAGCTAACGAGACTTCTCTGTGCATTCACATCAGAGAAAGAAGACATAAAGATGTGGAGGATGGACAGAAACATGGAAGGGAGGGAGGCAAGGGTGGAAAAAGACTTTTTTAGACATAACATTAGGCTATGATATTGGTGCCAGTTTCCATGGTAGCTAATTTCTATGTAAGTCTGCTTTGTATGTGTCAAATTACAGAGTGAGGAAACACAGAGTGAGGGAGGTCAGCAGGCAGGTTTAATGACATAAAAGATTGTTATGTAGCTTTTTTTAGAGACAGATAATAAAATGTAGTTGATCAACTGCAGCTGTGTGATACTGACTGGTAGATATATGTTGATATATCTAAAAAGAAATAAAGCAGTTGTTTAACAATGATGTACCTCAGTTTTAAACTGCTACCACAGATTTTCTGTTTCCAGACACAATTTGGGTAAAAGGCACAGTCACAGTCATGTCATTGACATAGTCATGGAAGTAATCAAGAATACTGAACCTTTAGAAGTCACAGGAAGCTAAGTAAGTAACATATATAAGTTACATGGTAAATCCAAACTTTGCAGAGGTGTACAGGTTGAAAACAGGAAGGACTATTTTGCCATTTGGTAGTTCAACTATAATGACTTAATCCCTTTCTTCATCCACCATCCATCTATTTACAGTTAAACCAACAGCACAATAGAGTGTGGAAAAAGTGAAAAGGGGTGAACACTGACTTTTCTGCTGGTACTGACACTCTTGTTTATGTTTGGATTATAGACAGACTCCAACAGAGGAGGGGGTCTGCTAAATCTTTTAAACGGTACATTAATGTTTCATGAACAGGGAAGATCATCTAAAGTTGTAATGATGAAAAAAAAATTCAAAATGCCCTGATTGCAAAAAATGCAGTCCTCTATTTATTTGCACTCTGAATGGAAATCCTGCTTCAAAAACAGATGAGGAAAGACAGACTTAGAGAGAAACATTTTGGGTTGACAAAAAAAAAAAAAAAAAAAAATATATATATATATATATATATATATATA
>CM076654.1:11362629-11564303 GCA_038496675.1 Rachycentron canadum
ATATATATATATATATTTTTTTTTTTTATTTATTTTTTTTTTTATTTATTTATTTATTTATTTTTAAATTTGGCCCAAACATTCACTTCAACTCCAGGATCAACTGTTTAGGTGTTAGTCAAAAATCATGGTCACTGTGACCTCACAAAAACTGATTTTGATCTTTTGAATATCCCAAACCACCTCTTCCTCTCTCCCTCATTCTGGTCCATACAGGTAGCAGTTCATACCTACTTATAATACGGTTTCTTGCATCAACGCATCAATTAGGTGGTTTCTTTCAAGATGTCTTATTTTGTGATTGTCCGTGTTCTATAGACAACACTGGAGACACTGTATATACAATAATGAGTCAGCAGTGGCATTTTTGAAGAAAACCATAGCTGTTTCTCACAAAACATCAAAGAGAGGATGATTTGCTGGGTAAGTTCACAAAAGCTCTTGGATGACTATCAACCACAAAAACAAATGCCCTAATTACCCCCTCTCTCACTGTAGTTGCAAAGAATGTGTGTGACACATCCTCTGTTTTGTCAAATGAGTCATTAGCCATGCAAGCAATGCCAATATGAGTGTTGTTCCTATTTATTGCCACATTTTGAAATATTCAACATCTCAACATCAAAATGGTTACACTGATAAAGTGATGGCGCCACAGAAATTAGCTTTGGTGTCAGATGTACTCAGGATTTATTGTTTGCAGTGTTTCAATTAAGTCGAAGTAGTGAGTTGTTCTTAATCAATTCACTTCTTATCATCTTGGACAACCATTAACTTCACAAAGGCTCATGATAATGTAAATAATATTATGAACTGGGATAAGTGCGGCAATTGGCAGTGTCAGTCTAAATGTGCTTTCGTATGTTGTACATCATGGTTGCTGTGTGTTAGTGCTTGCCCTACTGCACTGAAAACCAGATCACTGTGATGTTGCAGCACCACCTGATACCACCCAAACACTAAGGCCAGCTTTCTCAGTGTGTGCTGGTAGAAAGCTTGACTGATTTGACTAAATAAGTTCAGAGCAAATTAACCAACAAATAAAGATGATCTTATGCTCATGCTTTTGACTGAAAACCTTAAATGGAAAGTTGACAGTAACATAGGATTCTTTTTTAAATAAATCTGTTTTTAAATGAGTTTTGAAAAAATGATGCATGAAATAAAATAAAACACTTTTTTTTTTTTTTTTTTTAATCTGGACTTGAGAAAACTACAAAAAAAAAAAAAAAAATGCTGTACTGAAGGTTCCCAAGAGCACAGCAGCCTTTATAATTCTTCAATGGAAGACATGTGGAACAACAAGCGCTCTCCCTACAGCCATTGTTCATCCAAACTGAGCAATCGGGAGAGAAGGGCCTTGCTAAGAGAGGTGACCAAGAACCTGATGGGCACTCTGGCTGAGCTCCATTGAGCCTGTGTGGAAATGGGAAAAACTTCCAAAAAGGCCATCACTGCACCACTCCACCAATCTGGGCTTTGTAGCAGAGGCCAGATGGAAACCTCTTGTCAGTGAAAAGAAACTGAAAGGGTTGAACTGAAACAAGATTCTCTGGTCTGATGAAACTGAAATTTAAATGTTTTGCCTCAAATCTATGTATCAAGTCTAGAAAAACCAAGGATGAGGAGAGGCACACAGCTAAGACAAGACAAGAGAGGTCCAGCCAAATCTTTGACTTGAACCCAATCTAATATTTCTGGATAGATGTGAAAATGTCTTTTCTACCAACTCCCCACCCAACCTGACAGAACTCTAAAAGATCTATAGGAAAGGATGTCAGAAAATTCTCAAATCCAGGTGTGAAAATCTTATTCACCATATTCAAGAAGACTCGCAGCAGTATTCGCTGCTAAATTTTGCTAAGTGTGATATTGCAGTTTTTCCTTTTAAATACATTTGCAAAAAAATCTAAAATCCTCATTTGGTTTTGTTGTTAAGGGGTATTGAGTGTTGATTGATTACATTTGATGACATAAATGCAGGTACAGTGTGTATATACTGTAAATCTGGGGAAATTTCATGACTGTATCAAGTAAATGTGTTCACTTTTCTATTCATGTGAATAAAAAAAGGATCAACTGAAGTAATGACCTCATTCAATAAATATGTGGAGGAAAACTGTGTCTCATGTGGACTGTGTAATGCTGCACTTCTACATCTGAATTAGTCAGATAAGTATATCCAAAATATTTGCCGATCTAGAGTATTACCAAAAGGTTTTTGACAACATGAAGCTTTGTTACCCCAGCATTATTTCACAGTAAAGGCTCAGTTTAGAATCAATTCCATTGGTTTTGGTTGCGAATCAGCAGCAACATTATGTAACTCTTTAACAGGGATGCTGTGGCATATTAAAATCTATCCAACATTCAAGTCAATTAAATAAACTGACTATCAACATTAACATGAAGCAAAACAAAAAGCCAAGAGAAAATAACAATAACAAAAATAACAATAATACACATCCCATTCTCCAGTGGCTGTGTGATGATATAGGTCAGCTCAGAGGACATGTAACCCACGCATGAAAAACTAGGGAACATTAAAGACAGAGGGTGATTTTGTTTTGATGCTGTGTTTCAACATGAATTCTATCCCATGCCTCACTGTTCTCTATTCACTGAAGCCATCAACATGTAGAAACAGGTCATGCTACTGAAAGTAGCCATGGTAAATGAACTGTCCAGGACATTTGGAATGATAAAACACAGAGCTGTGCTAAAACAAGGTTTTAACAAATTTATTTTTTTAAATATATTTTTGTGTCCAAAGACTGATGCATCTGCTGCTGTTGCTCCCATGCACATTAAAGTCAACACAGTATTGTCATCCTACCTTCTTGCACAGCCTGGAAGGGGTTGTTTCCATCAACAAATTCCACAGAAATGGTGATCTTCTCTGTCTCCAAGATCTCATTGTTCAAATTGAGATCTGCTACAGCGAGACGAAACACCTCATCATCTTTCCGTGCTGATTCATCAAAGATGGCACCTGTTGAAAAGGAAGGAAAAGAGGAAGCTATTACTCCAAGTTTCTCTGGTCCAGTTGGTCTACCTTTATTGCAACCTAAATCTAGTTATTGCTTGCAGAGTTCTGTGATTCACTGTTATATAAAAAAAGGTCCAAATTTATCTCCAAGAAGTTGACAGAGAGCTGGTTAAGTGTAAAAAAAAAAAAAAAAAAAAAAAAAGACAACTTTTAGAATATATATGATATATATGATTTGCATTTCATTCAACATTTATATAGTATTAATCTATTTAACAACATTTTCCAGCTGAAGATCAAAAAGCAGGATTTATACCCAACTTCTATTTTCCATGTCTGTGAGAGAATGTTCTCACTGGCTCAGTTTAAATGGTATAAACCAATGTCTGATGACCATCTGAAAACAACATCGGGCGTGTGAGATGGTCGGTCCATATTTCTTAAAACAACTGACTGGCTGGTAATAAGTTATGGAATACTGAGGACTGGAAAAGATATACCCACTAGGTTTGCAAATTTGGGAGGAAGAGAGGAAAGAGTCTTTGCTTTAGCCTAGAAATGTGGGCTTGACGTATCTTACCTCTGAATTTGTATTCAGCTTCTGAAAGGAAGGGTGTGAGGGAGAAATGGTTTGACATCAGTGTTTGTTCTAAGGTCAAACTCTGCCCAAGGGTACACTGACAGCCAAAGTTGCTGCACAAAGGGAAATGAAAGAAAAGACTGGGGAATGCCAGTATCTGTAGTAGCAGATAAAGTGCCCGCTAGTTATTGCTAAATCAGTCATAAAAATAATTATCAACCTGTAGTGTTAGTGAGACAGCAGAATAAGGCAACATGGGACGTGACAGGCTGGTAGAGATTTGGTCTTTGACTTTGTTCTGTTACACACAATTAACCACATGTTATCATTTTCTTTCTTTCTATCCTTTTAGCCTCTCTTTTCAACCCAGTTTATCCCCTGAATCCTCTGGACCACTAATTGACTAAGTCAGCGCAGTGAAGCACTGCTAACTATATTTCACTGACCAGAAAATAAGCCTTTTACTGTATAGTGTGTGCGTGTGTGTGTCTGGGTGTGTGTGTGTGTGTATGTGTGTGTCTGGGTGTGTGTGTGTGTGTGTGTGTGTGTGTGTGTGTGTGTGTGTGTGTGTGTGTGTGTGTGTGTGTGTGCATGTCTGGGTGTGTGTCTGGGTGAGTGTGTGTGACACACAGGTTGCAAATTCCATTAATAACCAGGCAGGCCACATTGGCTGAGGGCTGTTTTGTACCACATTTAGAAGACTGTTGCTGTAATTGGTCTTGTATAGTTCAATGAGCAGTGTCTGGCGCTAATACCACAAAGGTTATGGTCTGAATTCCCACAGAGGCCAAACTTACTGAGGGAAATATCTTGGTAGTGCAAAGCACAGAGAAAATCATCCTGTAGAAAGTATATATCACTTTAATGTGATAAGATTGGTATTCTAATTTGTGTCAGAGAAATCCAGTTTCCAGCTTAATTAGCTGAAAATAATGTGTAGTTTATGCCTTGTTCAGGTAACTATAAGGTAATTAAAGCCTAAAGAGTCTAAAATCAATTTGTGGTCATCATTAATCTTGAAACCTTACTTTCTACACCCAATTTCAAATGAACTGTTGATCAACTTTCACTCCTGAAGGACAATTAATTTCATCAAAGCCTTTAAAGACACGCACACCAAATTCAAAAATAGCTGCAGTTTGCAAGTCAGTTAGGAACAGTATGCTTACTGCCTCTTCATCATAAGGCCTCATGAAATATGCATCTCTCAATAATCTGAACCATCAGCATTTGGCAACTGTAAATACCATCCCACTGATTGATTCTTGGTTGTTTTTATAATCATGCAGTATAGATGAGGTGAGACAAACAAGCCTGGACAAAGCGATACAGAGAGAAACACAAAGACTCATTAACTATTCCATTAAAGAGGTAAATTATGAATGGGTTTTGAATCATCTTGAAGGTGACACTGATGGGGAAAAATCTGTACACATTTTAACTAGCTCTGTGACACAGGAGGACAGCTTTAGGTTGTGTATGTCTAGAGGACAAATGCATGGAGGAGAGGAGACCACCACATTGTATACATGGCTTCTTTGGAGAGGAAGTTTGTCCTGAGTATGTAAGAGCACTTGAGATCAGTTTTGTTACTTCACAGTATGAACAACATTACACTTCAAATTGGAGAAAAAAAAAATAAAAACAGCTGCAGGAAAAAAAAACAATATAATGGCTTCTTCATTCTGGCCTCCACAATGGGGTTGCCATAGCACCCATACTGACACTTCCATAGATAGGTTAAAAGCTGCAGTGTTTGTATGGGTTGTTTCATTCCTTTCTCTCTTTGAAATATCACCAGAAATATGTTTTTTGAACTAATGACTACAACAGACATGATATTAAAATATTTGCCATATTACATCTATTAATCAGTAATATATACATGTTCTTCCTTCTTTATGATCTCTTAACACCTACTCTTTCTTGCAATTTTCTTTGTTAGGTGTTCCACCTGTGCAGTGATTCATCAGATAACCACACGCCTTTATCCAGGCACAGTGAGCAGGTAAACCCAGATGGAAACACAGATATGAAAAACTGTAGGTGAGAGTGAGAGCCAAATGAAATGCAATGATGAAGGTATGGGCGCCTCAGTGGCTCAGCACATACCACAAAGGCTTTATCCTAACCACAGTGGACCGGGTCTTAATCCGACTCATGGCTTCGTCCCCTTGGAATTATAAGGTTCTATTTACGTTGCAAGCACTTTTGAGATATTGAGCTGAAAATCCTTTGCATTTCATAAAGCAAAACTGAAAGAACCTTTTTGTTTTGCTTTGTTTTTTTGTTTTTGTTTGAGTCCAAAAATGCATTTAACCTAAACCAAATACCTCACACAATGTGGATAATTTGTCACAGAATCTGACTATGTGAATAAGTAAATTTTGACGAAAATTTCAGATCAAACCTTATAATTTTTAGGGGATGCTTTGCTGCTGTCATCCCCCCTTTCTCTCCCTGACTTTCCTGTCTCTCTCTCACTGAGGCCGTCCAAATAAAAGGTGAAAAAATGCCACAAAAATGGTGAAACTGATTTGAATCATGAATGTCTCCAGTGCATTTTAAATTTATTATGTTAATTTCCTGATATAAATACTCCTTCAGGCCTTTTAGTCCAGTTACAAACATTTACAGCCAGTTCTTTGGAATGTGGCCATGAACCCATTTACACAACTACTCACAATGTGTATTTTGTTATTTTCATACTGTGGAAATAAAACATACTCAGTGTGTGACAGGGAAAAATGAAGAAGAGAAAGGCGAAAGGAGGATGACTATATGTCTACTGTTCACTTCCACTTACTTTTGAACAACAACATCACTGCATGCTGATTTACAAACCAGACATGCACACACACACACACACACACACACACACAACATGGACAATCCTGTCGCTGCCTTCTTTCCAGTAATGTGATTGTGAGCGCAAAGGCACACATCACAACATAAATCAACCAGGAAATAAAAGCACTGAATCTTGCTTTACACAGACGCCCAAGGGCGGGCACACATAAAGGCACATGCTCAAAATTACTTAGACACACACATACACACACAGAGCACGGGGTAGCAGCACTAAATCTACTTCAAGACCATCTCCTCCATGACACAAGCAGCATCAATAACAGTGATCACTTTGAATGGAGGCAAAATCCAAAAGTGAAGACCCCAGATTGTTTGGTCAAGAGGTATTGATCAAATGGCTGTCATTTTGTCAACTGTTTGGTTTTCATTTCCTTGTTTGTTTACGTTGATAAAGAGGTAATAAATAACGTGTTTGTCTACTTACTGCCAAATAACCACTTGGGATGGATGAGCAATGCTGGAGGTAGAAGGAAAATGAGGAAGGGAGCCTGTTGTCACAGGGGAGCACAAATAACTAAATCTGCCATGAGAAAATGTTCTCTTTTCTTTTTATTATTGTACTCATTGCAACATTTTCTTAGAGCTCAGTAATGTTAGCTTTTACATATTGTCCTCTTATTTTAATTACAGCCATTGCCTTTAATTAGAGTAATTCTCAGTAATTAATTACCTACAACTTTGCAAACTTTTAAGCACCGATGAAGAAATTATGTAGAAGAAAACTGCATCTACTGTACATAAATCATCCTCAGCTCTTTCTCCTTGTGATTTTGAATTTGCTAAATACAGAACATTATATAGCACTAACTCCATCACCAGCTCTTTGATATTTAACCTTGATGCAGTGGATCAAAGCATCTAAAACATCATTAAATAATTTTCAAAACAGACAAACAACATGAATGAAAAAAAAAAAAAAAACATGCAAGATGAAAGGATGATGATAATGGGCTAATGAGTCAATGTGTGGCCAAACAGGTCTTCCCACACAAGAGTTCACAACTAGAGCAGACTGAGCGTCTACATGAGGCTGAGCGCCTTGAGCTAAAACATTAGCATGCTGTCATGCTTCCAATGATAATGCTAGCATGCTGATGCTAAAGTATACTGTTTACCATGTTCACCATCCTAGTTCAGCATGTAAGCATGTCAATATTTGCTAATTAGCACTAAATGCAAAGAACAGCTAGTGTTGACAATGTTGCTGGATGAAAAGTGAGGGGATCATTATTGTGGTGGAAGGAAGGAAGAAAGGAAGATACATATATATACATTACACAATCTGTCAGTGAGTCAAGGGATAAGTGCATATGGATTCATCCTGTCAAGACCATGGATGGGTATTTATGTATGTACCAATGTCATGCCAATCCATCCAGTCGTGTTTGGGCTATTTCTGTCTGGACCCAAAGTGAGCAACCAACGCTGTCACCCACAGAGCCATGCTGCTAGCATAGCTGAAATGGTTATGTCTCTTTTTATGGCCTGTTGCAAAAACAGCTCTCATTTTAAGTAAAGTAAAGGTTTCTATTAAAACTGCCTTTTAATATACAGAATAATCTCAGTCCAGTTAGCCTGGAAAGAAAAACATGGATATATTCTTTTCAAATGTTTTTAAAGAGGAATAACTGATACGGCTCCATTCAAGTAACTATATAAAATCAGATAATGTCATTCAGGCGGACAAAGGCACATTGTTGAATGTACAAAACACAGTTCAATTTCCTTATTAAATGAACAAATTAGGATGGCACATCATCCAGTGCAGAGTTATTATGTTCCCACACTCTGTAAAGACCCGATAATTAAGCCAGCTCCTTCTCAGGATAATCATTCAGCATAAGCGAAGGAATGATTGTAGAGAGTGATTTAATGTTAAACAAGAGGGCAACATGGGCAGAGGAGTTCATGAGAAACAGAACAAAATTAATTTCTTGTGATTCAGTTTAATTGATGCTTTTCAGCTAGCTACCAGTTTGCCTTTTTACTTTTAAAATGTTTTTTTTTTTTTTTTAAGTTAAAAGAGCTATGATGCCCCCCCTCACAGAAACATCTCTAAACAGGGCACTGAAGAATTTTTGAAATACTATGGGGCATATGCTCCGCTGTCTCTCAAACTCACTCTCTCACCTGTTGTTGAGGTTGCAGCTGATGACAGTAATGTGACAGGAATACTGACAGACCGGCAGGGATAATGACTGTGGAGGGACATGGACACACGGACACACACACACACAAACACACACACACACACACACGGGTGATGTATTGCTGATTTGTGACAAGGCTGGACCGAAGTGTTGCTGTCTCAATGTGATGATGAAAGCAAGGTGGCGGCTTCGCTGAGTGATGATGGTGATGAACGGGGGAGGTTATCGTCCTGCGGTCCACATAAGCACACTGTCACATGCACACACACAAACACACAAGAACACACAAACAGGCTTTTATTTACAGCAGTGATGTGAGAGCTGGAAGGTAGTGCGTTTTGACACTTTGGAGGACAGAGTAGAATTAATGTGTGTGTGTGTGTGTGTGTGTGTGTGTGTGTGTGTGTGAGAGAGAGAGAGAGAGAGAGAGATAGGGGGAGAAGGAAAGGGGGAAAAGGGGAGTACAAAAAAAATGAATGGTCACAGGAGAGCAGGGCAAGCCAGTGTCGTATGATAGGAACAGATATGGAAACACCTCTAATATTTATCACACAAGACTCACACATAATGTTCATGCAGGGAATAGTAATCCATTCTTTTGTCTGTCTGTGCATGTAGATATAATATATTAGGTCAGCAGGAGAATTGTGTCTGTTTACTGCAGAAATGTTCATACAACATATGATATGCCCAAGATACTGAATCATCTCTGACAATCTTTGTTTATATGCTGGGCCTTGACGCATTGCAGATTTGATTGCATGAAAAACTGTTATCATTGCATTTTTATATTATTAAATGGTAGAACATATGGGTTTTTTGCCATGATAACGCCATATCAATTTGGAACAAGTTCTTTGCAGGCCACCTGCTTAATAGTATCTGTAATAAAACATACTTAAATTGTGTGTGAATCTATCTAAACACAAACTATATGTATGGGTGTGTACGTGCATGTGTGTGTGTATGGTTGCATTACAAAGGGATGCCTGAGATTTCAGTTCATCTCTCCTGTGTATTCAAGGAAAAATATCTCAGGTCACCTGATATGTACAAGAAACATCTCTCCTACATTTTTCACCCTCCTCCCTCTCTCTCTCTCTCTCTCTCTCTGTGCCTCTCCCTTCCCTCACTTCTCTTCTTTTATGATAGGCGTGCAAATTAATTTGCTCCATCGTTAAGGAGGCGAGCAGCCAGGAGAATTTGTAGTCATAGTTCAGCAGCACTCCACTCCTTTGTCACAGTGTCACACAAAGCTGTGCCAAGGTCGTTGCTATCACTGCCATGTCTCTCTCCCTGCCTTACCTTTTCCCCTCACCTTATGTAGATGAAATTCAGCCTGTTTCCTTCCTTTGGAGATACCTTCTGTAGATATCCAGGGCTTTCCTCTCACATAAATAAACCTACTTTGAGTAGGTGGAGGATTTGTTTTGTGTCTCCATTCATTAGCCAGCAAGCTGCACACAATTTGGAGTAACCAATTAATCTAAGGTACGTTTAGATTCAGTCAGGGAGCGTGAATCCAGCAAAGTAAAGGGCAGAAAATAGACAGCACCATTTTTCTTTCTACGTTTCCCTTCACGTCAGCTCCTTCATGTCAGCTCTTGTCTGGTTTTGGCTGGGTCCAGCTTGTTTGCAAACCACAGCTGACTCAGCTCCAGTCCAGCCAGGCTTGTCTAGGATCTTAAAACAGTAGAGCTGGTGGCTGAGAGCCAAATGTTAGAGTACATCTAAGTCCTACTCAAGGTATAAGTAAATGATAATTAGGGTGATAGCAACGTACCCTCTAAAAGTTGTATATTCAATGTACCTTTATACCCTTGACAGTATCTACACAATTATAGCTGCATTTTGCTGTTCCCTTCATATCAACAAGCTGCTTAGAAAAAAATCTTGCTTTGGAGCTCTAAATGTTTAAGTAATCCACCTGTCTTTGTAAACTTTCTGACTTTCACATTCTCACTCCTTCTACAATTCACCCCGCCTCTCACTTTTATCTCCTTATCCCTGATTTTTTTTCACCGTGTCTCTTCTCCTCTTCCCTTTTAATATAACCACCTTAACCCCATTCTCTTTGTTCTGCTGTTCTGCTTTATAGTTTTGTTCCACCTATTCATTGCGCTCCTCCTCTTCATTACTCCTTTGCCATACTCTTGTTCCCTTTCGAACTATTTTCCCTTTCTCCCCTCATTTATTTCCATCTCCCAACCATTTCTTCCTCATTTCTCCCTATTGCCTTGTACTGCTTCCTCTTTTTTTACATCCTTCTCTCCATGCTGACATTTCACTAAGTATTACACTACTCACTAACCCTGCTGTGTGCCCTTATCCTCCCCACCTCCCTCTTTCGTGGCTCAATACAACACTTGCCCCAGCTTGGATGGCCTTGTTACAACATACAGTTTTAGTTTGTGTACTTAAGTGAAAGAGTGAAGAAAAGGGAGACAGATTTAATTAAGAATGATATGGCATTTGCTCTAGGAATCAAAGAGATGCTTAGCTTTTTTTTATACCATATAAAACACATGATGATGTGTTTCGTTGTCGATGATTATAGAGACATTAATTTTTTATTTTTATTTTGAAAAAACATGCTAGAACACCATGGCAATCACCTTGCATTGAGAGCTATGTAATCTAGCACAATGAACATGTTTTCATCTTATTTTCTTTTGCAAAAGATCTGTTGTCATGGTATGGCAATGCATTCAAAAGAAGTGACACCTTGAATGCTTTTCTCTGCTGATGCATATCCCACTGTATAAGTTGTGTTTGAAAGTTTGAACATCTGAAGGTTAGCTCTTCTGCAGAATTATATTCATGTTATATTGTCAGAAACGCAAAGTGCGTACTTGAATGCACCGAGCCAAGCCCGTGAATTTCAACTGCATAAAAGTATAATGTACAGTCACTGGCTTAAAAGGCAAGTTAATATACATTACACTGGGACAAATTACTTGTCAAACAAGTTTAAATTTGGCTTTCCTGGTTTGTTTTTTCATACTTCTTTGCAAACAATGGGAAAAATGTGGAAGTCAAAAATTCTCACGAAAATGTTAGTTTGTAAATAGTGAACAGCCATGGGTTAAATGTTAAATCTAAAGCAGAGAGAAAGATGCAAACTCGAATAAAGACAAACGAGACTGAAGAGCAAAAGACTGGAGGAAACAAATAAAAGATGCAAAGTGGGCAAAAATAAAGATGAAATAAGCACTTCTGTTCAAAGTGTTAACATACCAAACTCTATAGGAACTGAACCCCCAAATCTGCCTTTCAGGCAAGAAGCCAGTCTTTTTAAGCACCTTGAGTCTTTAAGCTCACTCCCTTGATTAATGCCGAACATTTGGGAGGATTTTGCCTGAAGCGCTGGTAAGAGGCTCCAGATTTGTACACATCATAAATGTCACATTATATTTTAGGGATGAATGGATTTTGTAGGATCCTCCCATCTCCATTCCAAACTACACATCTTCAGCAGCTTCAGAATCTTAACATTGCTTCAATGGCCCTCTTTAACTCTGTGCTATCAAATCCTATACTCTAGATTTCTAACTAAAACTCGACAATGCTCCTCCCCTTTGTCTTGCACGCTCCCCTGCTTTCTCCTCGATCACACTGTTCTCCTTCATACTTTTCTCGAATCACAAAGTCCCTCTCCTCCTCCTCTCTATTCTTCTCATCTTTGTCCTTCCATCACAAACTTGTCCTCTACCTCCTCCACACATTCACAAACACTTTTTTCCCTCCTCACCTGCTGTCCTCTGGCACTCTTATCCTCTAATCCCATATCTCTCCATTCCTCCTTTCACCCACTATGTTCTTCTGTTACTTCCTTCATCTCATCTCATCCCCTTTGTCTTGTTGCTAGTTTTCGAGTTTTGCTCTTTCCTCCTGTCCTCTTTGGCCTCGACAACCATCAGAAATTCTGGAGAGGGTTCAGTTCATCATTACTCCAGCAGTTCAACTGCTAAATACTCCTATCTCCTGTCCTCAGTGATGCTGCTGCAGCCGTGCTCCAGTTGGGCCTTGGTCCTACAAAAAAACGCTTTTCCTACTGGTTTCACTTTGCACAACACAAGAAGCGCTTGTATGAATATCTATGAAGGCACACACACAGCCTACACAGTTATAGAGATGCATATATTCCCTTCATAAATATGCCCATATCTGGTAGCCAGCACAGATGAGATGGCTCTAAATAACCACTATGGTGACCTCTGAACTCTGTTGCAGTAGTAATGCATCATCAATAATGCACTCAGTGTGCCTGACTTATATTCTTTAATTCTGTTTTACTAATTTGTTCTTTTTTATCATCAATCCATCTGCCCATACACAATAAAGCAAGATTTGGAACCACTCCTGTTGTCTTCATTTCCCTTCCATCACTTTGTCTTTCTCTGTCTTTCTATCCATTTATCTCCCTGCTTTCTACCTAAAATACTCTCTCTCCCACTCTCACTATCCCTCTAACATGTTCTCTCACACTCTTCCTTTATCTCTAGTCCTCTTTCCCAAGGCCTCTCCTCAGTATACCACCACCCCCACAGAAAACCTTCTGTTCCAAACCTGCACCCGCCTCACTCATATTTATTACTCTCACACACTCATACACTCTCTCACACACACACACACACACACATACACAATGTTCATTACCAACAGCGAGTCAGTTAAAAACTCGTAAACAGCATAATAAAGCTCCTCCATCTCCAAACCTATTAGCAATGGGCAATCTGAGGGGTCACACAAACAAGCACAAATGCATGTGGTATGGTGCAGACATAGGTCCTGATAACTGATAACATTTATTTCAATATTTTATAACACTTTTGCCACCAAAGCGTGTTTTTTAATGTGGTACTAATTAAAAAATTGCCTTGCATCTAACCTTGAACAAACACAGAGCTCTGGAAACCAGAGAGAAATAAACTAGTTAACCACAAGAATGACAGACATGGATTGTAAATAAAGATGGGTGTAGCCACCGTTGAGTAAGAGGTTTTGAAGCTCAGTGGGCTGCTTCACTGTCGTCACCTTGGCAGTGCCTGACTCCGCCTAATTCATGGCTAAATGGCAAAAATAGAAAGTAGATCATGTGATAGTAGCATAGGACCCAAGTTAAGAGTGCAAACTCTGGTAAAAGTCAAGTTTGAGTAAACAAAGATCAACTACAGCCTGAACTATCCTGTGGTCCTAGCCATCAACCTAAAGGGCATTCAGTACACTTTCACCTCCCCACAAGCAGAAGAGGTTGATTTCTACAAGTGAATGATGGGCTTTTTTTCGTTCATGTTAAACAAAAATATATCTAAGGATGAGTTGGCTGATGGAACTGTCACCCGGCAGGAGATCAGCAATTGTGCAACTTCATCAATGATGGATGATGCCTGACAAATCTGCTTGGAAAATGCATACAGAGTTTATTCTGATTTGCTGCCAGTTTTTGAATGCTAATATTTGTGTCAATATATGTTTTCTTTAATTTAGATCATTGTGAAATGTTTGGCTGTCTAAATAATGAGTGAGCAGCAGTGTATCTGTATCTATCTGTATATATTTGTTGGCTCCTGTTTCCAGAATACACACATTTTACTCATTGTGTTGAAACGGCACAGCAGTGTTGGTGTGATAATAGTGTGGGTACTTTGTATGGTTCAAATAATTATTCTAATCTTTATATCTCTATTTATGCTCCCAAATTATGATGATAATCAATTTTTATATCAATATCATCTTTCAATCTCAAATCAGTTTCAATTTTGAATAATTTGTCCTCAACTCAAAGATAGATGGATCCTCCTCATCCATTCATCCACTCTTCAGGTTAATATTTTCTACAATAATGTGGGACTGTGTGTGGGACTGCAATTCAAAAAAATCTGCTGGTTGTTTTTCTTTTTTCTGCCTATCCATCAATTATATTCACTGATTTATTGCTGACTGAAAACTTCCGCCACATGTGAAGCACTGTTGAAGCAATTGTTATTTCTGACAATGTGTTTTAGCATAAATCACCAGACTCTTCCCAGTGATTTAATAAATTACTGCTGACAGGGCATTTTTTTTAAATTAATTTCAGCCCCGATACACTTTTCAATGAATGATAAAAGGGAAGTATCAAAAAGAACACTCTGGGAGGCTCTTGAAGCTTATATTCGTTGACAAGTAATTCCTTACACTGCATATGCCCAGCACTCTCATCTTAAACGCCTTCAGATTAAATATTAGGAATTGATCGTCAGCATTCATTAACACCCTCTCCAGACCTCTTCAACGAGCGGATCTCTCTCCAATCAGAGTATGATCTCCTTTCCACTGATGAACTGACTAAGGTACTACTGCAGAGTAGACATGGATTGTATGAGAAGTGTGAAAAGGTTAGATGATGATGACTCATTATATTCACCAGGCACCTGCATTAAGACTTACATCTGAAATTTTCGTGGCTACTGGCAAAATATCATAGTGACCAATGGGAAATTAACATTGAATTAACAATTAAAATTATCGCAAATTTTTATCTCTTTTCTTTATACCTCCAAAAGTCAAAGGTCCAAAGGTGACCTTCATTAATAAATGAATGAACTGATAAATGTCTTTCTAAACAAATTCCAAATAATACACTCCAATTGCAAGTTACTGTAATTAAACCACAAGGCTAGTGAGATGCCTCTAAAACCTCTTTCTTTACAGTTAGCGTGCTAGGTTCCAACAGATCCATTATTCCTTTAAATGTGGATACCAAATTACTAGCCAAGATGCTTGTCACTCAGCTAAAAAGAAATTTTCCCTTAATCATGTCATCAGATTCAGACACTATTCATCTATCTGTCCATTCGTTTTCTATACCACTTATCTGTGCAGGGTCACAGAAAGTGGGGGCAATCCCTGATGACATTTGGTGGAGGCAGTGCACACCCTGGATAGGTCGCAAGTCTATCCAACATATACAGGCTGCCCAAATTAGAATAGGTTAATTTAAATCAGTTTTTTGGGGCACGCTGGTAGATCACTAGATTAAATGCACATTCCATTTGTCAAGCAGGAACCCTTGTCACAGCAGTCTGATTTCAAACAAATCAAGGCAAAAAAACAAAGCAAAAAACACAAAAAATTAATCCTTGTAAATTCTACACTCTGAATACTGAGAACCCCTTTAGCCATGTTGAATGGGACTTTCTATTTGCTGTTCTTGGAATGAGGATGTCCATGGCAGCTGCAGAAGATAGAAAGGTCTGGAGATGGCTTAATAGGGCAGTACCAGGAGAGCAATTGATCAGCTGCTGCTTGTTACCTAGTCAAACTGTTCATACATACTGTTGTATTAAGAATTTATGTTGGGAGAGTGAGCAGTTTTCCCAAAAAAAGACATTGCCAATGGATCATCTAATCAGTTTTTGTGTCGAGGGAACTCACAGAGGCAGTGAGAACTTCTGTAGTTTGGTCTTGGTAATAATTTTATAGGTTGGGTCAAGCTGCTGGATCAGTCCCCTGACTCTGTGCAGACTGACTCTTTCAGCTAATCAGATAATTCCTCCAGCAATGAAGGACAAGGCAGGGCTGCCTTCTTTTCCCACTTTTATTTGGTCTTTTATTTGGAGTCGTTGACTATTTCGCTGCATTTTCTCTCTATTATGAAGACATTTTTAGACAACACTCACATCACTCACATTTGCCATAAAAAAATATCAACTTAATGGAAATATTTGGGTGTGGTAGCAACTTGTCATCTTGTTTAAAGCAACTTTAAATTGCTAAGTTGCTGACGGTCCCATTTCTCCATCATGTTGGCAAGCTGAGACAATGTTGTTAAAATAAATATCTTAAGATGCTTGTTTGTATTTCATATTATTCACATGCTAAGATAGTTTCATTAGTTCATTAAGGATAAGAGAAGAGCCCAAGAATTAGAACATTGTATTTTCAGCAAACAAGACCAGGTGAGGGGATGGATCTACTTCTACTACATTTCTTTTTGTACAATTGCATGTGTAGCATACATGCTCTCTTCTTTCTTGCTCAGTCTGATAAGCATGGTGAAAATCCAATTTGGGTACAAATGGAGTACAATTCATCCTACCTGACATTACTGACTGGCCTCTTGTTTTCTCCAATGCCTTTATCATTACACTATGTTAAGAACAAGCCCATTGTACCACAGTCTTTGAAAATATGGTCTACTAATAGGAAAGACTGACAAAAATGGCTCTCTGCTTGCTCCTTTGTTCCAGCCAGCTCTTCTTGTCATCCATCATAGATTTTTTTTTGGCGCAGGCAACAAAAGGTCACGACAGTGAACATTTTTATTTGTCCAAATCCCTCAGATTCCTCAGGTTCATCGTGCAATATCTTTAATTCATAATTTCGTCTTCTTCTATGATTTCTTCACAAAACCAACAGAACATTGGAGTAGAGCACTTAAAGGAATGCCTCTATCTGTGCACTGTATGACCCCATTTGATTCATGATGCTCCATTTAACTGAAGTCAAACTCTCTAAAATGCTCCTGGATGTAGATTAATCTGAGACATATGCAGACTTTCACCTGCTTCCTAGCACACTTATTGTGGCAGTGTCCTAATTTGTCGACTTGTCGAGTGAAGTTCAATCTGTAAAACACTATCGGATATTTTCAAAGTGGTAATTTAGCTGATGTGAGTCTCAGTGCATGATGGATGGATGGTTAAGAGGTTGTACGTTTTGTGAGCATGCAGGATTAGGATATAACTAAAAATCCTACCCCCAGTTCATGCAGCTATCTATCTCGGTTTTATTATGAGAGCTAGATTTAATCAAACCCAGAGGTGAGTCTAGACAATTTTGAAGGCAATGTTTTGCTTAACCATGTCAAAGGTTGTGGCTACAGATCAAGGCTTAAGAGGATGAAACAACCTAGATGCTTTTTCTCAAAAAAAAAAAAAAATCATTCCAAAATAAAGAACCCTCCATTGCAGAAAGATGTTTCAAGTAAAGCAAGACATTATCATAAAAAAAATTATCTTTGAAGTAATGTGCCCCCTCGACCCATAATAAATAAGGAAAAAACCAAATGGCAAAGGGATATGATGAATTATATCACGTTGATGAATGTAGTCTCTGTGGACAGTAGTCATTCACTGCTGCTGGTCTGTTCAGATAATTTTTTTATCAGTCATCATGTATGCATGCATACACAATTTCAAGCACAGGCACTGCCATCAGCCAGGGCCAGAAGCTGCCATACTGCCAGCCAGAGGAGTTCATTTAAAAGCCAGCACATCAGCAGAACCTCTCTTTCTCCCCCTCCACACACACACACTAACACACACACAGCTCCAAATGGCTGTTGTTTTATTCATCACTGCAGTAAGGTGGGTGGCCCTCAGGATCCAGCACCCACAGTGCGCTCTACATGAAGTATAGGAGGTGGAATGTATGTCAGTGTGTATATATATATTTATTTGAGTCTGTTCACCATATATTTACAATGTGTATGAGTGAGCAACTCAACATAACCTACAATCATTTTACTGCAAATACAAATTTAAGGAAAAACTAAAAGATAAAAATTAGTAGAAGAAAAAAAAATGGCAAAGAGGAAAATCATCTAAGTAGTGTCTGAAAGGACTTTTTCATTTTGCTGATAATCTCACTATATATATATATATATATATATATATGTATAAGTACCCCAAAAGACAACATATTTGACTTTGCCTTCAAGATAGACTTTAATTAGGTAGTCATGTCATAAGGTGTTTTTCAATTGGGCCTGACAGAGAGAAGACAAAAAAAAGACATATTACATTCTTTGACATTTTCACAATACAAGAACGTATGTAGACCCCTTAAGGAATCACCTGTGGCTTTTACAGATAATGGGGAAATAGTGGACTCTTATATTTGGCAGGATATTGTATAAAACAACAGTAGTACTATTCACTGAAATGCTGGATGGGAGACATGTAATAAAATCCAAACCATCTGATGTGAGGTTATAATATTGTCAGCAGAACTGAAACGTCAACACCATTGTGGAAAATACAAGTGACCTTGATGTAGTGGCTGCATTCAAAGCAGTTTTCCTGCACAGGGAGAAATCTGATCCAAACAAAACAAAACCTCCCAAAGGGGAGCAGAGTTAGCAAAGCCAGGGATAACGCTGCTATCCATTGTTGTTTCTACACATATGATAACGTACAAGATAATAAATACTCTACATGCTGAAATGCCTGGTGAATCATAGATGTGGTGATACATTAAATCAGCTCTTCAGTAATTTTCTCAAGAGTTGGAAAACAGCAAACCTTGTTACTAGAGCTGGGCAACAAACCAAACTAACCTAATATAAAAGCCGACATTGAGAACCTCTAACCAAACTTAATCTTGCCTATGTCAGTTAATTCTTTCCCCGATGCATGTGTTCTTGAACTACATTGTGCTCAGTTGCGTGCTTCTGCTGCATCCAACTTATGTTAATCCGTATTCACTCAAAGCAAAACAGTCAATATGGATATGAGTGCAAACACTGAGCTTCAAGTTATATCCATACTAATCACTATCATGTTTTAGTTTCACTTTTGCAATGCTTACACCTTCCAACCACACACAATTTTGATGCAGGCAACTGCCTCACCTCCAGAAAGGGTCTCATCATTCACAACTGGTGGATTGAATGCAACATGTATTGTGAACAAAAGTGACAACACCAATTCCTTTAATCACTTGGAACAAAATCAAATTGTCACATATGAAGAGGCTCAAAAAAAAAAATGAAAGAAATATCAATAAGCACCAACAGATATCAGCTGAGCAGGTTAAAATGTGATGATTTGTTACGTGAATATGTGTTTAACTGTAGTGGAGGGAGATAAGCTGATTGTAGGAGGTGTAAATGACTTCATATTCATGCCTGTATCTCCCCCATGTGCATTCATGACAGATTTTCTACACTTACACAATGAAAGACAATGAAAGAACTACATATCATTTCATTATTAGATCCCCTGGCACTTGATTCTCCATTATCCAGTTAAGCAAATTAGCCATGAAGTTGAGAATACAGGAGAGGGTCAAATTCAGGCCGTGGCTGCAACCACCAAGGAAACAAAAACAAAAATGAAATAATGCAGTTGCATCTTCACCTCCTTGTAATCCACATACCCTTACTTTGTAACACAAATATAAACATAACAAACAAATACAAAACAATACAAACTAGTGACAGTGGAGGGCCTAAGGAAGAGTATAGGAATTAAAAAAGATGGGGAAAAAAAAGGTGAATGGGAGGGGGGAAGGGAGTGTGTGTGTGTGTGTGTGTCTGTGTGTGTGTGTGTGTGTGTGTGTGTGTGTGTGTGTGTGTGTGTGTGTGTGTGCGCTTGTGTACGCGTGTGAGTGTGTGTGAGTGCGTGCGTGTTGGGGGGGGTATTGAAAGGCAGAGCACAAGGTTGCTACAGAGGAATAATATAACCTAATCCTAAAATGTTCCATTTCATAATTTAGGAGATAATCATATGATACACATTGGTCTCTCTGAAACTCAGCCCTTTGAATAAAAATAGCAGCTGAAAACAGTACAGAAAGAAAAAGGCACCCTGTTTCTGCAACAATCGACAGACAGAATTATGTTGGAAGCATATTCATTTTGAGATTAGTGGGTTTCAAAAGCAATCTGCTATGCACCACATGCAAATTAGTCCAGGAGGTTTGCATTTGAAATTCCAATCTGCTTTACCAATCTGTTTCTAACCCAAGTCTTCCATCGCATTCAGATTTAGTCTTTTTGGGGGGCTTTGATAAATTTCTTGACATATTACCAGAGGAAATTCAAATTTAGTGCAAATGATACCCCTTGAACTTGTCTTGTAAAAAGATCTTGGCTTGGCAAAGATGGTCAGAAGAGCTGGACATGCTAATATGAAGCAGTGGTATCTTTTTACCTTGTGTCCAGCGGGCACACTGTGTACTGTGCAAGAGAGCGTGGAGTTATGCGACTATGAGCCAATAAACCTGCAGTGCACTTTTTGATGTAATTATGTCTTTATGTTTTTGCCATTATTAATTATGCATACCTTCATAAGATGCCTATTCCTAGACCCAGTGTTGGATAGATCCACGTAAATTGATATAATCCATGAGAAAAATATGGATTAATACAGAAGATCTAAGACTGATTAAAATACAGAACCCAAATAAAAGGGAATACTCTTGTTACTCAAACTTAAACCTGTTTTTAATATCAATGGAGCTTTTGTCTAATGCCAAGAAATGCTGGTATGACAGTATAATAATCAGTGACCTTGCAACAATATATATGGAGATCCATTTAGGTAAGTTTTAACATTGCTCAAGATGGAGGTTACTTTAGCAGTGTTGTACATTCTATACATTTTGCATGACTGTAATTCAGTCGTAGGTACGAGGCCGCATGCTAAGTATAGAGGGCAATCACATTTTCCTGGCCTGCACACTAGCTTGTTACTTTGTCTCCACATTACCTCAGGCCAGCAACTTAAACTTGCCTTGCTATTTGTACTACCGTCTGTCGCCTCCTGGGCTGCAGACTAAAGTCTTTGGCACCGGGCGGAATTTTGATCAGGTATTTTTCGTGAGATGCTACAGAGTAAAGAGGATTTCCTCGCTGCAGTCTAAGATAAATAATGATGCAACGCCAATTAACAGGTTCATAGAAAAGCTTTTTAGTGGATTTACCTACATTTGAAAGAACTACTTAGAGACCATAGTGGAACAGAAAAACTGATAAAATCTCTGGAGGAGCAGAGCGACCCCTTTCTGCCAAGTTTTGACTGACACAGAACAAACCCACATTACTCTCTAAAGGCAAGGCTAAGGTTATATTTGTATTCTATCTGATATCAGTGCAAGTTGAGTGTGAGTGTATGTGTTTGGGTAAGTGTGTGTAATGTATGGGATGTGACAAGAAAATTAAAATAAAAATATTGAAAAAAAGAACATATTTCCTGTTGCCCATGGTTCCGTATTTCAAATTAATACAGAACACACATCAATGACTTGGAGATGTTCAATAAAACTACAGTCGTGTTTTCCCAGACATTCTTCAATATCTTAAACTGCTTTGTAATACTCCCCTACTTTAAAGAATTAACTTGTGCCATCTAATTTAACCCTTAAGCGAAAGATACCCCATATCTTGTCTTTTCAATTTCTAGGTGCCCTGAGGCAAACAATCATCATGCTACAAGATAGTCCTTTCTTTATCAAATGTAAGATTGGGAGCCCAGTTTCCTAGAGCAATTTCATCAACAAGAACACCTCCATTCATTGTGCGAAAGACATGCACTTTTACTTAAATCTAATTTTGGCCTTTGAGAGAGACAATTTTAGAGGAGGAATACAGACGTCCAACCAAGTGTTTGCTTTGTGACCTCAATGAAACAGGTCTAGAGAGCTTGACCTTTGACCACCAAATTCTCATCAGTTCATCCTTGAGTCCAAGTGAATGTTTGTGCCAGATGTAATATAAATCCCTTTGGATGTTCCTGATGTATCATATTCGCAAGTACGCCAGGTTACTGTGACCTTGAACTTTGACCTTTTCCCACAAAAAACTTACAATCGCTGATGAAATTGAGTCCATGTGAATGTTTGTCCCAAATTTTAAGAAATTACCTCAAGGCTGTACTGAGATATCATGTTCACAAGAATGGGATATACTGACAGACAACCCGAAAATGTGACGCCTCCGGCCCCGTCTGTCGCCTGTGCAGAGGCATAACAATGACAATGCATTGTTTAGCAATGATTTAAATCCAGTAGCTTTATTCTAGAGGCAGGAAGCTGAAGCAGGTCTGAGGGGCACTCCAGGACAAACTGCGCCCTGCTTACAAGGAACAGATAAAAAAGAATACTGATCCAATTTAGAACCAGGACAGACACAGGGCCTCCACAAGCATCCCGGTGGGACTCTCATGTACCTTGGCTGTCTGAGCATATAGTCAGAATTTCTGAAGAAGTCAGGAGTTACCACAAGCCATTTAACACCATACCATCTCTGATGGTACAAACTAAAAACATCACTGTGCAGTGCTATCTCATGAAACAGCTGTGGGGAACACTTAATCAGTGAAAGAAACATGTTAATGTGAGCAAATAAAAGCTGCTGTCTATGGACACCAGACCAAAATGGCTTACAGCAGTGACTGAAAAATTGACATGACTATCACTGCTGCTGCTGCATTCCCAGGAAAACTTGACCTCTGGAAACAGCGCAAGCCATCCTTCATGTTGTCAGTAACATTAGTAACATTGACATTAGTAGTTAGTATGTTGAAATGTCTGCTGTGGAAAAGGCTTATGGAGCCAAAAATCACTATTCACTGCATGGAATTTCTGCTAACGGCCCCACAATGAAACCCATCACATTTTTAAGATGCACAGATGTTTTGTAGATTTACAGAGATGCCACATTATACCTGTCTGCAATTATGCAAATGGAAGATAATTGTCTGAAATTTACCAGTCACTTAAACTACTGACTGTCTGTTATATAGGGAGTAGTGAATGTGTGAACAGGTGAGAGAATTCAGAAACAGCTTATATCACAAGCTTAATGAAAAGCTAGATCAAAATTAGTTTTTGACCTCAAACAGACCGCGTCTGTTTTAAAGTTGAAATTTAGTGATTTAGTAGGAAAACAGGGGCTTGGCTCCAGACTCAAGCAGCTGTGTGGTGATCAGGAGTTATTTGCATTTGTTAAACTGGAGCACTAAAAAAACATACACATAAAAATAAAATAAAATCAGAGTAACCTCAAACCTATCCTCAGCCCCACATGGTCTGGGATGATCCCATGACCTTGTCAAGTACCAGAAACTCCCTTAAGACTATTATTATTTTTTAGTTATTTCATTTTCTGACAAAGTTCCTGAAAATAAGAAAGTATTCTCTATATTAAAAGTGTTTGAGCCAAGTAATTTCAGTTTTCTTTACATCTATACTAATATTCTGTGAAAGTCATTGCTTGTGTATTGTTTCACTAAATTTGATTGAATAGCTGAAATGACATTTTCAAGAGGGGCTTCCTTCTTTTTCACCAACAATGCCTTATTCTCAGTTTTGTCTTCGTTCCCTCAACTTCAATACAGTAAATCTGTCTCTTTATTATTCCAGAAAATCAAACTCTGTATAAGAGTCAGAAATCAAAAGATCAAAACAATCATAGATACACATTATAAGAGTAGTCTACCAATTGACAGTTTTTTTCTTAATAACAACACTCACACACACACACACATTATTTTGTAGATTGTAGATTGTAGATGCATTTTATAGACCACTTTGGCTTTGGGAATTTATTTTCTTCACAAGACTGAACAACAGGTGTAACAAAAACAACAATAATAGCAGAAAATCAATTCCTATCCTCACAAGAACCCATTTCCTCCCTCTCTCTCTCTCTCTCTCTCTCTCTCTCCCTATATGAAATATAGGGATTTCCAATTACAGAGTACTAGGAAGATTAGAAAGCCCTGGCGAGTATCAAATATATAATTAACAAAGTATAAGCAGCAACGTGTGCAAGTCTATCTAATTAAGGTCTCTCAGGACTACTACTCACCACTAGAAAAAATGAGACATACCTCTATTTCTGTGTGGTTAGAGTTCAGCTAAATAGTCGACACCTGAGGTTTGATGGATTCTCAGCACTCTAGCCCCTTATTCAAACACCATGTTCCCATTGGTCAAACATTCTATGAAAATAAAGCTAACATTGTGCTGGATGTCAGATTTCAGTCATATTTTTCTACCATTTGTCTAATGAAATAGATGCACTTCTGCTTTAACTGTCCAGAGCTGCTGTGCAGAGTCAAGAGACAGACAATAGTTTCTACAATGTGTGTCGTTTCCTGCCATTTCTCCCACTCACATAATATTATGGAATAATGCTTCCAGAATGAGTTCTGGTACTTTCTTTGGTTGGTAGATATTTTTATATTCAAGGAGGTGAGTCTAATAAGCATTTAACTGCACTTTGAGCCCAGTCTTTTACCATTTTGTGTAATGGAAAATCACTTGTGCTGTGAAGATTTGGCAACACTTTTTCAGACAATCTGCTGTAGTATACACACCATACAAGTGCACTAACAACTTGGTAGAAGGTCGAATTAACTGGGACTAAACTTTACTTTAAGGAATCAATAAGCAGCACTTTTTCAAATGATTTTTTAAAATGTATTCATTTTTATTTATTTTTAAATTTATTATTAACTTTAATTATTAAAGTTTTCAATATCCAAACATGCCGTCTCTTGTTCTACCATCTCTGTTCGTTTTTCTCCCCCTCTTTATTTCTCTACAATCTTCCTTGCCACAACAGTCCCTTACCAGCTAAAGGTCTAGCACAGCCAATTTGATCTTGCTTAATAATGCACAATGGCAAGAAAGCACTTGCTGACATGAAGGGAACAGACAGAGAAGCAGAGATAGAGAGGGAAAAGCAGAGTGAAGATCGAATAAGAGGACGAAAGAGAAAAAGAAGTGAGAGATGGGATGGAGAGAGAGGAAAAGACAGGGCAATTGCCCAGGAGAGATTTATTTGTCTATTGCTTTCCTGAAGGACAACAAACTGCAACTGACAATACAGGAAACACATGGCAGTCAAGAAAACCAGAGTGCAAAGTTTTCCTTAATTTCACTTCCAACAACCTCTGTCAAGTGACAGAAGTAGTAGAAAGGGAGGCAAAGACAAGGCAGATGATTAATAAAAATCAAAAACAGTGGGAACATGGAGGGAAAAATAGCAGGCACATCCACCCATCCGTCCATCCATCAGCTATACCATTTATCTGTCAGGGTCATGGAGGGCTGGAGCCAATTCCAGCTGACAATGGTCACACTCACGTCTACTGTATCTCATTGGACTGTAGGAGGAAACTAGAGTACCTGGAGGAACCCACACAGGCACAGGGAAAACATACAAACTCCACACAGAAGGAACCCAGGCCTGAGGTTCAAATCCAGTACCTTTTTGCTGTGAGACAACAGTGCTAACCTCTGTACCACCGTGCCACCCAGAAATAGGGTGTGAAACACACAGAAGAGAAACAGAGACTACAGAACTACAACAGGCAGAGTGAGGAGGAACTGAGAGCTTGGAGACAAAGACAGTATATGGGGAAAAATGTCTTCAGTACTCACTTAAGGGAACATTCGTTGGAGGGAACATGAGTGGGAGTGGATCTGTGTTTCTCCTCCTACAGCCTAACAGTAGCCTGTGAATGATTCAACTACAGTGAAAATGTCACAGTGGAGAAATTAGTAACCAGGCTCACAAATGATGTTTACAGGAAGAACACACAAAATAAACTGTTCTGAATTGTTTAAGACAGTAAAGGGCAGAAGCCAGAGGGCACACACACAGGCACAGGAAGAACATGCACACAAACTCCACATAAAAATGCCCCAGGACCAGGGTTTTGAACTCAGAAACCTTTTTGCTGTGAGGCAACAGTGCTAACAACTACAACAACATGCTGCCCATAACAGCCCTAATAGTACTGTCCAAAAATTCACACTGTTAATTGCACAGACACTGGTCAAGTGAAAGCTGAAAAATTGTATGCCTTTGCCACATGTATGTTTGAAATAGATAAGGTGAGCAAACATCTGTCCATTTTTGTGCGACCCATCCATTATATGAGGATAATTTGGGTATGAGTATTGGTGTTTTCATGTAATATTGAATCTAATCCTTTGGTAGGTGATGAAAAAATCATTAGTAACATGGATATTATGGGCTAAAAGGGAGACATTCTTATTATTTCAATCAGCTATTGTATAACTGGGTTACTGTTTCAGTAATTGGTAATGCAGCCTCTGAGGCCAGAGCAAGACAATATTCAAGCTCTATCGCAAAAGTGTGATAACCATATTCTCAACAGATATCTACTTTAATCTCAATATCCATTCCCTCAACAAACCTGGCAGACCTGGACACATTATTTGCTGGTGAGCCTTACGACTAAAGCAGGGATCATGAAAGATAACCATCTACCGCATATGAATTTGGTGTCTAATCACATATGAGACACTCTGTAGAGGTCTCAGTGTATTCCATTTATTTATATAATTTGTAAAGGCAGTGGAAAAGTAGAAAGAGTTAGGGAGATTCAGCTGATGTACGGACCACTCTATTCAGTTTCCTGTGCAATAAAACCTGTGTCTTATTTCACACCAATATCGAGTCCAAATGTGTCAAACATGGACAAGGAAAGCCTAGAACATATCCAGTCAGCCTTGAACAAACACATACCACACAGAACATAAATGCTGCAGGTGTAACAAGCTACAGCTCCAAAGTTACATATTGGAGCTATATGAAGACGAAGTGTTTATGCTGCTGTTGATTTAGCCTGGAGCAGAGGCCCAAAATTGACATATCAGTAGAGACAGAAAATCATACTGTGCAGTGTGAAGCCCATTTAAAATATCTGAAAAATATGTATTTTGCAATGGAAGGAGGATGATTATACTTCCATAGCTGATTTGTGAGTCTGTCGATCATTAATCCAGCATCTTGAATAACAAAATCACACTCCTGCAGTGTGCATTTACTATTAGTGGTGTGGGAGTTTGCGTCTGTTTCAAGAACTGCTGTGAAACTACAGTTTATCCTGCACTGGAACCAACATCTTTTTGCTGCAGTTTCACACCAGTATTGTGCATTCGGATGTGAACGGGATCGTGTGAAACACTTGTTTTAAGAAGCTCCATAAGAAGCTCAACGCATATCAATTCTCAGCCGTCCTCTGTATTCCATTCAGCCGTGCATTTAAATGGCTGAAGGCTCCCATGCCAGCGCTGTAATGATTAACCTGTGTGTTGAGAATGGGGCTGTGTAATGTGCTGAGCCGCTTGGTGTGTGAGAGCTGGTGCGTCGTCATGACTGTTAATCTGCATTCATGTTCGTATGATCGGGGGAGGAGGCAGGTGTGGGAGGTTATGTGCAAGAACGTGTCTCTTGGTAGAACCCTCATCATATGTATGTGCAATCGTGTGTATGTGTGTGTTTCTGTGTGCCAAAGCAAGCAGTGTTCTCATTACACAGGGGCTTTTTTAAAGCCCAGCAGGGGTACAAGCAGGCAAGCTTTGTCTAGAAAACAAGCATGTGCACCCACACATCATGTCTGTTCTTTGAAGCATTAATGCCAGTATCATAGCCCCCACCCCCCCACCCCCACAGAATGGGCAATGTTTACATTAAAATCAAAGCTCTATGTGTTAAACTGGAGCAATTGTGGCACTCTAAATATAAGGGCAGAATTCTGAATGACAGCAGTCTGTTGCCTAATCACATTCAGTGTTTAACAAGTGTGTGCTGCCTGGTGTTTACTGATTACAGCGGACCTAGAAACATGTACCATTTTTAATCACTTCCCACACTACAGCTCAGAATAGACAGTTCAGAAAGGTGTGAAGGTAACTCTTGTTCCATCGTGTGGGAAAAGTCCATGTTTAATGTTTTCCTACTAGGATTTAAAAATAGTGTGCATGGCCATCACTGCATGGAGATTTTTTGAGTACAATTATTTTTCCCCCTGTTGCTTACTGTAATGTGCTGCAGAGGTTCAAATATCTTGTGTCCTGACATTTGAGAATGTAACCAATGACTGTGGGCAACTGCTTTGTGATCCGCAGTAGCTGCTTCTCCTATTTAGAATAGCTTTCAAGTACATTACCTAGAGCACAAGCAGACAGGGTTTGATATATTACCACCAAGTGTGTTTGTGTGTTGGCAAGGTTTCACAATTCACTGTGGATCTCTGGTTTTTAAGATCTTTGGTTTTCCTCAACCATGTGAACTCCTCATAACCCATTGTGCTTTTTTACTTTTCCCTTTTCCCCTCCATCTCAGTCAGTTCTTCTTTCTCCGAAGCCCTGATTTTACCTCTTCTGACTCATACAGTCTGACTTTCTGCCAGTTTCCTCCTCTCAGTCTCTCAGTTTCTTCCCCTCTGTGTCTAGTTTGCTCTCCTCTCCCACTGTCCCCCTCTGTCTCATTTTTAACATGAGGATGAAATATAACTGTGCAGAGAGGAAGGTCGAGGTGAATGCTAAATTCAGATAAAGACTTCTTTTTCTATTTGCATCACCAAGGCATAGGAATGGTGAAAAGAGACCAAACCCAGCATGACACAAGCAGACAGATTCATGTCAGACACATAATCTATTCGCCCCTTCACTCTCTGTTTTTCCAACCTTCAACATTCTTCCACTCTCATTCACTTCACTCTCTTTCACCAACTCTGTCTCTTTGTATCTCTCCTTCTCTTTCTATTCCAAACCCTCTTTTCACTTGAAGTCTTATATATCAACATTTCTCCATTCAGTAAATAATACCTAACGACAATGTGAGCTTGTGAGTATTGTAATGTGTTTTCTTCAAATAGGATTCCAGAAAAAAAATGGCACAAAAGTGGATAAAATATAACTACATATGTAATCTGTACATAATCCTCTGCTTCAGTATGAAAAGTTAATTTTGTTGCTATAGTGGAAAAACCTCTCAATGCAGCCTATTTCTGACTGACTGGCTAACACTGGTTACCTATGGTCAGCCAACAGTGTGCAACATAATGGGTAACTTATGTCCTCAGTTTGATTCTGGTCACATTTTTTCCACTAAGCATGTAATTAAGAAAAGGGAAATTTTGAAGTATTTACCGTTGACTGTTGCATTGCGAAGTTGAGCACAGAAAAAAAAAAGGGAAAAGAAAAAAAATCTAATATGTGTGAATGAAAGCCTCTACCGACACTTTATGACTAATTAACTAGCCTCTGTGACGTCACCCATAGGTTTCTAAAGAAACGTCATCTTGGGAGTGGCTGATTCCATCTAACTCCCAGCTAATCCAAAAACGGGCAAGGAGGTGGGGCATATGTGCAGCCAAGACTGGTCCCTTCTGGATAACTGTGGCAAGCAAACACTCCCATTAGCATAATTAGCACAGCTGATAGCTGAGCATCTGGGCATCTTGCTCACAAGTTAACTCAAGGATAATTAATACGCTGGCTGATAAGGTGGTGAATGAGTTAAGATAACAATTTTGCCTAATTGTATGCTGTGGGAAAATTTAAAAAGGTAAGTTATATAAATATTCACCCCCCTGTACAGTTGTCATTAAAGAGGAAATTGGCTATAGAGACCAAAACTGTTTTTTTGTACCACGTTGTAAACGTTTATTTCTGCAGCAAAGTTGGGAATCTTAACATGGTACTCTATTGGGACTGACTCATGTTTGGAGCCAGCCTCAAGTGGCCATTCAGGAAATTGCAGTTTTGGCACTTGTACGCTGCCTTTATTTTTCAGCCCCAGAGGTCACCAGTTGACAAAAACACCATGTTCAATGATGTGTGAATAACTATATGGCTACCTTTGTGCCAATTCGGTATGTCCTCCTTAAGTACCCTGACGTGCATGTGAGTGTTTAGGATTGTGACTGTGCATTTGGATTAGGTGAAACAAAGAAAATAAAGATAGGAAGGGAGAGATAAACTGAGGGCACCAGAGAAATTGGAGAAATAATTGGGGGTTGGGGGATGGTGGGTCCTTTGTAGGTGCCAAGCTGAAACGAAAAGAGTGATACAGCATGAAGATTGAACCATGGTAGTGTGGGTTGAGGGAGATAGCAGATAAAACAGATTTCCACAGGGGTATCACTGAGATCCTTAAAGAGTGAGATAGTAAAAACAGCAGTGGTAAAGAGATTGAGAAGGGGGACGAGAGAAAGAGAGAGAAGAGGAGGAGGAGTGCAGTGTGGCAGGTTAAAGGAGCAGTGTGTTATTCATCTAGTAAAGTGTCCAGCCCTATGAGTCATCTTCCAGCTGCACACTGGATCTCCCTGTCGCTATGGCCCACAGAGCTATTTTTAGCATCACACCCACCCTCAAGCACAAGCACACACATATATGCAAACTCACACACAGATGCATACAAACACAAACACAAACACCCTGCCACACACACACACCCTTGATTCCTGCTTCTGACAAACAGATAACAGATTCAAGTCACAGATCTCTTAAGTCAAAGATGGAGATTGCAACAGACACAAAGGCTGAAAGACACAGAAAGAAAGTGAAACACACATAGATGAAAAGCTAAAATGTAGAGTGAGACAGACAAAACAGTGTGTGTGATTCAGAGGGGGAAACCCCAAAGTCAGGAAATCCTTTGGGAATTACACGACAGTTGTGACTTCATGTGTGCGGCGGCTGTAAAGAAAGAGGGTGAAGCAGGGAGCCATAATTAGTGAGTGTGCTAAACCACACTGGAAAGTAAAGAGGGAAGGGAGTCAAAGATAGGGCAAGACCAGCTCATCTAACAGACTCAGGTTAAAAAAAGAGAAAAGTTATTTACTTAATTTACTTAGTGTAATGCACAAGAACAGGGTTCGTCAATCTCTATTACAACAACTGTGAGTATTCAAACATTTGATGATCAAACTTTGAGCAAATCATAAACTTTGATTTGAATTTTTAAAAATCTGTCTGAACAAAGTTAAGATAATAAAAAAAAAAACATTCTTACTACTAGCTCAATATAGTCATTCACTATGATATTAGTATTGTTGTAATTTATCATCAAATTGAAGACTTGAAAATATGAAAAATTTCGACTGCTACTTTGAATTTATACTGACCGTTTTCTCTCACAGATACATCAAGTTCTTTTATTAGCTTTAAAAATTAAATGACCAATGAGCAAACAGAATTTTCTTTTACAGCCTAAACAATACAGTTTACAGGTTTTCACATGCTATGTTTTCACATATTTCCATCCTTTCATTCAGACTGAATATAATTTAGGCCTAAATAACAGATACAAGATTCTAATCAAAGAAGTTCCCAATTCCTCTTCTCATTCAAAAGAGGGCTACATGAAAAACCAGTCAAAACTTTATTTCAGTATGTACGTGTGTGTGTGCGTGTGTGTGTGTGTGTGTGTGTGTACGCTTGGGAGACCTCAGGCAAAATATCCCAGATGATGTTTCAGAAACCCTAAAAACCATTTAAAAGTAGAAGGCAGCTCATTTTCTTCCTTACTGCACCGCAGAGAGAGAGGGAGAGAGAGAGGGAGAAGAAGAGTGAGAAAGAGAGTGACCCAGTTAGAGAAAATTTAAATAGGGATTCCATTTAGAGGGCCATATTAATTGGAGCAGATGCCTTCTCAATTATTAAGAGGCCTCCAAGGGTGTTAGCACGAGCTAAATTTATCCCACACGGCTTTGACTGGGCTTGTCCAATCTCATACAGCATCTGCAGACAGAGGGAAGAAACATGCATGGTGCTTCATACACCAGTGTACAGATGTCACAAGCACAGAAGCTCACACACGCATAAAACAGACCCAAATGACATTGGTGAGAACTTTTTTATGGCCAGAGTTTGCACTGATAGAGATACACAAAAATAGCTGTAAAGCAAAAAGTATAAATGTAGACATACCTACAGTCTAAGACACACACATCACAACTATCCAAAAACACAGGTAAAACACGGCCTCACAAACTCCTCTAAAAGTATTCCTGAGGGAACAGACACATTTAAAATAATCTTCTGGCGAGTCAATGGCCCATCTCCTTGGTTCCATCTAGTATTTCAGCCATAATGGCTTCCTTGTTTCCTCCAACCTGCACTGTAATGAACCAGAAGGGAGAAACTAGTCCCGTGAGAGTAACACTAGAGTCCTGATAGAGCATTGGACAAAATGGAATAGGAAGAGAGAAAAGGAGAGTAGCAGTGAAAGATAGTTATGCACCATTTCATACATTTATTAATAACCTCTCTCTTCTCCTGTGTCATGGAAAAAAAAATCTAGGGAGATTCAGAAAATGAAAGGCTCAAGTCTGACATGTAGATGATGAGGGAATTTTTTTCTGACTGAAGAAAAGGAAGGGAGTCAGTTTGTGATTAATCCATTGTCTCCGTGACGTAGGCTGGTGGCCAAAACTTGGTAAGGAGCTGTAAAGAGTACACCTCCATCTAAGTAAACTACAGGCATCACTTCAAAAGAGGAACACTAATGAAATTGGTTTGTTTTCCACTCTCACCTTGACCAATTTTTCACCACCACTGTGCACAAATGCCTCCAACCAATTCAAAACCTGCCAACAAAAAAAGCATGTGGGATTAATGTAAAAGAAATAGGGTAAAATTTAAAAAAGATATATTTCCCTCACGTGTTTTTCAAAACATAGGCATTTTAATGTTGTTCATTTTCTGGGGTGACCTTTGATTTGCCTGTCCATTCCCATGTGGAGGAAGTTAGGGGTATCCAGCTGTGTCATGTGCCAAATATAGCAGTGAGCCAGACCATTGCTATTTGTTACTGAGCATCAAAGAGAGGCACTGGGGTTAAAGGAGACTAGTGTCATTCTAGATTAAATTGAACTGAGAACTGAATGGGGAACACAGCACATCAATTCTTCAAGGCCATACCAAATATTTAAGAAGTTGTTAACTGAGAAATCAAGCAGATGCTAATGCAAATACACAAAAAAAAATGCAAAATAGCACATAATCTGAAGTCCTCTGTGTACTTATTGAAAGACATCATGAAATTCTGAAAAGTCTGCATCTTATCTAATAACAAGGATAGTTGACTAGCATGTCAATGACTGAATAGTGCTCTTTGCTAATAAAACACACCAAGGAGAGTTCAGTCAAGGTTGTTGGAAGACTTTTGTTATTATTAACAGGAGAGGAATTAGAAATATTTTACAAAACGAGATGAAACATCTGTGCCTCATGCTGCTCTTATTCAGAAAACTAGGTGAGCTGCCATACTCTGAGACCCAGAGCATGATGTGCAATTTAATGCTAATTTACCGCCTATTCACTCTACGCTGCTCATTACATAGACAACTGGTACTCCACCTAGATTTATAGAAGCCAATTAATCTGTGTCAGGGAGGTGAACACAAAGACAGTGCAAAGAAGACAGCAGGGCATAAACATACAAAGTTTGCCTTAGATGAGAGGTTGAGAAAGCTGTGTTGGTAATGAGGCCAATGTGAGTCAATGTCTAAATGTGGGAATCAAAGTTTTCTGGGCTCTCTCTGGTGGCTGTTAAAGGTAGAGAGGGAAGGAAATGAAAGTCTTTCGCATTGACATGCTTGCTTTTAATCTAGCACACTTTTTATTCTCTCCATCACAGATACATTTTTAGTATCTCATGCTTATCTTCATCCAATTTCTCCCCCTTCTCCTCATCTGGTACTTTCTGCCTCTCCCAGTCCTTCATTTCCTCTGGAATCTAAGAGGCATCCGGCGGAGTGAAGAATAAAAAGGAGATCAGCAAATATCTGGGCCATTCACTCCTGCCCCTTTACATCCACTGTCCATTTTGTTTCTTTGTGTCTTCCTCTTCTCCTCTGGACCTTGACCTATTCCCCTCTGTCCCACTATGCTCCCCCTCCTCCCTCCTCTACCCCTCACTCCACCTCTCCTACTTCCCATTTTGGAATGATTGATGACCATGATGCTTTGCTCTTGGGCAGTTTATTAACTTCATGGAGCAGGGCTAGATGGGCAGCAGACCTCACTGTCTCGCAAATTCTTCTTTTTCCCAGCCTACACTTTCTGCTTTGGTGATAGTTCCTTTTTGTCTCTGCATCCTCCTACTCTGTCTCTTCCTTGGTCCATCAACCTCTTCTCTATCTCTATCCTATCTATCCTACCAAGACTGAACACAGCTGAAGACAATCAATGTTTAGCATGGTGACATATATCTCAGCACATCTGTATGTGTGCATGCTCCCTTTCTGTTCGTGAGTGGCAAGGCTGTAAATTTGCTTTATGTTGTCATTACTTACTGGGGAACAGCAGGCACACTTCAAGGAAGCGACTGGGTGTGTTCAGGGCATGTGAGTTACAGCTAGGCGTGAGATCACATTTTTTTGACATATAAATGCTGCACATACAGCCATGAATATAAGTACATGCCCTGACATTTAAACAGAGCAACATGCACGCTAGCTAACCCACACCAGCCAATATACATGTGGTCAGCTGCACACACCATTGGCCATGTAATACCATATTAAGCAAGACAGAGGGCGAGCTGGCAGGCTGTACTGTAAGTAAATGGTATTAGTTATTGTGTCCATTACCGCTTTGTCCTTGAAACTACAAGCCCATTTTATTGTGTGTGTGCCCACATGTGTGTATACATGGGTTTTTGGATGTCAATGAGCCTTGTTATGAAAGCAGGGATGAGCATGGGTATACATACCTAGATAAAATATTATTTATTTAATATTTATACAGATAGCAGACATAAATATTAGTATATATTTTACTAAAAACAACAGCTAATTTACAAATTGTGTGTGTAAGAACCCAGTATGACAGCACTTAGAGGTTCAGTACCAGTAGCTATAATAATGTTCATAGCCGTTACTGTATGGTTATGGAGTAATGGTCATGGTAATGGAGGCTTCACGGGCTATGGACAACCTGTCAAACTACTATGCTGGATATTCCACCTCAGGTTCGAAAGAGAGTGTTAGAGAGAACAGATAAAATAATTTGAATGGGAATATTAAAGATCTATTGTTAGATACAAAATGAGTTGATCTGTGATCAAAATTAGATGGAAAAATTAGTTTTCAACAGGCAGTTAAATTTTCAATCAAGTGTGTAATTTATAAAAAAATAAAAACAGAAAAACTGAATGAGTTTAAATTTGTCCAGTAACCCCCTAAAGTTGTCATTGTCAAGTGGCCTAATCATGTCAGAATACTACTGCTTCCATGGCCCACATAAGACAAGAGAGATTGTATTACGCAAAGCAATACTTTTTGCCTCTTCACAGCCGGTCTATTGGCTTTCACAGTCCATTTCCTTTTATTTCTTTTGTATTTTAAAAATTGCCCCACATGAAAAAAAAAAAAAAGAGTACTGTTATATAATTGAAATGATGAGATCAGGTTACTTAAATCCTTCACCTTACCCATACTGATTTTAAGACTAAGGGTACCGGAATCAGGTTCCAGTATTTTTTCTTCCCATGCTTATTGTTTTTAGTATATCACACATTCTGGATCCACTATCTGTTCGGATGATAACAGCAGTTATTGTCCCTGGTACACAGACAACTGAATGCAGATTCTTGTTTTTCTGTAGCAGTTCTAAACCTTCTTGTGTGTATGTGTGAAAGCCTTGCCTGCTCTTTCTTCCCTAAAGTGTGTCTGGTGCGTCACGACTGGGTTCTGTTGATAAAAGCCTTTCTCAAACAGCACATATAATTACACATGATTTTAATACATTAGAGAGATGCTGGGATTGCAAGACAGGCTTGCGTTTTTTGGCCAGTCCCCAGATAGACGTAAAAGATTATATTGAATTGACAGAACATGTCCAAGGCTTCACTTTCTTTTGCTTGGTCTGCAGGGGAAGAGAGAAAATAGAAGCAGGAAAGAGGAAAGAAAAAAAAAGAAAAAAGAAAAAGGCGTATTGGGGGGAGGATGAGGTAGTTGAGACCAAAACTTCTTTTAAGACTGTGAGTCGATGGCATGGCCCCTTGCTGCGGATCTCTTACACCCCCTACCTCCCTCTTCCCTGCCTACTTGATTTGTTCAGACTTCATCTATTTTTTCAGTCCATACATCAGCACTTCATCACTCTGCTTTCACTCTGCACAGAATCACTCACTTCTCCCTTTGTTTTGTTTGTTCTTTCTCCAAATCTGTCCAAATCCCTATCTCTGTTCTATTACTTGCCTTTCAATCCTATATTTTTTTAGTTTCCATCCTTTCTTTCTGTTATTTGTCTGTACCTCCCATTCTCTGTTATCTTACTCCCTTCACTCTAGATCTAGTTTTGTCCCCCAACTCCTCTGAAGCTCTCATTTTCTAACTCAACCTTGAACCTCTTCCCCCCCTCCATATTTCAATCCAAAATGAAGAAAGCACAAAGCATAGAATAGCACACACACACACACACACACACACACACACACACACACACACTATTGATATTATTGTTCAGGATAATCAAATCAATAAATGCACACCAGCTATTTTCATGAACTCATACACAAAGAAAATTTTTTATGGCTTTAGCTGACTAAGGTGCTAACATGTCCGAAGTTACACAAGCTTGTATGAACTATTTCTATTTGCTGCACATGTGTGAGACATATGTGAGAAAGGTGGACTATGTCTCAAAACCAGCTCAGGTCTCCAATAATAAAATAAATATGCAGGCACAATACTTCGACACACATCTCGAACTTGGACATTGCATAAATAACAAGCAACTAAATAAGGCGACAACATGGAATAACATAGTGAGGCAAGAAAAGGGCAGGGAGCAAAGTCCTGAGCCCTTGTAAAAAGTTGTTCACTGAAGCTATGTTTGTGAGCTGTACCGTGAATAAATGATACTGACATCTACAGTATTTATTTCTTTTTCCCCCCTTGTAAACTAAATAACTAAATCAACTCAATCAACTAAATATCTCACCCACTTTGTCTGAATTTGGAATTGAGTTGTTTGACATGGTTATATGATTCATATGTCACTCATGTCAGACCTAGATCATTGGTGTAATTAGATCATTTAAAAAATTCTATTCAAGTGTGTTGTCTGTTTTTGGCTGTAAAAATGGATGTTAAGAGATAACACAGCTGTGTAGTCATCAAAGTAGTCCCCTGAAAGATCCTTAAAAGTGTTGAAACAGCATTTTGCTGGTATTTCATCTGTGTCTCACTAGTGTCTAAAAATATATCTTGTGAGTCAGCCAAGATATAGACTGCAGTGTCTCCATCTTGTTTCCATTTCAGTTATGCGTTTTTACATGTGACATAGATGACATGTCACATGTAAAAGCATAGTTAAGGTTGAACAAGTAAAATATAGATACCTATGTTGCGTATCAGCCAACATTGTACCACACACCGACCCACAACATCATGCTCGCTGACACTAACTGCTGGCTCTGTTCCCATGTAATGCCTACCTTTCTCACATCCATCTGAGCATGCAACACCTTTTTGATATTAGTGTCAATGTTAGTCTGACCAGATATTTTCTAGTGTTTTAACACTAGTGCCTTTAAATTAATATACATTTAAATGTACATAAGGTTTGCATATGAGAAAATTACAAGATAAGGATTTATTATGCATTTTATAATATACAGACAACTGCCACAACTATTTATTTCAGATAGAAAGTGTATCTTAAACTGCAATCAAAATTTTAGCTTGCAGTGTCAATTTCCCAGCTATCTAATAAAACCTGCATCTTCAGTTCCACTTATCATTTCTTTATGTGGGCTCCAGCCCCCCCACAATCCTGACAGATAAGCAGTATAGATAATGGAAGGGATGGGATGGAGGGATGGATTTCTTTATTTGCTCCATTTCTCTAAGGAGACAAAAAAAGATCTGATCTGCACAATACACACATCTGCGCACTTCACACTTCAAACTTCACACAATGTACACCTAAATGTAGTGAAGACTCACAGAGCCTATCTTCCAAATAACAAAATGTTATTATTTTATTACTATGAACATGTCTCTGACGGGACTAAAAACTTGTCAGTCATAAATAAAATGGTTGGTTTCTAAAGTACTGAGGCGTATTAGTGGTTTCATGTCCAAGAATCTCTCAAGAGAGAAAAACAATGAGAAAACCTCCACTCAGCTAGTTACAGCTGCTTCACCTGAAGTGATTACAGAAGGAATAAATTTGGGGGAGACTGGAGAATCGACTTGGGCTTCATCATGTATTCTTTACCGTCTTATTCCTACCTAACCTATTACTTTTAAAATCATGCAGAATATGATTGCCCAGTCAAGCTGTGTTTTCTTATTCCTTCTTCACGCTAAGTCAATCTTCAGGGCATGGACAGGAATGGTATGTCAACATTTGCTTCACACGTTTTTTCTTGATTGATTAAAACATTGTCCACTACAAGGCTACAGTACATGATACCATAATGTCCTGCTTTATGTCTTTTTTATGTCTTAAGTCCTTTGTGTATACTTCCTCTGTGTGTGTTAATACACACAGTTGCAAAGCTCCCTGACTGTCTCACTCACAGTGGCTGTACACCCATTTTTATATAAAAAAACAATAAACATACGAAAAGGCACCATGAAGTGCTATACTGTTATTACCTGAGGGACCAGGATTTTTTTTTTTCTCAGCAGCTTAAATTTTACTTATTTTTCTTTTTTTCCCTATTTTTCCCATAATCTTCTACTGTGGGCCTCTGAGCTGCTCCACTGGAGCTGCAGAGGGTTAAGTGCCGTGCTCACTCAGGGGCACCACTGCGGCAGAGGAGAGCATGATTCATTCAGTTTCCCCACCCAAGATATTTCCCTTAGAGGTTTGAGGCTTTGATATCAAACTTTTAAATTACAAGTGGGTTTGATGCAAAATTGATTTCACAACAGTTTAGGATAAGACAGACACAGCATGAATATCATCCAAAGCTTCCATTGATATCATCAATACCACAATCCTTGTCTAAAATTGTAAATTAGAGTGAGTAAAGGCAGAATGGGAGTTGCATGAAGTAGGACTATTATCAGAGGGTCAACTGTTTAGACGAAAAAATGTCGTTTATTAAAAACAGGCTTCTGAGAATCTCGTCTCATACACGTATCACACCACATCACACCTTTGAGAGTTGAGCACATTATGTCTTTAACCGCATCATTTCATGCAAGTTCTTATGTCAACATACTCTAATCCCGTGCTCCGTCCCTGCACGTTTACATTACGTGCAGCAGCATTACAGACATGCATCGAGCAAGAAGGATTTAGGCAAGGCTGAAAATTAGCTAGTATTAAAATATTGGCATGTTAAGTGAAAGATATGATTTATGTGCTCATTTACGACTAAAACCAGCAATATAATACAATACATTACAGGTGAACTTTCTTTTCCTGAAGAGGATTCACAGAACCACAGACTTCTGCAGCTTTCAAGAAATATTGCTGAGCGCTAGGTCTCTACAGTTGGTCAGTACTGAGGTTTGAAATTTTGATGAAAGAAAAGTCTGATACCTTTGTCAATTTGTCAGCAAATTTGTCATACATACAAGTGTCTTCATTGCGGTAGAAACTTTAAAAAATAAAAAATAAAAAGCACACTGAAATTGTAGTTAAACTATTTCCAAACTCACAGGTCACAATGCCACAATATTAAAAAGCATTTGCATTTTTCAAAAAGCAAAGAACGCAGTACTTTCCTTTTGTCACAACTTCATTGCCCTGTACTTACTGTGCCTGCTATGTTTTTTATGTCTTTAACTCAGAAAGTGAGCACGATCTTTCAAACATTTGCAAAAAATTTGACATCAAGGCCAAGGCCCATTATGGTCTTTGAACACAGCTGGCAATGCACCACTCTGTTAAATTTCTTTGCAGGCAAAATATCTGTCCATGTCAAGAAAGAGCAGGGTTTGAATACTTAAACAGGTCTGAAGACTCGAAATTATGCTGTTGAGTAAGTCAATTTCATACACACCTTGAAAGCAGATGAGGGAGCTAAGTCTAAAAGCTCTGCTGTGATTAAAGACTGATGGATAGAGGGAGAGGCAACGGAAGTGAGAGATTTAAATCAAATTTAGGTGACTAATGATTTCAATTTCACTTTGACCCTCGTTTATTGGCCTGGTTTGTTGATACATTTTGAGTCATTTTAGGAAAAACTGAAGAGCACATAAAAACACTGTGCATACTACAAATCCCAGAACTATCAACCCTATCTGCCTGTCCTTCAGACAATCTACTGAGGCATCTTTATAAAACTTTTAAAAGCTGTAATTTCTTTGAAGTGGAAACTTGCTCTGTAGATGGCTTTGTATAATCCTCCAATTCACTTACTTGCTGTGCTGTGAAAAGGCCTTTGCTGGAGATAGCGAGTGCCTCGATCCACATGGAGCCTCCACATACAAATACACCAACACACACACATCCGTTTCCCAGGCTTTTACCTCCACAGTCAAGCCTTCTGTTCTGTCCACTTTTACCAGGTTTTGTTTCTCCCACATGATATCACTTGGTCAACCTGATCTTATAAAAGATTCACAGACCGTTTACATGCACCAAATCACACCACATGCATTATGCAGTGCAGCTAGTGGTGTAGCCCTGAAATCCCTTTCCATTTCTGCTCTTTGCTCTTTTCTGTCTTGCTTCCATAGACCTCATGACTTAAAACCCTTCAGTTACCTTGCCCCATACCCTCTTTTACAATTTCTCACTGATACCACCACACCTACCCCCCACATTCCCAATTCCAAATTACCTCCCTGCTTGACTTTCTTCCTCCAGCTAGAGGTGAAAAGTTTGACTTTTGATACTGCTGCATCATGAAACCCTGCCAGCACAGAGCTAGACCACCCTCTGAGCTGGATCTGCAATTCCATTCTCTCTCTTTGGTTCTCTCTGTTGATCTCCCCCTCAGATCCTGAATCTCTTTCTGATCACTGTTCTGTTTTCCTCTCTCACCACCATTGGGATTTGAGAATCTTCATTTGTTCATCTCCAACTCCAGACTTCTTAAAATATTCCTCCAACAACACAACACATTAACAAAAGTCATGTTTTGCCAAGGTACTGTCCAACAAAAAGCATATTAATTAAATACAATGTCAACAAAAAAAACAACTGTTTGGTTATCTTCCAGAAACTGACTTAATGGTGGTCAGTAAATTAAGTAAAGTTCTTAACCTAAGTGTTTAAGAGAACCAATGGCTGATAGTATTTTACTAACCCTAAATTAAGCCTGTGGCTTGTGACCTGCTGTTTTTGTGAAAAAAAAATACATTTACAGTCAAACATATATTAATTCAAGCCTATTCATAGATGTGGACAAAATACTAAAGATCTGGAAAAAAGCTGTTGTATGGGAGTACAAGATGCCGACATCACATCGCTATTGTATCAGTAAATAAAGCTGACCTGTGGGAGATAATGTGATAATTGCAGACTAATTATCTAATGTTATAATAGCTACAACTATGAGTAAGTGCCTAACTCAGTTCTTATTTAAGAAAATAGTTTTGATTAAAATGACATAGAATTGTGGATTTGTTGTTGCTGCTGTGGCTGAGGATGGTGGTAGTGACTGTGCTCCCCACTGCCACTGCTTCACTTCCTTATGACATCTGTGTTTATAATGACAAATCTAACTGGAGCCATGATTACACTGGCCTCAAGTGACCCAGAGTGAGAGAGACCTACAGTGTTACATGGAACACATTAGATAATTTTCCTCCATCTGATACTAGACTATGGCCTTCTTCTCAGTTTATACACAAGTGACATAAATAATTTTAACGTGCCTATACGTGTGTCTTCACATAAACATTTATATGTTTTAGTTGGTTTAAAATACATCATATAAAGCTTTCACTGGGGAGTCCAAACAGGACTGGACTCACAGACACACACACACACACACACTCACGTGCATGCAGACACAGCCCTAGATATCAGATTGGGACATGGGAGCCCAAGATAAATGCAAACTGCTAATCAGGCCAACCAAAATAGAGCTCATCATCTTTAGGTTGAAATGAGGTTGAGACTGAGGTTATCTTCAGCTGTCCTCTGGGCAATCATGGAAAAATCCATTTGCACTGGAGAAGCATCGATGTGACAGTTTGTGATAACTTATATGTGCTGTGGCACATAATTACATGATTCATATCAAACTAACAATATTGCTCAAACCTTCGGGTGCTTAACTTGCACACCAAAGAACAAAATGGCTAAACTTGGTGAACTCTAAAGTGAGCCAATAAGCCTAAAACTGTGTGTAACACATAAATATTTAAATATTAAATAATTTTTGTGGTTTTATTTTATTTTTTTGTCAAGGGAATAATGAATGTACAGAAAGTAAACAGAAGCATAGCAGATTGATTGTTTCATGTATTAATGCAATATTATTGATATTAGCAAAACCAGACAGATACACTTGTACATTTCATTTGTAGTTAAACTGTTCCATTTAAATCCATTCACTACAGCCAAATTCTGAATGCGAATGAGTCTAAATTTAGAAAAATATGTCGTGACTGATGTCCCCGAGTGCATTCAACCACCTGATGCAGTTAATCTCTTCTGTTTCTTTATGATTTATCTCAGTCCTGCTGTCTCGCAATGTACAACTAAAATAAAAGGCCTTGCAGTAATCATGCTGTGAGGTTTATATAATACAATTTCCCACATAACTACATTTCAGAACAACAAGGTCTTGGGGGACTTGCTTTAAGCAGACCAGCCCTTTTGCATACACGTGAATCAGTTCTGAAACCAGCCAGGCTCCTCTTTGTCTCATCTCATTTCAGAGGAGATTGGGTTGGTGTGATTTACAACACAGCTGTACATCTTCTTTATGTGCTCTCTATGAGGAGAAATGTCTGGGAATGACATATGTAAATTAAGAATAGGAGGTTGATGGTGAAGAATGGTGAAACAGACAGAGGGAACACGAGCAGGAAAGAGACGAGAGATGCACAGATAGAAGAAGGCGAAGGAAGGAGATGTACTTAATGATAGGGAGCTCTGAGGTGAGGACTCAATGCACAACCACCAACACTCTCAAAAAACACCCCTGAGACTTGCTCCACAACCGCCTGTGTCAAATAACACATGATCAAGACTCTTAAGCTCTTTGCTGCTCTCACACTCTCTCCTTCCCAGTCTCTTTCACTTACTCATCCTCTCTCAATCTCTTTTCCCCTCTCACATTAAAGAGTGATTCATCCATTAAGATTATTGATCAAAATAATCAGAGAGCAACAGGGAGAACAAGAGAAAAGAGGAATGAGAGAAAGAATTGAAGCTTGTTACCCAAGCCTACTAATCTACCAGAGATATGCAGACAACTTCCTCCACTAAGTGCCTGTGAGAGATCGTGAACTTAGGAGAAGAGTATTTTTTTTTCTTTTTTTTTTAAATGGTGAGGACTCATCTGCAACAAAAAGTACTTAACACACACGTGTTTTGAAATGAGACAAAGATAATGTTGCTGCTGCTCCTCTTGCTGCTCAATTTTTGTTTTGATTATTAGTTTGTTTTTTTAAGTTAATATGGTTCCTAGGTGGATGCAATTTTTTTTTTTTTTTGGCTGAATATTTTATGCAATATTATGAAAGTGCAGTGTGGCTAACTGAAAAGCTACAGTAATTAAACTTTATGGAAGGTCCAGGAAATACTGACAATGTCAATCCCCAATGTCCGCAGCTTTTTGCGTATTGTGTGTTGTGTGGATGCACATTTGCATTGCACTATATAGAGATAGTGCCCCAATGGGGGACATGTACAGACAATATATATCCCAGTTTGACTGAGTGATAAACCTCTCAACAGGCTGCCGTGAATAATCCATTCCATTAATGTTTCCTCTCTGAGCCGAACAATGGGGCTCCTCAACTATGACCAATAGAACTTCATTACTTTCCATTGTGAGAGAGCCAGGCTTCCTATAACATTACAGCAGCGTGACCTTGACATCTTGTTAGAGCTAACATTAAACTTTATGAGCACCGCCTATGGTGTTTAACTATGTCTGAGATATATATGGAGTCTGCTCATATGGATATGGACCCACAAGGGGGAAGAGAGGGGCGGGGGGAGTGGGAGTCATGAGATCACAGATAGGCTATTTGGTTTAGGTGGCGCAAAAGGCTGAAAATGCTTGTCGTGTGAACAGAAATCCTATTTGTTTTAAAAGCTTATGAACCACAGAGACTGTGAATTAAATGCTGCCATAATACCCTGTCAGCTTGTCCAGGGTGATTGCTTTCATCCATAGCCACTGGCCAATATTTTGACTGCTATAAGCTATATCATGTTGTGCTGCTAAATAAAAAGATTTTAAATTGTTCAGATAAATAAAGGCTACGGAATATAGACTGAAAAACTTTCTGAGAAAAACTGATCTTGCGCTACATAAATTAATTTGACTGATGTTCTATGGCAGTTGTACACTACAGTACATGCACTGTGAGCGATCTCAATGTGGAGTTTTAATTGTGTCTCAATAATTGTGATGTTTAACTGCAGCTAGTTTCTAAAATCACCAGGCTTCTGCCACATTGCATAACATACAATGAGCACAAGCCTTTATTATTCTCAGTCCCTCTTTTTCACAGCAGTTACAATGAAATGTTGGCCTGTGATTAGGGACTTACGCCTGGCAAATTAAAATGCCAGCACTGCAAACCAGTAAGACGACTGCCGTCATTAAGTTGACAGGCAGTGCTATATTAAATTTATATCACAATGAGCATGGCTTTATTAATATTAGATTTATGCGCTCGCAGAGAGAGGGAAACCTGATTTTACTTTTACAACTTCTGTTAAAACTGAAAAACTACCTATGGAAATGAAAGTGGGCAGACTGGTGGGTGGTGTGTATTTAACACAATCAGCAGCATATGCTAACTAAACCAATAAAAACCCTAATCAAGCCACAGTCAAAAAGGAAACAACACTACAAAAACATAATTTGAGATGCTGTACATATCCAGACACACGCCTTCAGTGAGTCAGTTCACATTTCAGTGAATCCAAGGGCAACACTTGTACAGTTCCTTTGTGTTAAAATAAAAACAACATTCAGGTCTCAGAGCTCTCATCAAGTGAGGCTGTGATCAAAGCCGGCAGAGCTCTATGTTGACACAAGAAGAAAGCAAATGTCAAGAAATGTCACAGTTTGATTACACATACAGAGTTGTAGCGTTTCTGTTTCGAGATATCCTGTGAAATTTTGTCAGTGTTGTAAATTGTTATGAAATAAATTCAAGAATTTATTCCTCTCTTGTTTCTGTGAATATAATATACACTGTGACTTCATGTTTAGGATTATTCTTGTTGTGTATATACAGGATCTAATTCTACATTTAAGGTACAGTGTGTCTTCTGTAGCTCCACAATTGCATTTGCTTGTCGTAAATTCTTTCTCTAATGCTTTACAGACCAAGGTTGTAGGTCTCTTCTTCTCTTCTTCTGTCTGAGAGTCTATGCCTTTTTCTGTGCTTCATAAAACATGTCTCATTGCTGGGAGAAAACCCCTGAAGGACACTAAAAACTGCACACATTTCAGAATCTAAAAAAAGTAAAAAAAAAAAAAAGCAAAGCATTTGCATCACAAAAGGAGCAATAGTAGCATTGTTCTCTTTTGAGACAGGAAGTCAAAGTGAGTGAGTGTGTGAGCAACTCTCTTCTAGAAATTATGTTTCTATATAACTAAAATGCAGCAAATACATGATGTAGGAAGTATAATTGCTGGCCCAAGGTAAGAGGCAATGCACTTTTTGAAGTGCTACAATAGTTCAGTGGCTAGGAGTCATTCTGGAGGATGGCGAGTGGACAAAGTGCACAGCTGTCACCAGAGATGGCTGTTTGCATCCACAGTGGGGTCTGCGTTTTGGGTGTAAGCAACAAATGCACTGTGGCTAAGGTTTACGAAAGACTGCGGTTAAATGTAAATAAATGTGTTGTACATTAAATATATAGTAAAAATAATATTACATGTATAAGCGCAGGGCATCAATTAAATTGGGAGGAGAGAAAAAAGAAAGAAACATGCTGCAGCAACTTGTCAGTGTGTGTGAGTCCCTTTCAATGAGGCATCAGTCAAGCCACTGCCCTCTAAATATGGAAGCTTGTACCTGCCTACCAGTCTGACAATGCATGGCTAACAATGCAAACACAGTCACGCCTAATCACGCATACACGTACACACGCACGCACACACACACACCATTGCTCTGAATGGCAAGCAACTCTAAAAGAGACCCAAGTCTTATTGGATTAGATTAAAGGGAATACAGAATTTGATATATTTGCATTTGGTGAAGCTGCAACAACAATAGCATACATTTTGCTCAGGCATTTTCTGTGCTCAAATAGGATGTGGAGACCAAACGAAAACTGGGTATGGAATCATCTAAGCAAATTTCAAAGGGCAGAGAAAAGGGGCCTGCTGTCGTCTTAGTTTTTGGATTCCAGTCACTTATGTTTAGACTCCCCAAATGTGTAATCTGGGACTGGCATACAGAGATGGGAGATTCTCAGCTGTTCAAGCATTTATCACATCTCTTTGAAGAGGAGATTTGGTGACTTGCCTCATAATTCTTTCAAATGACTTGTTTATGCAGAAATGAACTCCACTTGACTTGATGGCAGTGAATACTTTTGATTACTGAGTTTGGTGCAGATTCTCCCTTTGACTGAGTGATAAAATCCCATCTTTTCAATAAGTTACTTTCACCCTTGATGCACTTGCCAACCAATGTCAACGTGTGCTTTGTTCTGTTCTGAGGTATGTTTATGTGCATACACTCTTCCTGACTAAGTGAAGCCAATAAAATCTTCCTCGTATTTCTTGTTGATGCAGCAATTCACCTCTTATTGCCACAGCACATGAGAAAAATAGAAAACATGACATATCTTCTTAAGTGCAAAATTTAATGAGCAATATGATATTCTTGCCTCATTTCATACTGGAGGTAATTTTAAAGATTTGTGTTGTAGCATAATGCCTGGGACTGAATTTATAGCTGAACCACACAGAAAGATGCACATCCCAGAGTGCCTTCATTTGTTCATTATTGAATGTCTATTGTAATTTACACTACCTATATAACTAAGCTTTATGCAAAGTTACCAATAGTCAGTAACCTTTGAAAAGAAAAGACAAGCAAATACTTATACTAATACAATTGTAATTATTTCATGAAACAGTGATGAACTTGTATTTTTAAATATGTTTATTACACAATAATCTAAGTGTCCATAAGCATATCGGTGCAATGACAGACTTAAAGTTATTAGAGCATTTCACCATTTTAAATTAAGGTGCTTTTTGGAGGCTAGATGATTATACTTAATTAGTTAGGGGAGTAGCTGTAGCATCGTTCCACAAAAATGGGTGCTGTCTACTTCCCTAATACCTCTCATCCTAACACTAATTCAGAGAAGGCATTTTGTTTGCTTGAATACTCACTTGATACACTTGCTTTATTGGAATAGGCACCGACTACAGAAAACAATCTTCAGCATACAGGGCTTCCACCATGTTTGTTTATTTTTTTGGTTCCTTTTGCTTTAAGCTTCATTTATGGAATATGTGCCTCCAACTACTTTGTCTATCAAAACACACAAGCCTCAGAAAGTATTCAGAACCATATACTTCTGGCTTTTTTGCCCATCAGTCTAAACTCAGTAACCTATAATAATAGAAACATTTTTAGAATTTTATGCAAAGTGGACCTGTTACCAATTACTACCTATACCCAGTACCTTGCTGTAACTGTTGTGGTTGTTAGGCTTCAATACTTTCTTATTGGTTTGAGCAAAAGTCTAATCCTAAACAAGAACACAACAGACCCAATCCATCCCCACAAGCTGGACTGGAGCAGGAAAACAAGGATATCCACTGTCAGGCAGCCAGAAAGAGGGAAATGACTGAAATTTAATGGGTTAAGAATGAAGGGGCTCTATAGTCTGCTGTCAACGTCACCCTTTTTATGTTTTATCTGTGGACACTCCTGCACTAAAGGAATATAAATAACAGAGGAAAAGACAGAGAGGGACTTAACACGGTTTCACAGGTAGGGAGTCCCCTCTGTCCTGCTTTTTCACAATGCTGGTAATTAATTAATAATACTTTAGCACTCATTGTTGCTGAAATTAACTGAGCAGTTAAATTGCATATAATTTAACCAAGCTGTTAATATTGACAAAGTTTACACATTTATGTCTTTGTACGTGTTGGCACGCTGCTTCTCACTAAGGTGATCTGGTGGCCAGTGTCGTGGTCAAAATTTACAGATGCACAATAATTACGCAGGCTGTGAACCATCCTGTTGGGCCACATAAAGTGTGGACTGTCCTGCCTTCAGAAATAACCACTGTGAAAATAAAGCATCTAAATGTTAAGGTTTCTGAGGTAGTCCTGCTTGAAGTGGCATACTTGCAGTATAATGCCTAGAGCAGTGAAGCATACCTGGTAACAATGAAGTAGATTTCTCCAAGCAACTCCCCAGTGTCCTTTAAACTAAAGAAAACTCTTAATATTGAGTAGTTATGTACTGTACATTTTGTTGCTTGCAGGGGATGTCAAGCTTGCAGGTGGGCAGCACCAAGGGACGTATCGATATCAACAGTACTTGGAAGTAAGGTCTAGAACCCCTAAAGGCATTTCATACAAATGAGAAAATTGGGTTTTTCCCTGACAGAGTTTCTCCCTTTGGTGTGAACTTTGAGCCTTGCAAAAGGGAAAACTCTGAATAGCATAATCCTTATTAATAATCAAAAAGTGAAATTTTTCATTTCAAGTATTTAGACCCTTAAATCAGTACTTTGTAAAACCCCCCTGGCTGCTATTACAGGACAGAGGGCAATCAGAGAGTACAATCAGAGATGTCTTGGAGCCACTCCAACATTATCTTGGTGCACTGTCATGCCGAAAGGTGAACCTTCACCATAGTCTCAGGTCATGTGCAAGTGTTTGCAAGGACCTCCCAGTATTTGGCTGCATTCATCCTTCCCCAAACTCTGACCAATCTCCTGGTCCCTGCCACTGAGAGGCACCCCCAAAACATGATGCTGCCACCACCATGCTACACTGGAGGGGAGATATCAGCCAGGAGCACAACCTGCTGTTTGCCAGACATAGTGCTTGGATTTTTGCCCAAAAAGTTAAGTATGTATCTCATCAGACCAGAGGCTTTTGTTCCTCATGCTCTTGGAGTAATTTAAATGCCATTTGGCAATCTGCAGGCTTGCTGTCATCTGCCCTTTACTCAGAGTGGCTTCAATCTAGCCCATGCACCATAAAGGCTGACTGATGGAGTGCTGCTGAGATGATCAAACATCCAGCAGATTTCCTCTATTTCTGCAGAGGATTTCTGAAGATCTATTAGCGTGACTCCTAAATGGTTTGATAATCTTTCCCAAATTGATGTCTGGCCATAATTTTATCAAACAGGTCCAGAGTTGCTTGGACTTGGTTCCTTGCTTTTTTTCTTGACATTCACTGTTAATTGTGGGACTTGTATACACAGGTATGCTCCTTTCCAGTTCTAGATACATCCCAAAGACATTAAAATCTTAAAGGACACAGCTGACCAATTTGAATGGCATGGCAAAGGGTCTTTGTAATTTTAAATATATTTGCAAAATGAGTTATTAAAAGTAAGTTACAGTGGCAATTTCACCAATTTAGAATTAAATCTAAAAGTGTGCAAAAGGTTCAAGGAAAACAAGATCTGTCAGTTAAAACTGCAGCGCTGCTTTTTATATAATTACTTTGTAATTATCATTTTACACTGACACCGGTGGTTCTGCGGTGTACCTTCATTAAATGTCTACTGTTGATTTACCATTATGATTTGATGTGAAAATTATGATAAAAGCAGAGAATCAAAGCGTCTTCTTTTATCAGTTGCTTGTTTCATGTGACATTTAACATGAGACAACATTTACAAAGTTTTACAGGATACACAGGTAAGCAGTTTCTATAATGATAGCTTATCCTTGATTGATATTTTTCTCTCTTCTAGCTTAGACTGAGGTGAGACTTGATCTGATCCACAGATATAAATGTGGAAAACATAAATCAACCAATCTGCTAAAAATTGTAATTCTGATTACACTGTCATATCTACTGTAGCTTTTCAAATCAGCATATTTGTTGTTAGAGAAACCAACACTACTAACAAGGGGTATAACAATATGTGGCTGCTCTTATTTGGTTTTCCATATCTGTGCTGACTGATTTCTGTGCACCTGTTTTGGATGTATGGCGAAAATAATAACTGTAAAGTAATATCCCGCTCTCCAGGTTTTCAATTTAGACTCTATAGATTACCAGGCAGACTCAGTGACCATAATTTTCTCTCAGCATATGGGCAACACCACACTGTTGCTGCTATTTATGGTGTTTCATTATAAGGCATAACAGTGTGCTGGTATTATTTTCACTCTGTGTGCGCGTGTGCATCTGTGTGTGTGTGTGTGTGTGTGTGTGTGTGTGTGTGTGTGTGTGTGTGACTCACACCAAAATGTGGGCCTGGATACACCCTCAGTTGACTACCACTGCTGTTGTTTTACTTTTGTACAATGGCAGGTGTTTATATGTGGACAAATGTTGTCACTGTGATAGTGTCACAGTCATGCAAGACACAGCAAGGAAAGGTGTGTAATTCAAGGGTCAAGTTTCAAGAAACAGGTATCACGGCAGATGGGATCCCATTAAAGATGATCTGTAGTTGCATTTAGGATTTAAACATTTGTTAAATACTATGAAGAACTAGTCTGTCTCTAAACCAGGAAAAGTTATAAGGACTAAGGCTGTAAATTAAAATGGAATGGAAATCCATACTTGACATAGTTGTCTGGAAAATGAGAAGAGAAATGATATTGTTATTGTATTGTCTGCTAGCCGCATATATCTGTCTTGTTTTCAATTTGTTGCTCTGAGAAGGCCAAGTCTGTCTCATCCCTTTACCGAGTCACTGTAACGTTCAGGAATGTATTATAATCTCTGGAACTGAACACGCAACAATGGCTGAAGCTCTTGTGAAGACTGGTAAGTAAACAGCTGTTAATGCTAACACTGGTTTGGTTTAATTTAGTAATCTAAGGATTACTTTTGTAAAATTGATATTTGGTAACTACATCATGTTGGCATTTACTTAATGGTGTCCAGAGAAAAACATGTAATGATACACAGACAATCTTCTAGTTTCATTTCCACAATGACTTGATAAATTGACAACTATGCAAACAGTATTACACCTTTGCATTTTTATCCAAAATGAGCGTTTGATTAAGGTTAGTGTTATCTCAAACTGACAGGGAATAAAACAACATACCAAGTCACAGATAAGCTGCTGTCAAATAATTAAAATCAACATAAGCATCTTGCATTGCATTGTACTACTACTGCATTGTAATAAAGAATTTATTTAGATTACTGCTTGGTTGTTTGCTTGTGTTTTTTGAATTGGCAATTGTTTGCTGAACACTTGATTGCAGCCCAACTTCATGTCAGACTAAAAAGCACATTGATGTTCTATTTTACTGGCAAGTTCCCACAGAACCCTGTTGAATATAAAGCAGTGTTGATTTTAAATTGTGTCAATGTTAATTTGATGTTAAATCAATGGGTGAATAACACTGATTGAAATCACATTGAACATTGATGGTGAATCAATATTACTTCAGGGTGCAAAATGGATGTTAAATGGAAGTGTTGATGCATTTACACAGATTCTGCATTCAGGTTGATTACATGTTAGTCTGCTATTTTTGCCTTGGGAAGAGACAGCCCACTTCAACTGTCTGAGCTGAAATGTGATCCTAATTAAAGGCAGCTGCAACTTCACAAGAGGTTGGGCAAAATGTAGAAATGCTGTGCTTCTTTTTTTTTTATCTTGTTAAACATATTTTGGATAAAGTAGCAATAAGATAATTGAAAGTTTCTTTGGTTAAACATTCAAAGAAACATTGTACTCTCTTATATTAGAGTAAGACAATAGAAAACCTTGTGGAAAGTGAACCAGGGGCCGTGTTACAGAAACCTAACACGGTGACCCTTACTCTGCCAATGCTCCTATCCATGCTTAAATAAAATACCCTAACTTTACGATAGCCGTTTTCATCACACAGTTAACTTGTTTCAGTCATATGGGTGCTCTTTTATCACTTTTACAAAATAAACAAAATGTCAACAGGCAGAATTTTTTAATTTTGAGGTTTCTTGGCAGACCCTAGTGTTGTGGCTACCCCAGACCATGATCCTGCCGTTAGCTGAGCAGCTACAACCAGCTTTGGAGAAGCTCACCCAGCAACATGGGGCTCTCCCAGTAGTTCTAAAACTAAACTGACTAAACTGTTGGTTTCATATTTTTTATGTTTTTTTGTATGTCATAACAAAATAAAATAAAAAATAATTCAAGTAGATGTGACAAAGGAAGTAGCATCGGTTGCTGGGTATAGGCGGGAATTACTTAAAATAAAAGTTGTGGAATGTTATGATGAGATTTGTAAAATGTGTGATTTAAAAAAATCTAAATGTACATTTTTTCTTTCAACTGTAGGTACAAGCATTGCATCCAATTCTGAAGATGTTCTATGCCACAACCTATGAGTTCAAACATGTTTACAGATGGCACATTCACTCTATTACAAACATCACAATGGGATTTCCTGTGAAAAGTCTGGTGTTTAAACTCTGATTTAAAAAAAAAAAAAAGACCTGGGGGTCACGGCTGTGCTTCATAAATAGTCAAAATCTCTCTATGCTTGCCAAAGAACAAAACATATTCACAGTAATAATCCATCATTTCAAATGGCCCTGTTTCAGGTTTTGGATTAAATCGAAACCTAAAACAGGACCATGATATTTTGTATACAAATATATTTATATATTTTATTCTCATTCTGAAAAGGTTCATGGCCCACATAGGCTTAGAAGAAACTTCCAGTTTTCAAGCACTGAAAATGGTTGACAACACACACAATAGACTCGCAGAAATTAAATTTGCAAACAACTGCCAAACTAGCACAGCCTGTCTTAAAGATTCTGTGAATGATTATCACTGCCACTAGATCGCACTAGACCACCAGCATCTCAAATCACAATACTTAGCCAGCCACATCTCAGGCCTCCGTTCGGCCAACTCTACCGCCTCTCCTCATGTTCTCAGTCAGCAAGGTGTTGCAGAATGGCGTGAAGGCAGCCACTAAACACACAACAAGAGGCATAACTGGATAAAGTTGCCCTGTGTACACGAGAGCCAACAACCACAACCATTAACCCATGCTAGCATTGTCATGATAGGTTCCACAGCAATGTTGATAGTTAGCCAGCTAGCAATAGTAAAATTTGCACAATAAATTCATAATATTGTAAACTGTTAGAAACCATTCCATGTCCACCTCTTTTCCCTGTTTTCCCCTTCCCTGTCCCCAGTTATCCCCTGAATCTGCCTGTGTGTGTGTCTCTGGCTGGGCATGGCTGAACCACAATCCCTCTCCAGCCAACTCATCTGCACACATGATGAAGATCCCACTGATTGTCACAAGCCACTCTCTCCTGTTAAAAACCCAGTCCTCATCTCCAGTCTTTGCCAGTTTCTTGTTTCACTCCATGTGGTAAAATGCTCCAGCTCCTGTTCTGCTTAGTGATCTTCGCCTGTTGGTTCCCTGCCTTACCTGGTGTTTCCTTTGCACTAGGTCAATCAGTGCTTATTGGTGCCACATCTCCAGCTATCTGACTGCTCCTGTTTCCCCCACCACTCAAAAGCCCTCCAGATCCTGGTCAGCTCCCAGAACTGAACCTGCCTCTTTACCAAGATCAGCTCCCTTTTCTGTTTAAATTTTCATGTGTGTGTGTGTGTGTCTGCATTGCATGTGCAGTCCTGTTTTGTCTTAACAGGAAACAACAAATCAGCTTACAGTATCATGCTACTGTAGCCGTCAGTAATGAACACAGATATCTAACTTTATGTAGCATTGAGTTACTGACATGTAGAGCAGAAAACCAGTGAGTCAAGCTTTCTGGGCCCTTTAGTGGCTCCTGGGACTCACTGTAAGGACAGACCAGTATTGGGTCCATGGTCAGACTGGGAAGGACCTCGCACAAATGTCACTGAAGGTGCCGGTAAAGAACCATTCTGGATGTTTTGACGGTCCACTAGTCGTCCAGGATCTGAGCCAGCAGCCACCCACAGCCAGTCGGCCAGTGTTCTGGTCACATCTTTCTTTGCCAGAGGCCTATGTTAATGAAAAAGTGGTTTCTTCACTGGAGGACAGTCTGGAAGCTTGGAAGCACTGAGTCAACTCGTGTGTGAGCAGTGTCTACATAAACTTGGTCAGGCCAACACACACAGTGAGGTTGTGACTATTCCATACTCACAACCATTACTCCACCATATAGTAAGTTGTTTATAGCCATATTATTGTTAAGATATCATTTAATCTTGTTTACATAACATTTAATGAAAGAAAAGCATAAAACTAATATTATTCAAATGGTTACAAGATCAGTTTGGATCCCAAATACATTTAAACTGATGCTATTGGAGGTTGTTACAAACTCCATGACTGTGTAAATCTAATCTGCAGTATGTTTACACCCAACTTCATTCCTTCATTCCCCTATGTCAATTTGGTTTTGTTTACACTGCTTTACTTACTCTCCCTTCTCTTCTAGGAAACTTGCCTAGAGTTGTTCACTTTTATTGTCTGCATGCTCACAAACAGTGATCATGAAAGGCTGGTCAGTATCAGGACACCAACAGGTTTTCCTCATGTGTTTTCATCCATCAGGGTCACTATGGCTATGCTGCTTCATTTCGTTTACATGTTTCTCCCTTTCTACATTAACCTCATCATTTTCTTCTTACACCTCACTCTCATTACATTGTTTCAATTTTCCATGTTTCTCTCTTGAATTGTATCCATCTTCCACCAGTTTATCCTTTTCCATTCGCTTCTAAATATCCTCCATCCGTTCTGTATTCTTGAGAATCCATCGGTTTCTCTCTTTCTGTCTATCATCCACCCCTAATTCTTTGATCATTGGTTTTATCTGCCTGTCTTTAGCTTATCTCTGCTCTGTCTATCCTGGCTGGTTTTACCTGCATCAAAACCAAAGGACTCACACTGGCAAGTATAGCTGTCGTTCTGAGCATCCATCTCATCTCCCTTTCCTTAACTCACTATCTGAAGTTAGGATTTGTCTTTTGCACTTATCTTTTTTCCCAGGGCTCTGTCTACTTTTTCATGTTCTGTGATTTGTACCACTCTAAAAGATTCCATTTAATTTTGCCTTCTAATGTTCTCTTTGTTTCATTTAGTTTCTCTTATCAATGATTTCTTTCATTCAAAGAGATAAATTACTGTGTGCAACAGCATTTGTAGAGTATTTAAGCTGTGTCCCTCAGTTTCCATCCTTTTTTTTTCCATCCTTCCATCCTTCTTACCATTTTCTCTTCTTTTATTTTTCTTCTTCCTTTGTTCATCACTATTCAGCACTATTTCCATTTACTATTTATTTATATATACTATTTATTTATTGCTTTTGTAGCAATGCCATGTTCCAACATCGAAACAATTACTTTACTTTAGTACGATGTCAGAAAATTCTAAACAAATTATGGCCAAAACCACACAACCAATTTGCAATAAACCATTATCCTTCAGATTAAGAGTTTGTCGTAATATGCATGTTCAGTATGAATGTAAACACACGAGCACTTTGCACATGATGCGCATTAATGTCATTCACAAATGCATTTGAGAAGGGCAATAACACTTAAGCAACAGGGACACAAGCAGCTATAAAAGCACAAGAGCTGAAAAAAAATTCTTGAAGAAAAACAAGAACCAAGTTGGACGTGTATACTGGTATATTCAACAGTTCTACACTATCATTCTGTTTAATGCCAAACTGTGCATGTCCTGAAATCAAGGTTTCACCTGTTTCTTAGCACAGACAACACAAATTACTTCCTCTTCAAATCTTAAGCATAAAAATGTCAATAGCAGGAGCGCTGCCTTTGTTTCTGGAGAGTTGAAACTGCCATCTACAACGAAAAATATTTTCTGGCACACCGACTCTGGTGTGGGTGGCTGAAGTGTGCGAGGTAAAGGGAAGGGGTTATCTGTATCTGATGTGACCTGCAAAGGAGGGCCTTCTTTCCCTCAGCCTCTCAAGTCACACAAGCTCACATGAGCTTCACAGCTGATAGCCGGCAGCCACATTACATGTGCTCTCTCTTTCATTGCCTTGCACGTTTTCTTGCATCTCCTGTCCCATTTGGCTTCTTTGTTGAAGTCAACAGCCCTGTAATAAGATGGAGATGCTGCCAACTGCAGTCATCCCTCTGGCTCTGACAAGCAAAGAGACAGGCAGGCATGCACCCAGGAAATTCCATAAACACATGCATACAACGCAGAAAATGAAAAGTAGAGGAATGACTTTTTTTTTTCTCATGCACCATTCTGCAATGCAATAGAGCAGAATATTTTTAACTTTAACAAATGTACTAATCTCTCTGTGTGTCAATTAGTTCAAACAAATATGTACAGAAAAAATGTGATCTTCAATTTTACTGACTGGATTTACTCTGCCACCAAACAAATATACTAAGCCACGATTCTTGTCTGTTTCAGCATGTATATGTGACTGAAGGTGCATGTGTCTTTTGCTAAACACTGTAATGGGAGTATATTTATATTGTACTGTCAAAATACCTTAAAGTTGCAGTCAAAACTTGTGGAACAGAAACTAATAGGATTAAGAATACAGATGCAGTGACAGACTGCCAACTTTAAAATCATACTCCCAACCTAATCCTAACCCTAAACCCTAACTGATGGATAAGATGTCATTGAAAGACCAATGAAAGGGGTGGTTTAAAAGACATAAAGCAAACAAAAAACACAACATGTTGGACAAATATAGGAGCAGGATTAAAGAAAGAGAAAACATCTACGACAGTGTCCACTGTGCCGATGTTTACTGGTACACAAATGAGCATCACTGTTTAATAGACCCAAACTTGTCAGACAATATGGTGTTCAAGGACAGACTTTGGATGGATGTCTAGAGACAAACACTTCATTATAACTATCTAGAGAAAAAACTTCATAATAGATGCGCTGTCACTGATAGATGGACCCAAATCCTTCCCTGGTGAGGGGGAGTCTCTTTTTTCCTTTTTGTATTCTGGGCAGTATCACTGTGAGGGAAGCTCTCTTTTACAGGAATGCCCTTAAGACATTCACACAGGTGCATACATTCACACCTGGAAGCTGCCCAGTAAAGTAACAGTCTGACCTGCTGGCCACTGAGCAGTAGGGGTTAAGGGCATCAGAGCAGTGTTGTTGAGGGTTGGATACATGCTGCTCCTTCATCTACCTCAACAGTCCAGGGATCAAACTAGTGACCTTCCAGTCTAAAGCTTGCTTCTCTAGCCTTTAGTGCCTAAAGAAGACAGTCCTTTTTTCTTATGTGAATATGTACCAACTCACATTTCCCGTGAAACAAACTGTTCTGACTGAGAGGTACAGAACTCAATATCATATGCACTGCTAACAACCAACCTGAATATGTTGCTACCTATTCTCAGATTGCTACAATACTGGCCACTAAATGATGAGCTACATTTTGAGGCACAAGTTCAAATCACACTGTGGATCCTGCCACAGCTGCTGCCATAAGTGATTTTGCACTGTATGAGAACAGTTTGTTATCAGTGCGCAAACCAGTAACCTTATGAATTCTATAAATATGAAAACAGTTAGCCAACAGCAAAGGCTATTATGGGTACCCATAACTCACTAATCTACCCAAGTAATTTTAGCTTTAAAGTCAAACTGCTGGGTCTTTAACTCCTATAGAAACATTATAATATATGGCAAATAGAATATTTTAATTGGGCCTGTTTGAAGCCGTACATATGACTGAGATTTCACAAAATCCCAAGGGTTGGTGGATATGTCGGCTGCCTCACAGCAGAAAGACCATTAGTTTAAATCTGTCTTGTTTTCTGGCCCATTCCCTGTAGTGAGGAGTTAATATGTCCACATTGTACTCACATCTTTCCTCCCAAAGACAATAGTGATGACCTGATGGGAATCGTTCCCTAGCCTTAATCCTTTCTCTGAATGCACACTACAAGAGGCTCCACACCTCCATAATCCTGAATAGCAATAAGTGGTTCAATAAAATGGATGCTTTGTATAGATTCAGGTCCTAATATTAACTTCCAAAAAACCTTCCAAATCATCTCTAATGTATTTTTGAGAGCATCACACCCAAAAGTCCATGCAAAGAGCAACTTCAAGACTGATAAATTGAAAAATGTAGAGAAGTGACAGAGTGTGAACATTGATGGGATATGATGTAGGTTTAAGTCAGACCAGCTAGTGTTTTGTTTGTGTTCAAGTGCGATAGGGTGATCTATTGGATGACTATATTTAGTTGCCGCTATCCCCCCAAGCTGTGATGAGGTTTGATTCCTCTGTGCTTCGTTTTAAATGAACTCCTCTAAAAGAATTATCTGCTGTCACTACAATTCTCTATGGACACTGAGGACCGTATAAAACACTTCGTCCCCCATACAGGCATACACACACAAACATACACACACAGTTGAGATGGTCACACTCGCCATTTCGTTTACACATACACAGCAAAAACAGCTGTGCACACACACACACACTCACACACACACACACACACATACACACACATAACATCAATAATTTTCACATTATCTCATTATTACATAACCAAAAGTGATGGTATCCCATGAATAAGTGCTGCTGTTACTGCAAAACATCATTGCAATGGAAAATTAACAATTACTTGAGACTCTCAGTAGTTGTTCAGGAGATGGAAACCGTGTATGGGAACAACTTGTATCAATGCATTGAGTTAATAATATATGCTCACAACGCCATGAACTTCAGACATGTCTCTCTTGTTGTGCAGCCTACCCAGCTCTAAAGTCCTACAGCAATTTTCTCAAACACCACTGCACCACTGCGATAAATGTTAAATCAATCTTTTCTGTTTTCTGTTGTTTGTTATGACACTTTCTCTCAGCTCACAACCAGCTTGCCTGGACCTCTGACACCTCACAAATAGAATTTTACTGAGCAAAGCTGAACGGGTGCGAGAGAGAGACACACAGTGATAAAAAGAAAGCAAAAAAGACAACATACAAGGGAAAATGCAGTACAGACTAAAGAACAGGGTGAGGAGAGAGATATGACAGAGAAAGCATGGAAATAAGGCAGACAGAAAGAGAACAGTGAGGACAAAAGAGAAAAAACTCACAACAAAGAAAACAAATAGCTGATGTTGTGCTTATATTTCCGTCTCTCCATTTATCAACCCCTGGCATTCTCCCACAGTGATTAACTTTGTTCTCTAACGCTTTGTAGTTCTTCCTGTCAAAGTCTTTCCCGTTTCACGTTTAGGGAAAAAAAAAAAAAAGGTGGGGGGGGGAGTGATTTTGATGTTGCTTTCCATTGCCGTTTGCCCCAAGCTGGTGACCTTCGCTTTGAAAATTATGCAGCTGAAAATCTTGGGAAAGTAAACAAGAGAGACTAACAGAGGAAGTGAACAGAAAACAGATGCCAGTACATGACAGAGCTGCTGAATTTGGCTTCAGGAAACAAAAAACACACTGACATGTTGAATATGCAACCATTACACAGTTGATATTGCAAAACTGGGAAAGACTGTTCCACATGGATTCACATACATATACTGTATATCTGCTTAAACCCTCCAAAGCCAAGTGCAGACACCACCTAGATGTTGAGAAGTACCTCAATTTTAAAAAATCTCTCTGCTATCAATATTAATCACTCTGTTCTGAACCAAGACACGCTTTTGCTCAGACACATGCATAAACAGAGCAGATAGAATTGAATCTTAAATACAGACCTGATCCTGTACAGAGACTGAGGAGAGAATTACAGTAGTTAGTTGGTGGACTGACAGAGACAGCAAGTGAGGGAAAGGGGGGGGGGGGGGGGGGAGCCGATTAAATAAATAAATAGATAGATACAAGGAGAGGGAGGCTATATTTACATGCAGAAAAAACAGGTTACTGTTACTGGGAGATATCAGGTTGGAGCAGGGAAAAGAATGCCTTTATGGTGCAATAACAAGGATACTGTAAAACTGTGTTTACATGCAAATGATCAGCAATAAATTTTCTACACTATCACCATTTTATAACCACTATTTTTAAACCAAGGCGGGCAAAGTTTGTATCATGTAGTGATATATCATATTTTATATGTAGTTTTCTTTTGTGGTGAAACCATTTCATTTAACCTGAAATGAACAGCTGATGGTTTCTCGTAATCCCTGATCCCATGATGTTTCAGAAATTAGATTACTGCTTATTTTACCTTTACTAGGTTTCTTGATCTCTAGTAAATACACACACAATTATATGTTTTGTGACAAGAGGAGTTTTGGTCCTTCCTAATAAACAGACAATGGCAGAATACAAGCCATGGTCTGTATGCTTGTATAAAATAAATTGTATCTGTATATAGAGCATTCACTTCAGCATTTCTGTTGTTTTGATATACATTTACTCACGGGGGCAGAGGGACATCATAAAATGACAACACTCAACACACTGAACTTACCATCCAACTTCAGGTCAGTTATATGTTTTAGTTCATAAATAGATAAATTTAGCTCATAAATAGTGAGATGTCATTGTTGTTTTGTTTCATTTTAGATTGTTTGCAAAAAAAATTGTACTTTTGGTACTTTGTGTTACTGAGTTTACATATTAATGTTGATTCTGGTACACACATTTTCTTTTGAATCCAAGTTTTCATCCTTTCTTTTGGGATCAAATTGTAAACTGTCATGTACACTTGAAACAGTTCATAATCTTCACACATTCAAAAATGTATGTACTCTGAATTCCCAAACATATTCCAATCAAACATCATTTCCCTCTCAGGACCTGAGAACCAGGAACTGAAGAGTTTGCTGAAAGTCATTGACAATTCAACACATGAGCCATCTTGGACTCATGTTTAATTTACTGCACTGCAGCAATGGCCTCCTTGAACACATATGCACAATAGAAAAATATGTACACCCACTGACACTGACAAAAAAAACATGTACATGAACAACGATAGAGCAAAAGGGTGAGAATCAAAGATAGACTGAACTAACCACACTAAGCTGTCCAAAAATTGTATGAGCAATAAAGGGCAAACATTGCCAGAGGGTATGTGCTTCGTGCTTCTAGATATCTCAAAATGCCAGCTTACAACAGCAACTAAAGACAATCGAGTAGGTAGGACTGCTAATGGGCATATCACAAAGTGAACACTGACAATTCAGACGCAATTATAAGACAGACAGGCATTATTAATTACTGTGTTCTCATCTGCATGCTAAAATTTGAATGATTTAACAATGTCATCATCAACAGAGAGAAATATTCACTGAACGACAAGCTCCATTATGAGGTTCTGAAGTAATTTTTCATTTACCAAGCGAGGAAATTCTTACTACAAAGACAAAGGCACAACTTAGTCTGGATGACTACTGGGTCTCGCCTTTTGCCCAAACGCTTATGCACAAGCATGTTGAAATAAGAATTTATGCACAATATGGCTCCTGCAGAAATCCTTGCATTAGTGTAGTAGAGAGGTTTGCGCTTCCCAGTGATATGTGGAGCTGTGTTGTCAGGGGCAAGATCTCCCAAAGCAAGAGAGAGGCCAGACTGAGAGTGATTCACAGAACAATGATGCATTAATGGGTAGATTTTTGGGAAGTTTTTAACCTTTGTTATTGCACTTGTGTGGTTGTCATGTCCATAACAACATGTTCAAGAGCAGAGTAGTTCATTAGAGTAACTGGTAGGCAAGACAACACACTGATCGCATCACAGCACTTAAAGAAGGTTATGACCAATTATGGAGACAGATCTAAGAGGAGCAATGTAGATTCTCTCCTGGTCTTGAAACACTGGACCAACTTTTGACTTTAGAGGTTACTCTGAGGGTGTCGTGGGAGTTCGCTCATCTCTTCAACATACGTTTCATGGAGAAGGTTTCCCCCTCGGCCTTGTGGGGGAAGTACCACCAGGGCTGTTGCCATAGATACGATGGATATGATCTCAAGGTGCAGCTGGGGGGAGGAGAGTAGCTGGTTTGACAGCCTCAGAACAACATGGTTATGTTGGCTTCATCAGATCATGACCTTCAGCATGCACTGGAGCAGTTTGCAGTCAAGTGTGAAGTGACAGAGATGAGACTCAGCACCTGAATGTCTCAGGCCATAGTTCTCTGCTGGGAAATAAAGAATTGCTCTGAGCAGGTTGGGAGTGATTTGCTGCCACAAGTCAAGGAGTTTAGGTATTTCAAGGTGTTGTTCATGAGTGAGGATAAAATGGAGCATGGGATTGACAGGCAGTTTGGTGCAGTGTCAGCAGTTATGCAGACATTGTGCTGGACAGTTGTGGTGAAAAGGGAGCTGAGCTAGAAGGCAAAGCTTTCAATTTAACAGTAGCTGGAGAGCTTCAGATAGTGACTCAAAGAATGGAATTACAAATACAAGTACCCACAGTGAGTTTCCCCTCAAAGGGTGGCTGGCTTTACCCTCAGACATTGGGCAAGGAAGCTGGTGCACTTTTACACTGAGAGATGACAGTTGAGGTGGTTTGGGTGTTTGATCAGGGTGTCTCCTGTGCACCTTCCACTGGTGGAGTTCGAGACACATCCAAGTGGCAGGAGAACCCAGGGTAGAGCCAGAACACCCTGGAGAGACTATAAACTTCATGTCATCTGGCTTGGGAGTCTCTTGGGATCTAGTCCACTGGAAGGACTGGAAATCAAATTCCTAATACCACACTGCTTTTTGCTGGCCAAAGTCATCATTTTGCTTTGGTCTAATGTTGTGCAACAATTGCTGAGAAAAATCACAGGATGGTTTCCAACAGCTTCCTTCTGTTTTTGTGCTGTTTTATTTATTTAGTTTTAATTTTTAATTTATTTTTATTTTTTAATTTATTTTTAATTTTCTTTACTCTCCACAGTGGAACAGAACTTTTTAATACTCAGTATCCTTCTCACTGATAACTCTCATTGTTGTTGTTTGTTGTTTGAAACTGTTGCTTACTTCAACCCATAAATACTTCTCTAGGCTGTAATGTACATAGGTGTTTAATCTGTAAGGACAGATATTCATATTTATGATGACAATATGCATTAATTAACAATTCAATGTGACATTGAAGAAAAAAAAAATCTGTAGCACTGGGCATCGATTTTTCAGTACATTCAGTGCTTGACGTGGTCATTTTACATTGCAAGGGGTCATTTGATTCAAGGCTCTTAAAAAGGACAAGGATGGCGTTTTAAGCCTTCAGCAATGTCGTGAAGAAATGCAGGTATCTGAAAATACTCACATGGCATAGCTGAACACAGTTTACTAGATATATAATGCTTCTAATATTTCTGTTTCTGTTTTTTCCTTCCTTATTTGCAGTGTATTCCATTGTGACTCACAACCTCTTTCATCTGCTGTGAACCAGATTAAACAACAGACCTGAAGTTGCAGTGAGTATATTGATATTTCGCTTACAGCTGCATATTCAACAGCAGCCTGGGAACAAATCTAATTCAATTTAGTTTAGTTTGTATTGTTGGATGATTATCTTTCTTAAGTTATGTTTACTTTTCAGAAATTCTAACAGCACAACATTTAAAATACTTACATAAATACATATAAAATAAATAAATACTAAATAAATGCAAAAATAAAAACTGTCTCACTGCCTTTCCAACAGTCTTTCTGTCCTTGTAAATTTTTTTGGTTTATGACTATTTGCATGTTGTGGTCATGTATTCTGGAAGTACATCTAATGTACTGTGAGAATGATTTCATTTGAACCGTGCTTGCTTTTTCACAGCTTGCAAGGTTTTTCAAAAGATTTTCTCATTCATGCTTGTACAGTATCTCTAGAAACCTTCTGCCTAGTTTTCTTTTCTTCTCTTTTGTGAAATGATAGAGTAGAATGACACAATATATTCATATATCTTATCTTTTTCAAATTAATTCAACCATTTTAATATTAATCTGTTGATGACTTATTCATTCCAATTGCCCTCAGTTCTCCTCAGATCTTTTAAACTTTCCTTTTTCATTTTCTCATTTCTCACTTGAAATTTCTCTCCATCTTCTCCCCCCTCGCATCCCATACTTCATCTCCCTTTCATTTTCTCATCCTCTTCCACCTCTCATCTCATCTTTTTCCCTTCCTGTTCAATCATTGTAGAGTTAAACTGGTCATCTGTGGCAACTTTAGGTGGAGTCAAAGAGCAGAAACTAAACTGCTCTGTCACTGATGCCCAAATATTTCGGTAAAGTTCACAATTATCAAGAATGTATAAATTACGAAGTGTTTATTTAGATCCCTCTGTGGCCTCAACCTATTTACACCCACATATTTGTAAACAACGAGAGGAGAAATAAAGGACAAAGCTACTCCAGAGGCTATTATAATTTCATCCAAGGTCTAATAAACACTGGGTAATCAGCAAAGCTAGGAATGATAAACAAACTGGCACTAAATGAAAGAAACAGTTATCCAATTGTTTTGTTTCCCTCTGTCAGAGTGTCAACATTTTCCTACACACCCTTTTGGTCAATTCATTTCATTTTAGTGTATATTCATAACCATGTATTGACATTCCTGTTGCACCAGGGAATAAAAAAAAACTGTCCAGTTTTATTTATTTGGAGAAATAAAATTGGTGTGGTGCATGGTTAGCACAGAGGTAAGGTTTCAATCAACAATCCATTTATTGCAATTTGAAAGTCAAGTCAAGGCCATGTCTACTGTTGGGTCTAATGTCAATTTGCCCCAAAGCATGATGCTTCTTATTCTTTTTCAAATGTAAATTTAAATGTATTTAAATTTCTTTAATTGACATGGAATGGGCTCAGATATTGAAAACATTGAATATGAAAGCAGTTATTTGTGACTTTAGACACCTTACTGCATATCTTTGCCTCATGACTCTTCTCACACACATTCTTCCTATCTATTCCTCAGTCTTCCTATTTGCCTCAGCCTTTTCAGCAAACTTATCTATCTTATCTACTTAACTATATCTGTTTTGAACTATTAGAAACCAATTACAGCTTCAGGATAGATAAGGGACGTTACATGTAAAATTACCAAGTTACTTGGTATCACAGCATAAAAGCACTTTTCTTTAATAGCTACTAAGAATATCATGAGATACAGTTGTACAAATGAGTGGAAGTGTGGGTTGAAAAAAAATGTTTTTTGCTGTCACTCTATACAATATGTAGTTGGAATGAGGTGAGTATTGGGAGAATTTTGACAATAAAACAGTATACATGTCAGTATACATATGGACATTGGGATAATAATTACTTGGTGAGAAAATCCATTCAGTCACATACTAGTTTTCACTTCTGGTATCTCCCCTTGTTCCCTTGTTCATTGTCATAAAATTAAACCTCCTTAAACATACCTCAAATGCTGCTAGAGACTCCTGAGAGGCAGCTGTATGTGTGTTCGGCTGAAAACCCACTAGTAACAGTCATTTGCAGTCCATCCAAAGCCAATCTCTTTAACATTCCTTCTTTTTTCTAGCTTTATTTCTTAATTTCTTCTCTTCAGCTCCTTGCTGGGTTTCATTGGCTTTATTTATTAATAATACCATGAAATTCTTCTGTGCAACTAGCCATGTGGGTATTCTGAAGTTCATAAGAAAAGTTTTCAATTAAAAAAAATGATTTTTTTTTTTTTATTTTTAAGATAATGAAAACTAAAACTCTTATTGAGTTTATTTTAAGACCAGAGCTCATAAATGTCTTATGAACATCTGCTTTATCTCAGTAAGGCCTGAAAAAGAACTGAAGGAGCTGGTAAATTATATCTAATGTCTTCATAAAGAAGAAAGACCACGTAGCTGTACTAAGCAAATTAAGCCTGCTTGTTCTCAAGATCGAAGAATTCCACTTCAGTACTGTAGGTTTTGTGCAGAATGTTGAGCGTGGCTGTAATTTGCTTTTAACTGACACAAACAACAGTGACATATTGTGTTATAGGCTGCATGGCCAGAGAAGAGAACAAAGTGAGAGATTATCCTTTGATGACTGTATAAACTTTCTGAAAGCATCCACATTCAAACAGCATCTCAGAGCTGATTGTAATTTTACAGAGGTATTTATATCTAGGCACCCATTCCTCATTTGTACTTATGCCCTTGTTCTCCTTTGTTGACTGGCAGTAAACATGGCTCTGTCTACAGTAAATGACAGGAACAGAAGTAGTGTATGTGCCAGCAATGCTCACACAGTGCAGAGTGCAATTTTGGTGTTAAGGATTACCTGGCTTTGTACATGTTTTCCCCGTCTGCTTAAACTTTGTCAAAGTCAGAGGGTACAAACGGGCTATTTCAATGTATGTACACAAAGTTCTCAAAAACCAACCCTCCTGTTTTATATATTATTTATATACTGCAAATATATTTACCAGTCAGACTTCCCAAGAGAAAGCATCCTGTGATGGATATAAACTAAAGACAGTCCTTCACATGACATTTTTGGACTGCTGTGTTGCAAACATACAGGAGAAAGAAAAAGGCAATTTGATTGGCCATACCCAGTATTTTCTTTCTATACACAACTTTTTTTAACCTGCAACTCTTCTGTCCAAGTATAAAATTTTTAAAAAAAATTCCACAACTGCAACATGTGCACAGTTATGTCCCACTGTTTCATAAACTCCCATCATGTCATTCACCTTTTTAAGTCTTACAACAAAGACATGTTTCATCTCAAGGTCTGGTGGGAAAAGAAAGGAAACAGACAGAAGGAGAGAGATGTCAGAAAAAGATAGGAAGAAGAAACTGTCAGACAGGTGATTACATTCCCACTTGTGTTTTTGGTCACCTCAGATTGATCCAATCCAAGACACTATGAGACATACAGGTATAATTAAGAAGTTAAGAGGAGATATTAAAAAAAAAAAAAAAAAAGAGCTAGAGTGCTAGCTAGATGTAAAACTCTAAGATATCCCACCTCTCCATTTCCCCATTTCCCTATTTTCCTTCAACCCTCTTTTAATCTATTTCCTTTTCATTGTGTCTCACTATTTTGTGTATTTTTCCCCATGTCTCTCATAAAGGAAAAGACACTGTAGTTTCAGTAATGGAAATGCTGTTCTTCTTCCATAATCTCTCTGATCTGAAATAAAGGCAGGATAAAATGCAAAGCCACTTCCTCAACTTTCTGTTTAGTTAGTATCTTATGTCAGACAAAAATCTGAGAAGGACAAATAGGAGGGAAAGAGGCAGTTTCCCACTAGGGGTATAACATTATATTCAAAGAAACACAGATGCTTGCATATTGAAAATTACATGTTAGCAGTATAAATTTACTAAAGATGCAGACTTACTTTAGTTAATGAAGAGTTGACAGGTCACAACCAATGTTAATGCTAATGTTAACTTAACTGATGCAAACACAGATGTCTGCAGTAGTGCTGAAATTTCACATTATGAGATGAACACAATGACCTGCAGTGACTCTGTATTTTCTTGTTTTGGGAGACCCGAAACTGTGTTCATTTGCTAAATATTATCTATTTGAACAACAATGCTATGCTAATGTATGAGCCATAGTATCTGGTTTTCCGCCAGTTGTCTTTAAATCACCAGTATGAGTGTAAATAAGAAAAGCAATGGAAGATACCTTAGACTGAAAATGATGAATCAATCCTGTGCTGTTTGTACCATTTACCATCAACAGTCAAGTAAGGCAGATCAAGCTGGCTCTTTTCATGGCTATCACAATTGATGCCAATTACAAGAGCCAGCAGCACCGAGCCTGCATGTTGGCAAAGCAGGTAGCTGACAACACCTCATCAGGTCCCATTAATGTCCTGCCAAGTCAGATGAAGGGAGAGACTTACCAGCCTCATGAAATTCACTGGCGTGAATGAAAATACTGCTGGTTACATTTACAGAAAAGCTTCCAAGGTCAGTTAGGATAATTAATCCATGGGAACTGTAATTAACTGTAATGTACCTAGAATTTTAGATGAACACAATAGATTTAAATTTTAAATTAGTAAGCTAAACTTTTATGGGCTGTGTTCTGAAAAGAAAAACAATCTGCTTCAGTTTAGATTGAGAAAGCAGCCGACAAAATCATAGCACCTGGACATTCTAGTCCGAAACTAAGGTATTTACATGTAAAAGCTATAATTGCTATTAAACTGGAAATAAAATACATTCACATTCAAAGCCTGGAGGATAAGGTGGCTAACACTAACCCTAAGCCAACATTTGATTTCACTCCTTCTTTTCCCCCACATTCTTCCTGGAGTAAGAATATCTGTCATATTAACAGTTAAAAACAACTAAGCTTTTTTCATCTAAAACATTGTTCTGTTGTTTCCAGTTTAGCATTCTGTCGTCTGTTTGTACATTTCATGCAACATAATCACTAGAATGCTGTGGCAGGTTACACATAATGCAATTACACAAAATCTTTAATGGAGTCACAGACAAAAGGTCATTTCATTATCAGTCAATATAATGAAGTTATTAAATATGCTCAGAGATGATGCAGCTGGTGTAGTTTGTCCACTATGACAATAATGCAGTTGATATATTAATAGTAAGTTCTTAGTGCAGGATGTATAATTATCAGTAAATGACATTTTAACTACTACTACTACTACTACTACTACTACCACTACTACTACCACAGGAGGGCAAAGCAGGAGCTCTCAAAAGTTGACAATCATGTGAAAGAGGGACTTCTTATCGTTGCTGTGCTAAGGTTTTCCACCCAAGGCAGCTGGCAAAGGAAGGAGCCCTCAGCTGATATGAGATAGTGGTGCTGAAAGAACATGTGCTCTGCCATTCCTGTCTCACTCTGCCAAAGGCATTCCCTTCAGACTACAGACACTATCCATTGCATTACAATCTAAAAAAGCATCCACAAAACCACAAGCATCCAATCATATGTCTTAAGGCCACAGCACAAACATGCTGTAGCTCCTTGGAATAAAATGCATGCCATCATATACTCGTTGTTGGCTGTCAAGGCCAACTTTCTCACACTGTGTACAGACTACTAACAGTCAATCTAACAACATCCTCCAAATATCATCTGCTATAGGATTAGAACACAAAACAATCTAAGAGAAAACTACTTGACAGGGCAGAGTGTGTGTATGTTGTTCTACCACATCCTAGAGGTGTTGTATTGGATTCAGAACCTGGGCCTCATTTATAAAACAGTGCATAGGATCCATACTAATGCACACAATCGTAAATGGCACACACAGAAAGTAATCACAAGCTTTTATAAATCACAATTAACTTGGAAATGTGCACACTTCGGCGCGCCTCATGCTCCACCCAAGAAAATACCCACAATTAACCACAAATGATCAATACAAATACCTCATGACAACTGATACATATTACTCCTATGGAGAATAGAGACCACACAGTGGTACGCTCAGTGTGCCTGACAGCACAATTGTGTTTAATAATTTAACACACACAAAAAAAACTTATGAATCACATATATGTATACACACACACACACACATATTTTCAATTTCTACAATCTTTCTACAGTTCACCACCTCACTATGTGTGATGTTTTTACATACGTTGGAATTTCCATACATTTGCGCACTATTTCACAAGTTTTGCGTGGGAAGTGGCAAATTCCTCTTTCAGGCTCCATCTATGCAGCTCTGAGCAATGACGCCACCGGTGACTGTGGAGGCCAGAATTTATTGTCACGTTCCTAAAACCAGTTTGAGAAGACTTTTTGCTTTGTGACATTGTTCAACATTATGCTGGAAGAAGGCATCAGAAGATTCTAGCCCTTAAGGGATACACATGGCCAGCAACAACATACAGATAGGTTGTGGCATTCAAACCATCATTGATTGGTATTAAGGGACCAAAAGTGCTAAGAAAACATTCCCCATGCCATTACACCACCACCAGCAGGCTGGACTGTTGTCACAAAGCAGGTTGGGTCCATGTTGATGCCAAATTCTGAGCCTACCATCTGCATAGTTTAGCAAAAATCCAGATTTATCAGACAACAGTCCAGTTTTGTGCCTGCTCATGGCTGACAAGTGGAACCTGACGTGGTCTTCTTCTGTTGTTTTCATCCGTTACAGGGTTTGACATGTGCATTCTGAGATGCTTTTTTGCTCACCACAGTTGGTTTCCATTCTGTCAGTTCCAACCCATCTTCATATTCTCCTCTGACCTCTCTCATCAACAAGGCGTTTCCATTCACGGAACTGGAGCTCACTGGGTGTTTTGTTTTTTCACACCATTCTAGACACTGTTGTGCATGAAAATCCCAGGAGATCAGCTGCTTCAGAAATATTCCACCCTGTCTCGCACCAACAATAACACCATGGTCAAAGTCATTGATGTTTTGTGTGAGCATTAAGTGAAGCTCCAGACTTATGCCTGTATGATTTTATGCACTGCACTGCAGCCACATGATTGACTGATTGGATAATGGCAAGAATAAGCAGATGTGCAGGTATTCCTAATAAAGTGGTCAGTGAGCACACGTCCCACTTGACTACCTTGGTTAGACTCATCAGTGTGTGTGGACAATACCAATGAAGACTATAGCAAGGAAGCAATCGCACTGCAGATTTGTGTTTTCACACATCACATCAAATTCACTTTGTGCATAACCCTCAGCAACTACATGGAGATGGAAAAATAAGACTGTCTGTTCTCATATTCTGCGTCTGTGCTGACCTGCACTGCCAGACAGGACAGCCCTCAATAGGACTGAATAGTCTGCATAAACAGCTAACTGCCCAGGTCTACTACTTCTAGTGTGTACTGTATTCATATTAATACATATGGATATTTGTCCTGGCCTTTATCAATTCTAGTTTAACTCATTGAAACACATAAATCTTGTTTTATTTCTTTTATTACTATTATTTATGTGATTTTATTATGTTTGTTTAAAATCATGGAATTAAATTTTCTCTGAAACTTTGGTGCCACAACTGCAAGATTAAATGTTTCCATAATGCTACAGTAAGCCTTGTTGTATTGCGCCAATCTATATTGTATTACCATGATGTTACACTAACCCAGAAAACACTTTACACTTTACATAATGCAGTAATCTCCCTGAAGCACTCTTGCGTCTTACATGCACATGCATGCATGTAAACAGAACACAAATATATGGCTCAGAACACAAAAATGTTCATACCATCACATCCTGACAGTGTAGCCATCGGTAACATGTGCACATGCATTCATTTCACAGCTCTACTATGTTATTCTGTATGTTGACTTTGGACTCTTGCTGCCTTGTAGCCACAATACATACTAATCCACTCTTCCTCTCACCACTAAACCTTTCCTGAATTACAGCATTGTCCTATTGTGCATGTCCTGTTATAAGCTCTGCTAACTCCCTCAGATGTGTGTGTCTGTGTGTGTGGGTGTGTGTGTGTGGGTGTGGGTGTGTGAGCATGCACTGTAGTTTTTTTTTTTTTTTTTTTGGATAATGACAGATAGATGATTTGGAAATGGAACACAAATCAGAGTGACCTTTCTTTACTAGCATTTATAAAGAGAAAATGTCCACTCATTTTCTTTCCTGCACGCACACGTGCACACACACACACACACACACACAGGTCACCAGAAATCAGTGGAATAAATAGGACCAAAAACAACAATATCCTGACGATTAGAGCTGGAACCTTCCAACTAAAGAGGATTTGCAGCTTAACTTTTTAAGATTTAGCTACAAGACTTATGCTCAGGACCATGGTGTAATTGAATAAGACATTTGCATAAGGATTACCAGTACACAGTTCTAATTCTTTTTATTTAATACCACAAAGAGATATTTTCAGTCAAGTGGAAAATGGTAATAAATAACAATGGTAAAGTAAGCACATACTCTCCTTCTCATTGAGATGTGTTTTGAAGGGCGAAGAGAATACGCAAAGTAAAGAGATTCAAATTGTACTATCCAAATATTGTCTCACTACTTGCATTATGATGCCCTAAATGTAACTGCACTATTGTGTAAACATTTTAAGAGCCCCTTCTCGTCTTACACCGAGACAACACAATACCTGAAGTACACAGTTTTCCCCGAAGCTACAAGTACAAAGGCAAGGCTACATTTCACATGCAAGTATATTACAACTTCTCGTTTTGTTGAGATGATCAGCATGAACAAGGATGAGCTGGGAGGGAGGCAGAGATGTGGAGAAAATATAAGGGGCCGTAAAAACAATGAAATGCATCTGCATAAGTTAAATATAGATTTGAAAAAAGCGAGAGGGGAAAGAACTGACCTACCCTTGGTTAAAGTAGAAAAAATGTGGTTACCATTCAACAAATTGAAGTGATAAAAATACAATACTTTTAAAGAGTACTTCAAAAGAACTCTATTCTTTCTCATACCCATTAAATTGTACATTATCGTTTGTCGACTCCATCTTCTCTGTGTTTAGATGCTACATTAAACAGAGACTGAGCTGAGCTGCAGAATGGCAGCACGGTCTGATCAATCTACATTAATATTTCACCGCAAAGACATACACCCTTCTCAAAGAGTAAGAAAGAAAGAACGAGAACAACTGTTCTCCTAATTCACCCATGTCACCTAGCATGAATGAAGACGAAACTCGAGATGTATCTTATTTGATGTAGCCAGACATGGTTTAAATGTTTTTGATGATGGAGATTAGTGACAATGGCCTTACAGCACTCAAAGAAACATCTTACAACATCTTACAGATAGACCCCAGATAGCAAAATTATTTCCCTGCAACTCAAGACCTTTAATGTTGTATAGTCAAAATGTCTGCTTTGAAAAAATACTTATCAAGATCTGTAACAGCCCGAATATCACAAGGAAGTGGACAAATTAAAACAAGACAGTGGCAATGACGATGACAAAAAAATACTTAATTATTATCAATATCATTAATGATTACCATTCGGACGCACTGCCACTAACAATGGTGAATGATTGTATTTCATTGATCACTCAGCTAAACAAACCATACATCTTCCTTTCTGACAAGCTTTCACATATTGTAAGGTAATGAAACCTTTACTACTATCAAAAGTTACTTTCCAAAAAACAAATCTATTCTGACTAAAAGCAGACAGCAGGCAAATATGATGTGTATGCAAAGAATAAAAAGCAGTGCATCATTATTGCAAATAAAGACAGTAAAACAGTAAATGAAAGAAAAAAAAAAACAACCAATATTTACTCCATAGTTAAAAAGATGGTTATGGCAAAGACAGATAAGCCAAATAAAGATAAACATGAGAGAAGTGGGCTGAGACAGCAAGTGAAAGCTGTTTAATAGGTAAATTAAAGCCAGTGTGTGATGAATCCAAGAAGCCTCGGATTCTTAGAGTGAAGATTTTTTTCTTCAAACTGTAGTTTATAGCAATTAGTACACAATAAACACTACGACTTCAGCGTGTGCCTCAAAGTTTAGGTGCACATGTCCAACTGTTTGCCTCCTCTAGTTGAACTAAACATTATTGTATTGTCTGTGGTAATATCAGTGACAGCATTCCTGAATGAGAAAAAAGTATTGGTTTTGGGGATGTTGCAGTCCCTTGTTTATAATACAGGAGGAATCAGAGGAGGTAAAAACTCTTGACTCAATTTACAGCTTCCTGACAGTATAAAAAGGTACAGCTATAAAATACATTCATCAAGCTGGAAACAGGTGGAAAGATATTCAGATATTAGTTGATAGCAACAAAAAGAATGAGAATGCAATGTTGCTGAGGAGAAAAGTAAAAAATAGGTATGAACATTCCTTTGATTGAAGGTCAGCAGTTGGTTTTGAGGGTCTGGAGTGAAGAAAGTGCATGTGTGGAGAGGGCAGAGGAGAGAGAGTGACACAGTAGACTAAAGGAAAAACAAGTGAAAAGCAGAGGGTGAGAGAAAGAGCCTGGAGGGCTGTCCACAGCCAGACAGATCCTAATGATGCTGTCTCAATAACAGCTTCTATTGTGCAAGAGTTGCTGGTTGTGCTTGAGTGTACTATGAAATAAGACATTTCTCTAGAGGTTTCTGGTTTGGAATCATGAGGGAACTGTAATCATATTCATTTCAGTACTAAGATTTAATGTCTGAGATCTTTAGACTCATGGGATACATTCAGCATATATCTCTTATCTAGTTTGATGAATATTAATAATAGAATAGACACATCCAGAGGTGGAAAACACAGTAATGACAATGACTCCCATGAATGCATTACAGCCATGTCACAGGCAGCTTGAAAAGGGTCAAGGCAAATTACGCATAAAAAAAGCAAAACATTTCCCAAAACCTAATTACAGTACCTTACATTGAACCCCTTTAATCTGGATGCTGTAACTATTACAGTGACTATGTAATCAGCACAAAAAAATGCAGTATAATCAATATGCCAGCCTCCTAGCTACCAGTCCCTATGGCATTCATTGCTGTAAATAACAATTAAGTTTTTATTCGACCTGCTTGAGGATACAAATTTGTAAGCTATTATAAAGCTGTGAATTATGTCACATTGGGGGCAGCTGAGATACTAGCACTTGGAGATTTATTAAGAGCCACATACAAGAGTTATACGTCCACTAAGAATACCATGCCCTGAATGGAATTGAAAATGGGAAAATACTTTGCTGCTTATCCTTTTCATAATTTTCAAATTTTGAGGTTTGGACTGTTGGTTGAACAAAACAGATATTGTGAGGAAGCCATTTTGAGAGTTTTTCATTTTCTAAATACTTCCTTCAAGGAAGTGATCCAAATAGTTAAAAAATTGGCTTCACCTCATCTAACTATAATAGTAATACGCTGCATACATATCTATGCATGAATAATAATGCCAGTACGATGTGGCTATTCTCCTGCACCAAGTACTACTACTTGAATATTTGCTTTTCATACTTTCTGTAGTTTTTGTTTGATTGTACTTAAATACTCTCACTTAAGTGAGAACTTGATAATAATAATAATAATAACTTAATTTCAATATTGTGGTATTAGTATTTTTAGAAAAATAGAACATCTGAGTACTTCTTCCACCCCTGGAGATATTGTTGTGAGCAGCCATTTTGTGGTTCATATATTCTAAGGAAAAAGGTTCCCTCCTGAAGCTCATATTGATAGCGGTGATAAAATATCTCTGAGTGAACACTTGCATCAGTCCCCTGGGAAGAATCATGCTAGTTGCTATCGACCCCCCAAACCAAAGTCAGCATAGCTGACTGAGACTCAAGGAGGCATACAGGGATGAACATGTTAGATCTGATACATCAAATATTGATAGGAATGTCATGTAGAGAAACTCCTACTGATTCTTCAGGAAATAGGAAGTCTCAAGCATAGCTAGATGAGATTCTTTGGGTAGTATTTCCAGGTGTTTTTCCTTAAAAGGGGGTCAAAGGCACTCAGGCAGTGAAGGGTTAATCAATGACAGCTGGGGTGTACAACCTCTGCTGAGCCTGAACTTAATGGATTCATTTTCCCAACTCTCCTGAGTGTATGAAAACAGACATTCTGAAGCTCTTTTTAGAAACAACCATGTGGTTATTCTCTCCATACTGCATTCAAATATTCTTTTAATGGAGCAATATAAAAAAGATTAAAACAAAGATGAGTCATCACACTCAGCTTTTGATTTTTCACTAGCAATTATCAAACATACAAGATGATTTTCAATGACAATGCTAATGTCCGAATTACTCGTTTTTTTTTTTTTTCGTTTTGTTTTTTTTTTTTACAGTGATTAGCTGTAAATGACTCTTTTTGCGACACTATGAAGACATGGGACATTGCTAAACAAACAGTGTTATTCTTACAATGGGACCTGCAGTAATACAGTGAGTATTCCTATATATGTCATATTCTTAACTTGCGGTGCTGTGTGAATGGCCAACACAGCCAACTTTAGTTACCTACGGTTCTGACTGTTACCATCTCACTATCACATTTTATTACCTAATGTTGTTTGCACTGCATGAAGTTTCTGCATAAATCATGTCAGAGACCAGCGTTTTAGCCTCGGAAACTGTGTTTCTTCAATCTGCTGTGTGGATGCACATCGGTGTAGTTTAACTGCTGGAAACATGAAACAAAATATAGTCCACTCACTAGTGGAGTGTACATGCTGAGCCTGAAAGACAAGAGAAATAACAAGACTAAGTCAAAACCAAGTATACATCTGGACCACCAATGGTCAAATCCTTATTTTAAAACTGCAATGTTGTCAGACAAAATCACCAAACAGATCTGACTAAAGACTGTGCTATGATTTCACCTATATTTACTGTAATATGATATGAAAACTAAACAGAAAATATTTCTTATTTTCTCTCTCACACAGTCTCCATCTGGGATCCACAGCAGTTTACCCTTTCTTTACCTTCACTTCAGAAATTAACAGACTTACAACAGAGACAGATATTTATTTCTAACTTCAGCTGTTTTTCATGATTGATCACAGCAGCATTTTAGTTTGAATCCTTGTTTTCAGTATCTTACGTTGGCTATGTTAACTTACTGGATTACATCTTCATACTAATACTGAACACTTCCTGTAATCCTTTTTTATATAAATGCTTTAGCAATGCAGCAGGCAGGAACACTTGCCTAATAGGACTTTTATTACTGTGACACAGTAAGCGTAATGTCTCATTTTTGGCTGCTAATGTTATTGTTGTTTACATTGTATTCAGATCTGCTTTCTTTAGCTTAGCTGTGTCTCCCTCCCTCTCTCTCTGCTGGCTCAGCGTCTCATTCCTCTGTCTCCTATAGTCATAATTATACATGTAATGGAAGTAGTTTATTATCTGTATTATTATCTGTATTATTATTATCTGTAATGGAGGTAAGGCTCAGTGTTTTGGAAGCACTCCTCTGCTTCCCTGCAGCTGAGCTGAGAAACCAGAGCACTAGACTGCAGTTCTTTCGACTGCCTGTAACAGGAAGTGTAGCCTTAAGCTCCCAGGTGGTATCCATACACAGCGCAGTCATGTACTAGGTTGAGACCCTGTCCCTGAAAAAAGGGTTCTAAATCTAGTAACAATGCCTTAAGTTGGGTTGGCATCACTGCAGGCTGTAAACACCTCCCTAATAGAACCTGTTTGCACCAGATACTCAAAGTCAGTGGTGCAGCATTGGGTTGACCAATGACAGAAATATGATCTCTCAGTCAGTGACATTCCAGATTGTAGGGCTGGCCCCGTTGTTGCAGTCCAGCCAAAAAGGATAAACTTTGCCCAACCATAATGTATTTCGGCTGTATTTTACTGCATCAGTGAAGTTGGGACCACAAATGTTGCCTCCAGAGCTCTAAATAGAACAGAAGGATTATTTTGTATCACCTGCGGCCATAGACAGTGTGATGCACACTGAGGTCAACTGCAGAGGTAACAAAGGCAACGGTGGGCAAAAACAAGGGAAGAAGAGAATAATCATACAAAGATGTTAACAAAACATTCTCAAAACCTTCTGAAAAGGTTTTCCAGGTTTCAAGTTTATGTGCATATTTCATGTGTTTGGTTGCATCCAACTCAGTGTATTCTGGTTAATTGTGACCAAAACAATGTTTTTAACTAGGGATAGTCATTGTTTACCTTTGGGAACAATATTTTACTGAGATAACCCGATAATCTGTCTTCATTCAGCAAATAAGAGTTAGATCAGGCACATGATAATTAAAGTGATGCGTCACATGACCTCAGCTGTCACATGGCAAGTGGTTATAAATGAGAAGTAGGTCACAAACAGTGATCATTTACAAGAGAAACGACTCCACTGAATAGCTTTAAAATTGTGCCTATGTCACTGTGAAACTTGTGCTATATGCACACACACATTTACATTTTTTGCTCTGAGACCTGTGAATTAACTTACATTGTGAATGTGTTTTACAGATTCAATTGCACTTTGGCCACATTGGTTCATTCAATGATGGTTACAGCTGTGGAGGCAGGCTGCACTGTGCGAGTCAGGCCATTCCAACCATGACGAACACACAATTGGTTTAGACGAATCTGACATGTGGTACAAGATATTATATTAACACGGCAGAGTCTGAGAATAATCCACCATATATTAAGTTCTCACTTTCTCTTTCATTTCTGATGGAAGAGGTTTAATCACAATTTATGAAAAATAAGGAACTAACCATATTAATCTAATATTGTAGGCATGAGATTTAATTATTAATATAGGCCACTACAAAAGTAGTTAGTTGATCCTTACATGTACAATGGAGAGATAATTTTCAAAATAGAAAACATGCAAATATCTGCTCTTACTGATCTCTCCCACTCATTTGTTGATTTTCTTTTTTAGACCCTAAAGGAACAAGATTGAAAGCCACAATCCAGATGGGCACGTGTAGGCAGCTTTGTGACGGGTTGCCAAGTGTGTCAGACAAAGCAACAAACAACACATTACGATTCCACGACAGTGATTAGCAAAGTGTTTAACACCTCTCAGTTATGATGCCTGTTTCTGTAATCAGTGACAGCATATTAAACATCGAGGAGGTGGAGACAAAAGAGAGAGAGGAGAGTGATGGGGCAAGCGAGGAACAAACTATAAGCGCAGATTTGGTACAAACACAGACAGAAAAACAAAAACACAATTCAGAGAATAAAAGGAAAGAGACATTGAGGCCAGAGCAATAAGACAAGAGAATAAATGAGAAAACAGACCAAAAAGCTGAAGGAAGACAGGGGAGGGTGAGTGACAGAGACAGTGGAAGTGAGACTGAGACAGAGAATAAAGTCAACAGTCAAAGAAAGAAAATGCAGGAATAGAGTACAATAAATGCATGGAAGAAAAGGCGGTTTGACCTACAGCAGGAACAGAACAATACTGTGGGAATTCATTTGGTTTTGTGTTGAGTGTAAATGAAAGAACCAGTATTAAACGGCCACAAGAACACATGCACATACATAGGCTACTCACATCTTAACTAAATGTGACCACGGAGCCAGTAAAACATCACGTTCAAAAATAAGTCAAGTAAGGTGGCCCTAAAGCCTTTGTCAAGAATCTGTAGTTCAAAATGAGTATGAAAGGGTGGTACGGTTAGATTAAATTAAAATTTCCTTATTGTATCCCTGCACTTAAAACAGCAGTCATTGTTAGAAATTTATAATTAAGTAATTGCATTGTTTTTTATACTGTAGTTTCTGCAATAATGTCACTGGGCCATGTTGTATTTGCAGTGAACATCACATTCAGCAGACTTGACTTGTCTCTTGTGCCATCATCAACACTTGTTTTTCCTCAAATGTTTAACATAATTTTTCCTGTCAGTTGTACTGTCAAAATATCTTAGCTCTGCATTAAACTTCTTTTACACTCCAGTGCCCTGAAGGAAGCTTTCATTTCACTAGTTCAACATTACACATTGTCCAGTTTGTCTTGTCACAATTTATTTACATTAAACAGTGAAAACTATTTAATATTAAAGAACCCCACACACACACGCACACAAAAACAATATTGCAATATACAAAAATGCAATGTTATTATGTAACTGTCAATATATATTTTCTGTCCTGTCAGGTATAAATAATGGCTTTCCCAAGTAAAAGGGTTCACCCCACAACTGTTCATTCCTGTATTGATTTGAAAGGATTAAAAGAAGAAAGATGAGGATTGAGTTCATTTCTGAATATGTAGGTGGGTGACATGTTGTGAGACAAATATGGCAAGATTGGATGGATTCCAAACAATAGTATCACAAGACATATATGCCCTTGTACTCTAAAGGCTGTAGTACAACGAACTTCACAGCCAAATATATGTGCTTCACTGTTCTATGAATAATTTACAAATAAATGAAGCAATGCAAGATGATAAAGGGAATGTTGATTTGAAATTGTTACGTGTGTGTTACTGTGCAGAATTTTTTGTGTGTGTAGGCAAACGTGTTACTTTAAGTGCATGTGTGCACACTGTAGAACAAACTGCCAATGCTTCGCTGTCTGTATTTTATAATGCAATGAAAAGCAGCCTGCCCATGATTTTTTTGTCAAGGGAAATAATTCAGAGGAGAGAGAAGTACTGCCAGCGAATTATGATGGCACTCGCATGCACACACATTCATGAAGACACATAAGTATACACACCCACACACACTTGCATGTACCCATGAACACAACATGGTCCGGAGATGAGTTCACAAACAAGCAATTTGCTGTGCACGCAAGTTTAGACAGTATGCACACCGTTAAATGCATGAACATGCTCACACACATCCATGCCTGACATCGTCACACAAGTACAGTGCATACATAAAAACACATTTTATGCACATTCATGGCACCCTTTGCTCCAGTGAGACACAGTGCAGATTGCTGGAAGACTAAAACAGTATTTGTGTCAGCAGAGAGACAGCGAACAAGAGAATGAAAGAAGCAGAGAGGGGGAATAGGGCAGCCTCAAATATTCACTCTACTTATTCACTCTACTGCAAGAATGTAGGAAGTATAAAATGGATGAACACCCCACGAAGACACTTAAACCCCCGTACTGCATATACAACCCATGCCATAGAAATGTACAATCATACACGTGCACACACACAAACCCACACACACACAAAACTGACAGCCATGCTAGTCATTGGCAAGAAAATTCCACTTCCCTTTGAAGTTTCTCTCGTCATTACCATGATTACATAGACCTACTGCACACCAAGCATTCTTCCCAGATGAGAGTCACTGCACACAAATGGTTTCACTCGACTGAATCTCACTGTTTGTTCAACATGTTTGTATATTGCACGTCTCTGAACAGTCATTGCCAAATAGTGTGATTATTTCCTCAGTGTGTTGCAGTGGGCTTGAATTGTCCCCTCTCTTGTTTTGAAATATTTTTAATACAGATCCCCATTGCATGTACATCTCATACTGTATGCAAGCACAGTAACATATAATGAGCATCTGCAAAACTGTGTTACGTGACATTGTTTCGATTCTGTAATATGAAAGGTTTTTCTGGATCTAGTTCAGGTTTGACTGTTCTGTTATTGAAACAACTTCTAAATCTGAATCCTGGCAGCTGTTATATGCCAAATGAAAAGCAAACATCCAGGCAATGTACATCCTCTATAACCAGCTAGCTTTTCTGTCCTTAATATGAAAACAGCTTTATTTAAAGACATTGTCACAAGTACATGGCCAATGCAAAGCATGCTCACAGAAGTTGTTTAAGTTCATCTCCACAAAAAGCAGCCTGACACTTGTTTTAGCGAACAACAAAGGTTCTTGTCCTCAGATGACATTAAGTATGTGTGACTTTGCGTGTGTTGACTGGATAAACACAAACACACAATCATCCGGAAACAAGGGCCTGTGTTGTACAAGTCCTTCCCTGGCCATCTGGTCTGTTCTACCTGCATCACTGACTGCTGCAGTGAGATGAAGCACCTTCGGCAGAGCTGGGTTGTCTCTCCTCAGACAAGCAATCATACTTCTTCTCACAGCTACCTGTCAGTCCATCTCAACCTCAGAAACATACACACACACACACACACACACACACATTCTCTCTTTCCCTCTGTCTCTGTGGCCTGGTTAAGGGTTCTGCCTCAGTGACCAGGTACAGACATCAGAGCTGCTGTCTGTCGCTTTTCCTCACAAGAGGATGCACAAGAGTCTCCAGTATCACAAAAAACATACACAAACCAGACACACAGTACACCTCTGTGAATCCCATTTACACATACACGCAAATAAAACTCCAGTGTTCATGCACACAGAAATGTGGGGTGCCAAATCTTCCCAGTCAAAGATAGCATAGACCAGCACAGCTGCCAACATTCATAGATACACAACTCAAAAGATAGGAAGCATTTAGTGCACACTGCCTAGCCCCCACCCTTCTGAACTGGTGCATAACAGCAGATTAAAATACATGTGTGCATGCATCACGCAAACAGAAGCTGATAATAAAGAGGAAGCGCTGTTGACAGCTGTGAAAGTCGTAGACAAAACCAGGTAAGGAGAGCTATTCACTCACACTAAGATCTTCTGAAAATCTTCTCCATGGAAAAGACTAGAACAGCAAAACATGTATAACAAACAACTGCACTAGAGCTGGAGCTGTAATAAAATGGATCTCAGTGGACCTCGGTAATTAGTCTGATGTCACATTCATTGACCCAGTTTTGGGACCACACATGGTTTGGTTTAGTCAATTCTTTACAAATACACACACTGAACAGATAATGATAACATGAACCAGGGTATCTTCCACTCACATACAACTGTCCTCCTTTCTGCAGAGCATCAAGCCTTTAATGTTTTGTGAAGTCATTGAGTGAAATGTCTTTTTTTTTTTTTTTATAAATCACTGCAGAGGCAACACCGTCTGTTAGACCAAATCCCTCCACAGCGTCTGGTTTTCTGTGTGCTCTCCTCCATTCTGCATCACTCTCCGCATTCCTACATTGTCACAGCAAGAGAGCACTCGAAAAGTGTTTCGTTGGTGCTTTAAACACAAGTTATCAGTAATGAATATAAACCTGAAATGGTTCAACAAAGTTCTTGGTTAGACAGTTTTAGTAAAAACACCAAATGGTAAAAACTCAGCGATGTCTGATTTACACACAAAGTGCTCTCAAATGCATCTGTTCACTTAATGTCCTTCACAAATTCCACAAAGTACTGCAAGAGCAATGAAGCCCATTGAGTCTTGTACTATGACTTCAGGTGCAATAATATAGGTAGAGAATTCAAGCAGGACAGATTTTGCAGGACACGATGCAAGGAAAACACGAGATCTTGCCAAAAATGTCTTCGTATTTTATTGATTTTATTGATCAAGAAGTAGCACAGACTTACTTACGTACAATTTTATCACCTGTGCCTATGCTGCGGTAGGTCTAAGAGCAATTAGAAGAGACAGAGACCATAACTATGTATGGCATCTATAACACATGGCTGCAATACATAAAGACATTGTGCCACATGTGCACATGTAACTATCTCCTATTCATTCCAATATTTTGTGTGCTTGGCATTTGAAATGTGTTTACAACTCTGGATGATATTAATCTGTAGGCTCAGACCAAGCTCTAAAACTCATAAGTACGGCCAGGACAAATCTAATAAACTGTATCTCAGTGATTCCATCAAAGTGGTGCCTGAATGTGCATGAGGGAGAGGGCAAGAGAGAAAGAGAGAGGGAGAGAGAGTAAGAGATTATTTGAACCAAAGTGCACCAGGCTCGCTCACTGGCTTCTTTCCCTCATCTCTGAAGCATGGTGAGCCAGTGGTTGCTCTGGCACAGCATGGCTAAAAACCAGTGTGACTCCAAGGTGAGGACTTAATCTGGCTGCATAAATAACAAAGACTTTCTAAGTGCAAGTAATCGGGAACACACACAACCATGCACACTTCGACACTCTGTGTGCATGTGTCTCTCTCACCAGCACACACGCAAAATCAAGACACACGCAGAATCCATACGAACCGCCCTCATAAACCAGAGGGCCATTGCCATTCAGCACACGACACAGTGAGGGCCAAGAGGCAAGCGAACTCCCCCCTTCCTTCTGCATGCTGATCATTAGAGAGAGAAAGAGGGAGGTAGACAGAGAGAGAAATGGAGAGAAAGGGAGGGGGGGGACGAGTGCGGCAGTGGTGCCAGCTCCCCAGCAGTTCAATCACATTTAATGCCTGGACAGAGCAAGATGAAAACGTCTGCTGGTCACTGCTGTTAGCATCACCGAAATAATGGCAACTCTGGTGCAGGATGGCACAGGTTTTCAGTACTGAAAGCTAAAAATGGAAGATGATGACGGCACAAAGTCTGCTTTCTCTCCCTTTGTTCCCCCTGGTTTCTCTGTCTTTTGCTTTCTCTCTTCCATCTTTTCAGCCTTTGATATACATCTCTCTTTGCCCATCTATCTCTCCCTCTCTTTCCCTCGTTCCATCTTTAGCGGCAACAAAGAGATTAAAGGGGGATTACTTCTGACATGTCAATGTGATGCGCCTGCTGGGTATAGTACTTTTTTTTTCCTTTCTCATGCAGTGCTAAGTCAATATGATGCACACACACGCACACACAGACACGTCAGCATTGTATGAGTTGGGGGGAAGAGGCCATGAAAGAAATTCTTCAGGGGTATTAATTATCTTCTCTAGCAAAATCCAATATTCTTGCATGAAAAAAACACTGAATTGTTAGTGTGCCCTCTACTTCCTTTAGACAATACCACCTTTTGTGAGAAGTAAGAACAGCAAGTCATAACATTCTTTCCTGTACTTGTTTCCACTGTATCGACACCCTCTTTTATCTGCCGTTTCCCAGGTCTGTTGAAAAAGCATGGATAAGGAGGGAATGGTGAGGGATGGTGTGGAAGAGATGGGCAGAATGAGAAAAGTGAGGTATTGTTTTTGGGGGTGATAACCTTTTGTTGTGATTCAAAGTACTTGCGGCTAGCAGGGAAATGAACTATTGATTGGAAATAAGGTGTAGGTAGAGAGAGAAAGAGAAAACAAGACACAAGGACTGAAATCACACCAACCACCTAAGCACCTACACTGCTCCTTTGTCCTCACACACAGGCACATACATGCACACATACTTGTTTATACAGGGGGAAAGTAACCCCATACCAAACCACTTAAGAGGAGTTGTAACTAACCAGGAACCAACTATACATTGCTGTATGTATACTATACAACTATATATTGCTGTGTGTGGAAACCACACACTTGCATGGTTTCCACAATAGGGTTAAGGAGGAATAGTTAGTTTTTCTTGTTGTCCTTGTCATTAAATTTGTTACTCAAAACATATATCTGCGATTTGTATGGATTATACTGCAAACGGGAGGTGATTTGAGAGCTGTTACCTCTGTAAATCCCATGTTTGCACAGCCCATTGTTTCGCACTGACTGTTGCGATAAAGCGCAGTACAATATATCTATCCATCTTTATGTTTACCATTCTCTTTCTATATAAATACAGATCGACAAATAAACACAGACACTGAAGGCTATCATAGAGATGTATCTGTTTGTTACTGAACATAAAGTCTACATGTGCAGTATTTTTGAGCACTACAACAGTGAAAACAATGTTACAGACTTACAGCACATCTTAATATCAACTTGTTTTATGCATTATTATACCAATACATCAAAAACCTCAAGTAAACTCAATCTCAGGAAGTCTATACTGAGAGCCAGTAAAAACTACAGAATAGTAAACCTGGATAAACAAAACAGAAATTATTCAGTGTGCATATAGAGAACTTTAACCCAGATTCAGCAGCTGACAAGAACTTTAGTGTTTCAGTGCTATATAATTGCAAATCCCCGTCTTAGACTTTGTAAGCCTAAGAAAAGTCTCACAACCAGGGGGTTTTAGTCTCATTGCTAACACCCTCATCTACAGAAACTTACAAGCAGTGAGCAGGTTAGGTTCCAGTGTCTTGCTGAGAGACACTTGCAGAACATGTGGTTGCTGCTGGGATCAAACCATCCAGTCACAGGGTGATCTGTCTAACCAGTGAATTACACAGACACCCCTGTAGGAGCAGTACAACAACCCACAACCCTGTATGCAGGATGACTGTTGAGCATGAGTAACTACAATATGTCAGCAGAATCCCACTGTTTTGCACTGAAATTCTGTAACCTAATTTGAATATCTTTAAATAAAAAATCATGACATTTGGTAAGATAGTTAAGCTACTGATTCAAAACTAGTAATATTCAATGTTGAAATTTAGACATGGTTTGATTGCCATAGCAGCCACATTTCGCATTGTCTGCAAATGAGATAATACAGCATGTATTCACTGTCAGCTTGACCCGCACAAATCTTATTCATTTGGCCATGCTGCTGTTGTATATTTGATATGGAACATCAGCTTGGTCTCCAGCCCATCGAAGACCTAGACCTGATCCAGCTCTTGGCAAATTGCGGTCAGGTAGCTGTTCAACTGGCCTGGACTCAGCTCTGTAAATCAGCTGCCCAGGGTCTAAATGGATCCAACACACCAGCCCCTCCCATCCCCTGGCAGCATAATGCAGTGAGTTAGATTGGTGTGTGACGTGTTACATATGTGGCCTAGTGTCCATATGTGTGAGTGTGTCTGATAAAATATGGATATCATCTGGGCCATACACTGTGAGGTAAAACAGGTCAGCATGGACAGGTGCTTATATCTCTGTGTGTGTGTGTGTGTGTGTGTGTGTGTGTGTGTGTGTGTGTGTGTGTGTGTGTGTGTGTGTGTGTGTGTGGTCATTACTCTCACTCACGCACCTACACACTGCCCTCTCTGTTTTCTGTCGCCCATTCGGGGGCCACCGCGTTGTGCAGTGATTGTATGTGCCCACCATCACCACCTCGCGTCCTCATCTCATCCTGCAAGACACTCTCTCTCTCTCTCTTTCTCTCTCTCTTTCTATCTCTCCTTCCTCTCTCTCCCCCGCAAACTGTAGCCGGAGCCGGAGGTGCCGCTACAGCGCCTGAAAGAATACGCTCCCTGATGTCGACATCACACTCAACACAACAGTGCCACACTTTGCCGGTGGTGGTAGAAGGCAGAAAAGACGTTAGGGCATAAAACGTTTTTTTTTTTTTTTTTCCCTCTCTCCTGGCACTGCAGCAGCTCGCGACGGAAGGTGGTAATGCCATTATGCTTCGGGAAAATCTATAAGCAGAAAATCTGCCGCCATCCTAGGAGACATCAAGCCATCCCAAACCACCTGTTTTTCCTGCATCATGCGCGCACATAGCCATTGTTTAATTTGAAAGACATGGAAAACGTTGCACTATACAAGTGCAGTCCCTTTACGTGACACTGTCCGCCGCCATCGATCAATTTATATGACAAGGAATGATATTAAACACTTGGAATAAACAACTATGTGCAGTTTGAGGCTCATCCCATCCATCCCATCAATTGATGCCCAATAATCCCAAAAACTCAAATGCAAACTTCACTTGAAATGATGTCAGTAATGGCGCATGACAGACCTCTGGTTCTTTATTTTTCCAATAATATGAACAAGTGCCCAAAATAAATAAATTTTCATTTGAAGTATGGTGTCTACATCCTGAATGCCACAGTTCACATTCATAGGAAAAGCCACCGAATGCCACAAGGACACAAAGAAATTCGGCGATTTAAACAGCGCAGCGCACACGAAGGCTGAAGCCTCCAACGTGTCTGCTGAGAGACGCACACTGAGCTTTACTGTGGCTGCGAATTACAAGAGGAAAAGCGCAGTAACTCACCGATGTGGATGATTGAATCCGAGAGCACCGACCTCCACTCCTGGCCCCAAAAAACGGCGATCAGCAGCATAGCTGAGATAACTTTCATGGTGTCCAGATATATTTCCCCCCCCCAAAAAAAAGCAGAGAAAACACAGCTCTGAGAGTGAGCGCGATCAGAGTTAAAATCCCGAGAACCGAAGCTTTTTTTTTTTTTTTTAGTCCATCTGTATGGCGGTCAAGGAAATTCCCTGTAATCTGTGCCTCAATATGTTCTTCACTTGACGTTGGAGAGTGATGCTTGTCTGTAAGAGGAAAATCAGTAGAGATTCCCGGGTAGTCACAGACTGTTACCCTGCTGAAATTCCTCCCAACATTAAATCATATTCTGGGGCGAGCAGAGAGACGCTGAGCCGCAGAGAAAACAAACCGCATCCAAACGCCGACGCGTTAAGGCGAGCTGGGGGGCTGGATGATGTGGCCGCTCGTTTAAAAGAATAAATCTGGAACCATTCAATAACGTCGGGGGGGTGGTGGTGGTGCTGGGGGGGGGACCTAGTTATCTTGAAAAGCAGGTCCTGTTATAATGACCCGAGAATCCCAGCCTTTCAGACCTGACGACGCAGTTTCCCCCCTGCACCAATCACCAAATCACCAGCAGCAGCAGCAGCAGCCTCAGCCTCAGCCTCAGCGGACCAAGCCAACGCCAAAACTTCCATTTTCCCAGGGGCTTTTTATTCTCCCTTCACTTGGCCCCTCTTTGAATGTCACCACCGTCAGAACACACAGATGAAGGCAGCGACTTTAGTTAGAGTGGAAAGAAATACAAAATGATGAAAAGCCTTGTCACATGGCATCACCACGGAGGGGTACCATATTCCAAAATTGTCTCTAGTTTCCAATAGAAATGAGAGAGAGCGAGTGAGAGAGAGAGAGAGAGAGAGAGAGAGGGAGCGCAGGATGGATAGGGCTCTTAAACGTATGGCTAATGAAGGGAAGCTCCAAAGCCACTGTTCTTCTCTGCGTCAGGAAGGGGGGGGGGGGAAGTGGGCTAGGCTATCTGGAGAAAAATGAGCCGAGGATGCGCGCCAACGACACTCCGCGGTCCGCACTCCGTATGCGGGTACTCGGCTCACACGTTGGCTGGTGAAGAGGAGGTATGCCGCGTCCGTGTGGAAGAGAGCGGGAGGAAGGGGAGGCGGAGGCGGGGGGGCAGAGAGAGAGAGAGAGGAAGGAAGGAGAGAGATAGGGAGGAGACCCAGGAGAGAGAGAGAGAGAGAGAGAGGGAGGGAAAAAAAGAGAGAGGAAGAGGCAGCAACTATGAGTAGCAGCAGTCGCCAGCCGGACGCGCTCCTACTGTCTGAGAGGCAGAGATGAGATGTGCCTCTCAGGGCAGGCGGAGGATGCAGTGGGGTGTCTAACAGGCAGACAGGCAGGCAGACAGGCAGGCAGACAGGCGAGGAGAGGTCTCATCTGCCAACCTCACTTCAAACCCGCTGTCTACCTCTCACTTCAACAAGAGCCGGCGATCAGGTTGCCAGTTGGTTACCACCCTTGATGTATAAGGCTATTTGGGTCATGCACTGAACAGTGATTCCATTTTTTTTTTTAATTAGCAACTTTTGTCATGGACTTCATCCTGCTGCTGTGTGATTTGAGGAGAGCTCTGTGTCACTCTACCACAGAGTGGTTACATTGTTCAATTTACTGACATCAAATACTGGGACAGACTGCTTTCATTTTTCATACCTTCCCCTTTATCTGCCCATCACGTCAATTCCTCTCATTAACAAACCTGTTTTCTTTCCCTGTAATTATTCTCCCATTCTTCTGTCCATCTATTATATCCACTCCCCCCCCTGTGCTTTCATCCATTTATCCATTCCTGCCTTCCTGAAGGGCTGGAGTCCACAGGGTTCTTCTTAATCTGCCCCAGAACTTGGATTAGGGATTAGGAGGGCTGGAAGCCTCAGGCTTCCAGTGGAAGGACTGTTTTGTACGCATTCAAGGAACGGGAGATTAAACTGACAGTGATACTGATGCTGTGAAAGCTGCTCTCACTTCTCCTTTCTTGACGCTATTGATTTATTATTAAATGTTTATATAACCACTCACGTTGAAGGGGAACATCTCTTGTTCAGCGAGTGAGCTGTATCTGAAAATACAGAGATAAGAAAAAAGCAAAGGTATTGTAAACAAAAATACTTTGGTGGATGAAAACAAGATAAAATACTTGCAATGTCCAATGCTGTGTTTGTATTAAAATAAAATACAAGACATGGTCTGGAGATCAGCCACATTAAAGAAATGATTGATTACTGAACACAGACCTTAAAAAATGCCTTTTATTCTTTCACTTCATAAAGATTGAAGAGGTTTTGGCTTTTCATGTGTTTAAAACAAAATATTTTTCGATAGGTTTTCAATTTTATAGTATAGATCAGGTGAAGACCTTTACAGACCTTTGATTAATATAAATGAACTTTTCATTCCAATGGGAAATCAAAACATATATATTCACAATCCTTGAATTTATGGTATATATTCCAACGCAAATTCCTGCTTATAAATCATTGTGTCATCATAAACTTTAATTCACTTTCTGGCAGAAATACAGCTTCATAAAAACCATTTAGAGGTTTGCATTATTCAATGACTAATTCATAAAACAACATCAACAGAGAGGGCTCAACCTTCTGTTAAATGAATCAGAGTTTGGTGTCATGAAATAATCAGTAAGAAAAACTGGATTCTCCTGCTCATTGTGAAGCCTCCAGTAAAGCAAGACCTTGGATATAATGTTCAAATTTCTAACATGTTGGATAATATAAGGACTTCTGCTAAAGAAGGAGCTGGAGAAAGTGTAACCTTGAATGGAACTCGATGATTGCATCCCTTCAAAACACACTTTGTGGATTTCTGGAAATCTCCTATTTCTGTTGCAAATCTTGCACCAGATGGGCACTGGAAACTCAGACCTCCAGATCTATCCTGTGTTTTGGCTGTGGATTGATCCTTCACTCTAATCCCCCTATCAGTGGTGAACTGGGTGCTCAGGACTGTGTGGATACAGATGAGTTGGTTTGGATACACTGACTGTAATGAATACACAACACATGTAGTGTCTGGCAGTGTAGTATAGACAGCATAAGCTTCTGGTTGGGCATTAGTAGGTTATCAATATCTATCAGAAATTAACTAAATATTATTAAATAGTGATATTTAACAATAACATTCATTTTAAAGTTCATCAGGGCACCGCCCCATTCAGGGAAGGATAGTTAATATTCATAAAATCTCAAACTATTATACCAATTTGAAACTTTGATTAATAATTAAATCAATAACTAATAAGGATTTGGAGTTCTGCAGAGTAGAGGTTGGCAGCATTCACTCTTATGCAACAAAAAATAGACCAGAAGGTATATGGTAAGGTATTCATTTAAAAGATAGCAAAAGCAATAACACAGTGCATGTGTGTGTTTAACAGACAGAAAGAAGAAATTGACTGGTTCAAAATGACCACTAGGACCATACAGCATGTGGGGTAGACAGAGAGTGTTTCTTTGTTTAAGATAATTCATGTAGGCTAAAGGAAGTCATGATCAAAAGGGTATCAGCAAGATGCAAGACGTAGTACTGGATGAGCTACAGGTTCGTGTGAACTTAACAGTGTGACTGACCAACAACTTAAGCAGACATCACAGTCAATGTAACTCTCCATGGAAAAAGACTTCTGGTGTGTAGTTTTGAAGTGGAGTGTAGGGCTGTCTAGCTGGTGGGCTCTGTGTCTCTGAGGAGGTTGCTGGGTGCTCGCTGGTAGTGAGAATGGTTTGTCTGTATATGTCAACTCTGTGATAGACTGGTGACCCATCCAGGCTCTAACCTGCCCTTGTCCAGTGTCATGTGGATTGGCTCCAGAACCCCCCCCCCCCCCCCTTTACTGACAATAAGGAAAATGGTTCCCACATTATAACAATAGTGTTATCTACTGTATTATCATTTACCTCTCTGTTTACCTCCTCATTTGAGAATATGGTCATCTTTAAATGAAAACGCAATAGTCCCAACACATAGAAACTCTCATTTGGGTAAGTTTTTTACTCCATTAAAGCCTTCCAGCAATGTTTCATTTTTTTGTCACTGTCTAGAGCACTCTTCCCTGGGGAATCATCATCACCACCAGCAGTGAAACATTGTCAGTTCTCACTACAGTTAATAATTGTAAACATTAAATGGCAAAATATTCTTTGTTTTAAAAAAACAAATGAAAACAATGGAAGTGCAGTCACACAAGCCTGTCTATGCAGCACATGCAGTGAGGCTTAAGAAAATATTCAGACCCTTTTATTGTGATGGAGATTTAATTTAAATTGATAAAACTAACAGTTTTGTTGATCAATCTACACTTAGTTAAAACATATCTTTGGACATTTTTGCACATTGATTTAAGGGTCTATTAACAAGACTTTAAACAATAACATAGCAGCAACCATTTTCTGTGTATAGACATAGTGGAGTGAATGAAGTAAAACTTGTCTGTTCTATGTTTTGATAACTGGGACTTGACACACGCACATTCATGCACGGCCCCTTTATGTGTAAAACACTTTGAGCGCACACGCACAAGATGGCACAGTGCACTATCAAGCATCCAGGTGAAAGCAACCTTTCAGCATTTCCTCCGTGGAAGAAACCATGATTTTTGTCTAAAAAAGCATCCCAAGAAAGACAGAGATAAGACCAGAGCACAGTCAATACAGGCTTTGCATCTGGGTTTGGAGAGTGTATCCCATTCTTCTCGGCAGATACTCTCAAACTGCATCAGATTGGATGGGGGGTGTCTGTGAGCTGCCGTTTTCAGGTCTCTCCACAGTTCTATGGGGTTTAAGTCTGGACTTTGGCTGCACCACTCAAGGACAATGGGAGATTTGTCCTCAAGCCACTCCAGCGTTGACTTGGCTGTGTGCTTCAGGTTATTGTCATACTGAAAGATGAACCATCGCCTCAGTCTCAGATCACATGCACTGTGAAGCAAGTTTTCTTCAAGGTGCTCTCCATATTTGGCTGCATTCATCCTTCCCTAAATTGCAACCAGTCTGCCTGCCTCTGCCCCTGACAAGCCCCCCATAGCATAATGCTGTCACCAACATGTTCCACTATAGGGATGGCAATAGCCAGGTGATGAGCAGTGATCGATGTTTGCCAAATACACTATAGAGTTCCCAAAGAGTAACATTTTTGCTTCATCAGACCAGAGAATACTTTTTTTCATGCTGTTGGGACCCTTTAAGTAAAGTAATATGCAGTGAACGAAATATGAATAACAAAAATATTAAGATTAAATGGCCTTAAAAGTCTGTGAGCTCCTTCATTCTTAAATGGCTGCTACCCTTCATTTATGCCAGCTGGTAGAAAAGTCACCTTGGAAATGTTGAGGGCTGCATGAACGAAAAGGAGATTATATCTGGGTGTCAGTGGATTTATGTAAAAGCCATTTCAAGAGGTTACAAACCTAAAAAGATCCAAAAACATACTTGTAACATACAAGTAAAGACACATACATGCCTCAGAAGAGAGTAATTCTGGTTGCTGGACAGCTTTTTAGTATGCACTGCTATCTCTCAGATGCATTGTCTGTCTTCGGGGCAAAAGAAGATGGAGGTCTGTATTCATGTGGTCATGGCTGTGTATGTGAGTTAATATCAGATATTTTGCACTTTGCAAAAAGCAATCATGTCTCTCTTTCTATGTCGCAGCTGAAGCCATTAAGCGACTAGGTAGTAAAAGCCAACATTACTGTCGGAAGCCTGCTATCATGAGCATGTGTCCTCTGTGTTAAGTCTGTTTGTGTGTACATGTATGTGTGCTGTCCAGAATGTGCCTCCAAACAAAAGACCAGACAGAAATTATTAAGGCAGCGTACCATCAGACACTTTCAAATAGCTACCAATAACCCACAGAGATGAATTATGCTCACACAGAAAACAAAAGACAACAAAGATCAACACAAGTTAATATTTGTGTATTCATAAACAAAACCAAAGCGGCAACTTTTTTGGTTTTAACTTTCACTGAAGAACAAGGTTGACATGTGTTGTTCCTTCTGATTGAAACAATATTAAATATATTAATAGGACACACAGCTTGCTCTGGTCCACAAATGATCCCTTTTCTTTCTGTGTGCTGACAACAGTAATACTGCCAACCAATACTTATCTGACACTTGCAAACACATTACACAGTTCTCTTTGAACCACAAGTGCAATTAGGAGTATATTGGTGAAAAATCCTATGGTGCCTCCATAGTTTAGAGTTGGGCCACACACAAGAAAGAACAATATCACTGAGCCAGCAATGCTTGGCTATCTATCACCACCCTTGCTGAGAATGCAATTGATTACTACTGTTCAGCAAATAATTGGGTACATCTTCTTACTTATTTATATTTTGTGTTCATCTAGTGATATTTTAAAAGGTAATTCAACTGTCAACCTACCCATGTATTTATGTATGAGAGAGATGTGTTTTGGGGCATCACAGGGTCCAATCTATTCCCTAGTAGATGCACGCATGGCAAAAATGTCTCAATGAGGACCTTATTCCCAACTACTGTAAACCTAGCATTAAGATCACACAAACACACCATTATCTTCTCTGCCTATGCACACAGACTAGATCGAAAGTGAATAATTAATGCACATTTTCCTTATCTAAGAGTGCCAAGACTAGTAGAGAGGGCTGAAGAGTGAAGACAGGCAAGGAAGCAGAACAAAGGATGAGGTGAAAGAACATGAAAGAGTGAAAAGAGTTGTTGGTCTTTATCCTTTTATAAATATGTGGATGTTGGAGATGTTTCATGGGGTGAGAAAAGGTGTGTGCTTTGTGAAGATAAGAAACGTGATCAAGACTTTGACCTGTATGTGTTTGTTGTTTATGTGCATGAATTGTGTCTGTAGTATTTGCATATTAAAGCAACTGGGTAAAATCTTGATTTTGCCTATCTTTAATTAGTAATATATTCACGTCTCAAATGTTTGGGCTTCTGAAGTCTTCTGAAGTGAGCCATAAAATGAAATCCCTTTATACTCCTTTATTCCCCTTAACCCAAGAGATAAAGTGGAAGGGTAGGGTGGGGAGAACTAGACGGGTTGGGTAGTGGGTCAGATGGGATGGGTGCTGGCAGGGAGAAATTGAAAGATTGAGAAAACATGAGAAAGACAAAGAAAAAAGTCTAAGATCCTAGCCTGGGGCCTGGTTACTGAACTAACTCAGGACGCTGAGAGGATATTCTCTGGGGTAATTATACAGGAACACACATTCCCCCCCTTCTTTCCTGCCTGTTACCACTCTCTCCCTTTTACATGTCTCCTTGTATATATACACATACAACGGTTGGGACTGTCAAGCAGAAATGAGCAAAGAAACATTTTTTCCCATGGCGATAATGTAATAGTGTGCATTTCACCATTTCATTTGACTTAAATCATTAGCAGTACAAATCTGTGACACTATGTCTTGTTCAGAACTACTTTATACTGAAATAAAGAGTAAAAAGAAAAACTATTATCAAGGATTAAGATTGGCTACCAGTGGGGTCAAGCGTTTGAGGTAAACCTTTATTAACCTGGATAACAAGAGTTATTTCAGGTGTTGGTTTGCCAGATAGTAACAAGTGCATTTTAGGGAGCTGTCCACATGTGATGGTGCTGGAACATTCAGCTCGACTCTTGCTTAGCACTGGAGCTGTCCAGTAACAGCTCCAGTGCTCAAGGAGAGAAGATCAATGACCATTTTCCCAGTCCCCAGTTCAAATGTATAACATTTCCAGTATAGTGTCCAAAACAGAACAGCAAAGCTAAATATATAATATACTAGATATGTGTGGGAACAGCATTAAAAATACATGTGTGCTAATATGCATGTAGTTTAACATCATGATTATACTATGCTGTTCCTTTCTGGCCATTATTCCCTTACATGTCCTTCTACTTTATCTATGCATTTCTTCGGAGGGTTGGTCCTATTGCTTATTTCACATCATGGCCATATATATTTCACAAGTTATAATATAACTGATAACACATGACAGTCAGGATCTATAACTATCCATGTGACACCTGTTCCCCATTTACAGCTGAGGATAGGGAGGGCATCCTGCTTTTAACATTGTTTATATCCGTTTCTTAAGCCCTGAATCTGTGCAAGTAAGATATCACATGAAGTGACAGAAAAGTGCTCATGGGGAGGAAATGATTTGAGAAAAAGGTCTCTATATATTTCTGCTTGTGTTGTGTTCATCAAACAGATTAAAAATGGTTCCTCTAAACCCTGTCTGGCTTAAATTGCAATCACCTTCATCATAAGTGACACTGAAATTGTGTGCATGAAATCAGTTAAATGGGGTTGGCTCTCAGCTGTATGATAGAGGACTGACATACACAGTATAGATAGTGTCTCTCTGTATGCCATAAGCCTATTATTAGACTCCAGCAGTTAACAGCAAGGGACATATCCAATGTAGAGTTAAAACTGTTCACTGTGCAGTGTTGAAAAGTGGAAGTTTTTATTTTTTTGTTATCAGACGTTGACAGCCCACAGCATTGAAACATTCCTCTGTGGCTGCTGTTCAAGTTAGGAGTGCTACATTTTACAAATGGGAATAACATACACTGAATAGCATCAATGACTTGCTGTGCCTGTGGGGTTACTGGTTCATGAAGGTTGTCTGCATGCTCTCTATCAAACCAAACGTCCATCAGATACTGTCAGGAATCTATTCAGTTCATGCACGCAACGTCAGAGAGAAGTTTGACTGGTAACATTCAGCTTCAGTATATTCAGTGAACTGATCAGCTTCTATTACACCGTGTAATGGAAAATTTGGCAAGAGGAAGCTTTTGCAAAAAAATATTCTGGTAGCCATCCACCAAGGGTAGAATTTTAAGACTGCATTCAGAAAAAATGCAACGGGAGCTCTGCTCACTCAGTGGAGCTAAAATATGGTAATATAGGCCATTAACATGTGATATTTGGTGGATGCTTTTATGCTAAGCGGCTTACAGTTCCATGAGTTTGAATCTTTTTTAGCATGAGTGACCCCAGTGAGAGTTGAACCCTAAAACTAGAAATGCTATTGTGTAACCTTCGAGATACAAGAGCTTCAAAAAACAAAAGCAAAAAACATTTCTCTTGTTCTTTTTGTACCTATATAATGAAACGAGTTGCATAATAAATTAGAAACTGACTAATTAGGTCACTTGTTAAGTAAACAACCAAATAATCCTAGCAACATTGTGTGATTGAGCGTTAAATTTTCCATCGAAATCCATTTTATATCCTGGCAAATGAAAAGGATCAACTCTGATTAGCTGCACCTGTTTTTATGAAGTCACATTAAAAAAAAAAAAAAAAAAAAAGAACTTCTCATTGAGTACCATGCAAATTTTACAAACTAACTGTAGGAAAGGAAAAACATGACCTTTAAAGTAACGTGGTGAAGTCGCAGCCTGCAGGTCTAAGGGACGGCAGCAGCTCGAAGGAGAGAGGAAACCTTGCCAAAACCATACTGAAAATGAGTGGAGGTGAGAATGAGCGCGGGAGAGATCGCATTTGAGTGTGACAACATCTGTTTGAGTAAGAGGGAGGAAGAGAGAAATGCAGGTTGTGTGTGAAGGAGAGAGCAATACATATTATTATTTTAAACTCTGTTTAGTGGCAGGATGCAGGACTTTTCTTGGTTGAATATACTCAGGAAAGCAATCAAATTTGCTCATTTGATAAAATTTCAGCAATTTGAAATTTCAGGAAAATGTAAATGTAAATCTGTAAAATAAATACTCATCATGAATGATCCTACCCTCCTTTACCTTAAGTCTTTTTTTTTCTTTTGTTAATTTTATTTGTGTTTTAATGTTAATGCTCTTTCTGTCACATTAACATGTGATGTTGCTTTTGTGTGAAATGTATTATCACATACTAAAATAACGTTGCCTTAGTGTGTAAGCAAGATTTTGGGTTTGTGGTTCTTGTGTCCACAGCAGTACGTTAAAGGCAATATGCAAGTACTTTAGTTTAAAACATTCTAAAAGATTAATAATAGAATGTGAAGTAATTAACATGTATAATGTTATGTCAAAAGACGATAGTGATGGACACCCAAACTGAATATGCTGCTGAAGTATGATGGTCAATTTTGACATCAAGATTTCACTTTGGGCTCCATTGACTTATGATGTGTTTTTTTTTTTGTTTTTTTTTTTGTTTTGGAAACTAAAAATAATTAGAATTATTGAAAAAAAAATTAAGTATTGTATATATTTTACATTAAATAATATTTATTCTGGGATCCTACTATATGATGCACTGATATTATTTGTTAAAAACACTAACTGAAAACATCACAGCAACACTACATAAACTGGTTAGCTGTTATGAAAGTTGCTGTTATATTCATGCAACCTCAATTTGTCGTGGTGTTGAATTTCATCATACATATAGGATAACAATTACCATTTGTGCATTCATACAAGTAAAATGTATATGGCTTAAAAAATTACCATAACTTCTGCTATAATTGTTGTGTCTTCAGGGCCTGAACAGTGCACCTGCTGTGTGTAAGTTGCTTACATTTGCAGCAGAAATACATTTGAACAGTGCACGACTGCTGCTGTTGTTGTTGTTCTTCCTTGTGCTGCATGCATAAACTACTGTATCCTCAAACAAGAGCTCCGCAATGGAACTGATTTGTGTCTTTGGTAAATAGATATGCTGTATGATAAGCCATTTTCTATCTGTACTCCTACACTTAGAAGCATTAAAACCCTCCTGTGTTGCTCTGTCATAGCTAAATGGCAGTCCCTGAATCTGTCATGCAACTCTATCCGACATAAAGCCCATCATCACATTAAAGTAGTTCATTGCAGAGAGAAAACCTATAGAGATAATATATACTCTTTGTGAAATCTGAGCATGCTCAGTCAGAATAACTGCTTTGTGACTGTAAAGTACAACACAAAATATACAGAAAATCCACATTTTATCATATAAGCAAAACAATACTGACATAACCGTGTTTTATTCCCTTTCCCAGCTAACCACATTATTGCAGTTAGTTGTTATGCTAGCCTCCTGCAGCTAGCATTTTTCCACTGCCCTCCCTATTGGATATGGAAAGTACCATATGATCTGAGCACTGTGACTGCTCAAATTCAGTTCACTGAGAAAGCCAAGAGATCAGCAGGTACTGCAAGATGTAGTCGGAAATTCAAATTCTACAACAGATCCAAGAATCACATATTAACAATTGTTCACTCACAGTGTAATGTGGACAGAAGGTGTTAAATGTCTAAATGTATGTTGCCGGAGTACATGACCAAAAGCTTCACTTTCTGCCAGTAAAAAGCATTAGAGCCGCCCACTGTGGCTTGTGCAGAAGAACAGATTGCCCTGTTCTGTTCTGCTCAGTATATGGGATGAACTGAAGCGCAGAGTTCTCCACCCTTATGTTTTTGTCATATTATGTTTAATTTCATTTAATGGATTTCCTCAAAGTATGAACCATCTCAGCAAGTTTGTTTACCTTATTACATTCACAAATTCTATAATGTATTGCTGTACAAATATCTGTCACAAATGGGAGGTAAATAATTTTATCTGTCCAGTCTATAAAATGAACTTGTTAAAATTTGCAGAAATCCATCCAATGTCCCATTTGGCTCCAGAATGTTTCACAGGAGCTCTGTCTGCTCTATGATGCTGAAACTGTGCCACTCAACTCTAAACACCTTCAAAAAAACATGCCGACGAAAACAAGAAAACCAGTTTAAATCAATTATTATTATAATTCTGCTAAAGTTTTCCAATTGGGAGCTTCCACCCCAATTACAATAAAAATGGCCATTCTCTCACTTTATAAAAGATACACAAAAGCAAGGCGCTTGCTTCTCAAGAGTCATGTCTGCTGTATTTCTATAATAAACCGAATCAGAGTAAGTACATCAGCGAAATTTTGTAAACTATGCCACATATACATGTATTGTTATTTAATTACAAAATTCCTGTAAAGGTCAAGCACACTGTTCAAAATTATGGCTGGCGTTTCACTTTATTGTTTACAGGATGCTAGATTTCAAATTTGTGATCTGGAAAAAGTGCTTAATATAATCACATGCAGAAAACAACCATCTTAAAATCAGACCGTATACTGATTAGTATGCATTTATTCAATTTGCCTGCTATTTTACCTGTCTGTCTGTGCACTCACTCTTTGCTGCCACAATGCCAGTGCTTGCTGGTAAATATAATCACAGCAGAAAACAGAGTGATTTTGATCAAAATTATAGGATATACATTTGCAACCTTCTCCCTAAACAACAGCAAAATGTTCCATTCTCTGGCCGCGCTGAAATCCACACTGTACAATAAAGTCACAGTAGGGAACTGTTCTGGTCTGAGTGATGCTGATATATGATTGTTAGTCTTGGTTAAGCAACCAAAAAATAAAAATAAAAATGGTTTCCTGATTCTGCAATGTTGAGATAAGAACTACACTGGTCTAGAAATATTGTCAATAATATAGAACGGCAAATGGTTATATTAAGGTCTGGCTGATGCCCCTAATGCTTCTCCTTGCAGAGACATTTTCATAAGAATGTCTTTAGACACTGTATGCATCATCTTTGTCCAGTAAATTCAAATACGACCTCAGGGAATACTTTCTATTGTCCATGTCAACTGGTTTCTAAACCATTACAAGATTTCCATTGCCTGCAAAATTTAATGTGTGGAAGGGATTTCATGAAGAACCCAACTTGAGATCAGGACACAAAACCAATTCCTGAAAAAGATTTTCCTAGCTTGCCTAAGGCGACACCTTGGCTAGAGCCAGCGCTGACATTGTGTCATCAAAAATCCTTTCAACAAGCATAGGATGAGATACTTTGATGGCAAGCCTTTAAAATGAAACATAGCAAGTTCAGCACACTTCATTACTGTGCTCGCCAACAGCTGTTTCCAGTGGTGGAAACAATGCCAACGTTGACTCTTGTTTTGCTTCTATCACTTCTTTTCTTCTGCTGAAGTCAGCCTGCTAATCAGCTAGTTCTAGTCTGGCCAGATTGTCTTGTCATGTTCCAATAATGAGTCACTGGTGTGTCCAGTTTTCCATAAATAAGTAGTGCTGGTCAGAGGAAATATTATAACCACATGCAAATGCAGCAATGGCTGAATCGCTTGGAAAGACTGATTAGCTCACTAGCTGTTCATCCAAAGCATTTTAAAGCCATTTTAAAATGAAATATAAATGAATAAATATGAATGAATAATAAATGCACAGTTGGCAATTCTCTATGAAATCAATTTAGAAAGTGTTAACTTTAAGATACTATATTTGGATATTTAGAGGCATATCCAAATTGTTTTGCTGTTTAGCGAAATGTGATCCATTCAAAGTAACTTGGTGACATTAAATCAAAGACAACATGATTTATGTAGAGACTTATGACCACAGGTTGGCAGAGACCAGGACACACAGATTGAAGCACACTGTAGAGTCCCTGCTTGGCACTTTTGTGCTCTGTTAATAGCTGGCTGTCCCAGCTTTAGCCCAGCTGCGGCCCACTTTCACTTTCATGTTGCTCAGCCACATAGTGCACTCCTTCCATCTATCCTCCATATCTCCGTGTTTCATATCTCCTCTCTTTCACTCTTGCTCTGCCTATCTACCCCCTCTCTTTCTCCACTGACCAGAGGGGCCATTAGTTGATCTCATGGTGGATATGAGACAAGGTTGTCAGAAAGAGCTACAGAAGAAGAAAGAGCTACTGTATTGGAAATGTCTAATATGGCTGATATAATGATGCAGCGGAGACAAAAGATCACAGATTTTGAACTCAAATGTGCAACTACAAGCTGGAACATACATCCTTTTCTGTCTTTGCTTTATTACAAATAACTAAGACTGAACACACTGGTGTGATAGTGACCAAGGCAAAAGGAAATCTTGCCTGTAATGACGATATGCATTACACAAAATGGAACATGATATGAAATGATAAATGATTCCCCCTTTATTATTACTGATGTCATAGCAGTGCAAGCTGATATTAAACTGATAAAGAAATGTTGACTGCTTTTGTAAAATACCTGAAATTTGTATATTATTTTATATAAAAATGATAATAAACTAGACAAAACTGACTGAAGCTTAAAATGTAGCTATACTGAGGGGGGAAATGATCAATAATACTCATGATTTCTACTATATATATCAATATATAAATATATAGATGTATATAAATGCATGAAACCTCTTAGAAAACAGAGCAGGAGACAAGTAAAAACAGCTCACTGACTCATTGTGCTATATCACAGCTGCCAAGGAAAGAGGTAGGAGGGAGGGAATAAATGATCAAAGACCCTGAGTATTCACCTTCATTCAGTGCACAATTTGTTCAAATTTAACTACATGGGATAGTGGGATGGTGTTGAAATTAAATATTCTGAATCTTTTCATCCAGCAAAGAGACTGGACATGTACACTGTCTCAGCACAGATTATCTTAAGAACAAAAACAGATGAGATGTTTGTGTTTACCGGTATTAAGATTTACAGATTTGATTTATTTTATACTAATGTTATTCAGGAACTTAAAAGCCTGTTTTTAGATATATAGCTGGGCTCACCAACAAGTGAATAAGTGACATCTTATCATAGTCACTCAGTCATTCGGTTCACACTCTGCTATTGTTTAGAAATGTTAAGACAATAATTATTTCTTGGAAGTTATGTGGTGATGTGGTGCAATGTGAGAACTACATACTTAGAAGCTTAATCTTCATGCAGGTCGACACCTGATCTCATTGATCCTTATTGTAACTTTGACTTCAATATCTTATTTGCTTAAGATAATATAAACCTGCATCTATATACTTCATCAGGATTCAGGATCCATTATTTTTAGTTATGAAACACCCATTCACTCCCACAGGCATATTAGCAACTGAGTCAGGAAGTACACAGGATATTTGTGTCAGTGGTGTGGGTGACTGTTGCAATGTCACAATTTATATATGGTCTGCAGTAACCTGTAGTACGTTCAGCCAACAGCAGAGGACTCTGTTCCTGCTATGTGTCTGCCTTATATCCTTGGCTCTGGTCATAAATACCTGATGTATGCATATAAAGAGGGGTGAACTTTGTAAAATCTGTGAAGGACAATCGTTTTCGCTTTCACCTTAGCAAAACCTGAGATTTATTTTTCTCTTTCTCCATTTACTTGACTACTATCTCATCTGTTAATTATCTCACGTGCCAAAACGTTAATGGAAAAGGAGTTTAAGGCCAAGGGTAACAAACACTCAATTTTCTCATCACAAATAGTAGTAAATAGAGGCCTTGTGATATTATCAAAACCTTTGGCCCATCTGTAAGCACATCAGATGAACATAGCTGACAAAAGAGGGTGCCAAATGGTGTACCCTAAGGAGGGCAGGAAGTGTTAAGCTGCTTCAAAGCTAATATAAAGCCTACATGACAGTATTGTGCCCTCCATCCTTTCTTTGTTTGGGTTTGTGAGGATTAGAGACATCTAAAGAGATTTTTTTTAAAGGCCAGCAATGCTTGACTTTCAGTTTACAAGACTTGCATACAGAGCATTATAACACAAGAATGGCAAATACCACGTACTATGTATATAAATAAAAATTAACAAAACTTAACAGACCTAATGCTTCATACTTAAAGTTATGATGTATATTAATATATTACTGTACTGTGTCATGTTAATGTAATGGTCATATTGAAGAAATAATATCAGAGAGGTCCTGGTTTTGTACAACCTATTCAATGAAATCGCCTGGTTTAAATCAAGTGCTTTAAATGCAGTAGAGTTGGATTTGTGTCACTGATGTTATACTTGGGAATCACATATATACTAGGAATATTACTTTTATGCATTTTGGACTCTACACTGTACACTACATTGTATGTACACTGCGCAGGAAGTGCTTAGATGCATAATATGGTGTAAACAAAGATTAATATTTTGCCAGAGATTTAGTTCAGCAAGTAAATGTGAAAGTTTTTTACATCATACATGGTAACGAGATGGACAGCATATTATGGGGCAATGTGTGTAATACTTATTTTGTAAAACAACAACAAATATTTGGAGAGGTTAGCAATATTCAAATTGCAAATTGTGCAAGATACTCCAGATAATGTTCTACAGATGTAAGGGCTTGTTTGGTACATGACCCAGCAAAAAGCATTAGATGCAAAAATGACCAGTCCAATTGAAGTGCAAAACAATTGCAAAATTTACATAAATTGCAACATGATTTTCTTTTTTGCACTTTAGCTACAGGAGAAATAACCTTCATATAGTCACTTAATCTGTGTTCTGTTACATTTAAACAAGAATGAACAAAGTGGCGTTTGAGAAAACCATGTGAAAAGTATTACTTACAGTCAAGTCAAGTGCAGTCTTTCATTAGACTTCCCAATTATATTGACATTAGGTGTTTGCCCAATACTTTAAAAAAGGATCATTTGTATTTTTTTTTTTTTTTTTTTTTTTTTTTAATAAATGGTATAGAAAAGCAAGCCCTTATTAGCTCACAGAGATATTATTCACTACTGAGCTGTTACCACACATACTGCACTTTACTCCAGAGACTAATGAAAGTGCAGTGACAGTAGTGCAATGAGCGCTACTGGAAGAGCCTCTTATTGTTCCCTCTCTGTCTCAATTTTCCTTTTTAATACAGTTTTTCAACATCTGTAAATGCAAATTGTATTTCAAGGAAAAGAAATTAAGTGTCCTTGAGCCGTACACATCGTGAAATGCACAAACCCCATCTAGTATTTAGTATGTTATCATTTCAAGGGTATACCTATTTAGGATAGCTACTTACTTTGTGAGTGCTGATACATCAGAGGCTGTCTCTCAAAGGAGCTCACTTTCAACCTGCATGCATGCAGGCAAACGCACTCAATCATAGTCACAAACACAATTGTCTGGCCAAGATAGGGGAAGGGACCTACTTCCTATTTAATATGTTTCTATGCTTTCTGTCTCCTCATTGGCTTGGTGTGATTAATGAGGCCTCCCTACCGCACACGCAGGTGACTGTGGAATGACTAGATGTGTTTGTGTGTCTATTTGAGTGTGTGTCTGAGATGTTCTTCCTTTCACTGATGCTCTACAACATTAAACAGTAGATTGAGATTGAGAAAATAATTGACTGAATTAACTGAGAAAGGGATTAACTGAATTACCATTTAGTATTAGGCAACTGAGATAAAGATTAGATGAGTGACTTTTGCAGATTTTTCCTGAGACCCCCAACCGCAAACCTGAACTGTGTAGATAATCCATAGCCTTTTCTTGTTTCTTGTTATCTGTATTTCATTTTGATGTGGTTTCTTGTCATCTGCTTCTGCTTTTCTTCCTCGTCTCTCTCCTTCCTTACCCCCTGTGTTTTTGTCCCAGGTCAGAGAGGTGACTTTGGAATTTGGCCCACCTTATTGATTGCTGGGAGGAAATGCAAGTCAGCCAAAACAAACAAACCACATCACCAGCTACTGGCAGGGGGATAGTAATTTTGTATCCATAATTTTCTTATGGTTTTCAAATTAAGGGCTGAATTCCCACCCCACACACACACACACACACACACACACAGCTCAACGCCTTTATTCCTCAGTTTTCAAGAAGAATTGCAAAGAAAGTAGGCTATAAAATCCTTGGATATACGAAGCAGAGAGGGTGTCAAGCTCTCATGTAAATTATCCAAATGTTTGCATCTGGGTTTCACTGCACAAAGGGTCCCCTCCACTTCTACAACCCAATTCCAATTTCATCTGGTGCATAATTGTCAATTCCAGCAGGAGTGTAAATTCTATCAATGCCCCCCATCAATCCTCCCTCTCACATATACGCTAATATTCTCTCTCCCTCGTTTGTTTTCCTGAATGACTTGTTTCAGAGGGAAGGAGGGAGGTGATCTGTTTTCAAAATTTACTATTCTCATTGCTGCCCCCAATATCATTCTTTCTCCTTACTTACCGATGAGATGAGCTTTGCTCTGAGCTCATGGCTGCAAAGAAAAGAGGTAGAATGGGATATCTGTTCTGCTGCTTATATGTGTGTGCGCATGTGTTCATAAACTAACACAACACAACATTATCTAAAGGGCATGTAGCATATTAATAGCCTTACCATCAAGTTCCCCCTCCCATCTATCCCTCTTCTTTTCTCTTGTTGGTAAAAAAAAAAAAAAATGCTACATGCTTACAGATATACATATACAGCTACACTTCTGCTCTATTTAATGACTATGGAAGCCTGATATAATATCCTCATGAGGCCTTGTACTGCAAGGTGGTCACATTGACAATGAAACTCACACATATGTACACAGGGCCAGTGATGCTAAGGAGAAGGCGCAGTGGCCTAACTGTCTGTCTAGCCAGTTTACATTTGGATAAAATGAAGTAACTTTTAAAACTTTCCAAAAATAAAATAACTGACATTATGACTATTTGCCCAACCTAACATTACTCATATTGATACGTTGCCTTCTCAGCTAACCCTATAAATTACAACAACAAATCTCCACTTGCATATGAAAAACCAGTCAAAGTTTGGGTTGTCAAAGTGGAACCATGCAGGAGCAGTATAACTTGGACACAAAAAAAATGGATAAAATGACTTCATGCTATTGGAAAAGCAGCTGGAACAGCACATAGGAAAGAAGGAACTGATTACAAAAACAAGGAAAAAAGGATGTCATGTCAGTTGTATTAGCACACACACACACACACACCAGTCAAAAATGATCCAAATGAAATCACTTCAAAAACAGCAGAATAGAGCAGCATTTTCTGAAATATTTAATGTGGTGTATGTGTGTGTGTGTGTGTGAAGACTATGTGGAAGCGAGAGAGACAGTTTGGCAGAACTCAGGCAGGTGTACTGGATGCCGTGGAGTCAGATCAGCTGTTAACCATAAATGTAGAAAGGAATGTTCAGTATGACCTCCAGTTTTCCTGAAAATAAATACTACAGTTTCTCCAGAGCTAAGCAGAGTTCCTCCAGAATCTCCCCCCTGTGCTTCCTGACCACAGTCTGGAGGTTGAAGCAAATTCCTTCATGGGCAGCAGTCTCACAAAAATAATGAAACTGATCACACTCTATCCTCGAAAACATACTGCTGATGGAACAAAAAAGATCATAGAAGTGTTGTTCAAATCCAATAATAATAATACTTATTTGATGTGAAATATAATCTATATCTACTATATTTTTCTATACTATCTTAATTAGTGAGTATACTTAAATATTATTGTGTTATAATCCATGATTAACTTAATTACAGGCATTCAATAAAAAGTGTGATGACACTATATTATGTGCATATGGAAATTCAATAAGATGCAGTTTATCAATTATTACCAAGATAAATGTGATAACTAATTCTTGGAATTTCAGGAGACCATAATTGTTGCCCTTAAGAATATGGGCCTTGTCTTAAAACCAGCACAGAGCACAACGCTAGTGTCTTTGCCAGTTTCAGATAAAGTTGTCATTGCTTTTAAAGGGAATGGAAGATGGCAGTCTGATTTATTGCGTGTCACGCCCAAAACAGTCTCATGAATAATTAGCAGTACTTAGCACAAGCCTTTTGCACCTGGACATGCACCTGGAGCAGCGAATGTTCTTTCCAATGTTAAAATAGCAAAAGTGATATGGACACGCCCTAGGTGCATTTGCACCATGCACTTTGGGCTGTAGAAATAGGGTCTTGTATGTTAACAAGGCTATTATGCTTAAGGTTTATGATATAATTTACTCATTTCAAACCATACTAATAATGTAAATAATAACAATCCAAGTTTAAAAAAAAATTGCAGAGCAAAAGCTCTCATGTAGCCACTTACTTCAAGAAACCATGAGTCAGTGGGTCATTTGTATTTTCCCCTTCACGTTGTGTCAATGCTGCAGGAAGACCTTGTTTCTTGGACACAATGTGATATTTTTCTAATTTTACTTAAATGGTACTAGGTCATGGATGAAATAATGATAAAAGTGATTCTATATTCTGTACATTTACACAAATTATGCCACTCATATTGGGACCTGTTTCTCTGTGAATTACTTCTTTCTGCTTGGAACTTAATATTAAATAGACTGACCAGGGATTAGGGGTTAGTACGTCTAATGGATTTGTGTCTTGGATAGTAAACTGAGCAGGAAAAATACAGGGTAGCTACACATTTAAAAAAGAATGCAGGGAAAGAATGATGGTTATGAACAACTATTAACTATTCAATAATCAGACATGTCAAAGTATTTTATCATGCTACAGCAGCCTCAGTGTTGACAGCCAATTCAATTATACAATTACAATTATGCAAATGGTGATATAACTCAACTAAAAGAAATTAGTCATTGCTATCAGAGAAGTAAGCAAAAGCTCATCTTTATTAAAGATAGACATTGACTGGGATGAACTTTTACAAGCGTAAAGTAAAAGTTAAACATGAGGCTTCAATATTTTTAAATATAATACAGGTACATGAAGCTGTAACCCGTGAACATGCACTCCAGCAAGAGGACGCCAAAGACTTAAAATCTCTGTCAATAAACACTCTACATTTCCAATATAGTGCTGTTACCAGAATGTTTTTAATCATTTCACACACAATCATGCTATTACTCTTGTTAATGTGCGCTCCATTTATCTTGTCTGACTAATGCACTCTGGTCGTGTCCATTTTCATTTTTCTTGTCCAAATATTATGCACATAATGGAGATAATAAGGATGATGAAGGGGGTGGTTACTCAGACCTTCAATGAGAATCTGTGAATATGTGAATGTAAGAAGAAGAAATAACACTTTCTCTTACAGAAGAAAAGTTTGATTCATGACACACAAAACTAGGGCTAAACGAGATCCAAAAAAATTAACATTGAGATAATCTTGGCAGGTACTACTAATGCAAAATGTGCATTTTTGCATTTCACTTTTACTGAAAAATAAATTGATGTGATTTTTGTTTGGTTTTGTACCAAACAAAAATATTCCTTAATATCTGGAGAGTCGGGTTTGTAGGCCTGAGTGTCTCTGTAGCACCACAACGCTTATGGAGTTAACAATGCACAACATGGTGACGCATTTTACCTTTATCAAAAAAATTGCAGCTCCTGCTATTTAGATATTGCACTTAGCCAAACTACAATTTAGGTTTTTCGAATAGTCTGCAGCCCCACACAAAATGCATTGCTAATCCATTCAAATCACTAAGGGTTTTTGTTAATAGAACCTTCCATACAATGATCATTACTCAGGTCTCTTCTCTACTTGTGATACAACTCAGACTTAAGTTACACAGGCTCGCTTTCCACCAGGGTGTTTCATTACCTACTGTTATAGGATGTGTGGATACATTGACGAAGCAATAAGCCATTCACAGCCCATCAAACCTTGATATTTAAATAGAGTGAAACTATTCAGACCACATAATTTATATAAGAAAAAGGAACAGTGTGGCTCTGGAGATGGTAAAACTGGACAGTCTGTCTGTTGGTTTCGCAGTCCAAACATTTGGTCAAGTTGGCATGTTAACATTAATATAGTCAGGAAAAAACTAATTCAGTAAGTACCACAGAAGATGTACAAGGTCCTAACTGGTGAATGCACAGACCAAAATCACCCTTTGATTTAGGTAACAACACAGACTTTGCTATGGAGAAAAGCAAAGTTGGCTCTTTACATTTCATTCATCAAGATATTGTTGTGAATTTCAACGAGAATTGGTCTGTAGATTTTAGATTTTTAACTTAACTTGAATGAACTTAATGGCCAGACCAGAAGGAAAAAGATGAAGCACAAGTGTGGTTTGGAGGTCAATAGAAGACACAACTTTGAAAGAACAGGTTAATAAACCTGCAAGATCCAAGTACACCAGCAGCAGGGCCTTGCAAACACACAAAAACATGCACACAGTTACAGTCAAACAGCGAACAACAGTCTCACACACACACGCGCACACAGGGAGATACACAAACACTACTCACTCACTCACTCACTTACACAGACACACATCAGATTAGTGGAGCCACAGGCTCTAAAGCCACAAACAGCAGGAACTTAATTGAAGCAGGCAGGAACCAAAGAATGTCCTGAGCGTGTCAAATGCTTTGCCTCGCCACTGAGATTGTGACATCCACTTCTGAACCACTGGGTCATCATTATCAAATAGATGCATGAGACACATGACTGCTCACAGCTGCAATGCATCTAGGGAGCCATAAAACAGGTAAAAATAAATATTCTCCAGACACATGATGTAGACTCTGAATAAGATAGCAGGAGCACAAGTGCGCGAGTCTGACTGGAGGTTAATTTTGGGGGCAAATTTAAAAGACCAGTTAACTGAGGATGCCCAATTGGGTACAGGTCCATGCTCATCTAGCTGTGATATTCTAGACAGTATATAGTTATTTCTTCCTTGAAAGTTGTATTATTAGTTTGTATTATATTAAATTTGATATGCTGCAATGAATTCTCAGTTTACAAATTCCTGCTACATTATATCAGATGATGTTACAGATTCCATCCCTTCTTCTCTGGAGACTGTCCTGTAAAAAAGAAACCAGCCTATATGTCATCTGTGCCAGCAATTTATTCAGTCGCAAAAGAACAGCAAACCAGTATTTACAAGCAAAAACACTCAATGTTAACAGCTACACATTTAACGCTGATAACTTTCATCAGAAATATGTGCTATGTTGTGGTTTCTTTTTAACCCATTCAGGCCTGAGCCACCCTCTAAACAAACACTAAATCTAAAGCACAGTTTCAAAACAACCTCCAAAAACCTGAGGGCAGTTCAGTTGAACTTTTTTTTTTTTTTTTTTTTTAAGGTTTATTGATGTTTTTTTAATGTTGCTGAACATTCAGGCCAAGGCTATCATTTACAATAAAAGCCAGCAGTTTCACAAATGGTTTTTATTTCATGTTTCTATCTGCTTCAGAGACTGAGGCAGCATTGCATCATGTGAAACGTTAGGTGGTAGTGGCTCGCCAGTCCTCCTCCGACATGTCTCACTCTGAGCCTTGACTAGCAGGTTAGCAGCTTAACAGGGTGAAGTCAGTGTCTGAATTTTCTAAGTTGTTGTTTTAGTTTTTATTTAGATAACTGCTATAATGTTCTCCTATAATCGCCCCTCTTGCTCCGGCTCCGGTCACTGTCACAATCACAACTTTAAAAAATATTTTGTGAGCTAAAAGCAGAAAAAAGATAACCTAACAAAATGCATTTCTCATAATATATTTTGGAAAAACACAACGCAAATGCATTTTATTGCTCATATCTCTTAAAAATTATGTAATCATATACTAGGCGTGGACATTATCCTGGTAGCAGGTAGGTGGTACGTTACTCCAGGGGTGTTGACACATGATGTGAGAATAGGGAAAAAAAAGATCCAGGACATTGTCCTGTACAGTTGTTTATGCTTTGTATATAACTTCCAATAATGTCTCTGTTTTATACTAGAAATGAATAATGTTGCCTTACTTTATACTGTAAATGTTGCTGTTTGTGCTTCCAAAAATGGTGATTTAAGGTAAATTTACTGCTTCCTGTTAGACAGCCAGACTACAATGTTTCTGAAATATACTGAAAGGCTACACCAGCAGAAGTAACATATAATTGGATACCAATACATAAGATTCACAGAAGTAATACAAGCTCAACCTTTTACTTGTGAGCTGATGCATGCTGCACGTCTCTTTGATTAAAGTGAACTCTAGTCACTAAAGCCAGTCAGATCAATAAGAAGGGTGGGAAAAAGGTGTTGAGCAGGTAACACAGCTTCATTCAAAAATATCAAATAAATGGTGGGTTTTAGTGTAGAAGTCACAGGCTTAAACTGGAGTGATTCAGACTGTCAGAAAGTGATGAATTAGATTTTTCAGTGAGCTGGATTTTGTGATTGATTTTCTACTCAAACGTGATGCACATGGAACCATATGCTATACGCTTTATAAATAAAATCAATCAAGAAAATCACAAATGCAACCACTAGCACCAGACCAGTGCAGATATGCCTATGCCAATTTATTGAAACTATCAATTAAATATTGTTGGCCTGTTCGGTTAATGATGGCCTTCATAAGCTCAGTACCGCACAAAATAAACAAGAATATTATGTTGCCGACCTTTGATTGTGTTTGTAGCCGACACAGCATAAACATAAAGTCTGCACTGCTGGGTAAAGTAAATTAAAAAAATAAATAATTTTAAAAAGTTAAATAAAATGTGCTGTGTGTTTATGAGGTGACTGAATAATGTGCTGTTCACATCATTTTTGTTTTGAACGCTGCTGCACAACAGGTGAATTCTATACCCAACATATGACAGTATGTTAGACAGTCAGTGAAATGTACATCTACCACATCTTTTTAAAACATTTAACAATGTTAAATGTGGAAACAACATTTCACTGTGAAGGTGCATTGATCATGAACTTGGTTCCAACTCAGGTTCCTATCAGGTTGGATACTAATGCACCAAACTCACCAAACATAAAAAGCACTATTTTATCAATTATCCCAAGATAACACTGATATTAACCATTAAATTGCAAGTGATGACTCGGTGAAGCCCTGCAATAGACCTTTATGAAGCGAGTCATAGCAATACAAGCCAAAAATACTGATAGAAATTTGCAGTAAAAAGATATAGCCAATTTATTTCGGGATGCAAAGTGATCAATAAATAATCCAAGTGTGGCTTTAATTAATTAAATATACTCTGGGTCAAAGTGCAAGGCAAACTTTCCTTGGGGGCCGCCAGAGGGCTCTATCTTATACCCAGTGTGCCTTTGCTTATTTCAGACCGCAATTGTCCCTTTTCCGTCCAGCACGCAAGAGGTTTTAGCAAATACATGTACCCATCACCACATCCTTTCCCTGACTGACTGAGAAGAACATCAGGAATTAGAATGAACAGAACATTATCTAGTTTCGTTCAACAATTCAGCTTGCATAAAAGTCAATCAGAACATATTGATTGCCACATCATTACCAAGCAGCAGATTTATTAATCATCATAAATTAAGTGTGGTTACTTTCCATAGAGGTAAAGGCACTGACGTGATTACAGCAGAGGCAGCAGCACAGTGACATTAACTCTTATCATTTGGCAGCAAGTGAGCCTTCACTCGGGGTAGGGACAATTTTAGGTCGTTAGTGGCAGGTACATGTCCATACCAGCGTGACCTAAAATTACACCACTGATTGCAACCAGTGCCAGTGGGGTAAGTGAAGCAAATGGAGGGTGGTGTGGAGGAGTGAAGAATGTTTGCTAAAGTACACGTTTTTCAGCTTTTCACAATGGCATTATTTTCCCATAGATCAATCTAAATACTTAAAAACAGAGCAAATATTTCAATTAATGCATCGGCCTCTCCTCTCTCAAGTCGAAACTCAAGAACAGCGGAAAATATTCATATCAAGCAGCTCTTCGGTATGCTGCCATCTAACAATACAGGTTTGTTTGGTTGTTCTGTATCAGGTTCTGACCACAAGAAATTCCAGATGGTCAAAGAAGCAAAACTATGTCTACATTTGACCCAGACAGTGAAAGTCATTGCTTTGGTCTGGAGACCAGTGGAATGCTATATTAGGTGCGTTTTGTAATGAGAGCAAATTAGAAGACCACAAATAAATGATTACAATTTAATGACAAGGCGATACAACAATTAATGGAGTCCTTAAAAATTGATGATGAATACCCTGTGTTAGAGATTTCATTCTAAATTGATTTATGAACCACCAGCTAGTTGACAGCAGAACAAAGAGTGGGATAGTACCAAAATGAGACATAAAGCTGAAATCAAATGTGAGATATATCAGTACATATAGTAATCAACAGAAATTCTTGCTAATGCATTACATGTTTATACAATTTTCACATATATAAAGCAAAAGTGTTATTGAGGTGGCAGGGTAGACATGCAGCAGTGCATTTAATCTTTCGTTGCATAGATTTTTTTTAGTTGAAGAGACAAGGACAGTCAGTGGCCTTGATGATGGACAGACATTCAAGGACCATTTGGTAATCCCCAAATTCCCAAAGCTATTACTCACTTTGCCACATTCAGCTCCATCATGTCACGGGTGAAGTGCACCTGAACAGGTCAAGACACTGCACACTCAAAAGGTGAGAAATGGTGAATTGTTATGACATAAAGACACAATTATGTTTATAGTATTTTTATATTATTGTCACAGAACATCCTATTACTTTGTTATCCAAACCTAATTTTTTTAATCAGAGAATAAAAAGGCACAATTGTAGCTTCACAATTAAGATAAAAGATTAAGGGGAGAAGTTAGATGAAGACAAAAGTATGTGTCCTCCTGATTATTTTTACTCTCTTATGTAAGAGTTTTGGCTCATGAAATCGAGACGAGTGGGAAGCCATACATGAGATTGTTCTATCCAGTCCATCCACACAAGGCTGCTTATTACTCAGCTTAAATTTAACTTCAACAACTTCAGCCACACATTATAATCTATTATACAACCTATTATCTTCACCTGTAAACACTTCACTTTTCACATTCATACACAGCTCAGTGAGTGGTCTGTTCCTGCATGATGTTTTGTACTGTAATGGAAGTGTGTGTATGCTTATACATGTGTAGGGGGGGGACTTGCTTGCTCAATCTCGCCTAGAGCACAAACATTACCAGGACCACAACACTGAAAGGTGGTACAGGTGGTGCTGTTTTGTGGCTGTGTCTGGCATGGTTTTATCTTGCTCTAGTTTTTAGCAGTTCAGACTCTGACAGCCTACTGATTTTTTTCTTCCCCAAAAAATGTACCGTTAATTAGTGAATACAGCAACACAGTTATTGAAGTACTGTTGGTTTAAAATGTGGGTATACAATTTAAATGTTAGTGTTCATGTTTTTTGTACAAGGTTTATTAGCATTTCTCTTAGCTCTTAGCTATATTGTGTTACAGTGAATAACGTCTCAGTCATACTCTGATTCAGATGGAGACGTATTTGCTTGCTTTTGCTTGTTGTGCAATCTGGAGACAGATTCTGGTTGCAAGAAATGTTGTCACAGTGGTTGTTTTTTTACTGACCAGGATCATCGTAGAGAGCAGCCTGTCTCAAAGTGCGGTCCACGGACCACCAGAGGTCCACAAATTACCCCAGGTGGTCTGCAAGTAAATTTGTTAAAATGTTATGTTTAATGTAGTGTTTCTCAAACTGTGTCCACACAGAGTCCACTAGTGAGTAGTGTAGGGCTACATGTCATTTTAAATATAGACTCAACGCAGCCTATGTAAATTCAAACACTGATTTGAATTTACGCTGTCTACTCACGTAGCTTCAGTCTACAGTTTATATATACACATCAAAAATGATCAGCTTGACATTTGAGAGGAAATGTGGATGAAGCTAACAGTCTGCTCTGGTATTGTGCTACATGTCACCAGTTATCAGCATCAAATCAAATAATGACAACGGACAAGATCATTGACCTGTCTCAAGACCAGATCAATTTAAAGATAATCCATTGAAACCTCAGAGACAGACACAACTGGCAAGTTTTACTATAAGGTAGTCACCGTGACTGAGATCAGTACACCATCACACAGTTAGTCAGGCACATGCCTCGAATGAGATAGTAGTGAGTTGATAGACAAGTGGTTAAGGCACATGATGTGAGACCCCGGTTTGATTCCACCCTGGTGGTTTTGAAGATGTTTGGGAGTTGGTGGTTTACGAGTTTTATTTTAATGGCTAAGTAGTCCTTGGTCTGAAAAGGTTTGAGAAACACTGGTATGGATGCACAGTTGTAGTAAGGAATCAGCCATGATACAATTGGGCAGATTGGGTGGTTTACGTCCACTGACAAGTCTAGGACATTGAGATCATTAAATAATCACTACTCTACTCCAGTAAAGTTTAAGCACAAGTTTCATCCTTCTCTGAAGCATACAGACCACTCCCAACCATTCTTCTGTGCAACAGCATCTGCAACGTTTGTTCACCTGGTCTATCACTGCATCCTTTAAATTATAACAAGAGGGTTCCTATTATGTTATTTTAACACAGTGAATGATTTGTGTTTCCTGTTTCTCAACACCTTGCCGAAGGACAGGAAATTTAAACTAAGAAGGCGTATATGTTCTGTAATTTTGAAAAATTCCCAACTCAAGGATTTCAATTCAGTGGGTGGTTTATGGTATATGGACTCTTCTTGTGAAACATAATTGAGAACTTGATATACTTAGTTAGATAAGACTATGAGAAAGACATATTGTGGAGTAAAGGAGCTGCTGGACTCGGATAATAAGAGGTACTTTGTTACAATACACAAAGGAGGAGACATTAAGGCCCAAAAAGCAATATTTCATTGAGAATGGCAACATGATGAATAAAGATTTTAATATCCTTTGAAGTAGTTCAGCCCTGACATCTCTGCCTTAATGAACATAACACATTTGGATTCAAGCATCTTATGTCTCACTGTCACCATCTGTGTTGGGTGTCAAACTGACACATGACATGTTATTAATTAAAAAGTATAATATGATGATTAAATTCATATGAAACCGACCACTGAGACCCCCATAGAGAACATGTAGTATATTGAAGGGATCAATTTAGGCTACATTAACTGATGGAGAAATCTAAATTTAAAAATACCCTGTGGCAACAACTCATTGCCTTTGAAACATTAACCTCTTTCTTTGAGAGGAATAGATCTGATCAGCTTTCAATCAGATCCATGCTTTTTCTGGGGTTGTCATAAAATCTAAAAAGCAAAAATTATCTTGAAGTTGCACAGACAACCTTAATCCCACTATATCAAAAAGGATGCAAGACTGTGCAATCAGATGCATGCACACACACAATCATCACAGTTTCACACATATAAAATAAATCCCACTCTCAAGATGTGCACATGTATGTGAGTGCATGTATCCTGTGTGTGTGGGTGTGTGTGTGTAATGGGTTTTAGCAGGTGTGGGGGACTTTCTCATCTCATTGGTCTCCTAAAGCCTGAGGTTGGATACTCTTTTCAGCACTTCCAAAAAAAAAAAAAAAAAAAAGTGGGTAGTCCATCATTTAGAATTAAATGGATTTTCCTCAGTTACCAGAAGATATGGTCGGCCCAAAAAAAAGAACAAATTATGCATAATTTTCTTTCAATAGGAGCAGCTGTGAAATATGTTAGATTTGAATATATTGCATTAAATGAAACAAGGAGATAAAGATATAATTTATATTACTCCATATAAGAGATAAAACAGCAAGTATCACTATAACTGTGCTTGATTACTGTTGTTAATTACTGTGTTGCTGGTTGATGCTGTACAGAACATGAGTTAAATTAACCAGTCTCTCAGACGAATGCACGGTAAACAACATGTGTTTGTGCCCGTCAAAACATGTCGGACAGCAGTGGCAGCACTTACCTGGAGATTTTTCAGCCCTTTAAAACCTTTTTTACAGTTTGCGGGTATTAGCAGTTTTTTTTTATTTATTTATTTTTTTAAATATGAGTAGATCAGCTTAAAAAAGGTGATTGATCCCGTTTACACTGACAGACAGAGCACACGCACAAATTCAGAGGAGAAAGAGTGAGCTGCTGGTTCGGTCAGTGATTGTGTTTGAATCTTGACTGGGTTTGAAACTTATTTCAGGGCTGCAGCTCATTCTCTCATCTGTGAGCCCAGTGAAACCGTAGTGTTTCTGGGTTAACAACACATGACGGGTGTATTTACAGTGTCTGTTGCAGCATGAAAAATAACATGATACATTTGTGGATTTGCAACAGGCAAACCCAGTACTGCTGCTAGTTCCTTGTCTTCATTTGTGACGCAGATGTGCAAATGCAAACATTCTCTTGGTAAAATGTTGTTTATTATTTCTTTATGTTCCCCTGTATGACCAAAATGAAAGATCATGAAATAGAAACGAAAGCTGATAAATGAATAAATATTTCTTTGATTCATCTCAAACATGTTGCTCGGACAGTTGCCTAGACTCTGCTGGACTGTTAGTACTGATTAAGATTTCCCATTCTTTGTCAGCTGCTCTGTGGCTTCAGGCTCAAACTGACTTTGTGTTATAATATCACCATCCACACACACGCAGACATGCATGCACACACACTCAAATACAGATTCTGAACTACCACAAGCCATATGGCAGGTTACTGGCCTGCATAATTGGCTTAAACAAGAGACAGTGTGTGGAGTGCCTATGTGTGAGTTAAAGTGTAAATTGGCGGCCTTTACTCTCAATCGCAACTACACTGTCAATCATGCAGCAAATGAGCCTGCTGTCACTGCTGTGGGCCCTTCACAGCACTGCTTCAGCAGCAGAGCATCCTGCCCACAAACACACATCACGTGCACCACAAATTCCTTCACTTACAAGAAGTTGGAAATCTAATAAACATGGTACGTTATTAAAGAGTGACCTTTCTTGAGATCCAAACACTATCAACACCCTCAAAGTTATTTATAGTAGTATGCAATTTTTTGTTTCTTTTTGTACTTTTCCTTGCCTTCCTCCCATCATCCCCTGACTCTAAGTGTGTATTTGTCAGTTTAACCTAAACTACCATCTTCTCTGAGCGCTCTCTCACTCTCACAGGCCAACTTTAACAGCACTAATACTAAAGAGTGCCTGATTAGCAATGTTAAACAGTTTTTACACGATCTCACTCAATGGTATGATCTCACTGCCCCTCCCAAATTTCTACTCCAGATTTTAGAGTTGAGTTTAATTGAGGCTTGTGGACATGGGATCAAGGTCAGGAGAATTTTTGGTTCAAAATAACAACTGCTTTTCTTGATTGTTTATTCCAATAAATTCCAGGTATTTATTCCCCAGTCCTCAAGAGCACATGACAGAAGGGTTTTTAATGTATTCATCATTGACTCACTCATTTCAGCTTGTTAATAAAGTAAACTACAAAAGTTAGATGGGGCAGAGAACAGGAGTAGTAAGTAACTTGCTTGAATAATTATGTTTGTTCTGATGGTACTGGACATTTACACTGAAGCCTGGAACTTTTTTCTCAGAGCAGGAGACCAAAATAGTATAGGGTTGGGCGATATAGCCCGTAAATAACATTTGTAGTCTATATCGTGATACACAATAGATATGCTTATATTTTGAAATCTACTCTAAAGTAATTCATCAATGTGCAATTTAAACCTTTGATGCATAAGAACCACACCAATATGACAATTCTAGACATTTTTTGTCTATATATTAGTAGTTTCAATTGCAACAATTGAAACACAACACATGCTAGGTAGTGTGTTCAAATGGTGTTTCTTTTCTCAACCCATTGCCGTTTCTGAACAGGGATAAACTCGCTGTAACGCTTCACTACTTTCGCTATCTCCACTTCCCTCTACTCCAGATACACACATACACACACACACGTGCACCTTAGAGTTTGTGAAGGAGTGCATCTGTGAGGGGAAGACAGCCATGGGAAAGCCAAACTTTATGCCAGCGTCTTAAAACAATTATGTGACAATTTATACTTGATGTTCATGATATATTCATTTGCTACATCCCACATGGAACAAGCTGTAATAAATTTAGTATATTCAATATATCACCCACAACTACTTCAATAATTAAAAAACGCTGTCTACAGAAAGAAAGAAAAGACTGATGATGTTGACCTGTGTAGCACCGAGCTTAGTCTCCAATCAATCTTTTTTTTTTTTTTTTTTAAAGCTAAAACATCTGGTTGTTTCCAAAAAGTTCCTGCAGATGGAAATTGTACAATCATGGCAGTCAAACTAAGGTCACTTGGACTACACATTGATTGGGTCATATTATACCAGCTGGAGACGCAAGAGAGCTGGGAGGCTGGGGGAGGAGAGGGTGAGAGGAAGAAATGAAAAGAGAATGGTAGTGAAATTAAGCTCTTCAATGTGCCAGTTTCCTCTTACAAGCCAAAAATGGCCCATTATGTTTAATATTTTGAGTCTCCGTGGAGGAGGAAAAGAGCAAAGATGCCGAGTGGGCCGAATGGAAGAGTCAACAGTGGCTAACAGTATCGTCAACATAATACCCTACCATCTGTTTCCTGTAACAGCCCAGGCTAAATTTTTCTTGTGTTGTACACATGGTAGTCCAGTGGCAAAGAGCAGAGAGACACTGTGTGGGCAACATGAGCACTGTAGAGTACGTTCACATAAAACTATGCCAACTGTTACGCCTACTGCCTAGTCCAAACACAAAAAAGCCATTCTAAAAATGTCAAGCAAAATCTGTTATGTGTTCCTCTGTATTTGGGAGGACAGAAGAGCAGCAGAGAGGCAAATGACGCCTTTGTTAAGAATATGACCTGTATCAGGAAAATCTATGGTTTCACATGCAGGGCTTCAGAGTGGAATACACAGCAAGCTGACAGGGCCAACAAATGTGAATCACCATGAAGAGGATGATGCAAACCAGCACACTGAACTGAGTGCTGTGAGTTATGGAGGACTGTGAGGAGGCTACATTGTTGTTAAGTGCTCTTGAGCAAGGCATAAAGCCTTCAGCAGTATCATTTTGTGGATGGAAGTTTGATCCGTTATGCACATTATCTGTGTTGTAGTGTACATGTGGTCATTAATATCCTCACAATAAAATATCAGTGCGGGGGAAGTCAGAGGCCCAGGAGCAAAGCACTCACCCAAAATACAGACACCCAAGTTCAATTCTCATCAGTTGTACCTCCAACTCTGTTCCACCCTATCTGAGGGGGATAGCATGTACTTCAGCATGCAACTTCTCTAATTGAAGTTCCCTGCTACATGGTGAAGAAGAAGAAGAAGCAGCTGATGACTCCATGTGCATCCATCACCAGTGAGATGTTGTCATCAAACACACCAGCTTTTAGTAGGTCACAGAGGCATGTACCTGATTAGACGGGCACAGGGAATAAAACTGTTGTCATCAAGTTACACACTGCTCATAGTCCTTTCGCCCATCTCATCGTCAAGGCTCTTAGCCTGGCTTTCCAATTTCATCCCTTCACTCGATTTGCCGCTTCTTTTGCACGTAATGATAAACTTTTTGTTTGCGTATTCTCTGCCTTTCTTCGGTCACATTCTATGAGTAATTTTTTCTTAAGTGTACATGTGAGATCTCTTAATTTTATAAGCCAAGCAAAACAACTGAATCAAGCAGCACAAGTAACCTACACTATATTTGTCACAGTTTTTAATTATCAAAATTTCAGTTTTGAAGATTTTTGACAGTCTTAGGGTGACGTGGCCAACAGCAGTCTCCTCTAAAGGCCTAACGTAGTGCAATTAGAGTATTATCTTGCATCAGCTTGCAAGAGACCCACAGGTAACACAGTCTACCCACGACCACATGCAGAGCCTACCAAGAACTCAAGAGTGGCCCAGAAAGAAAGATGCTTTTGATAAATACAAATATATTTCTCACTAACCACTCCACAAAGCAGACTATATGAAGATTACATGAAAGTTCCTGTGATTGAACAGAAAAGGGCCACATTTTGGCTGAGATGAATTATCTGCTATGCTTTAGCTTCAAGATAGTTCATCTTGAACCAGTTCGTCTTTCAAAGAGAACTAGTTTTGGGCCACAGCAAGTTGAGACTGGGATTCTGAGGAGTATCGTAAACTAAGATGCAAATTTTGCTTGCCCACCACAGCCACCTCTTACATCATCTAGCCAGCAGTGATGTGTCTTTGTTGTTTAGTAAAGTGCACTGATTGATACAATGTTTGAGGCCTGCTTTGAGTTACAAAGTGTCACGAGTGCCAAATGCAGGACTACAAAGAAGGCCAGCGACTGATCTTGTTCCTGTTAAGCCGCGGGTGGTAAATTAGAGGCTTGTCACTAGCACTCTTCAGCTACTTTAGTTCAGCAACCCACTAGATCTCTATGTGACTTGGCCTCTCACTAGTTCGATGCCTCTTACAGGAGACACGAGTATCTGATGCTGACGGGGCTGGGCCAAGATTTGCAGCCGACTCCTTTTATTTTATTTGTATTTTGGAAAAGTATTTCTCATTGATTATTTTACATTGTATCACTGCAAGCAGATTCAACATTGTGCACACTTAAAACTAATTTTACCATTCATTTGGTAACCATTTTATAGCCTGACTCTTCCAGAGGTTTTCTTTCATATCATTAGCTTTAATTATTTACATCTGAACACGGGAAACTTTTTCCCCAGATACTAGAAAAGATTGAGAGAGAAAGGTAGGAATAGGGATAGAGAGCAGGCTTTTAGATGAGCAACCACATTATACTCTTGTAAGAGCATAATAAAAACAATATTTTTTCAAGAGAATTCTAGACATGTGGTTTAACTAACTGATCTTAATTTTGCTTGACATTTTCATCTCCAGCCCTCTGCTGAAATATGAAAATTTCCCTCCTTAACCCACCTCTTTTATCGAGAGTATTCTCAGACTTGGACTGCAGGTTTTGGATTAAATAATACAGAACTTTAACATGTCGAAATCATTTTGTTCAAGACCATGTTTTTCTTTAGGGATTCAAAGCTCTGGAATACCTCTCATTAACAAATAATTAGTTGTTAATTAGCCCTTTTGTGATCGATTTTGTATATCTATTTTTTAACGATTTTATATACCTCATCAGCACACCACCATAACTGTTTAGATTAAATCACCTAGTCCGAATAATTTTACTGTCTCCTGTCAGGTTTTCAAGAATGTATTTCTCAGAGCGTTATCTTTGCCATCTTATTTGCTACCATTGCCGCAATTAGTGCCCCTTCTGTCATTGCACTTTGAATTTATTTCTAGCTTGCATGCTGGTTTACATAAGCAAATTAATGGCTTTAACAGTGTTGCCTTCCCTTCTTAATTCTAAAGTTTTATACCCAATCACTGGGATTTTCCCTTCCAATATGTAATATCAACACATCCCTTCATTGAAGAGTCTGAGTCAGACAAAATATGTAGCGTTTGTGGCTGTTCATTTTAATAGACTTTATTCTGGAACTCAATTTCAAAAAAGAAATAACATTCCACTAAATGTCTGACTTAATCTTTGCCTCCAATGGACCATAGTTATAGTCAAATAATTTTAGGATATCTTTAGACAAGTTGATACCCTGGGACTGTGATTCTGCAGCCCATTTCAATTTTCATTTTCCTCCAATATGGTTGGGTGGGTCGTAAATAAATGTGATGACCTGAGTTTTCTGAATATTAACATAATAACCTGAGAATGCCCATATTTTCCTGGAAGGCTCATCAGTCACGAGAGTCACTGAGTGGGCTGTGTCAGGTATATCAATATGTCATCAGCAATTTTTGTTCCACCAATGACCCCTTAATATAAGCATTTCGTCAAATCCATTGGCTTAAGGGGTCTATAAACAGGGAGAGGAGGAATGGTGAGGCACAGCTGCCTTATCTGGTTCTTTGCTGCAGGATGAATGAATCACCATAAATTTTTATCCTTGCTGAAGTTTTATTGTATAGTGCTTGAAATGTTTGAAAAATAGACTCACAAAAGGCAAAAATTATAAAACCTTGTACAAGAAAGACCATCTAGCTGAGTGGTGAAATGCCTTCTCAGCATCTGCACTTTCTCAGATTCCTGTTTGGCACATCTAATGTGCAGTGTTCTAATATTATCTCATGTTTGACTTTGTCAGATGAAATCTGCTTGATCTAAATGGATGAGCTCTGGTAGAATAATGGTAGAAAAATTTCTTTTCTCCTGTACAGTGTGGATGTGGACATTTTATAGTCCACATTTAATACACTAATGGGAGGATAATTACCACAATCTAGTTTGTCTTTACAGTCCTTAAGTGTGGCAAATGATGGCATCCCTTCATGAGGACAGAATAAGCACTGTCCTATGAACCTATGCAATAAAAACATTGCAAAAGTGTAACTGAAACTTAGTGAATTAGAAAGAAAAATGTATTAACACATTTGATGAATTCACACAGGGCTTTCAAGGCACAAATCTGAGGCAAAGGAACCAAAAAAAAACTATACTAATGTTCTCTACCACGTTTGTGTCCACACACACAAAAAGCAACATCAAAACCTTAAAGATGTCCTCCACCACCACCTGTTCAACAAGCTTTAAAACACATACAAAGGCCAAATTTTTCAACCGCTTGTATCCACCATAGTTTGTTTTACACATCCACAGATCACTAGCATTAAGCTAATAGTGAATGGTGAATGAAGCTAAATGTTTTCTGGATGTAGACTGCAGCTTGGTTTACAGGCTAAACTAGCCACCCTCTCTACAGCAGTTTAACATGCAGTCAGCATTTTACATTTGTTTCCAGAAAGATATTGTTGAGTATATATGCAGTGACTTTGGTGCTATAAATGTTATAGTTGCTGCTTTAGAAACTGATTGGTGCACTATTTTGACTATTCTGATGAGTTAACTTTATGCTAACTACTACGAGTTTTCCTTTGAAAATGTCTCATAATTTTCTTGAGCACCAAATTATAAGCAAAATGAAAGGGAAACGGCTCCAATGATCATCTTTATATTTAGATAGCTGTCATCTATGAATCATAATCATGCACATCAGTGCGGTCTTGGCTCGGTGTCGCACACGTTTGATTGACTGCTTTGTGTTACACGTGTGAAACAGCCAAGATTACCCCTGGTCTGCAATCATCTCACTGTCTACCATGGCCATGATGAGGGGAAATGATCATTCTTGCGTTTTGTTTACACCTCCTTGCAGAATGGGAAACCAAACTTTGCCAAGAGCATGCATATGGGTATCGCCTTCTGTCAATGACTGAAGACAGCTCGCTAAAACCAAATGCTTAGCAAATCAAACCTTGTGAAAAGACTGAAATGGCCACAGTCAACTGATATCAAAAACCATAAAATACATTTTGTAATTGTTACTGTATGTTAATTTATGTAATATTAAGTTATTCATATATAAATTAGATTAACTATTAATCAAAAAAATATTATGGTCATTGTTTCAGGTTTTTTTTCCCTTATAAATTGTATATGCTATTCTGAGAGCTTGTTGTCTTTAGACTGAACCGCATGATGAAATGTAGCAAATTACACTTTATAATGATAAGTATCTGACATTGAGAAAAGCAGAAATTATGATAGAGCGCTTGGAGGCTATACCATGTCTACAGCAATGTCTGTGTTCAACCTTGTCGGACCAATATCAAACTGAACTAGGGAGCACGGCTGAAAAAGCAGGTTGGATGCTGTAGGCTAAATGTAGGCTCACACTGAGGGGGAAAATGTAGATTTTTTTCGAGGTGCTGGTTTTCAAAAAGAGGCGTCTGTAATTCATCACCCCAGCAGTTTGCCCCCCTCGTCTGCAGCTCAACTAGATTCTTAACAACCACACCATCTCTGCTTATCAGTGTCACCACATGCCAGGTGACAGAGCTGACAGAGATTTTTTAACAGTGGGGGGGGCAACCACCAACCAACAGACACACCCATGTACAACTCCCACAGGACATTGCTGCAGGATGCCTTCACCATGATTGTCGCCTTTCTAATTCTGCAATTTCATTTTATCCACTCACAGTCCTTCTCACCCTACTACAATGATATTTTTCAGCATTACTCAATGATCATAGAAACATGAGAGAAATATCACAGGAATACTACAGGCAGTGTGTCTCGATGATCCTTTGCTCTCTCAACGACTACACGTTGTTGCTACAAGTCACTTTGCTCATAAAGTCACACCACTCTATAGATCATCCAGGCTACAATATAGTATAGAACTGGGTATTTATAATAAATAGTTTAAAGAATATTGCAAATCCAAAACAAAATGGACAGAAGTGCAGGGCTGAAAGAAAAGGCACAGCTACAAATCCATTTGTTACTTCAGCACCCCGGATTTGTCAATACACAGTAAGGCTACGAATATTTCAGAGCCATGGTGCAGGGTTATAGATTCCAACCTGCCAAAACCTCTGTCAGATAAAGGCTCGATGAGTTTGGCAGACGGGATTTACACATTCACCTAAACAACCACCCAAGCCCTGCACTCTCTCTGCTATAAGGAAATAGAGAGGGGGCAAAGGCAGGTTGACGAGGGCAATGCATTTTGGTCATTTTGCCAGTGCGATGCCCCCCCCCCAAACCCCTTAAATCTCATATGCTCCATATTTTCACAGTGACTGTGATTCAACCATAGTCAAATGCGTCTCATCTGAATTATACAGTTTATACAAATTGTAAATTTTGCAGGTTTTTTTTTTTTTTTTTATTGTCTACGTGGCTACATTTGAGTGTGATTTAAGATCTTTTAGAGCAGTAAAATAGACATACAAGACATGATTGTGTGTGTGTCTGTGTAATTAACTTCAGGCAAGAAAGACTTTTGCAACTGTGAGCCAAAGCTGCGCTGAATGCAAGTGTGTCTGCCTTTGACACAAATTGAGCAATTAAATATTCTTTTGGCCATGCAATACAAGAAAGAGAGCACAGGAGAGAGGGATTAATGACAAAGTGACAGAAGAAGGAAGAGCAGATGGGGGGACAAAGCTAAATGGATCCAACACACCGACTCTGATTTTGACAAATAGCACAGAGAGATATGACTGTGATACACTCACACACACTCAAGCACACTGTCAGACACTCGCACACTCTAACACGGAGACAATGGAACCAGAGGCATCAAAAAAAAAAAAAAAAAAAATCAGGTGTCACGTTGACAAAAATGGTTTAAACTCACACTTTAAATTCAGCCAGAATAGTAAAGCAGATTCAAATAGCAAATAATTAAGTGGAGTCTGAGGCACAAACACTAACCCAAACACCACTCACATTCTTCACCCTTTCACCCCAGGCTTGCAGACATAAGGGAAGTGTGCCTCTCACAGCACACTAAGCCAACAGCCAGAAGCGACAGGGAGATTGAGTGGTCTGGCAGCGCATCAAAACTGTTATTGATCTATCTAGAAGTCAAGTTGTAGTGAGGAAAGTACAAGACTTGACTAGTTAATGTCACATGTTACCGCAACTCATGTGACAGCACAACTGTCCTCTTTTAATCGCTCATGACACGTAGAGCCAAAGTCAGAAAAATGTAAAGTTTTTTTTTTTGTTTTTTTTAATACTGTGTTAACAGCAGTGATCACACTTCAGTCTCCAGTGCTGTCCTTATTCTATTACCCCACAATAAAATATGCATCGAAATGTCATCTTAGCACAGGCACTTGAGCAACATCAGGCAAAATAAAATTCAGCCCGAATGAAAAATTTGCAGTAACTCATTCTAAATAGAAGACAGCGTGTGGATATATGCAAACTGAAGCTAATGGAGGAGAAGTACATGTAAATCCCAGACCACAGATTAACAGCTATGTAGGAGCAATGAGGACGTCAAATGACACATCTCCATCTTCCAAATAGGGCACAAAGTTTGAAATACTTACATTTTGTTGAAGTCAGAACAATACAGATGACTCCTAACCCTCCAATAAAAAGTCAAAATATCTGCAGTAGAGAAGGTCTGTAAATCCCCCGGGACATGAAACAGAAATGTTTCAGTCCTGACTCGCCCTCTCCACACGGTTGGTTTGTTTGTTTGTTTGTTTGTGTGTGGAGCAGACAACCAGCTACTGACAGACTTCAGGGGCAAACTGGATACACTTTACAAGCAATATAACCACATTAACCTCACGGTGTATTTAGACCCCTTCAGATTTTTGATGTTGCAGCTTTATGGAAAAAATGTATGTGCATGTGTGTGTGTCTTTCCCAATCATGTCCAATTAGTTTAATGCACCACAGGTGGATTTCAATCAAGGTGTAAGAGAAAAAGAGACCTGAGCTCAGCTTCAAATGGCTTTATATTGATATAACAAGGCCTGGTTATAAAGACAGACAGCCTGTCTTACCTGGTATCTGCAGAGCTGTGAGTCCAGGTTGAGGTTGTTTAGGGTTAAATATCCAACTTCCAGGACCCAGTTTCAGGGTAAAAAGGTCGCCAATGTAACATAACGTTATTTCTCTGATACCTCAGCGAAGAAAATGGGTCCCAACGTCAGTGACAATCCACAAAAACGTGGCAGCTGGCTTCACTGGCAACAGTGGAAAACTTACTTAATGCAGGAAATATACTAGTTTGAGTCAAAGCAAGCTGCTAAATGTCCATATGGTTTCACTGAAGTGAAAACAACACTTTTATGTCTGCGCTTATTTGGACTCTTTTTACTGACTACCTGTACCATGCAGTCAATCTGTAGCTGAAACGTTAAGCGGTTTCTTCTCAACCTCAGAGACATAAGAGAGATTTACTTCCCATAGCACCTGCACGCGCACACACAGGTGTCTTTAAAGGGGACAGCTGGACCGGTGTCCAACGTCCATAGGCCTGAGTCAATGTATCCATCATGGGTAGGCTCACCACTGTGAAGCACTCAGAAGGACCAAAAGACAATAAGATATAAGATCTGATATATCGGCCAATATCCAAATACAGTGAAAGTGACATTTTCTTCTTCTTCTTTTGTTAGTGAAGTTTTGATTTACCAAATATTGAAATTCCTACCCATGGACTTAGCAGCTACATACACAGTAGGTTAGGATACATTAATAATACAAAAGTCAAATTATTTCTGTCTTATTTCTGTTGCTTTATTTGCTCAACTGAAGAGACAAGCTCCATTCTTGCAGTAATCCATGTAGCCCAAATATTGTATTTACACAGCAAAATGTAAAACTCCATTTAACTGCTTTGTTCCCCTTGATTTGACTGTAGAAAAAGTGTGCAGCAGCTCCCCTCTTTGCTGTTGTAACAGGCGTTTAGGTTAATAAGGCGACCATATGGTCACAATATCACATCACAGGATTTAAATAATGAATGAAGTTGTTGCTGCTGTGCCATGTGTGTAAAATGCACACAGGTACTGACCCTGATGCTGCTGCTGTGTGATGATGACCACAGCTATTCCACAAAGTCAAAGAAAATGAGCTCACATTATACATTTGTTTGATCATCTTGAAACAGTGTTTGAAAGCAGACGAATGGCAGAAAGTGTGAGAGCTGGCAACACTGTGCTCCTGAAGGGGCTGGGGGTGCAGCTTGACTGTGAGGAGGATGAGCTCCAGCCCAATTAACTCCTCATTTTTAAACTCATCACACCATCAGACCTTCAGTTTGTTTCTTAGTTCATTTCCCCCCCCCCCCTTTTTTTTTTTTTTTAGATTAATTGAATAATTCCTTTGTTCAATTTTTCTGGATTTTTTCCTAAACTCAAATATACTGAAATCACAATTAACTTTCTGCAGGTCAACAAATTAATTGGTCATTTTGGCCATAGACCAAAAACCAGAAAAGCATATTTTACAGCCAGCTGAGGATCATCAGCAAAATATATCCTGTCTATTACTCAGTCTCCTGGACTTGAAAGGTCTGATGATTAGTAGTGTGTTTACTGATGTACTGACCTTCTACCACATTAATTATACCAAGTTAACATCAAAACTGCTGTCTTCTAATCCCCATTGTGTGTGTGTGTGCGTAGAGTTAGCCAGTCATAACATCACCACCACTAATTGAGTGAGTCCAGAGAGAAGTGTGCACAGGTCCTCCCTAAGGGGTAAACAGTCAACGTCTACATCCCCCCACACACATGCATGCACACAGATTCATTCTAACATAATTGATTTTCTAAACACTTCCATGCTTTATGGTCAATGCCAAATGAAAACTCACTCAAAAAGGTTGGAGGCTAATGTCAAATGAGGTAAGATTACCTCAGTCTGTACCTGCTGTCTTGTTCAACCTTTAAAGTCCACTAAAATGTGGCAGCTGTAAAAAGTTTTTCTCAGTCTTTTTGTGATGGCCCTGGAGATTCTTTATTCACTGCTTTATTGTACATTCTCCTTTCAGTCTTTGATTTTATTCACTCTTTTCTTTAGAGATTAATACAGACAAATCTACCCAGCCTGAGAGATGGAGCCTCGGACCCATATATTCAGCATTGCAGTGCTCTTTTTTTGCTTCAAAATGCCCCCGACATACGTGATGGAAAATCAGAAATCAAATCACAATCTCAGCTAAATATTTTAATGTATTTTATTAAATATGAACAATAAGAAGACTGTGGACAGAAATCTTTTGAAAGACCATTTATCATGTGAACAAACAACTGTGAGGGTGACAAAAGTTATCTTTGACAGAAACAGAAGAGAAATACTTCATGTAAACACACACTAAAAGTTTTTTTTTCTTTTAACCATAAATAATCCAAACAGACAAACAGCTGAAGTTGAAAAAGTATTTAGCAGAACCAGAGAAAGTGAGACAACCCTGTGAAGAGAGATTTTTTTGTTTTAGGTGGATTATCCCCAATGAATTAATGAGCAAACTGGTCTGAGGCTCACAGCATGAATCTGCTCAATAGATTAATATACTTAGACACAGGCTTCATCCTGAACTGAAAAAAGCAGCTTTAATAGATTAGCATCATCCACTTTTCTGACACAGTTAGGCAAAAGTTTGCAAAGTCATGTGTTTCAAAGTCATCTTCAGCAGAAATAGTCATAGTGCAAAGACTGGATTTCAAGAGGGGGTTGACTCAGCAACAATGACCAGGTCAACTAGTCTTTACATGTAACATTTAACATGGGGCCTACGTTTAATCAGGTTGATTTGTTCTCTGATGTGTAACTATAGCCTGAAATGCTTTGGTAATAGCTCAGACCTCTGACTGCATTTATGAATACTTCTCTGTTGTGTTTTAATCTCTTGTGTGCCAACAACCAAAGTATGAATTATTCTGTGTCATTTATGCAAACACAACTGTTCATGTTCATGAACAGTCAACATCAACAATTTTAATCATTTATGTACAATTATACAATTCAATTTCTTTATTACAGCAATTAAAAAAACAAATAATTATATTGAGCACATTAAAAAGCTAAAACAGCATAATATATGTGATTGATTAAAATTATAATAATAAAATCCTGATTATTATTATTATTGTCATTTCTATCATCACTGTTTTTGTGACTATCTTTTCTTGTTAGTGCCAAGATGCCTTAAGGAATGTGTATCTATGACAATAAATATAAATAAGGCAGAAACAATAAATAACATCCCAATAAATCAAATGTAGGAAATGTACAACATGTTGCTAAGTAATGAAAAAGTGAGGTTTGTCAAGTGTATCCACTTTATGAGTGCAGACCCTTGTTTCCCAGCGAAATTCAATATCATTCCCCTGTTACAGTTAGACAAGGAAAAATGAAAATGTGCCATTTAAGAAGTGACCTTTTCTTTCTGTGATATGAGCCTGTCTCTTGAACACAGCTGAAACAAGCACAGCTGTTTCAAACATGGCAAAAAAAAAAAAAGAAAAAGAAAAAGAAAATGAGTCGGCAGTGCAAACAGGGCCAAATACTCCTTTATGACATTTCACATAATGATACATGAATTGAGGAGGAATGTAAATAGGGTTTCTCAAGAGATCAGCCAGTGACCAAGTATTGCCACACACCACCTGTAAACAAACCTAGTAGGGAATGTTTGGTTCACATTACAGCTGTTCTGAGTCCAGGTCTTCAGGAGCCACATCACTGCTGACTATTGGCCAGGTGTAAAATTGCTCCCTGGTTAGAAAAAAGGAATGAAAATCAGAAGCATTGCAGGTCCCAATACCCAGAACTGAGAGTGCCACTGCAATAGAGTCTGTGATAGATACACTATATGACAATACAGGCCCCGGGTAAGTAGGCTAAGCAGGGGAGAGAGATGGAAGGAGGGAGACACCTGGGACATAATAGAAGGGAGGGGGGGTAAGAGACTGAAAAAGAGGAGAACAAAAAGAAATAGATGCTGAGGGAGAGGTTGAAGAAGACTAAGAGGAGAGGATAAACTGGAAAGGAAAAAATAGGCTGGAGAACAAAATCAGGATCAAAACTGAAAGGATGGTGGAAAACGGGTTTAAAAAGAGAGGAAATAGGGTGCAAATGAAGCAGAGCAGATGGAGAGTTGTAGCTTCCACCAGTGGGCAAAGACTTGTCTTCCTTCAGGCCTTTCTTCACCTCTACCAGATCCATACCTCTTGAGGTGTGCATAACAACACACACAGATACAAAATTTATACAACTCCCCTACAACCAGGTGCTGTATAGACATAGATAAGGTCAACAACTCTTCCAGAGTCTAAGATTTTCTGTAGATGCGAGTTCTGAACTCATGGCCTGTCCTCAGCAGCGGATCGAGCTGCCATTTTCTGGCAGACATTAAAGAAAGGGTTGTTCTACATCTACGCCAGCAAAGCAAATTAATCAGCCAATCACGTGGCAACAGTGCTATACATAAAATCATGCAGATACTGGGCGGGAGTTTCAAACATCAGGATGTGGATAAAATGTGTTCTCAGTGACTCTGACTAAGCTGTGATTGTTGGTGCCATGATGGGCTGGTTTGAGTAATTCTAAAAGAGTTTACTCAAAATGGTATGAAAAACAAAGAACATCCAGTTGGTACTGCGAGAAGAAACATCTTGCTGATGAGAGAGGAAACATGTTGAGATGGATGGAAACAATAGCAGAACACCATGTCAGGTTCCACCATGAACAGAAATCTGAGGCTGCAGTGGGCACAGGCTCACCAAAACTGAAGATGGGAAAACATAGCTTGGTTTGATAAATCTCAATTTCAGCTGAGGCAGCAGATGGTAGGGTCAGACTTTGGCATCGACAGTGTGAATCAATGAACCCAACCTGCCTTGTGTCAACAGTCCAGGCTGGTGGTGGTGGTATAATGGTGTGGGCAATGTTTTTAAGAACTTTGGGCCTCTTAATACCAATCAATCATGAAGTGAATGCTACAGTTACAGTATTGTTGCTGGCCATGTGCATCCCTTAACGGCTACAATTCACTTCTAATAGCCACTACTACTGGGATGTCATGGAACGGGAGGTTCACAGCATTAATGTCCAGCTGGCAAATTTGCAGAGATTATGTGATGCCAGACATGGAGTCACAATACAGCCTAAACACTGTCTGTTTTGAGTAGGGTGTTCCTGATAAAGTGATTGTATAGATTAGTATATATTCAGCAGTGGCAGACTGAACATGTACTGTGGTTGTTCAGTACAGTTGTTCACATGTAAAAAAGGTAGATTTCTCACTTATTAAGTAGTGACACATTTCATATGCAAAGTGTGAATAATGTTGCATGATTCAACAGGTCACAACAATTACAGCAAATGTAAATCATACTCAAAAGATATGCGTCTTACTGTCCAAAGCAACATAATTGCTAGCCTTATCAAACGGCATCTCATTAGGTTAGTTTGAAAAAGATAACCAACACATCTGAGGTCAGGAAGATAAAAAAGGCTTCCATAAAAGGACTGGGTATCAGTGGAAAAACTTAGTGCTGCTGCTTTTACAAATGGAATAGTCTGTAAAATCATGTTTTTCTTTTCATTATTGGATCAAGTAAACAATTGTCTGTCATTTACTGCTCTAAACAGAATCAGACTCTTCTCAATGGATTCCCATATAGTCATACAAAATGTGTCGGTGAACTACAATGTCATTATTTGAAACATTTTTCCCTTTGGATTCCAAAAAATGGATATTGACATGATCATTTAGCAAAGCACCAGTAGGTTCCCTGTTCAATACCCAGCCCTAAAGAAGATTTGAAGGGCTTCATTCCAAAACCTAAAACTTTTTCCCTTTTTCTGGAAAAAATATCCAATATTGGTTGTGCCAAATCTAAAAATTTTGTTCTGTTTATTGTCCAAAGTGCTCAGGTCTTGTTACCTTTATGGGTTGTTATTTTTGGGGTTAAATTGTTCAAATGATCGACATCTCTCTTTAGAATGAAACTCTTCATTTCAGTGTCTGTGTGTACTAATCTAACATTGCAGGTATGTTAATTATTCTATACAGTGTGGATTATATTGCAAGATTTTTTTTCTACAATTTCTACAAAAACAGTGGTCCAACATTAAGCTGTAAGAACATGTAATGCCTTATTCATGTGAGCGGAGGGAGAGACAATTAGTTCTCAAAACACTCTTCAAACAGGACTATGTCTCGAAGGTCACAGCATGTTTGATTCCCTTCTTAAAACACTGAGGAGAGAGGTGATACTGAAACATTATTAAAAGACTTTAAAGGTCAGTCTGATCTTTTGAAATACAAAAGCTCTCCTGTATTTTCCTTAAATTTTAAAAGGCATGCAGTAAATGGGTAATGGGTGTGGATAATCACCTAAACATGTCTCTTATTCTGGACTTTTGTAAGTGGACATCAAGGTACAAGGAGTTGATCTGATCTCGGGTTTGGCAATGTGAAAGTATAGACTTACAAGAGCAAAATAAGGTCAGTCCTATAGTTCCTTAAGCAGCACATGGTTTTAGCAGGTAAAAAATAAATTGATAAAAATAAATCTTATAAACAAAAACAGACACAAATACATACCTCACATCTTTGTCCTGGTTTACAACCCTGTTATTTGTACAGATTGTGAAGCAGAGATATCACAGATGATGTCTCTGTGTGAGAGTGTATTAGTGTGTGTGGCTAGACCGGTGTGTGTTTGTGTATGTGTGTGTGTGTGTGCATGAATATGAGGTTGCTAGTCTGTGTGCACTTTGTGTGTCTGTGGGCGTAAGCACATCTAAACTGTCAGCATGACACAATGTGGGAGTTCTGATAGACGGGTGAGTGCCTTTTCATACTCACAGCCTGTGTGTGTGTGCGTGCGTCTTTGTGTATCTGTGTGCACTTGCTTATGAGAGCGTGTTTAAGCAAGCAAATCTATGAACAAAATATCACCAAATGGTTGGTCTACATTGTGAAGAGAGACAAGTGCGATTGTAAGCGCATGCGGTTCATGACTCGGGGGAGGGTGGGGGTAGAGACAGTGAGTAACTTGTACTTAAGGAGCAGCAGATTTTCTATACAGTCACACATTTTGTCACATTTCTCAGTGATATGGCTGCTTGTGGTTGGGATGGTGTAAATGTTTGTGTGCCCTCAACTGTCTCTCTGCGTCAGAGCTTGCAGTTCGGCAGTATGTAGGGAATGTTGGAGGAAGACATTTTTACGGCTGTAGCTATGCAGAGACAGAGGGCCTCGGGGTGGCTGTCCTAAACGACCCGTAAATGTGGTAGACGAGGAGGAAGAAGAGGAGGCTGAGGATAGAGTAGGAGGTGGAGGCGAGGCTTGGTCGGACAATGAGATGCTTGGAGAAGGGCTTCCTCTGCTTGCAAGACTGTGGAGGCTTGATGAGGCGCTGGCTCCAACTGCACGAGGGATGTGGCTAGGGACAATATGCTCTCCCCCTCCTCTCCTTACTCCACCTGACAGACTCACTCCACCTCCTCCTCCTAGAGTTAAGGACTCAGAAGAGGAGGACACCACCTCTGGCTGCCTGGAGGACAGAGATGGAATTACAGTGTGATTAGCAGCTACTAGACCGAAGCCCGGGCATTGATTTGGACTCTGGCCTGGGTGTGAAACTTGAAGCTGGGCTGGAGAAGTCGGTGAGGCTTGGGCTGACATTGCAGAAATGACAGAGGACAGGTTGGAGAAGCCTGGAGCCATATTTGGAGCTGGATTACGGGCATTGGACTGTGCCAAGACCCCCTGGCAGTGACGTTCCTCCCTGGCAGTGTGTCGCTCAGAAGCAGAGGGCTGGCCATGCAGAGGTGGATAATGATGGGGGAGGTGCTGATTAGATAGGTCCCCTCCGAGTGCTGCCCCCACTCCCCGCACTACCCTTCGGTCCCTTGGAGGCAGGCTGCTGCCTAGTCCTGACCACCGGCCTGGATGATTGGGCTGAAAGACAAAGAAAGGATAAACACAGATGTTAAAGACACTTTGTCTTTTCCTCAGCTTTCTGTTGTCTTTCTGAAAGTGCGATGTGCACCTTTTAATTCACAGGATATACCCCAGGGGGAACAAGTAGGAGCGAGGCAGAGAGACACAGACAGGCAGAGACAAATAGAGAGACAGGCAGCATGAGAAAGAGCATTGTTGTGTGTTATAGTATAGATTGTTAATTGGGTGACATTTGGAGAACGATCTCTCTGGGCTCCTGCAGCTTGTTCTAATTGTTTCTAAACCAACCGGAACCCTGCTCACTAAAGAACACACACACACACACACACACACACACACACACACACACACACACACACACACACACACACACACACACACACACATTAGGAGACAAAAAGGGTACAGTCTGGACCTGCTCTGTTTAAAAAGTGCCTTAAGATAACTTCTGTTGTGATTTAGCGTAATACAAATTAAAAACTGACTTAAACAGGAAGAAGTAACATGCATGTATGGAGATATGTGCACAAGGTAAAGGCAAAATCCCCACTCACAAAGCAATGGGATCTCACTCTCTCTGACACACACACACACACACACACACACACACACACACACACACACACACACACACACACACACACACAGGGGAGGATGGCACATAAAGCTAGATGGCAGAAACGAGAGCCACCTGTTCTCTTTCACACTCCACTGCACCCCCTTATGCAACATATCTCTTCACAGTCCCCCTTCACGCTCTCTCCCTGTAGCTCCATTTCACACACACACACACACACACACACACACACACACACACACACACGGTCCTGTCTCTGTGACTTCAGAAGACATTACATTGACTTACATTCAACCTAAACCTGCTACTTTTCCAACCCCTACTCTGACTTTTACCTATACCTTAACCTAACTACTCTTAAAATAAGTCCACACCCGTAACTAAATCATAGTTACGGGGGTTGCTTTTTGTCCCGATAAGGAGGACAAGTGCCATATTCTGACTGTAAAATTGAGGACATAATACCTGAAGCACATACAAATACACTAAACTTCACACTGGGACTAAGCACACACTGGACCTCATGGAGAATAAGCCAAGTTGAAATTTGCCATTTGTGGTTTGCATATGGATGAGCATGTGTCTGTTAACTCTGTAAACGCGCATATTGTAAGTGTGCAACATGTGTGTTAATATGCATCTTTGCGCCAACACCCGTGAATTCATTTAGACACCAATGTGCTGTCATGTCTATGAAGGTGATCATATTTCCAAATGTTTGTGCATGCAAATTAATATTAAATGTAACATAATTACTGTGTTGAGGCGGTTGACAGGAATTTAGTGCGAGAGGTAGAAATGTAATTAGCCAGAACACAGCTAACTGAATAAGTACAGTATGACAGTGGCAATGCTAATTCAATGAAACAGCTTCTTTTCCTGATATAATACTGTCAACCTGAAATCAAATTAAAAAAGGGAACAGGGGAGAAAGTGGTGGATCACAAAGTAACTGAAAGTGAGACAGTGTGTATTATTATTGGACGGAGAAAATATAGCAGTGATGATATTGGGCCTGTCTATATAACAAGACCACTGTGTGCTATTGGAGTTAATTCACTACATCAAATGATTAAACATACAGCCAGTGTAAGATACACTTCAAAACAGCTTTTTGTGAATCTTTTTTGTTTTATCTAGTGTGCACTGATGTGTACGTACAGATGCAGCCAGTGTCATACCAGTGATTTAGTGTGATATTTTCTGGAAAACTGAAGCATCAGCTTTAATTAAAGTATATATTGGATCAGCAGATAAAAGAAAACCCAAACCCTTTTTGTACATGTGACGCACCTTCAATGAGAAAGCAGTCCGAACAAATGACAGTACAAATTATTTTCAATGAAGTAGTGCTTTTTATGCAGTAAAAAGAAAGTAGTGCTAATTATGCGATGTGGTTGGAAAAATCTGTGGGTGCAATGACTTGTGAAAGTTTCCATCCCCTGAACACCACCAGACTTTTAATATCTTACTGTGAGGTGCTATTTCTAGCTTCTTTTTTTTTTTTTTTGCATTTCAAAGTATGGAAGGATTCTATGAGGATTTAGCTGTGACTGAACTGGGCTCTAATTTAGTCATAAAGCAGTGCGGACTACACGGTGGGGTAAATATAAGTAAATAAGGTCTTGAGAAGAGTGAAAAAGATGTCAAGTGAACAGGGTCAGCCCCGCTCTGAACCTTTCTGTTCTTGATAATGATTTTCATGACAAACAAAGGACAAAGATTTAGTTTTCTTGTCTTACTTCAAAGATGGAGACAATGTTTGCATTCTTTTTTATTTTTAATGGTTTTCATAAATTATGTGTAAGCCAGTTCCTTAAGAAATATTAACAACAAAAGACTGTAACATTAGTTAATGAAATCTTAATCTGCCCATGTTGTAAATATCTGATGCCAGTAATCCCCCACCAAGAGTTCGTAGGAACATGGAAACTGTTCCTGTCGTGCTCATTTTATATGGGGTTTAGAAAATCTGAACTGCAGAAAATCTGAAAAGCGTGCATTTTAATAGCTCAAACTTTGTGTCCTTTCATGTCCAACGGTAAATTAAAAAAAAAAAAAAACAAGCATAACAGCGCTCTGCCAAAACATCAAACAGTGTGTCGTCTATACAGCTTACTTAAAGAGCTCTGGGAGTGTGGCTCTACTTTCTAATGGGCTCTAATGGGTGGATAAACACTACAAGACTTCTTGCAGAATCCTTGATCTAATTAAGAGGAGTGAGAATTTCCATTCCAGCCAAATTTTCTACATAGGGGCGCTGTGATAAAACATGAGGGAATTGCCACAGTGTTGAATTTCCACTATGGTCATGCAGGTTTATGTGGGACTGCTTAATTAGGGCTAAATTGCTCATCTTATTAAAAAAAAAATCTGTAGTGTTTTTCCACCCTCAGATACTTGCGAAAACAACAGAAGGTAAGGCGAGAATGCAAGACACAAATTGGCAGACAAGTTTGAAAGAAATAATTACCAGGCACAGTACAAGAGATGGTTGTAGAGACATATGCTGTGTATCAAAGGGACATTTCTGATCCAAGTTTGGAAGAAAAAAAAAAAAGTAAAAAAATTAATCAAATACAGTGAATCAAATACAGCTAAAACTGGGGTAAAACTGGGGCGGCTATGTGTGAGTGCACAAGAAAGGAAGACATACAGGGAGAGAGAAAAAGGTCAATTACAATGGAAGCAAGGAGTAAAAAAGAAGAGGAAAACAGGTTAGGAGACGGGTAAATGAATGAGAGGGTAGCGAGAATGCGATTAAAAACAGAGCTAGAGAAAAATGAGAACAACAGAAGAACAGACAGCAAGGCACAGAAAGAAAAGAGAGCAGGACTGATTTACAAACTCAGGTGTCCTTTCTCAAGTACACGCTCTGCGGCAAGCAGGCTGCCTCATCGCCAGTGACAGAACGGTCTGTGTGAGTGCAAACACTGAAGAGTCCCTCTTACACACAGTCCTATAAATACACACACACACACATATACGTAGACCTAGGTAAATCAGAATGATTTAAGGGCTCTTTCCTGCAGTCTTAGGTTTATTGGGAAGCGAAGAACAAAGCAATGTGGTAATGGCCAGGTTTGCATAAAAGAGCTCTTTAAAATCTGAAAACATCCTTATACAGCATTTGCCTGTCTTAGTCATTTTCATAAAAGAGAGGGGGTGGGAGATTTATTTCATGACTTTTGTTCACCTCAAACAAACTACAACTAAGTAATTATAGAAAACAACACAGACTATAGCTGGGTGTTACACCAGCTTAATGTAAACAAAACACTCTACCTGTAACTGCCATCAGTCACACACCAGGGCTCTGTGTTCCCACACCCACACACCTAATACTAATGAAGGCCACGGGGCTCAAACGCATCGGACCCAAAAAGTTTCCAACTCGTCAGAGTGAGATTAGAGAGGTAAAAGTTTGTAAATGTGAATTCTTTATATTCTGTGACACCCACATACTCTGTGTGCGAACAAAGTAATCCTGTGGTTCTTTGAAAGTGTGAAACGCTGGGGTGTTCAGCACAGACACAATAACAGTACAGTACACCCACACGGATGGTACTCTAAATCCTATTTAGATGATAACCAAATACATTTTACAGCCTTGATGCTGCATGAGCCCAAACCATCCTACCTCATCCTGTCTACCTTTATCTCAACAGACAGTCTCATTCATATTTGTTTGCTTATTTATCCCCAGCGTGACAGAAAGTTGTCAAGGTGAAAAAATCCCAGGAAGTGTAAATTTGATCTCGTCTCTTCAACAATAATTAACGACACTGTTGTTATGTGGGAACTCAAAAGACAAACAATCCTTTTCGAGTTCTGAGGCAGTACATCACGAGTGCCACATACTGGTTTGCATTAGTTTTTGATGAAAAGAGCCAAAACAGGCTGAGAAACATGGTGTCCATGCTGAGAAATCCCACAAAGCTCTAACTATCATTTCCTGTGCTGTTGCCCAGAAAGCATCATTGAATATTCACAGACAAAGTGTGTAGAGCAGTCTCCTACAGCAACAAAAAGCACTTTGCTGGGTAAATCGACAACAAACAATCAAACAAGGGGTGAAACTTCAGCCTGAGCCAGGTGTCTCAAGGCCAAAGCATACCTTTACTTTGAACTTGCTGGTTTTCATCAATATACAATTCCCGTAGGAAGTCAGTTTCTTGTACGGCCTGTAGCAGCTTCCTTGCTTTCCCCTTCCTTTCTTCATCACTCTTTGCTGTAGTCTTCAATCTTTATCTTCCTTCTCTTCACTGTCTCTGCATTTCCCTATACAACTCTCCCAGTTTCTAACTGCTGTCTCACTCTACACCTCACCTGTCTCTCTGATTTTCATGTGAAACTTAACTTACGTCATATGGTTCAGGATGGAGTCTTAGTAAATCTCCTATAAATCAGGATAGTTATTCCTGTAAGAATAAAGTAAGAACAAGAGAGGACAAAACAAGTAAACGTCAGAGTTCAAAATTAGTTCTGCAAATTACTAAACTTGTCAGAAATTGTGAGAAACAAAAACTGGACTAAGACATAAAAATGCATTGTGCATTACAGCAAATCAATGGATTATTGAAACATGAAAACTTTATAAAAGCTATGAAGAAACTGCAGAATTGGGACAGTTTAGTTGTTGAAATGGGAATTTTTCTTTCATTGAATGCTATAGATGCTCAGACACGTTCTTTCCGCTGTGGGTTTATCTGAATTTAATGGTGGGTATGTTGATCTCTGACAGCCTGAGGCATTAGCTCTGTCACCAAGCCTGCTCCTTTCCTTGACTCACCTTTTTTTCCCCCTCTTGACCCTTTTCACATCTCTCACCTTCACCTCCACTGTCCTTTATTCCGTCCCTTCTCTCTTTCATCGTTATGTAACTTGGTGCTTAAGAATGCCAGCGGCAAGCAGGGCTGAATAGGCCCTGACAGCCGGAGGATTGATGGTATGCTACTGCAGTCTGGAGACCACACAGAGAGAGAGCGAAAGAGGGGGAGGAAGGGGATTTTTTTCTCTTTTTTTCAGTGGTGACAGTTGGGGTGGGGTTGGGCTAGAGATGATGAAGAAAGATGGAAAATAAGAGAAGACAAAAGTTGAGCTTATGTCGCTATAGCTGTCAATCCAGCCCACACTGCAGCAAAATGCCAACCAGCTGGCTGGATGTCACATCCTGGACCTTCCTGCTGGAGGCACACACTGCGAGGCAGGACACTAATGTGATGCACTGCACAGCTAATCGGCTCACAGTGCTACCAATCTTCAATCCTGTCACTGAACTACTGGAAAATTATCTACATTAGGCCGCTGTTATATTGAGTAACAGCAGCCAAACACAGTAACCTGCTGCAACCCACGTGTATTAAACAGGGTTGTGTGTGTCTGGAACTCGATAAATATTTAGACTTACAATATCTCAGACAGGGTAACTCCACTGCATATCAATGTGGCTGAAGGCCTGAATATATTACAATGTCTGAGACTGAGTCATCTTTCTCAGCCTTTTTCACTACAAAGAAATTGGGAAAAGAAAACATACTTATTTTACAGCGATAGCCTTGAGCAGAAGTTGCAAACCTTATCACAAATCTCAAATACGACACATAAACCCTCACATGCACGCACACATGTTCAAACGCACACTTGGGAGCTGCATGAAGCCTTTTCTCAAACTGGTGAATACTTGAGGGACACATTAACCATTGTTACTATCCCAATGCCGCTGATATTTTCCAGATCTCATGACAGTGTTACTTCTCACAAGAAACTGGTGTGCTGGTGTTGGGTGTTTCCTGTCGCATCTAAAGAATTCAAATTCACAGCACTTCATAACACCTTGGGAGAGCAGGACTGGTGTGGCAAATACTGTATAATCACAATGCAAATTAGTCCACAATATCCTCTGATGACCTTAAGAGACTTTCTGAGCAGCCAGTAAACACTTTTCCTTTAAAGACAATTCAACATTATTGACATTTATTTTGTTCATGATTGGGGAATAAAAGTTTCGGCTATATTTGATATTTGTTTGTTACTTCTTTTGTTGATTGCCTGAATTCAGCTGCTGTTGAGTTATTGTGTGCATCTTGCAGACACACAACTGACTGACAGCTGATGGCATGTTGCCTAGCAACAGGAAGACACCTCTCACTGGATCACAGCCGCAGGGGGTGGGAGCATCATGGTTCAATTTGGTTTTGAGGCGTCCAGTGTGATCACCTCCCGACTGGAGTTGCTGAACTTCTCATCAGTGAGTCAAAGTCACTACTTATGATTGTCGATGTTGAGAAGTGTATAGCCCCAGGACTTCAAATTCTTCCTAGAGTGAAAAAGGCAGGCTGGCACGCATCGAAGCCAGTGCCATGCTGTGGCCAGGAGGCCTAATGAGGTTTCTTGAGCAGCTCTGATGGGCACGGATGCTGAGAGTCTGGCATTGCTCATCAACCACCATCCCCAACAGGTCCGTGTGTGCATGCACATACGCATGTGTCTGTGTGTGCGTGTGTGTAATCATGGTGAAACTCATCGACCACCAGCCTGTGCCAATATGCTTGCTGAACACTGCCCAGAACCACAAGCAAAAGCAAGGAAAAAGCAAAGTGAGTGAATATGTAAAGATGAGGGAAGGAAACAAGTGTGGATGAAGGAAGAGGTGTTTAGGTGGCAGAGGGTGAAGTGGAATAAAGGAGAGGAGGAGTAGAAGGAAGAAAAACTACAAAGATGTGAGAGGAAGAAGATAAAACACAGAGATAAGACAAAAACATAACAAAGAGCGGGTCAAAGAAATAAGGGGAAGGGATGACACAGGTAATAGTGAGGTAAAACAACAAAGGAAGAGCCGGGAGGAGGAGAAGACAGCAAGAGGGTAGGTAGTCAAACGAGTGAAGGGAACAGCAGTGGACAAAGTGAGAGTAAAAGGTGACAGCACAGACCCAAAGCTACACCAGATGAAACACAGAGATAATTAGAAAGCTAAAGACGAGGATAAAGAGAAAAGCAGAGAGACGGTGAGTGTAAGAGACGCAGCATCAATATAAGGCAGGAGAGAAAGAGGTAGGGACATAGCAGCAACTGCTGGAGCAACTAATGTGCTCAGACCATTAATTTAAAGGGATTGCAAAGGGATTGTCTTCATTTCCCAATGAAATCCTGTTTAAAAATCACCCATGAGGTGTATTTGATTCTGTCTACTTATTAAACATTTATCATCATCTCCACTGAGCTCGGCAGATATAAATTGCATGCACAGTACGGCAACATCTCTGTAGGTATAACGCTAATGCATGTGGTGACAACAGGAGGTTTTCTTTCTTTTTTTTTTTTGCATTAATGTCAACTTCTATTTTTAAAGGATTGCAAGGAATCCTGTCATGTGCTTCTACTCATTTTGCTCAATGGTGATTTGCTGACTGATTTAATGTCCAATTTGAGTAATAAAAACCCAATTACCCATTAGGCTTCAAATAGCGATGTATCCATGTCATGAACATAAAAACTGATGCCAAATGCAATCAAATATTCACCTTTGCAATTGAATCAATTGGCAATGGATAAACATATCCATGGCCATGCTTGGATCTTTAATCTATGTTTAGTTACAGTTCATTTAGCCCTACCTCCTCCCCTTTTTTGTTGTTGTTGTTTTTTTTTTTTTTTTTTTAATCCTCATGAAAAAGCTGGACATTAAAAATAGGTCTAAAATTGAAGTGACTTCCTCACTTATGAGATCTACAGTAGCCCAATTTTAACTGGCACAACTGTGCTTTACAGTTAAAAGATGGTACATATCTTCTCTAGGATTTATCTGATTTCCTATCCAAACACATGCAGGTCAGGTGAATTGGAAGCTCTACCTGGTCTGTAGATATGAGTTTGTGTCCCTGTCAATGGCACCCAGTCCACATGTAACCTACAGTAGATTTAACCCAATGTATGCCAGGAGACAATCTAGCCCCAGACAACCACATACTTTGTAACTGTTTAGTTAAAGAAAAGATGGATTTAGCTTATTTTAGCTCCACACTAACACATAAGGTTAACTCCCCTGTCAAGTGCACTTCAACTGTAACTGGACTGATTGCCAGGCTGTTCCCCTACGTGTCAACATGGTCCCTGATGGTGCTGTCTAATTATTGCAGAAACTGTGATCTATGCTGAGCATTACTCTCTGCCTAATGTGTTCCTGTAAAATGTGTCTACTTCTCAGATATTCCTCTGGATTACAATGTACTGCTCCACCAGGGCCAATGTACTGTACCACCCCTATAGTACAATTCAGAAATATACCCAAGGTTCAACAAATACCCTAAAATTGTGTTGACAACATTGCTTTACCAAGGGTTATCCTCACAATGATGAAGCCTAGCCACACACAGAGTTGGACTCTTGTCAGTGTCCATTCCCTTGGCATGACCTTCCTTGTCTAACTGAGACCTGGCAGTTAGATCTGGGATTATTCCACCTTAATCAGGTTACCACTGTTGGCTTCTACTTCCTCCATCAATCTCAGCATCCAGGCTGCCGGGGCAGGATAGCTGTACTATCCCACTCTATGCCCAAGGCTTTCTGTAACCTTTAAATTGCCTGCATGCATGCCTTAATGACAATTGCACATCAAAAGATTATACTAGATGTCTCTAAAATTTTAAGATCTGTCTATACCACACCTGTCCATCCCGTCTGTGGTCATAAACATTTCTTGTTTTGGCTCTCCTGTCAAGCCACGAGGGAAACATTTATACATATTATTTTATTTAGACTCACTGTGACCATTCAACAGTTTTCAGGAAGCATTTCATGGACTGCAACTTTATACTCTCGAAATGGCTCAAACACTTTAAGTGCATCCTCTCTTGGCTTCTGGCAAAACTCAAAAAGAAACGTCCAACTCATCCAAAAGTCTGCTGCCTGAATATGTCACTTATGTCATTTCCCAGTTCCACTTGACAATGATTCAAAAGCAGAAAAAAACGTTGAATTCTCCAACTTGCATAAACTTTTGTCCTTCAAGAATACAACCCAATCATCAAGGTTAACACTGTCGCGGTTTAGCATAAAATGTAAATTATGTATTTCAAGTATTATAACAGTGAGTCTAGAAGTGGGCAAGCTAAAGTGTTGCGATAGTATAGTAGTAGTAGATATAATATATTGGCTTTTTAAAATGAATAATATTGGGGAAAATATAATATTCATTTATATTTTCAAATTATTATCTTAATCTTCGAAATATCTTCAATTTAGGACTTCTTGCTACAGGTTAGAACTTGTATGATATAGGCTAAGTGCTTAGACTTGTAGAAGCTTTGTATTTCCTAGAAGCTGTATAACAACACGCTCATTAGGATGCTGACATTTTTAGAAAGGAGAAAAGCAGATTGGAAGACTGATAACCTGCATGAGAGAGATGTTTGTGTGAATGCTGATAGTAGTGTGATTTTGTTTCCCTCTGCATTATGGTACACTCTTTTTTGTGTGTGATAAACAACATTGTGTTGTGCATGGGATGAATGTGGACAAACATAAATAGTCTAAGAGACAACAACAAAGTTTAGGGGCTTGACAGTGTGAGCTTGGTAGGAGAGATTGACAGACTGACAGTGAGGAAAACAATGAAGACTGTCGTTATGACAGTGGGGTAAGGACTGTCAGAGTGATACATCTCTGATACATCTAATGTGGGAGGCCTTAGGAATTGCAGCAGGAGTGGTGCCTGTGTGTAAGTGTAAACATCTTCACACAGATGTGTACATATACTGACTGTGTGTGAGTTTACTGTGTACATCTGTGTGTGAGGGAGCAGTGGGGCTTGTATCACAATGGTGAGCACTGATGGAGCATGAAGCTGATGGGAGCCAAAAGTCTTTTTCACCGTCTGTGAATATCAAAGCCTCTCCTGCCACCATCAGTGCACCAAATACTTATACACACTCACGCAGTTATGTGCTCACACTGCAGCAATTGCGCGCACACAAAGCACACAGACGTATGCATCGAGCCTTATTACCAACAGTCTCACTAACACAAACACACATACACAACTACCCTCCTGTCAGTTAGCGCAGCTGATAAGCTGCTTTCCCAGTTTCTCATCTTGTTCTATGTGACAGCCCAGGAGAGCTGAAACAATACAGGAAATCTAAAAGGTGGGGGGTGAGGGAGAAAAAGAGATATTGAAAAATGAAGTATGAAGAGATGTATGTATGTAAGTATGAAGATGAAAAGCCAAGTCGAAGGAAAGAAAAGAAATAAGATGATTTTTCCATGAGATGTCTGGGTGTCCTGCTAATAATGTTGCAGCTGCCACCTGTGTCATAACACTGAAAACAACCGACTGCCCTGCTGCACCTTCGCTCTACAAGACAGAGAGAGAGAGATGGGAAGTTCTCCTGTGATACATTTAGGCAAAATACTGAACACCAGCTACTCTGTTGGATCAACATGGCACTATGGTGATTTTGGTAAAAATGGGAAAATGTGTATGATTGTAGGAAATCATATTTCACTTCCTGACTTCTTTTTTTGGGCTAAATGGCAAAAACGCTTTTTCTATTTTTGCAGTGTTGTCGTGTTCAGCCAACAGGCTCATTTTGGTGTCACTTTGAAAGCATTTGTTGGAGATGCTGAGTGACTCAAGCATTGTACAGAAAAGCTTAAGTTGAGTTAAGTTGTGGCCAGAGTGTTACAGAATTTTGACCTTGCAGTAGGAAATTTCTCTCTCTCTTTCTGTCTCTGCCATCACAGGGTGTACACTGCTTTTAAAGACAATAAGATCACCTGATTTGATTGCCTGTGACTGTTGCCAACTCCAAACACACCTACTATATTCTTCCAATTTCAACCCATTTCACATCTACACCTGCACTGTGCCTCTGCTACATCAGCACCTCAGGTCATGGAATTACCAATTACCTGTTTGTCACAGCTAAATGAGCCTGTCCTGTGGGTTCGCCTAATGGGCTTGTGTGACAGCATGGGCCTGCACCCTGATTCACAAAAACAAACCCCATTTGGCCTAATTTTTTCAGTAAGCTCCACACAAGTGACTATTTGTGGAGCCAATAAACACAGAGGGGAGTGTCAACATTTTTTATAGACACAATTGCTCTTGCAGAAAGCAACTTCAGTGAAAACTGTCCATAGTGGTGGCTATGGAAGTCCACAGCTACAGGGGCATTTGGGTGAGACATGTTGCTTTTAAATACAATTTTTCCATGCAAGCTTTAGCAATTAAAACTCCATAAATGCAAATAGAACAAAGATCACAGCTGTTTCAACAGGAAAATAAATGAGGAATTAATGTGTAAAAGCTATTCTGTGTTTCAGTCAACAGAAAACGCAGGAGGTACGTGCATGTCAGATATAGCCAAAAGTAAAGTCACACATTGAAATAGCCCTTGGTTTTTATCAGGAACTCTTACATGGATCTTTTTTAAAAAATAAGCATTGCTATGTCTTGAACTGAATTCTTTATTTCTTGAATTGTATTTTTGGCATCAAAGCTTGGTATTGCTGCATTGCACAGTACTGAGCTCTCCAAACAAGGATCCTGATAGTTTTACTGTTCTGTAGCAATTATGTAAACATGCCCACTGGAAACATTTATTGACGTATTGTTGTTAAACAGAGTGCTAATTGTCTGTGCATTTGGCAATTTAACTACTGACTGACCTGTACACAGTCTATAGACAGGTCCATTTGTGGAGGCTTGCAGTTTCCTTTAAGAAAGAAAATGCTTGGGCTAATGTTCCAGATTTCTTGTGGGAGAAAAAATAATACACTACTACTTATGCATTGTCATTATTTAGTCTGTCCATCACATTAGTAACTGTTGTTGGTTCAGACGATGCTTGACTGGGAAGGACGTCTCAATTAAGTATTAACATAGCTTCTCTTTCCTTGCATTTTTCTCTCTTCAGTGCAACAAGATGGGGGAAATTAATACCTAAAAAAAGTATTACTGTAAACTTAACAAATACATATACAGACACAGAATTGTCAATGAGTTGTTGATTGTTAAAATAGATTGGCATACTGTGGCAGACTAACCAGAGCAGTCCATTACTGGCACACAACCAAAAATTGATTCATTGAAGAAAGAAAGACTGCAGCTACACCAACATAAGAATAAATTATTAAACACAACCATCTTTTTGAGCAAAGATTCATGGAAGAATTTTGTATCTATAAACACAAACTCTACAAGGATGAGCTGAGCAGAATTGTTAGTGCTGAGCTCCTGGAAAGAATCCAGAAAGACATAATTTTTCCAAATGAGACACATTTTCTAAATGAGGTTGGACATGGAAAATGAGTTTGCAAAAGTTATTTTGTTCTAATTATGTTTTAATGAACTATTTTTGTTCTGAATAATTGAATCTTTTCTCATATAAAAGCCACAGAGATCATTAGCCTACATTCTACATTGGTATTGTCATTGTTTCTGTACTGTGTCCCATTTTTAGCCTTGTTATCGGCAGTTACATTAAAAGGCAGTGTTTAAATCACTGCCCATTGCGTAGCGGTTAGGGTGGCCACAGACCAGCCGACCTCACTGGGAAGATTATCTGCAGAGAGCCACAGTACAGCAGCTGCAAATAAATATGAGCAAAACAAGAGCTGAATAATTTTTTCATTGCCTGGATAACACAAATTGTTCTCTATTCATTCAAATGTGAAAATAGTGAGTAAAACTTGGACTGGTAGTCTGCTGTGTCAAAACGAGTCAAGGCATCACATCTGGTTCAGCATTATAACGCAGTCTTATATGAGCAGAAATTACAGGGCAAGCAGTCAGAGGAGAGTATTTAACAAATATCTGTGACACTAAGATAATAAAGTATAATTGGTAAGTTAATAATTGTGTGTGTCAACTATGTGCTATTAAAAGGAATAGGTATATAAATATTGATTCTCTCAAGGGGATATAGGTAAATATTCCAAAGATAGAGGAAGGGTTAAGAGGACTGGGACATGTCTGTCATTCATGTCCCTTGGGTATGAATCTAAAAAATTGCCACTCCTTCGTATTCATGATGAATTTGCTGCATATGAGGGTTTGTATATGCACATGTGTGCGCACATGGGTTTGTGTTTGTGTGTATCAGTGAGTGTAAGTGCATGCAACAGAAAGTGTCATGCATCATATCTCCAAACACCTGAGGGCCTTGAACGCCTTTCCCCTTATACTTATTTAACATGAGGAGAACCAGCAAAGAAAATACTGAATGAGGAAAGAGGCAGAGGGACATCACACAGAGAGAGGACAGTAAAGGACATGAAAAAGAATAGTTTTATGCGCTTATAACAGTATTGATGTACGAGAATCGATGAGATAATAATAGAAAGGCAGAAATCCCAAAAAAAGGATTCATTCTGTGATTAGTTATCCTCATTGAATCCTCAAAAAGCACAGAGGAAAGAGAACTGTAGAAACCGGATAAACTTGTCTGTTTATCATTCAAATACACATACAGTAAGCAAAGTCAGAGAGGTTTATAAAACTATGAGCAGCAGTGTTTCTGACAGTTCATTAAATCCCCGTAAAGTTCTGAGGACCGGGCCAAAATAACAGATAAATCACAGCTAGCATTTTGACTGAGGTGGACCACCTCTCAGTTTATAATGTAATTCAATGCACACTGTGCGTGTAAAGATTTTCACTTGGCACATTCCGAGTTTTGTTATCGTTCATGAAAACAAATTAGGCCCACATTTGATTTTTGATGAGACTACCCTGGAGTTTTTTTTAAAAAAAAAAACTCTCAAAATTTGTTCTGTGAAGGCAAAAATTGCCCCTAGCACAGAAAGACAATTTCACATACTGACAGCCCCACTCACAAATGCACACAAACACAGAAAACCCTCAGACACACATGCACAATTCTCAAATAAATTATGTGTGTCCCTCTGCTGATTATTCCTGTGAGTAGGACCGAATTAATGATCCAATGGAACCTGTTCCATCACGTATGGTGACTTGAGTATCTATATGGCCAACGATAAATGGGATTAGACTAAAACTGTCAACATTAAAGGAAAAATTCAACACTTATTTATGTTCAATTAAAAGGTACATGAGAGGTCTGGGGTCTTCGGTGGTTGCCTGGCAACCTCATGGTGACAACAAGGCTCCAGGGAGTAACTTCTACCAACCCTCCAAAAAATATAGCCCCAGTGCATAACCACTACGAAGCCAGAACATGTTGTTTTTACACTTCAGTTTCTGCTCTGATTGAACACACAAGTGTGTTAATTAGGTAGCTGTTGAGGCATCGGAAGACAGGTTTTGTTACCTTTGGACGAAGCTGAATAAGCCGTTTCCAGTCTTGAGCTAAGTTAAACGGCTGCTGGCAGTAACTTCATAGTTAGCATACAGACATGAAAGTGGTATTGATCTTCACATCTAACTCCAAGCAAGAAAGCCAATATGTGCAATTCCCAAAATAGCTAACTATCTGTGTGAATAATTAAACAAAATGAAATTATGAATCAAGAGTTTTCTGATTTTCTAACATACACACATAGGCAACACAAGACATATCAGCACTTCTTAGCTAAAATTTAAGACAGAGAAAAACCCACATTAATGCTCCGCAGACTTTTCCACACATGATGAATAAGTTTCTTCACACAAACTTTTTTCATTTGGACATGTGAAATCAACACAAAGAAACAAACACCACAACCAAAATGTGTATGTGTGTGTGTTTAAGTGGGTTGAGTTGCCTTGCTCAGAGAGGAACCCTAACAATTTCAGATTTCATGTTGTCACTGAATATTCATTTGCAATATTTGCCAGTGAAATATTCTATCTTTGTGTTGGGTGTGTGTGAGTGTGTGCATGTATGTGTCTTACTATTTTGCCTGCAGGCCATCCGGAATCTGCAGATTCCAAAAGAATAGCTCATCAATATTCATGTAAGTTTATGCTTTCATTAATGTTGCAGCAAATTGTCTCAGATCAAACTCACAGCTTGTATCTGCGTCCACACCAGTGTATCACACAGACAAAGAGAGGGAAAGTGAGAGTGAGAGAAAGAGAGGAAAAGTTATCAGAAGGGGATAGAGATGGAGAGAACAAAGAGAGGGAACTGCTACAGATGGCCCTATGTTTCCAACAGATGAAAAGAAGACTTTGAAAAGAGAAGGGAGAAGATCATACAGATGGAAGGAGAAGGAGACAAATTAAGTATGAGGTCAAGAGAAGAAAGAGAAAAGAGAAAACATGATAAAAGAGATGAAGAGAAGCTGAGTAGGAGGGAGAAGAGAAGAGAAGAGAAGAGAAGAGAAGAGAAGAGAAGAGAAGAAGAGCAGAGCAGAGCAGAGCAGAGAAGAGAAGAGAAGAGAAGAGCAGAAAAGAGAAGAGAAGAGAGAGGTTCTAAAGGTATCTGTCCTACTTTGGTTTGACTAATGAACCCAAAGTGTCATGAATCTGTCCTGAATCACGGAGGCCCAGTTAGACCACCCTGCACTCAGCGTGTGTGTGCGTCTGTGTTTCCTCTGGCATGTGTGTAAGCCTGTGCAATGTCTTGATGTGTGTCTGAGTAAGTGTTGCACTGCAAGCGTGCTTGATTTAACATGCTCTCCACTGTATATTGATGTAGTGTGTATATGATCTCAATGCCCTGAGTGTGTTTAATGAACCACTGTCCCTTCTAGTCATCTGGCTTCATACTAGCATGTGTTAGTGAGCAACACACACACACACACACAAACACACACACACACATACACACACGCACGCACACACGCACACACACGCACACACACACACACACACACACACACACACACCATATAGCACTATCATTTGACGTCACTTTGTTCTAAGACCTAAATTTATGCTTTGGGTACAACACACAAACACACACACAGAAGCCAAAAAGTAAGGACCCTCCACTGAATATCCAGAAAAAGAAAGCAATGGGTTTTGTTGCATAATAATAATAATAATAATACAAGCACAGCTGCCTGCTTCCAAGTCAAATCTCACATCAGCATTAATGTGTCCACATACCGTATCCTTAAAATAAAACAATTCCAAGCGCCTTGGCATGTTTTTGCATGTGTTTGTGTGTGTGTGTTCATGCCTCCTAATCTCTATCCTCTTGGCACTCCAAGCATGATTAACCATGTTCAAAGGGGACGACTATGAGTTAATGAGAGTCATGTAATTGGCTTTCATGTGCTCGATGGGGATATGTAGCTCAGAGAAAGAATGAACCATTGCATCTCATGTTTGAAGCAAGATGCAAAACTTATACCAGTGAATGAAACTAATAGTATTGGCCTGCTTTCAAAAAGTTAATACAGCGAATAAAGTCAACATAATAAACTGATATTATCTTTGATATGATTTCTCAATATTTTCTTTGAGCTTTGGTCATGTTTATTTAGAAAAAAAAATAGTGTATGATTTGCAGAAAATGGGCTTGTAAGTGTAATGTATTATGATGAAGTTTGGTTGCACACTAATAAATCCATAAAAAAACAATAGCTGAGGAAGTTGACATTTACTTTTCCAAAAAAAAGATTAAAAAAAAATAATAAAATAAAAAGCTTATTTTTTAGTTTAATTAGGAAAGCGATTGACCAGAAAAGATTTTTCTCATGTAAAAAATTAAATGACTTCTGGGTATCATCCTTACTACCAACTTTAAAAAGAAATCTAAGGATTTTATAGTGGTTTTCATTTTCTGCCCCAATTTTAGCTGTATGCACATATACAGAAAAAGATCAGCAGATACAAAATAAATCATTTAGTATTTGTTCATTTACTTTTTAAATGACAAAATTTTCAATTTACTGAATTCAAAGCTGTGAAGTCTCAGAGGCTGACAGGAATCTCAACTTTTAATCAAACACAATATTTAACATATATAAGCATCTCCAGATTGTACGCTGGGCACCAAAGTGTAACAAAAGGAAGAAATAAAATCTCAATTACTGGCTGTATCTTAACTATGATTAACAGTGTGAGCAACAATGGAAATTATTATTTTCTATTTTTCTTTCGTCAATTCAAATGCTGGAGGGAAACCAGTTTTAGCAGGTTTTTAGCTAACAGGCAATTTCTCCTCTTCTGCGTCTAAGTGCTGTGTTTTTCATGTGGATTAAATATATGTCTTGCATCTCATGTGTTCCCTCTGTTGGCGTCCCACCAGTTCTTTCCACCAACTCGAGCACACCTGTTTTGATCATGTCCCTCTGCTGCTTTCCATATACACAGACATAACTGCAAACTCTTATGAATTCAGATGCATGGAGCATGTTTTTTCCCCACTTTCTTCTTTTCTTTCCTCCTCCATACTTCTCTTTCCAATGCTAATATGTAACTCCCATGGCCTTTCTTCTAATTCTCGCTTCTCATGAAGCTTAAGCTAATTGCTTTTTTAATAGCTTGGAACATGGTTTATTGTGTGCAAGTGTGTGTCCCCATGTGTATTTGACTGTATGGGTGTGCACATGTGTAGCTATAGAATAATATGATTACAGTAACTTGTGTTAGACACGTGTGGAGTTGAATGTTTTCTCATTTTGTTTTTTTAGTCAACATGCTATCTGATGTTAATGTAAAGCTTCATTGTGATTTGCTGAATTTACTTAGCTGCTTGACACAGAGTGAAGTGGGGAAATATCGTTTTTGTTTCCCACTTCTAATTTTTTCAAAATTATGGAATGTAACTCTAGGGGATGTCTGTGTGGTAGAATAGAATGAAGAGGATAATAACATGAATAGATTTTCAGTTTCATACTAGTCTTTAGGGCAATATAAAATCTGTTAATGGTCTTAATGGACCTGCCTACAGACACCGGAATAATAAAAAACTCAAAAACTCAAACCTTAGCACAGACATTTCAGACTACAGCATGAAGTATTAATGAGAAAAAATATAATCATGGAAGAAAAAAGACAGACAGAGACAGAGGCAACGTGTGGCAAGACAATGAAACATGACATCATGTCACTCTAAAAAAGAATACAATTATAAATAAAATAAAGCCAAGTTTCAAAATAAATTTTTGAAATGACAAAAAAAGGATTGTGGTTTCTAGCAGTATGTAGAGCAGTGCAGAGCTCTGATACAGGCCTCTCTTCAAAGGCAAATGGCCTTTCATCTCAGCCTGCAGAATCTCACAAGCACTTGTACACGCTCACACATATGCAGTGCCTATAAAAAGTATTCATCCCCTTTGGACTTTTTCCTCTGTTATTGTTTACAAAATTGAATCACAAAAGATGTAATTACTGTAGGATTTATTGTCACTCATTAAAGAAAAAGATTATTTTATGTGATAAAAACAACTCTATACAAATTACTCTAAATGCAGCAGAAATATAAAACACAAGATAACTCATTGCATAAGCATTTTTTTCGCTTGATGTAAACACCCATCAGAAAGGTGCTGATCAATTTTTGTGTAGCACGGCTAAAAAGAGATTCATGAAGAAGTCAGTTATCTATAGTTTGTACCCATCCACACAGTCCTCAAAGGGGTGTCAAACATGCACTAAATTATTTAAATCATCTCTGTGTGTGTGTGTGTGTGTGTGTGTGTGTGTGTGTGTGTGTGTGTGTGTGTGTGTGTGTGTGTGTGTGTGTGTGTTGTGGAGGTGCAGGACATTTAAATATAAATATATTTTTTTTAAAATATCAGTTATAGTGATGATAGGCTCCATCTTGCTACATCACACTACCTGATTTCTCTCTCCTGTCAGTCATCATTCCACCTATCTCACTTCGAGACACAAATTCACACCTCCATTTTTCTCGCCACCTTTCAGTTTTTACTACATTTCTTTGATGACAAGCTGAAATGTGTGCATATTATAATAAGTAATACACCCTCATGAATAGACTGTACATGTAAACAAGCATTCAAATGCAGTATACAGCTCCTGGTCAAGCCTTTTTACCCCAATCATGATCCACGTGATTTATTAGTGAGTAACTGCTGATACAAGGCCCAAATTCATACACGTTTTTAGCCCTGAACAGCTCAGCATTAGGAAAATGCAGCTTAGACCACAGCTTTCTTTTAATGGTTTCTGGTATCATTTTGTTTCCTACAGAGTTTTGCATAGTGGCCATATTGAGAAAATCTTCCGTTCACTGTTGTTGGTAAAGACAAGAATTATTGAGACTCTCTTCAGTTCCAGAATGAATGAATAAACAAATTACTAAGTAACTATGGTCTGGTTCTGCTCAACCTCACTTTTGTGGATAACAACTCACTGCTGTTTATTTGTTTGTACAGCTTACTTTCACAAAGGTGTGATACAGCTGACAGTAATCAATGAAAACATGCCATTGCTGGCTCTTACACAGTTACAGACCGAGACCTGACTTAAACACTCAGTTTACTCACTTGCTAAATACGCTGCTTCCAGCTGTTACATACACAGACAAATTGATTCAAGTAAGTTTCATTCTTGTTTATTCCTGTTTGAGGTTACACTGCAGCTGAAGCGAAGCTCAGCAGCAGGCAGGAGCCAGAAAAACCCAGCGCAGATCCATCAATCCATCATGTGGCTAACACGGATGATATTGAAGCTCATATTCAACAACTGGATCTCTGGCCACGAGAGTAAACCTACTTGAGCAGAGAGAAAAGTACCACAGCTACATTTCCAGTGATATCAACACATCCAATTAACACTGAATCCTTTCTGGGAACTGCAGAGTAATGTAATAGTAAATCCTGTAGTTTCTGCCATTATCTGTAATATTGTAAAACTTGCACAAAAATAGCATCTCCCAGTGCCTGCTAGAGAAAGTCTCTCTGAGGGCCTTCAGGTTAAATGCCTTAGAGAATTTTACAAGCAGTGTATGCTTACACTGAAGGGACTCCAGTTTCCTTTCCGTTGGTGCCCATGGCAACTCTGAGATTTTCTATCTCTGTCCCAATTCTCCTGCTCCTTCTAAATATGTGTCCTAAATTCTCTTCCTTCCTGACAAACTGTGTCCTAAATTACCTACTCTGCTCTTCTTTTATTTTGAAACAAATGCACCCTTGCGCTATTCTTTTTGGGGAAGAGTTAGTAAATGTGCCTGACAGGTGTAAACTCTTTGCAGTCTTGTGCCTTTCTAAGCTGATTAAAGACTGTGAAGAGACAGTTAAAATATGAATCGGAAAGTACCATGGCAATGACACATAACCACCTGTCCACTTGTATGCACCTGCAATATTATTATAATTTTTTATTTCTAGGATTCTTGTAATTGTATCTAAATTCAAAGCCTATTTTTTATCCCTTTGAGTACTTATTTATTGCTCTATTTATTTATAATGAAAAGTCTGAAGGCTGGGCTGAGTAGAAACTAGTTTGTATGTGTGACTGTGTCTTGGTGTCTAACTTCGGCTCCCAAAAAACTTTTTCAGTTCTGCGCTCTACACGGGGAGTCATTTCCAAATAAGGGTCAAAAAAGACTGATTGATGTCTGGAAGGAACAGACTGTGTCTGACTTGCTCTTCTCTCTCGGTTACACGATAACTGACTGAAAAAAAACTGTGGGGATAAATAATCACTAAATTCAGTCTATTTTTTTCATTCTTCTTTACAGCTTTATCTATGTTACATGAGCCTTTCCGACTGCTGACTTCAGCCCTTTTCAATTTAAACACGGGGAACTGAGATTTTACAGCTAAACTTTCAACTGTATTTCGGAGCAACATGTACATATGTATTTTTAACTCAGCATAATAACAAGTTTACCATCCAAGCCTGAGCTTTAATGCCAGATAAATGGAAGAAAATGGATGGATGAATGGATGGATGGATGGATGGATGGATGGATGGATGGATGGATGGATGGCGATACAGTAAGTGGGGAATCATTACCAATACATCCCCAAGCCAATACCAAGAACTGATCTACATCACTGTGCATTAGTGTCAAATCAAAGGTACTGATCCAGGGCCATATTTACAATTATACCAGTGATTATTTCATGAATTCCAACTGGGACAGATTGTGGATGCATTATGCAACGATGTGAAATACACCTGTCATAATAGGCTCAATCTTTAACTCAAGAGTGTCTCATCCTCTCAATTTTAGATGACACAGATTTACCTTGAGTTCCAACATATAATTCTGTCAGGTGTAGTCAGTGGCTGAAAATCTTCTCTGCTCCCAGATGAGCATCCTTTGTTGTCAGTAAATTTGAGATCTCCTGTCTCTCTTGTTGCTTCAGTATTGAGCTACATCAAAAATTGACGTATGAAAAGAAAAAGCACTAGGACCAGATTACTCAGGTCAGCTGGGGTCACGCGCAACCAAACTTTCATGGGCAAACAATGAGAGGATTCAGGCAGACCGACATGACTCTTAGCAAACTAACACAGGCTTCTTCATGCTTGGGCAGGCCGGCAATCGAACAACCGTGGAGAGATGAAGAAGAAAGGAATCAATCCACTTGTCCCAAATTTATTGATTTCACAGACTTTTATTTTGCTACAGGCATGAGTACCTTTACACCAGCATTTTAATGAGTAGAAAATAAAAATGACTGGGGGCAGGGAAGAAAAGGGTCAAGGTGGCATCCAGTTATATCCCACCACAACCTGCTCTACATAGCTGGCTCATTTGTCCTACTTGCACCAGCATTATATGGTTAATCCATACACCTACCTAACGCCTCCTCCTAAACCTGACTGAGAGAAAGAGTTCAAAAAAGAGCAAGGCAGGATTACAAACAGACCTCATGTTTCATTTTCAGAGGGTGATGCAAAACAGCTTGAGATCAGTTCTTTTAGCAACAGCCTGTTTCAGGATCAGTTTACAACAGGGGGGAAAGATAGAAAACTATTTGAATGGATGTTGTCAGTAGGCAGTGTTATAATGTACGAATATGTGTGTGGCATCTTTGCATAGATGTACATGAATTACATATCTGTACGCATTTTCAACTGATGGACAAAAATATATTTGCATCAACTTTGCTCAACCATAACATCATTAGCTCCTACTTGTGACATTTCATCTCCTCTGGAACCATTTTAAATCCACATAAGATCCATTTCAACTGTACGATCCATGACAAGGCCTTTACATCTTAAAATACATACATATGCCTGTATATGCCCTCATTTATAGGTCAGTTGGTGCACTCTCCTGCACCTGACATTTATTAAGTGATGTATAATTCTGTGTAAAAAAATTACATCTCTTACCTCCCTCCATCTCTCACTGTTGCACCCTATTTCACAATTCTTTCTATTCCCACATTTCTTCTCCCCTGAGTGTTTGTCAGCCTTTCACTCACATGTCAAACTCTTTCATGTCCTCTGCTTCGAAGACATTTGACTCCATATGAAGCAAGTGTGTGTGTGTGTGTGTGTGTGTGTGAGTGAGTAGTGCGGTGCGTGGGTGAGTATGTGGCCAAATGAGGTGATGAGCTGGGTGGGTACAGCTTGTGGGAAAACACCAGAATTGCCACTAGAAATATATTTGGCTTTTTCTTCTACTTTTCTTTGGTAGTGGATTCATGCCTCAAATGTTGCAATGGTGCAACACTGTTGTGCAGTAAACTATAGTAAAAGACAAATAAAACACTCTCAGTAGTGATTGCGAAGGGCAGAGCCTTGGGCAGTATTCTAGGCAGCATATATATCGGCAAAAGCAAATATAGTCTTACATACATTGCATAGACAAACAGACAGGATTTTCAATGTGTGTGTCAGTATACCAAAACAAACAAAAAAGTAAGGTGCCTGACAACTAACCTATATGTGTCTCCTATCCACACCTCCAACCCTCCTCTCCCCATGACCCTGCTAATAAATGCTTGGGTGTCTATCTTTCACTCTCTGCTCTAACACTAATTCATCCATCATTCCCTTTAGCCTTACCCTAATTAATACCCTTTGCCTACCTGCTTTGCTCTCACTCTCTCATCCATCTACTCATCCATCACCCTTGCTGGCTTGCCCAGGTCATTACCCACTGTGATGATGGTTTTGTTGCTCTAATTAGCCTAATTATTGCTGTCAGTTATAACCTGGTCCTCTGCAGGGACCTTGTGATCCTGCTGTGACACTATTCGACCTTGGCCACTGAATATGCACATGTGTGAAACCTGTGCCCATAACTGACCTCAACCCTAAACTACACTTACATGGTCCCTTTCCCCACTTTAGTATAACTTTCTTTCTTAGTATTTTAGTTTATCTCAATTAGATTCCTCTTCTAACACAGCCCTGTTCTTCTTTCTTTCTACTCTCATTCTTTTCTACTGCACATGTCAAATTGCCCTTAAATCTCCTATTTGTGGTCAGATAAAGTACAATTTAAATTTAGCATTTCACTGTGAGCCCACTCAGTTGTACTTTGTTCTACATTCCAGTTGTATCACATTTTATATGCTGTTTTATTCTTTCTTCTTTAAAGACCATAGTGGATAGTAAGTAAGTTCAATTCCATTTTATTTCATTCTATAAAGGATGATCAGGAACACATCCTAGGTCTAGTAGGAGCCATCAGCTCTTGAGTAACAATAGGTGTGAAGTACAAATAGGCTGTAACGGATGTCGGCATTAAATTTACCTCTGGTCAGGGGTCTAAAAAATGTGAGCGGAAAGCTATACTGTATGCCCTGTTCTGTCCTGTCCTGTGCTGTGTGACTGGACTGTATCAAAGTATGTTGGTATTTCTATGACCAATTTGTTTGCCATTTAAAGGTGTCAGGAGAGGAGTTCACTAAATGAGACATGTACTGACAACACCAACTCTTCACCTGAGCTGTTCTCTGACTGAAATGTGTGGCAATTATATCATAATACTGAGTAAGAATAAATAGTTTGATTAAATATTCCCTTACTTGAAGACATAATTAGATTAACGCGTAATGCAATTATAGCAAGAATGACAGTAATACAGTCCTCAAGTCCTTTGGACTGCATGTGTGTCGTATATGCACACACATATGTGTGTGTTTATTCTTCTTCTTCTTTATCTATTATTATTATATTTTTTTTTTGGAGAAGACAATTAGTATTTTGCTATTATCTGGTGAGCTACTTTATCTCTGGCACAGCTATTTAAAAAGGTATGAGATGAGTAGTCAGAGTGGCTGAGACGATAATAACTAAACTAATCACCTCACCCCTTATTTACAGCAATTCTGCTAGAGGACAGGGCATTGCATCTCTGAACAAAAATAACATGTACACTAAGATACAAGATCCTTACACACACAACCAAGATCTTTGAGCCTCTAATATTCTAAATTCTTTAATGGGGTTTTACAGACATATCTTTTATACTGTCTGGATGTTAAACCCTGGATTTCGGGAAATTTCAAACTGATCTTCTATTCTATTCTATTCTATTCTATTCTATTCTATTCCACTCTGTGTTGCTTAAAACCGGCCATTTGCTGGCAGTTTTTTCACTAATCCTTTGTGCTACATGCTGTAATTATGACTGATGAAATGTTTTACTACTTCATACTGGCTCAGAGTCGTATGCATTTGTGAGGGAATTTATTCTGTGGTAGCTTTTTTATGATGATGAATGTGATGCATATATGCGATTTGTATTTCTAACTGTATACATGTGAGGCTTGGGTCCGTTTCTACACTATATCAATCTTTATGAAGAGCTTCCTGTCTAAATGTCTGGCATCCCTCCCTCCTTTTCTCTTACATGTCCATCCTCTTTCATTTTGCCTTTTATTTTCTTTCATTCAGCCTCAAACCCCCTGAAACCACATATCAACTCTCTGGCCCTCCCTCGTTCTTGCTCTTTGCATGTGTGTCTTTAGACACATGTCTCTCTCTCTCTCCAAGGCATCTTTCTGCTTTAATGAAACAGATGTCCCTTCATTAATAAAGACCTGGTCTACCACAGTAATGAAGGAATGAACAAGCATGCACAAAAGAAAGAGGGAGATTTCACAAAGATAATATTTGACATGTATGTGTATGTGGCATGCAATGAACCAGAACATATTGCACTACATCATGAGCCCAGTCTGCCTTTTCTACCCCTGAGCAAACACACCAACATGGTGACACATTGACTAGTGAGATGGAAAAAAATAAAAAATCACTTCATTACCTAAGTGTTCAAACTCTCTTCTATTCTCTTTCATATGAAATGTCTGGATGTTGCTAAATCTTGCTGAAGCATTTCCAAAAACCTGTAAATTAAACAAATAAATAAACTGGGGAATATTAATCTAAAATGAGAATATTGAGCAATATTCTGCTGAATGTCAAATGAAATGCCTGATGAAATGATTTTAACAGGCTGCCTAAACAAGAATATCCAGAACTGGAATAAATAACCAAATAGTAGAGTGTGTACCTGAGGCACAAGCATGACGTAAATCCCTCCTGCCCAGGAAAGTCGACTGTAGCTAAAGGAGGTGCTTGGTTAGTTTCAAGGAGAGTTTAAGTAGCTTCCTGTTGCGCTCTAAGGATAATCTCATGTCTTTTCCCCTTGAGATCCCCACACAACGAGGCAACCCCCCCTCCACACACCAACACAAAGTGTGGCCATCAATACAAACCAGACAAATGCAATGCAATGAAGTTTGATAGCAAATGCACATATGAATGCATGAAGCATCACAGCTAATATCCACACACAGGTACACACCTTTCAATAACTGCCCATGAAACGATCTGCTCGAAGCTCCATGCTCTGTCAATCAACCAATCAATCAATATTTCTGATGCATTATCATATGGCCAGAGCAAATAAATCAACCTGTGAACATTACAGAAAGGTTAGGAGGAGGTGGGGAGTCAGATGAAACGGAAGGCTTTGAAGGTCACTGCACTCTCAACTTAACATTATGTGTCCTCAGTTTTATCTCTGTCTGATCTACTCTAGTTCTAATGGAGAGAAGCAAATGTCCCCACTCTCATTTCAAAGAGCAACTTACTGGGTTTATTGTTGTCTGAAAGCTGACTACCACTGTCTGTGTGTTTGGTGCCTTTGTTCTGTTGTTTTTTCTTTTTTAGATTTGTCACATTCAGTCAGCAGCACATCTTTTATCTAATCATCACAGATGCAAAAACATGCCATCATTTGAGGACAAATCATTTTTTTGTCTTTGTTAACATCCATCCTGCCAAACACACTGGAGACAAACTGAGTGACATGGCCTTCCTCTCAGTGGTGAGACATTTCCATCAGCAGCAGATTCATACAGCTCCAAACCGATTACGCTAACAATCCTCCATGCTCTCTCTTTATAAGATCATTTGCGTAGCATTGTTCTGTGTCTTGACTAGCCAATTTAAGAACAAAATCAGACTCACTTGGACAATTTCCTCCAATACAGGCTAATGTACAGAGAGGACACTTTTATCTGCCTGGGCTCATTGTAAAACACTGTCTCGTTCAGCTCATGAAAAATTATAAGAAATTGTTTTGAATCTACAATATGAACATCAGACACTGGACTGAAACCAACATTCAGCGAGCTGAAATTGCTGCTTTCTACAAAACTCACACAATGACCTTTACATTGTACCTCTGGTACCTGTGTGGTTTTCATTACAAACATGACGCTTCAGCCCAGACAACAATAAATGAATATAGATAAATAGATACAATAGCTGAATGACACTGGAAGGGAAAACAAAGTTGTCTGTGTCCCCTCCTCGAGAAGTAAAAAACAATTATTTTCAATAATTCATGTCCTGAGGTACATCTGATAAACATATTAATGCAACACAATATGTAAAGTGCAGTTAAGCAAAATATTTAGATTTTGATATAGTGACAAATTCAACTTGAAATGAGATATGACACCCAACTCTGCCAACAGGGCAATGTAATCACAGCTATGCAAATCAGCTGCCATCACTCAAAATGGCCAAACCTGTGGCTTCGCTCAGTATGATTTACCTGTAGACAGAAAGGTAGGGCATGCAAATCACTGCTGAGTAAAATAGATTGATTTTTATAAATCAAAAGAGACTCATGTACACCAGACAACAAATAACAAATGCTGATTATAAATGAACAGGAAATGATGAATTCTGATTATCATGGTTATTTTGAGCACGTCAAACTTGATATAATAGGATTATAAAATTCTACTTTCGTGTCTGTATGAGAGACAGATGATAAAGCTGGTGTCTGAGTTAATAAATCTGTAAACATTTAAGCCTGAAAAGGACATTTTTTCAATTGACTCGTATTAGTATAGATCTTGTCAAAGAGAGAGACTGAGAGAGAGACTTGAAATCAGCATCTGAAATTAAATCACTTCTTTTATTCTATTACGATTTGAAACTACCCATTTAAACCATTGCTCAAGTCAATGAATACTGAAAATACTGTCTCAATAGTCTAAAGTGGCTGTCCAGTATAATCCATTGTGTTCGCCCCCATATTGTTGGGCTTCACAGTTGGAATTTGAGGAGAGGAGAGGAGAGGAGAGGAGAGGAGAGGAGAGGAGAGGAGAGACTTGGCAAGGATGAGAGAACCACTTGAGACCACTGAGACCTATATAGACTCAGATTGCTTTGGAATGCACCCATGAGGTCACATTTACTATAACGAAGGTAAATCAAATGTTCGGCTGTCTTGATTGGAGAGAGAAACAGGCTAAGCAATGAATGGTTAGATAAATGATGGATAGATGGCAGATGGTACATACAAACCTGGGCCAGTTGTGAGCTTATCCCTGCCTAGAGGGCGAATAGCCCATTACGTAGTCTATGGGCTGCCAGACTAGATCAATCAATTACAAAAATAATGGAATGCTGAAAAAAAAAAAACAAGACATTTATGTAGATTTCATGAGTATCTTTGTTTCTTTGATGGGTCCTGTCTTAATATAGCTAATACACATATTGAATATCTATCTGAAAATATTGGGAAAAAGCAATTTTCAGACCCAGGTTTGTAGTGTGGCCCAACCCAGACACCCATACCTGTTTCATTCCACCGTCATACCATGCTGCTTACTGCTTCCGGACAAATGGAGGTCGACATGTATGGTTGGAAACAACATGAGAGAAGACACAAAAGAGATGGCGTTGTGAGATGAGTAAGGTATATAATCACATGGATGAACATAAATGGGAAGGCACACAAAGACCACAAAGGTGTGTTTGAGTGGAAAGGAAACAACACAGGGTATAGGTAGTCACCAATGTGAACAAGATTTCTAAATTTACAATTTAGCACCACAATCCTACACAAGGACTGAAGCTTTACATATAAATTACTATAATAGAATAGACTATAATGGAACAGGAGTGAGAGGATCATGCGCATGAACTCAATGAGTTATGTGCAAAAGCAAGAGTGTATCATGAGCGGAACAAATATTTTGATGGGTGCTAAATCTAAAAATTGGTGCTAGACAATAATGACACACACAAAACATACACAAATTAAAAATTCCAGCTCTTTATACGCAACAATTGATAAAACAGCACTAACATACCACCAATAACCAGTCACAAAGAAGCAAGCTTAATCAATATAGCTTCTCAAAGCATGGTGAATCTCAGAGGAGTGTTCGAGACTAAGTTGTTTATGATGTGCAGAATCGATACCATGAAGAGATTACATGTGACAGTAAGAGAGCCATTAGAGACCTGTGGGATTGTGGTTTGTGCCTGTGTGCATACAGCAGGTGGATGCATAGGTACATGCATAGGTACATGCAAAATTACCTGTTTGAGGATTTTAACAGGTTATATACTATACAGATTATATACAGGTTATTTACTCAGCAACACTTCTTTCACTGGAGGTAAAGTCTCCTTCAATTAGAGATAAACATAACAGACAAACACACATCCACTAAGAAAATTCCTGCATATGGTAGGCCATATGCATACAACAAACACACATAAAAAATGTATGAGTAGTAATTACAAAAGGGGACAGGAAAAGGATTCTGTAGTGTCAGTAAAGTAATGGTAATCTGAGAAGGGAAGTGAGGAGGGAGAACTAAGAGAGAGAAAGAGAAGTGAGAGAAAAAGAGAGGAGAGAGGGAGAGAGAGAGAGAGAGAGAGAGAGAGAGAGAGAGAGAGAGAGAGAGACATGAAGCCAGCACTTGGAGAGGGTGCCAAGACAGTAGGGGGTCTGGAAAAGGGACAGAATGGAGGCAGATGAGAGGAGGATCAAAGACCAGGAGGACAGGATGAGGAGTGGAGATGCCAGTTCAATTTGGGATTTCTGAAAATGGTCTCAAACCCTATCTACAGGTGACAAGACATACTTAGCATTTAAAAGCTCAAGCTACAGTAGATAACACTTTGTTCAGAAATAATATCATCATATAATATTATAGTGGCTAGGATAAAAATATATGACACCAAAACATGCTGCCACTTATGACATTTAAAAGAGGTGAAACACGAACATGTAAAATGACACACAAACGATACCAGGCTAAGTTGGTTGGAAAAGAAAAAGCAAAAAGCTAACAGTGTGAAATATCAAACACTGTCATTTTACGCATGTTTCTGGGAAAGTGTTTGGATTATTCAGAACACAGAGACAAACAGCGGTGAAATGGATTATGCTGCAGGAGTGGTTTCGATGGCCATTTGGATACCTGTTGTCATCGTGAAACTAGGTTGTGTTGGAATCCATTACAACTGTTGTAAAGCCAACCTGACTGCAGCTACCACCCTCCAAAAAGGAGCAAGCTTTAATCTCTCCAGAGCGACATTCAACTTTAAAGGTCGAACTCAAAACACAGGTTTTCGGTGGACAAGATTACATCCTATGACATTTGAAAGTGAGTGCTTCATCAGGGACACACCCTTTCTCTTATTTGTCGTTCCCTATGCCTCTGTGAACATTTGTATTACTTTTTCTGGGGGAGAAGTTAAATGATGCTTCCTTTTAGTCTTACACACAATTTGCAAATTAAATTATGTTTTGTTTTTGTCTTTATTTTGGTTTAGGAACTCAACAGGAGTCATAAATTTCAGTGATTTCCTTTTCCGTTTTCTTAACTTGCTCTTGGTAAAAATACATATTAAGCCAGTCAATATTATACTACACTAAAACTGTATTAATCAGGTTCCAAACACTGTAAATACAACCCATAAAGTGCTGATGCTCTAAAACGTGATCATATTTTGATCACCTCTGTCTAACTATTAGTGTGTAAGATGTATAGTAAACAACAATTGCTCTCATTGATAAAAATGCAGAGTGCAACTGTGACTATATCAGAGTTACAGTCTTTAAAGCTGTACAAATATCCAGCAAGGATTGGAGTCATTATGAATTCATCATTCAAGGTGAAAGCAATGAAGGTTGCTCCGAAGACAGCAGAGTAAAGACAAAATATGGCGTGCAATTATCCTGCAGCACAGTGATGAACACAGTGTGACTGTGTCATCAAACAGAGAGGAAACACTATAGAGGAAGGAAATATGACTTTCTGTGGCAAAAAACAAAACAAAAAAGAAAAAAAAAAAAAAACAGAGTAAAAATGAGAAAGGAGTGAGGAAGTTGGGGGACAGAGAGGGAGAGATGCCTCTTGACACCTGAGATAAAATGTTAATCTAGTCTTGACCTTTTAGAACATATCTAAAGGGGTTGAGAGCCAGCAGGCGCGCACACAGATACACACTTATGTCTGGTGCACTCACACTCTTGCCCCCCTAATTATGATAACCCACTACTCAAATAAATCAATGTGTGACCACAGACATGGTGCTTGGTGCTGAAATCTGTGGAAGGGGGTGATGGTGGAGGGTGTAGGGCAGGTGGCAGATTTTAAAAAAAAAAAAAAAAAGAAGGAAGGAAGGGCAGAGAGTGTAGATATAAGTCTGAGAAGGAGAGGAGAAGGAGCCAAGAGGCACAGAGGACCTCTCGTCATTCATTACTGATAAGTGTGGTTATAGGTCAGAAACATGACACATGAAAGCATGTGTGCTGTAGTGCAGACAGTGCATGCTCATTTGGAGGCACAGCTGGCAAAAAAAAAAGACACACATACATACACATACACACACACTCACTCACAATGCCTCATCCTCGTAAAGCCTTCACAACTTTGTCATTGAACATTGAAGTATTGCTTTCATCTGCCTTTCTCCCTCTCCTTTCCATGTACAGTAGAGTTTCTCTTTTATCCTGTCATGTTTTCCTCAACCCCCCCTCCTCATTTGCCCTCTCCCTTCACCTGTGATTTTATATCCTTCACCTTGTCTCTTTTTCTGAACTTGAGTCCTTTCCCTGTACCCTTTTCCTTCCATTTCCTTTTCATACTTTACCATTTATCTCTACATTTTGTGAATTACTGTGACACTGTCCAGTCCTCTGAGCTCTTTTATAGGAGCAGCAGACACAAAACTGAAAGAGCTTGTGTTTTTGAGGTTGTTTCTCCTGAACTTTGGTACTCAAACTGCTATTGGACTTCATATCTGTGGACACTGAAGTCTTTAAAGTAGCAGCTCAGCACACATCTGCTAAGTCTGATCATTCTTATATCGCATCAATAGCTGTTAATGTTTATTGGAACTTACACTTTATTTTCTCGATAGTCTACTTTGGAAGTTTTCATTGGTTCTTCATTTCCTTTGTCCTTGACCACTTGTCCTAGTTTTCTTTAGTTCTCTCCTTACATCTTTCCCCCTTCCCATCTTTCCATCCTGTCCTGTTCCTTTACCTACTCCGTCACTCTTCCTCCTAGCCTTCTCAAATCCTCTGCGCTTTCCTTATGTCCTCCCTTTCTGTCTCTTTCTCTTACCCTGTCCTCGCTACTCCAGTCCGGTGTACCCAGTGTCATTGTTCAGATAATTATTTATTAACATGTTTGTGTCGCCAATGTCCCTGTCTGTCTGTCGCTGCCATCTGTACTCAGTTAGGTGCCCGCCTCCCTGTGCTGTTCTGCCCTGCCCGTAGGGGAGAGAACCATACATGGGGGTGCAGATCAGAGACTCCCACACAAAAACACACTCTCCATTTCTCAATTCTTTTTTCTTAGACACACGAACCCACACACGCACACATGCCGTCTGCTGACAGCCAACTCTCTCCCCTGTGCTGCCCCTGGGGCTAGGTGGGGTTAGCCGGGATGAGAGGCACGCAGCAGTAGCCACCACAGTCCCTTCTGTCCTGTCCTGCTCTGTTCTGTTTGCTTTGTTCTCTTCTGTCAGCTCTACGTATAGAGGAGGGCGCTAGCAGGAGTGTTACCTTGATAAAGTTTTTTAGAGGACACAGAAAGAAGGCATAGTTAAGACACATAAGATGGGAATGTTTTATACGGCTTTGAAGGATCTGTCATGGAAGTTAAATGCACTGCATTGTTGTTTCTCTTTCACTTTTTTGAATATTTGAAAATAGATTGTCGTTTGTCAATGTGAAACATTCAGCCCACGATGAAAACACAGCTGTTGAAAACAAGTGCATGTGCTGTAAAGTTGCAAATGCCTAGTTAATGCACAGACTGCGTGTTAACATCAGAAGGCATGTTGCTTTCAGTTAAACAAATCCAGATTTGGACTTAAAGTAGTAAGATATGCAGTGTGATGTGAAAGGCTATGTCTATTGAATACACTGTATTGCACTGCGATGTACAACACGCTAATGCAACCTGAACATAATCCAGAAGGATTTAAGCACTTGACTGAGTGCCATTCTCACCATGTTGTGATATGACAGAGGGAGGATGAGGAGAGGGGAGGACAAAGTGAGAGGAAAAGAAACACAGAGAGAGATAAAGGAGAAAACAACGTGAGGGAGGGAGACAGAAAGATAGACAGAGGCAGAGCGAGCCTGTGGGACTGCGGGGGGATTGTGATCTTGCATCCTGGATCTCAATAAATAAACAGAACAAATATTCTCCATCTCTTCCCCTCCTTCTCTGCTCTTCTCACAAGCCATTCCAAAATCCCCTGCCGTCCATTCCCACATCATGATCTCTATCTGTTGGCTTCTTCACTTCTTGGCAGTCTGTCTCTCTCATCTCCTCTGCTCCCCACGGCAGCTTTCTTTCAACCCCTCTTTTTTGCTCCATTTCTCGCTGCATTTCTTCAGCTCTCACTCTTCTCTCAGAATCAATTTTTTTCTTTACATTCCTACTTCTATCTGACTAATCTTCACTCTCTTGGTCGTTGCGTCTGTACATATGCATGAGTGTAACTTTCTCCCTCCGAGTAGAAGACTAGGATGAAGGCTGGGAGTGGAAGCGGTCCTGGTGGCCTCTATCAAGGAGCGGAAAAGAGTGTGGGTACTTCCTAAGGGAGAGTGGCTCATTAGTGTGAATGGTACACAGGAGAGCATGTACAGTGTGTGTATATGTGGAGCAAGTAGCACTTTGGATCAGAGTTAGATAAGTGTTCTGGCAGCTAGCCACCATTGGAGCAAGCCTCATGCATATATACAGACACACACCCACACAGGCATGCATGCATGTGTGGGCACATGCACGCGCGCACACACACACACACTCACACGACCACCGCACAGAGAGCTACCTCCTCTGTGATTTGCATGTGGTAGTGTGGTGTAGATGTTGGGGATGATTTGGCTTCCGCCTCCTCTGAAAATAACCACTTGCAGATGGCGGGGGCCAGTTGGATGTATCCAGTTTTACCTTGACAAAATCTGTCTCGAGCTGGAAACCACAGCCACAGATGCGCACACCCACACACCTGTACTTTTTCATCTGCCTGTTGGTGGCAGGCAACAAGGGAACCACAATGGGTAACCAAAATAGAGGATCAAAGACGTGACACCGCCACACATGCATGCACACAGATTGAAACACTCAAAATAGGGAATCGTTCTTGCCCTCATTCAACCCCAGAAGGAACAACTCACACACATGTGCAAAACACACAACAGTTCCTCCGGCATATGACCTCCACCTGAGTAAAGGAATCTTTCATCTCAGTGTGACTGCCACGGGCCGGCTTGCATATCCACACACACACACACACACACACACACACACACACACACACACACACACACACACACNCACACACACACACACACACACACACACACACACACACACACACACACCTTCTTTCTCTCTCTCCTGCTACCCCTTCCCTCTATGTCATTGTCAGGGGACCAACCCCCATTACACAAACGTACACAAACACAAATACTGACTTTGCTTGTCAACCAACAAATGCAGATGTATGTTTACAAGGTACTTAATCACAAAGAGCACAATGTATTTACAATTCAAATTAATTCACAAGACTTCAGAAAGCTCAGGTCCACCTGGAGTCTCTTCTGTCAGCCGTTTACGGGGCACAGCACAACACGTCACCCTGATGTAACTGTCTCTATGGCCCTAATGACTTCTTTATTGAGCTATGAGTTACATACATCTGTCAGCCATAACATTATGACCGCTGACAGGTGAAGTGAATAACACTGATTATCTGGTTGAAGATGGGGAATGAAGACTGTCCCATGTGGTCTGATCCAACAGAATAATTACTGTAGCTCAAATTACTGAACAAGTTCATGCTGGTTCTGGTATTATAATATAAAAGGTATTCCCTAATGAGAGAGGCCTCTTTCGGCAGAATAATGCTGCCTACCACACAGCAAAAATGGTACAAGGTGGTTACTTGGCCTCCAAATTGTTCAGATCTCAATCCCATCCCCAAAGAAGGGCCTACAAAATATTATGCATGAGGTATGTTCTGGCTGTTTGGTGTGTGTGTGTGTGTGTGTGTGTGTGAGTGTACTGTATATGAATTATTTACTAAATAAGATAAAAAAAGGGTGCATTTAGCACCTGTTATGGAAATAAAGTACTTGCTTTGTATTTCTAAAAAGAAGTCTGTTTTCTATTTTGTACACCATGCATTTTGTGTCTTTTTTGACACAAGCATCTGGTGGACATTATAAGAAATGCATCTGAGACTATTCTGGCTTCAGAGCTTGCCATTTGGTTTCACCTTGCTCAATAAATGAGGTTTAGCTCATTAATGTTGTTTGCCCTGAAACAGGTCCAGAAGTGACTAATAATTCAACAGCACAGCACTACTGTCAGTCCTCAAGGAGTTTAATGAGCGAAAAGAATCACCAACACAAACAAGCGCAATTACACTAAAGCACACACACAAAGACGATGGGGGATTTCTTGCAGCAAATCTTCTTGGATGTTTGTGTAAAAATAACTCTCACACATGTACACACATAGACAGACAAACATACACTTATACTCATGCATGGAAGCACATAGGTGCCCTTGCGCAAATGAGGCAAACCAAATGAAGCTCCTAATGGCTCTTATTGTCTCTTTACACTTTAACCTCCAAACACAGAGGTTATTTCCCCTAAGAGACGCATATGCCCACACACTTACTCTTACACACCAATCAGAGCAAAACAGCAACCAAATAGGTCTTTGTAACTTATGGATAAATTAGATGTGTCCTTATTAAGATGAGAGCTTAGTCTTTGTAATTATGTACAGCATGGATGTATGTGTCTGTAAAGGTGAGTCTTAAGTAATGTAAGTGTGGTTTAGTATAGGGTGGAAGGTAGATGGGAGGGGTTCAAGCCTGTCCAGATAAGGTCACAGGTCACATGGGTGAATAAAAGGTTTTATAGTGCTGTGACAAGTGGGGTTACAGTTCATAGTGCAATGACAAGCAGGGTTAAAGTTCTGAACAGAAAGAGGAAGGCTGGGACTGTGGGATTCATACACTGGTGCTCCAAAGCATGCTCGACTTCACAATCCAGTACAGAGCAGGAAGGTGGGCAGGGAATAGGCGTAGAAAAGGTGCACTTAGTTATGCGTTCCTCCCTGTAGGCATTTTCACATTGGGAAAATCCTGAACTCCGCTATTTTCTGTGCAGTGTTACAAATTACAACATTTAAAATCCAAACCTTTCATACAGCTTTCTGCAGCCTGATATCATGAGCTTTCCTTTCTTTTAATAACGTGACTGTATAAATAACACTCATATTTTGAGTGTTTTCTTTTGCTGCTTGCCAGGCAGTTGATTCATTTCCCTAAGGGGCAAAAAGTGCACATTTAAGACTATGGTGACCACACACTGTCCATCGAAAAACACTGATGAATAAATTGGATCCCACATAGCATTTTTCTTTATAGGACTGTGCAATTCAAATAGCAACCTGTAAATAAAATGTACACTACCTGAGCAAAGTAAACATTTTGGTCATTTCAAATGAGCTAAAATCTTTGGGATATTCTTGATCTGGCGTTTTAAGCACTTCACTGCCCTCTGAGCTTTGAGAATATGCAGACCGGAGTGTATTTCACACAGTTCAATATCTGAAACCATGTCATTTGTCAAGATCATTGGCTTATAACAGAAATGATCTGCACCATCAAATCGCAATATAAGAGATATTATCTGTATCACTGACTCATGCTTGGACACAGATTTTTTTCAGACTTAAACCACTGGAGAATATTATATTGGCTTTTACATCAACTTTCAACAGACAGAGATGCTCTGTTACACTGACTTGAACCTGAAAACAGATTATCTTGGAGCTAAGATCCTTTAGGGTCACCATACCTCTCAGTAGGATTTGTTCAGAAGGGTACAATAGGCAGCATTCTTGTCTACGTTACAGTACAAGGCAGTGCAGGTGGCATTCCTCACACAGAAGGTCTCCATACTAGGACTTGATTTATGCTTAAAACATGCTCATCTTAACCCATCAACCCTTCATATTACTTCACACCACAAGCAGTGAAAGTATCCATCCTGGAGTATTCAATGATATAACTGTTTTGTTTTGGTCACATTTAACACTTCTGTCAACACAGTTTATATTAGCAGATTTGTTTCAAGTGTATACCCCTGAGACTACTCATTAATTGATATTGTACACACTCCAGTGTGTAAAACCAAAATATTACTGCACTAAGGGTGTCAAAACTTCAGTTAATTCTGATTGAGGAAAACAAATGGGATGAACACTGTATGAGCTGATTTGTGAGGTAACACAATTGCAGATCAGCATTCAATCAACCTGTGGAGCCATGTAGATTAATCAAGCCTCAGTACCAAGACCCCCTGTTCTCCTATCTAGCATGGTACATTAAGGTAGATCACTACAAAACACAGTCACGTCTAATCAGGTGGTATCAGAACAGAGACACTCACTCAGTTGTCTCCTTGACGACAAAGTGGCGCTCCCATGCGCCTTGATGCCCTGCAAACATAAGACATGTTGACACAAAGAGCAACCAATAAAAGAAAAAAGAGAGGGGGATGGAGACAAAGAGGGATTGTTGTTAGAGCAGAAGAGAGAAGCAATACTTTACTCTTGTATATTTCAATCAATCATCCTCTAACACTGCCTGCCCCCCTAATGTCCCCATAATATTAGTGGCAGACTGTCATTTCTCATTACGTGTAAATAACTGAAAATAACAGGTCTATGCAAAATGAACAAATCTATAGAGCATCACTGATGCATAGCACCTTGGAAAGTTTAATGTGAATCCACTCTGTTGGCTGTAGACACTACCATGCTGTCCAATTTTCATGTCACTCACTCACATGGTTAATTCAGTCATTGCTACACTATGTCTGCTAGTGTCTATTAAAAGATCTGGTAATGTGCACTGACAACACACTGCCCTCTTTTCTGTAATATTAACGAACTATGTAAGGTGCTTTGCGTCAATGACACTGGTTTTGATAAGCAGAATTAAAAATAGAGCTAGTGGGTGACAGAACAGCAAAGTACAAGTTTTATAAATACTGGTGATGTCTTCCTCATGTTCCCACACAGGGCTGTTCTTCATGTACCCACACAACTATTAGCTTGCCAAAAACTACAAATGTTACTCCGCAACAATGTGTTTATAGAAGCCGTGAGACATGAACACAGCTCTTTCTGCAACTCTACATACATGCATATGCAGGCACAATGTCCCACTATCAGCATTTTTATTTTATTTGTCTCTACATAGTTACCTGTGTTATCCAATTTAATTTGCACCAGCCGGCAATGCGCTATTGCTGCTTCTAACACTTTTATTTTCTTAACTCTGAAACAAACTGCATTAAGAAATATTAGTAAACACTGCATCATCCTTTAAGATACGAGAGAAAACACAGTTTGTATATAAATTTGCATTTAAATGATAATTTGTTATCATGGTACTGCTACAGTAATTCATTTTGAGGAGTCCAATGTGCTTTCTGGATTTTGCTGACGGCATATTAATGGGCCAGCCGTATTACTTGTCCTTCTGCATCAATATGAAGGTCTGCTCAGGAGCTGCTAAGTGGGCATTGTAGTATAAATCTTATTAGTCTGGATGCATTGTTATTGCAATGCCAATGCTACATAATCTTGTGTTAACAATACTTTTGGCTGCTAAATGGTCCTTAATGGAGTTGATAATGTTTTACTCTTATTAGAGCTTATTTTAAATATTATTTTTGTGCCTTTTATTTTACAGCATAAAATATCAAGTTAATTTATAGAGTAATAAAGTAGAATAAATGTATTGCAGCTGCGTATCATAGCAAGAATAGAGACGATTTATGAAACTGTATATAAAGGGATATTTTGACATTTTGGAAAATATGGGTATATGCTTTCGTGCCAGTTAGATCAGAAGATTCATACCACAAGTGAAGCTAAGCCAGTAGCCGCTTAGCTTGGGAATCAGCTAGCCTGGCCCCACGCCAAGGTGCCACAATCTGCTTCCAGCACCCCTAAAGCTCACTAACACTGATGCTGGAGCACAGGAAGACAGATGTACTTATATCAGTTTTATCTTAATATTTTTTATAAATTAATACAACTATATTGACTATAAGACTATAGGTTCCATTGGTCTATGCATCAAATGGGTAATACACAAATTGAAGCTGAATATCAACTCTTATTGAAAACTGTGTGTCATATAAAAAGCTCATTATTAAGCAGCTGATGGGAGAAAATATTTTTAAAAAATGTTGTTTTGATATACAATCCCCATGATCACTAAACACTATATTTCAGTGAAGGAAAGGCTTTGTATTTACAAGATATACCCTGTGTTCCAGAAGTGCATTCAGATAGCATGTTTGTATAACACCAGTGGAGCTTGCTAATGACTCATGCAGAGAAAAGCTGTAGAGACACAGATAACAGATGAGAAACATAAAAATATGGAACAAGTGAGTAAGTAAGTGAAAATTAAAAAAAAAAAAAAAAGTGAATTTATAATGAAAAATAAAACAAAAAAAATCAATTATTGAGACCCAAAGGGCTTGCCCTTGCAACATGAAAGGAGTGTTTCCCATCATTTACTATTATTGACATGGATTCTATTTTTGACATTTGTTAAATGTAAAAGGGTAAAAAGAGCATGAATATTCAAGTGTTTTGTTATTTTTGTGTTATGCAGCATGAGGTAGCACACCAAGGCCAAGGTTAGCCCGTCGCTGGGTGTGCAGAGTTGGAGGCTTCAATGTCTGTGTATAATTTTTCTACTGTTAATGTGACCTTGTGAACTGTTTTGGTGATTTTGACAGCAGAGCTCAGAGTTTGGTACCAGCTGTGATTTAGATTCCCATAATTTTTTTAAAATCTTTTTTTATTTTTTTGTACAGAAATCAACAACTGTTGTAGATGCTGTGGCCTATGAGAGCAAATTCACAAGGAAGGTCAGGAAATTCATAACTATTATCATAATATTGTCCTAACTATTTGGAGGATAACATGTCATAGTTTTTAAGAACTTGACTAAAGACTCTGATGGATATAAGCAACAAACTGATGGATATAAGCAACAGTGATATACAATAAATCAGTTATCTGGTTTCAAATAAAGCCAATGTAACAATGTTTACTCTTATTACACTACATCTGTGACAGGATGGATTGATGCGGGACAGGAGGAACCAAAGTTCACCTTCAATGATAGAGGTCATTGAAACTCGGGGTGCCTCTCAGTGTGACCAGCAGCAAAGAACCGCCTACATCCTGTTTTACAATAGAGGACAACACTGTCTCATGTGCACTGAAGTGAAACACATCATGGAGATGATGTGGCAGAGACAGAGGCACAACACAATCTCTAAATTTCCCGAGGTAGTTTGTGTGCTTCTATTCTCAGGACTAGATGGTGGGACGCTCCTTTAGGGCTTTGGATGAAAACCAAACAGCAGGAGCAGGGACCTGAACCCAGCAAATGATGTGCCAGGCTCCCTGATGTGCTGGAGTCCTAAGGATGAATCATGGGCTGTGAAAAGCTAAGTGTCGTCTCACTGCAAAGTGAGGGCAGACATGCAGGTTTGACACGCACACCACCATCACATACTAGCACAACCCCCGAGAGCCAGGTTACTCCCTGGTCTTCTCCCTCTCAGAGGGAGCTTGTCGGTGCCACAGTTGCCAAAAATCAAGTGTCACACCTCTCAGGAGCAGTCGTAGCACAATAAAAATCCCACTTGAATCATTGTATAGACGTTTTGTGGCCGCCTGCAGCTGAGGAGGACTGTAAACTGAAAGTAAAACAAATACTTTCTTTTCAGTTTGCTATTCCTATTATTTTCAAGACAGTAAATAATTTCAAAATGGATAATTATTTTTGTATTTTATAATTTTTTATTATTTAGTCTCAACAATATGAGTTGTTACGGAACCTGTAGACTGCAATATAACAGATGTAAAGGTTTGCAAGGGTAAATTGTATATTTCCTGGGTAAAATGAAATGGCCTCAATTAAATGAGAGCAAACAGAAGCAAATAAAAACTGTGCTTGGTACATTTTTAATTTCAGTTTTACCAGTGTAATTTACAATATCTGAGTAGTATACAAGAAGAATTTTTTTCTTTTAGAAACAAGAGAATATTTCTTTATGCATATAAAGCTTATCAGGTGTATTTCCACCAAAAAACATCTTTAGTGGGCTTTAGTGGCTTGTTGTTTCTTCAATTGAAAAACTTGGGCGAGACAGCGAGGAGCTGCTTTTACTGCACTTAAATAACATCTACCGACAAATCCATCCAAAGTCGAGACTATTGTTCAGGTTGACAGTTCATTTGTTGATCTTGGAAAGAGCAGTTGACATAACAGCCCCCTAACTGTCTCTCACACACTCATTTCTAATCCTAGCAGACAGTTGGAAAAAGGTCTTGAACAGTAAAAGCCAATGGTCACATAAAAGTGAAATAAAATATCCTGTTCCCCTGAACATAGTCATTATATAATTTCCAGAGAGAGATAGCTATTAGAATTAGGGTTGTGACAAATATGTACATTTATATCCACATGTGAACAAATGAATTCTTGAGCACACCATCCAAGACAAGAATAAGAGAGAAACTGTAACAGAAGATGAGCAATGACAGGAAGGTGCAAGGCCGGGTGGAAGAGTAACAGTAGATGAGGGAGAAGAGGGAGGGAACATGAACGGAGAGGAACGCAGGTGAAAGGCCAACCATAAAGATGAGAATGCAGGAAGGCAGAGTGAAAGGATATAAAGGAATGGACGAAGAAAACATGAGAAAAAGACAGATGATGGAGGGGAAGAAGAGAACGATAGTGAAAGAAAGGGAAAAAGTAAATGATTGATAGAATGAACATGTGGCCTAAGAGCAAGACAGATGATAGGGAAATGGAGCAGATGAAGAAATGTAGGGAAAGGTGGTGAGGGGCAGGACAGAGAAAGGAGAAGCAATATGAAGATGGAGGGAGAGAGAGAGAGAGAGCCGAGCACAAAGCGAGAAAGAAAAATCAAGGGCATTTTTTATGGAAGGGCACAAAAGAGGAAGAAAAGAAGGATTAAGGAAATCATAAAATTTAGAGAAGAAAGGATGGAAAGATGGAAGGACAAGAAGGACTAACAGACATAAAAAGAAGAATGTATAAAATCTCTAACTAGGGCAGAAAGCTGCCTCTCTCGTGCTCAGCCTCTAGCTCCTCCTCTTCCTCTCTATCTTTCTTTGTTATTTCTGTCTCTAGCAGCACCATTACTCAGTAACGACTACGGCAGTACAAAATGATCTAGTTTACAGGAATAGGCATTGAGGACCTACATAGTCACAATCAGCAATGGACCCTCCATCCTCTTGCTTAAATTGGCAAAGACGTGGAAAGCACTGATGACGCAAGTTCATGTGATCTATGTCATCACATATATTGATTGAGGGTTCCCCAGCACAAGGAAGACATTAAAAGACCACAACGTGGCAGTCATTACGAGTGTTTTCTCAACGAGATTCTGCTGAACATGAGTGGCACCACCACCGTACACAGCAAAACCAGGTGGACATAAGTGAACGCAACCTAGACCAGAGTCTTCTTTATCTTTTGACCCTGTGGATCAATAATTCTGGACAAAAAACATCCCTACACTCACAGCTGCTAATAAATCTTAATACTTATCTGCAAAACTGTGAGCAGTCTTAAATCATAGAAACTGATAAGTCTGCTAATTAGAACAAGGACACCATAAACATACCAATTATATGAGTATGTTTTTATATCACTATGAAAATATTTTCAGTCTATTTTGAGTAATTGTTGAATTAATTATTAATAACTTACTCCTATAGATTTTTACACATGTTTTATATTTCATAATGATGGCTTTTTACAGACAAGCTGTTGGAAATGATGAGGTATACATTTGCCCACACCAATAGACAAGACTCATTTTATCATTCTTTATATGAAATCTTGCCCAAAAAGATGATCCATATGTACATAAAAAAAGTCTCTCGATCTCAGTACATTGCTTTTGAGATGAAGAGGAAAAAAACTGAATGAGAGACAAAGCAGGAAGAATCTGCATGATCGACTTAAATGTTTCTCCATTCAAACGTAATAGCCCACAAACAGACGATAAACGATCCACAACTATCCCTCTGCTCCCCTCATTCTTTTCAGAAGCTACTAAGAAGCGAGGGGAAGAGGAGAGGGATGGGTATGAAGCAAAGGGAGAAAAAGAGAAAGAAAAGGAAAGCAAAATAGTAAAGTTGCACAAATCTGCAGAGAATAGAAGACGACAGAAGAAGAGAGTGAGAAAGACAGAGCAAGAAAGGGAACAAGAGGAGCCTAACCATCAAGAGCTTTTGATTCCCCCCATAAAATGTCCCTTTTAAGAATGGCCATGAAATTAGCTTGCTGAAAGAAAGCAATCTCAATCGATTCAATCCCCTCTAAAAAACTTTCATACCACCAGCTCTTAAGAGTCTCTGTGGGACATAAAATAGCTTCTTGCTTTTTCTCCCTAACCCTCCTCTGTTTACCTCTCTATCTTACTCTTTCTGAGTTTCCCTTTTACCTTACCTGTAAACTCTACATTTGGCACACCTACAGAAGGAGAAAAAATCTTTAAGCACAGAATTGAAAAATGGGGGTCGGTCCACATGTTTCAGTTTGCGTTGGCTGCACTGCCACATGTCAGCCTGGGGTGGAGATCTGGGTCTCCTCCTGAGCAGGACTCTTTGAATATCATAGGTAGTCTCCATGTTCTGTAGATTTCTAAAATACCATTTGTGACTTACACTGGGACAAAATTACTACTAAATAATCTTCCAATGCAAACTAAGGAAACCACAATAACAAGATATTGTATCTGCTAATAAATGATTTATTTACATGACTGATTTATTTAGTGCAGTAATTTCAGAAGACTTACTTTTTTCAGCATCATCGCTAAATTACAGCAACAATCAGCATTTATACCAAAACTGAAAATTATGATTGATTGATTATACCAAATATTGGATTAGTTTAGGAAAGAAAAGAAATCAAGAAAAAAGGAAGATGATCGGCATCTAATAAATGCAAAATGGTGTATTTGCTTTGACAAAATGGACGATTTCCATTTGCTAACTATAGGTGTGAAAACAAACAAGATGATCTTCTAAAATGCCATTTAATCTGAAGTCAACATTAATGCTAACAGTCTTTTGAAAGCACAATATGCATTGTTGGCATGCACTCCACCAAGTAAGGGTTTCTTTTTTTTTCTTGCCCTTCATAGAAATCTTTAAGACACAAGATAGCCCTGCATTAAAGTAGAATAAAAGAGGAACTTTGAAGCTAGTTGGCTAAAAGTTGTGTTTCTGTGGGACAGAGTGCAGGGACCAGGAACTGTCCCCAGGACAGAGTGTCTGATAGTGGGGAAACCAGGACAGGAGAATCCCAGATGGATTCCTGGAGCCCTGGAAACCTGGGAGAGGAGAGGAGAGGAGAGGAGAGGAGAGGAGAGGAGAGGAGCTTCTAAAAGCAAACTTCTGCAGTTTCCGAGAAAATGGATGGAAAGCATGTAGAAGAGATGGAGGAGGACAACAGGAGCGAGGAAATATAGGAGGATGTTCCAGAAAAGGAGAGTGGATGAGTGAGATGGTCGACCTTGTGAAGTAGTGGAGGCAGTAGAAATAGCTGCCCCACTTGTGGACACACTTTCTCTTGCTAGCTGAATGTCCTCAATGCACTGGGGTAGCTAACCTATATAGGCCTGCTCCATGCTGCAGCATCTCCCAAACACTCCCAATCACACATGAACCTCCACCCTCCCCCCTCTCTTGGTCTCTCTCCTATACACACAGGCATGCACACATGGGAAGGGGGGCTAAAATCAGGCCGCACATGCTGAAAGCTACTGCTGAGTTAAGTCACCTGTGCTGCTAGCCTAGCTTGCTAGCGGGCAGCCAGCTGCTCCTCTAATTAAGAGCCCATCTACTCAAGGGGCCTGAGCATATGGAGGACTCTATAGCTAGGTACTGGTCTTTTAATAGACAGCAATGCCATACGGTTGGCTACTAGCCAGACTTCCAAAAGCTGGTCATACTCTATTAGGAATATAACATTGCTGTGGTCCTGACAGGAGTTTGGGAACACAACCATCCCTCTGATATACCCCCAGTACTCAGAGATAACAATGTTCTGGTGATTGCCCTGCTCCTTCTGAGAAGATTGGTTGTGTGTATGGGATGCTAATATTAGCTACCTAATTCACCTGCTGAGTAGATGAGACACACAGCAGCACTACTTGAATTCTAATGTTTAGCTGCCAATTAATCAAACCACTTCACCTCAGAGCTGATGTAACTGAAGAATCTGAGATCTTATCTTATACTCTACTACAGAAGCAAAGACATAGCATCTTTGTCTCTACCCTCTTGGTGAGGAAAACTGAGTGACATTAAGAGACGTTACTCAGAATGTCAGAAAACAAAATACCAGGGATGAGGGTGTCAAGCAACATGCATATCACAGTCCATTTTTCTCTGGGCTTTTTGTTCAGAGAAAACTGTCTGGACAAACAATTAGCTCAAACAAAGTAGCTCAACAAAGTTCATGTCTGTTAAGGGCATCGTCACATTAATGTGTAAATTATGCATGACGACACAGAAACACACAAGCTATCACAATAATGAGTGAATTATACTGTCTGAGGCATAAATGCAACCTATGCAACCTAAGTTGCTTTGACACTTTCAACAGCATTTTTATTGACTTTGCTGTCCAAGGCCAGGACTAATGGCTGTTTCACAAACCAAGCACACATACACACACTTGCATAAGCAAGACACTCAGGCAATGACAAACACATGGGCATGCATACAATTTTGCACACTAACACATACTGCACACACAAACCCACACCTTTGTTTGTTTTAGCCCCCAGTACCAACAAACATACAATTATGTGAGGCCATTTGAGGCTACATTATGAGGAATGCATTAGTCAGTGATGGCAAATGGAGCACAGCAGTAATAACTAAGGCTATGTGTGTGTGTCTGTGTCTGAGAGTGAAAGCAAGAAAGAGACAGAGGAAAGTTCAAACACAGTTAGAGGAGAGAGCGATGAAGAAAGAATGAGGACAGTTATGGTAAAATGGTGGGATTCACGGATGCATCTTCATGTGGACGCGAAGAGCAAAGTGCCATTTTTCAATTGTACAGTAAGGTTTTTTACTTTCTTGCACCTGTTTTGGTGACTCACTCTGCACCGCTGAAGAAACATAATCAAAGCAGGGGATTGCACTGCAATTTTGGTCTTGATTCAAAAATATTTTTTCACAGTGTACAGATGTGGCCTGGACAGGAGTTCACTGTGATCTGTGTAGTTTGTACAAATTTAGTTGCTGGACATACAATGTACACATAACTTGTTTAAAACCATACAAGCCTCCCTTACAATATATACATTCATGTTTTTTTGTTTTTTTTTGTCTGTTCCACGTTAGCTCTGTAACATTTTAAACAATAGACATACTACAACATATTCACAAGCAAAATGCAGTCCTATTTCTTCATTACAGTAAGTTGCATTAACTCCTTTTATTTGTTTATCAGGCAGCAGGTGTGCTTTCCATCTGTATTCTCCAATATGAGTGGCACACATTGTTAAAGCAAATATAAACACATCAGATCCTTTCATTCCATCATTCCATCACCAGGATGATGCAAAATAACCTCACTAAACTCTCAATTATCAAACCAGCGTGTTGTAGTTTCATATTCTTAACAGACTGTAAGATTATACAGTGACATTCATGACAGGTGTTGGAAGCAATGACACTGTGAAGATGAACTGGACAAATAAAGTTCACTTACCTCCATGAAACAAAATTAAGAAAAATAAAACCCTCTTTTTTTCGCTCTAAACCAGAAAACACTTTCAGGAAAAAACTCCTTGTTTCCAAGGGTACCTGGCAAACGAAGAAACCTGGACCCTCACACTTTTAGTGGTAATAGACCTGTGTTTACACTGAACAACAGTATGTGGAGGATCATTACTGCTCATTTAGCTTTTTATTTTGTAGTTAAACTATTGTTTACTTTATTGCAAAACTGTCAGTACGTTATGATGACAGGGACAAATAGCTTCCAATGTGTTTGGCCATGATTGTAAGAGGTTCTAACACATGCATTAATAATATGTGCATACCACAGTTTCCTGTACCCCTTCGGACACAGTAGCAAAAGTGGATCATTTTGATGAATGGAGCACTTGTCTGCTCTTGGCACCCTGTGCCTTGATTTTTAAAGCTGGTACACTCAGCCTCTCCACCTCTCCCCCTCTCTTTGATTGTGTCCTGTAAATGACAGTTGAACTTGAATAATCATCCCCACAAAAATAGCTAAACAATTTATAGATTATAACTTTAGAAAATTTCACAGAACCAGAGTAGGCAGTGATACACTGCAGTACACAGAGGCTTTCCCATCAGGTGGACATCAGTGTAAAATATGAACTCAGAATCAGAATATAAAATTCAAACACAAATAATAACACAAATTCATTAATTATCTAAATCTCTGTTACATGTATTTTATATATATATATATATATATATATATATATACCATATAAACCAAGTCCACCGTGTAGCCCTTAACTAAAGTTAAGTTCAGAGTAGTGAAAAAAGTATTTGGTGTTTTGCAGCATATACACGAAAATCGACAGAGGAAAAGTTCTATTTCTGTTATGTGCAAATAATGCATTCATTTTGCAGCTGACATTGTATGAGTTAAGTCAAACATTATCTAGTGTGAGTATGTGTGTGTGTTTTTATGTGTTACTGTGGGTATTGTGCACCCGCTTGCTCACACAATGACACAGCTTTCCCCCTTTAACAATATTTCTTGCCGACTTTATACACAGCAGGATTAAAGGTATAAAAGAACCTCTGGAGCAGGAAGAGGAGATGAAAAAGGCATTTTAAAAGAAAGAAAAGAGAGACAAAGAAACAGACCACAAAACTCTGCTCCTGTTTCCATTACAGGCAGCCATTTTTAGACAGTCATCCATTAAGTCTGCCGTGTTCCCATACTGTCAGCCCCTAGTGAAGCCAAAGAGGCCATGTCAGCTGAGGGTGTTAGGCGGGCAGGCAGGTAAGAAGCAGAACAACACACACTGAGCGCTATGGAAATGGGAAGAAGGAGGGAAGGAGGAAGTAGTGGACTATAATATGAATGTCACTGCAGTACAACAGCTTTAGAAAGAATAAGATGGATTAGAGTTTTAGCTCATTGTGAAAAGATGCTCTTCAAGAGAATCAAAAGGAAGGAAAGAGAAACCGAGAGATGGCTGCTGTGGCTCAGCATAAAATGTATAATCACAAATAGGATAACAAAACAGGAGGATAGAGAGGGGAGAGGAAGATTTTTGTTAAAACTGAGCTGTAGTGATATTCAATCTCATAGCCAGGCATCTGTACATTAAGTAGATTTTTAGTGCACGTAGCACTGATAGTGTGTTTGTGTCTGAGATAGCAAATGGAAGACAGTGAACGGTCTGTGTGTATCTCACCTCTGGCCCCATGTGTTCTGTCTGTGTTACGCGGTCAATCATTTGGCAGTCTTTCATCTTCAGGGCAGCTTTGGCACTCTCCTGCATACAAAACAAACACACTCCCATCAACCGTGTCCAAAACTCCACAAAAAAGAACATCAAACACAAATAAATGAGAACAGCTAAATACTCTCCCAGCAGACTTATGCCTTGCCTCCATTTGTACCACTTAATATATCTGGCTTGCATGCTTAGCTTGCCATCAAGAAAGAAAAAAAAAAGAAAAACCTCTTGTGACTCTAAACAACCTCAACAAACCCAAATCTGTTTTCCCCCCTTCACCTGTCTCTGGAAATCCAAGAGGTCATAAAACTGGGCTGAATTGCAGGAGAACTTTTCTACACCCAAATACTGGAGCAGAGGCCATCTTGAAAGTGCACCAGTAGAGAAGAATTCATAAAAAGTGACAGCTAGTGCTGGCCAGCCTGCAAGAAAGGTCCTTCTCGGAGATAATTAATAGGTTTCCTCTGGCAGATTTACAGACAGGGGAGTAGAGAGAAAAACGTTGGCCCTTTCCTTCCAAATACAGCACTTTAACTTTGACCAGCAACCTACCGGCTCCTGTTTTACCTCTTTGTGACTATTTTAAAACAGCGGGTTGCAAATCCTGTGAATGAGAAGGACCCAGCACAATTTCCACCAGAAGCATTTTATGACGATGTCACTAATCATCCTGATGTGCTTGCCCTCCACTGCTCATGGGCTGGGGAACAGAACAGGCTTAGAGTTCCAGTGGCTATGAAATATTGAGAAATTCATTAACCTTGATTAAAATTAATCAACTAAATTAGGACAAGAAGTAAGGATAGGTTTATGAGAATGAAAAAAAAAAAAAAAAGATAATTTATGATACAGCTTGAGACTCAAATACATACTGTCCTGTTCAAATCCAGCACACGTGAGCTGACAGATTGACTAAAAGATCTGTTTTCATTAGTCATGCCAATGACTACACGAAAAAGCACTGGAGGCTTTCCGCAGTTAAATGTTGCAGTTGGAGCACGGTCCTTCAACAAAATGCACCAGCAGAGAGAGAGAGAGAGAGAGCGAGAGAAAGAGAGAGAGAGAGAGAGAGAGAGAGAGAGAGAGAGAAAATCTCATAAAAAGTGACAGCTAGTGATGGCCAGCCAGCTAGCAGGTCCTTCTAGGAGATAATTAATAGGTTTTCACTGGCAGATTTACAGAAGGAGGCAAAGCAAGGAGAGCATTGGCTAAGAGCTGCCCTTTCCTTCAAAATGCTGCACTTTAACTTAGCTGCAAGCAGGCAAGGTTTCCCTTTTAGACTCAGGCACGTATACGTCCTCATCAATGTTTACAAGCACAACATGGCCCCAAATATGCACAACTTCATAAATTTGACAGAATGACCTTTATTTCAAGGGCATACGGGGCAAAGCAAATTAAGGTTAGTCCGCGGCTGCAGCAGGGATACAGCATCGTATTGGGCTATTTATTAATATACAAACAACTATACAGACTTAAGCTTGTAAAAATAGACACAAGCAATGTACGTCTGGAAATTAGATCCAGCTGGTGGCAAGAACCAGATCATCACTGTCAGAAAGAAGTGCAAAACAGATGAATAGACATACAGACACACAAGACAAGGCTGATCAGCATCTGTATGCGTTTGTGCATGTGCAAGCAATTGTATGCCCTAAAGACTGATTGGTGGATAAAAGAAACACTCAGTCACTTGGTGGCATCACCATATGACCATATGGGAGAAAGGGAGAGAGCAAAGAAGACAAAAAAAAAAAAAACCCTTTCCAGGCTTCAAGACCTCAAAGATAAGTCCAGTGATAGTCAATATTTTCGTTATTATCAACAAATGCTATGATAGAACCAACAATGACTTGATTCTAGTAACAACTACGGTGTGTGCATACAAAGACTAATATAGATTATTCATCTATTTCATTGATTTAAAGTCATTAAAAACATCAGTGAGACACACTGTGTTACATGTGTCTTCATTATCATAAACACGAGCAATATAGTTTCGTTTAAATCAATCCAACACTTTCCTTCCTGCAGCCATAATTACTCAACAGTCCCTAACAAATATACAATTTACAGTTTCATTTTAAACTAGTGTCTTTCTGTTTGAGGGAACTGCTAATCCTTTCTTTAAAAAAAAACAAAACAAAACAAAAAAAAAATATACATTTATGACCTGCTTTTGGAAATTGAGGATGAGAGTAACAGGCTGGGGAAGTCAGAAAGTACTGGGAGATGGGCTTAGCCATTGCTAGTTCTGGTCTTTTTGGGGTGACCTCATGGGAATATTAAGAAAATCAAACATGCAATATTCCCAACTGTACCCTTGAAGTTTACTGCTTTATGTCAAATGTTAGTTATAAGGCATTTGAGGAGTTAGCAGTGTCCAGTGTAATCTGCTGTGCACGCAGAACAGTGTGATTCACTTGATTTCTGTGTGGCACATTCAAGTTACTGGCCTCGCTCACATCAACACTGTGAGGCTGCCAGGTTTGTCTTACCACCACGACTACTTTATATGTATCCTTTTTGGGAAACATTCAGTGGCTGCTTCATTAGTTACACAGTGTTAAATTTAAAGCAATCCAATACAACTGGTCAGCAATAAATCTTATATATACAAGACAATAATGTTCAGTTTTGACTAACACTGTCAGGTTTTAATTTAACTATGTTTATTAATGAGGTTGTTGTTAGTGGAGGTGTTGCACTGGACTAGATTATATTGAAATGTGTGTTTAATATTCTTCCTCCCTCATGCTTGGGTGGGCAAAACATTATGTCACATTAGATTTTACAGCTGTAATAATCGTATTAAGTGGCCACTGAGTGTAGATTTCCATTAATAGTCATTGATGGTCATGTTCATTTGCTTGACTGTTTCCAATCTCAGACACAGAGAGAGGTTAAGAGATACCGAAAGCTTCAAAGAGACAGTCAGTGAGTGTGTGTGCCCACCTTGAGATATTTTTTGACAGTCCTTGGATCAGTCCAATAAAGAAATATTACTATGACACTGCTGTAGTGCCGTGTGTGTTTTTAATCAGTAATTTACTGCAGTGGACCAACCACAAATCAAAGTCCCTGACACAGTTAGGTGAAACTAATTCTGCTTAATAACCTTCTTGATCACAACACTGTAATCTTTTGACAATCTTGATCTTTTATGACGGCTAAAAATATAAGCTCTAGCCGCCTCCAGACAAATCAATCAACCTTAGGAACTGAACACTGCCACAGTAAAATACTACCATCTTCAAAGAATGTTACAATTTCTTCTGTAACTTCTTACTGGCTCATTTGGAGTAGTTCATTTGAAGTGTTTTAATTAATGAATTCCATTTCCTTGTGAAATGAAATGATAATTAAATGTAAAATTTATTACGGATCATTAGAAGCGGCCATGTGTATTTATTAAAAATAGAACTAACTACAAGAAATGATTCACTGCGATTAAAAATTTCAAAGAGAAATAATTGTTACAAGAAGTGTTAAATGTTGACACTAGACTTACTATGAGAAAAAAGCTCCAGGTATGAATAGTGGGTAACTCTGGACGGACAAATGTTTTGGGGCGAATCCACCAGTGCATGCCGCCGTCTAAGTGCCTATTTAAATCTTAAAATAAATCTAATATCTGAACACTGATGTGTTCAGCTTTGGTATCAGCTCCATGTTGGATGCACACAGAGCTGAACGCAGCCCACAGAGAAAGAGAGAAGGGAAGGGTAGGAGCTGCTGACAGGATGATAGAGGAAGAGAGAGAGGACAAGATAGAAGAGGAGAGAGGACGAGCGAGAAAAATGAGATGTGAGTGCCAGAAAGTGATCAAACAAACAGATGCCAAATGAGACTCAAGTCAGTGGGTTAGACTGGCATCTCCCACAATAAAACCGTAGCACTGGCAGATTATCCTGCTAAGGCCTGGCATAATGTCTACATTACATTGCTTTGATAGAACAGGTGACAAATTACAGACGTGTTGATGACAAACTATTAAAAATGTTGCAGCGTGGAGCATTTTTGCAGATGATCCAACAATCACGCTTCCAAACGGGTGGAAAAAAACACTGGCAACACAATACAGTTTGCATTTAAATATCTACATTTAATGAGCATAGTTTGGTTATTCCAAATCTCAAAACACAGAAATGACTCCATGCTTTTCATGGTCTACAGAAACAATAATACTTATCTCTTGGCTGGACTGGAGTCCCAATAATTTAGCTATTACATTAGCCTGGCGGGAACAAGCAGTTTACATTAACAAAGATGAAAAAGATGGGCTTCCTGGTGCCATGCCATGTGATATTGATGGTGTGACTTCAAGCCAACTATAATGCCATTCTCACATTTATTTCCGCTCTCTTTTTGTGGTCAGTCTTTATTGTCACTCCACCCTCTGCAGTATGTAGCCTCAAATAGCAGAGGATCATAAGAGAAGAGAAAACTGACGAAGCTACTTTAACACAAGTAAAACTTTCAAGTTCTTTGATATGTTTTTTAACCTTTCTAAAAAAGACAGATTTTAACGCTTGAAAGGGAATGAAAAGATTTGTGCTTCAAAGGCAATTAGTCTTTAATTTATATCCATAAAACAAATAATTTAAAGACATTCAAGCTGCTTTAATAATTAATTTTAAAGTTTAGAAAAACAGAGACCAAGAAAAAGAAACTATGACAGAGATAAAATTAGATTAGCAGACACTCCATTTCTCAGTGCCTGAGACTATGAGCTGCTTCTCTTCTCTCTCAACATAACTGCACATCCTGTACTCAGATCACTGAATGTCTTCTGTTCTATCAGTAAATCTTCTAACTTGTAAAGCAGCAAGAGCAACTCTTATCTAGTATCATTTTATTTTGATTGGAAGCTAGAAGAGAGCTGTCACTTACCTTTTTTTGAAAAAAAAAAAAAAAATGACCACAGAGTAGAACTGTGACTGTCAATGAGCCATTGCTCTTAGAAAATTATTTGCTGCAAACACTTGGTGTCACCAGGGAGGGCATTTGTCATTATTATTAATCACTGTTACAAACTTAACACTTCCTGTGATCTTTTTAAATTAAAAGCCCTCTAAAGTTAATTTCTTTACAAGGCAGTTAGCATATGGTGTCATTTTCTAGTTGCAGGCATTTCCTTTGGTTTACATGCTATTCAGGTTTGGTAGTTTCTTTTGCTTAGCATTTACCAACGGCTTCTCTGTCTCAGCCCCACCCCTCCTGCTCTCTCTTGCTTGGTGTGTCTGATGTTTGGTTATTGTTCTGCCTCCTTTATTGATAATGATACATGTAATAAATTTAGTTTATTTGCCGAAAAGGAGAGAAGGCAGCCTCTGCAGTATAATTTTTATTTCTGGTGAGGACAAAATTTACCCTCCCACCAAAGTGATAATGACTGTGAGGGTTGATTACATATGTGAGCCCAGTCCCTGAATGCAGCACGCTTTCAATGAATGAATGACAGCCACACAGAGGCCACACAGGGCTGGTAAAAACTTGTTGATTGGCCCACCAGGATTTCTCCCAAAGCTCCCTATGGCCAGTACAACTATGGAACAGTCTATAGTGCAAAACAACAATAAAATTAAAAATGGACTTTCACTGCTTGCATTCTTGTGACAATAGCCTTCTTAAATTTGTGTTGACAGCATGTTGTGCTATTACATTTGGAGATTATGTTCTATTAAATATTAAATTGCTTTGGCACACCTGGCTGAGTGGAAAGAAATTCTGCCCTGGACTTATCCAAGACAACAACTTGTTCTCTCCTGCAAGATGTTGAATGCTTCCTCAGAGTCAATATTTTCACTGTCCAGAGATTCCTGTTTATACCTACAATGCAATAACTAAACAATGTTTTGTACTACATTCATATTAGAACCCAAACCTGCCTGTTATTATACATAAGTAAGTGGCTCTTACCAGTTCACTCTGGAGTCGGAGAATCAGCTCGTCTTTCTCCCTCAGTTGCTGCAGTAAGGCCTCCTCTCTGCCAGGATCCTAAACACAAGCAACAAGACACCATGTCACACATTAGTCAGGATACTGCAGGCAGCAATGATTTATCTATGGAGCACATTCCCACAAAAGCGATAGAGGCTAAGAGGATGACAACATACAAGGATGCCTGTGTCTGTGAATCTCTGGCTGTTTCCATAAACGTTTATATGTGTTTGTAAGTGTTTTGTATGCATTTATGGTTGTATTTGTTGCTGGTCTAGTGTGTGCACATGTAATAAAGTTGTCATGTGGGGCATGCTGCAGGATGGTGATCTCCTCCTCTCTCCACGTCTCTGTGATAAACTTGGTGTGTCCTGTGGTGGCACCCCAGAGCACACAGCATTTTAATATGACCTTGTGCTGTCAAGGGACATTACAATGGGGAAGAAGGAGAGGAGCAGCAGAGACAGAAGACAGAAGAATGAGCAAAATAATGATACTAGTAATAACTAGTAATAACTTTATTCTTACGGCGGCTTTCAAAACAGCAGTAACTAAGTGCTTCACGGCAAAAGAATAACGTATTCATGCTTATGACTATAATTATGCTGTGATTGTTATTTAACTTGTCTGACATTTATCCATTGCACTTATTAAGTTCTTCAAGTAAAACTGTTTGACATAAATTCTAAGTTAATTTAGTGGAAGCAGCAAAAATTTCAGTGAGCCAACCTGATTTTCAGGATGTCAGGGTTTTCCAAAGCCCACTCATCTTTAGACTTCAGCTGTACTGTGGCACGGCCAAGCTGCCAGAGGATCTCTGGCTACACACTGTCTCACCTGAAAATAATAAATGTAGCTGGACTCCAACTGGACTTTAAATGTTTAAGTTAATACTAAATCTGACAGGTAGCTAAAATGTGGACAGAGAGTGACACAGCGAGAAGGGGAGACGAAAAGGAAAGAAGTGAGAAAGTGAGAGAGAAGGAGTGATACGATAGAATAAATGAAATGACAGACATACAGATGGTCATTACCTCTTCAAGGACATAAAAGCAGGAGAGAGGGAGGGACAGAGAGAGAGAGAGAGAGAGAAGAGCAAGATAACAGGAGGAAAATGAGGGGGAAACATGAGGAAAGGGGGACAGTGATAAAGAGAGGGAGAGGACAGAGAGGGCCTGAGGCTGAGCATGATGGTCTAGAACTGCAGGGAGCCATCTAGCTAAAGGACAGACAAGAAGTCAGGAGGAGACCACAGGGAGCCATATAGTTACAGCACCGTCCTTTAAATGACCTCTCTGATGCAAATACAGGCAGCTAACCTGACACTAACTTGACTTAAAATAATGTGTGTGTGTGTGTGTGTGTGTGTGTGTGTGTGAGGGGGTGCACTTTTTGACCATCTGACAAGCACATAGACTGAAGCATAACCTTGCCTTAAATACTTTGTTTTTCTGAATGAAGTTGGTCTCTTTTCCTCACATTTATGCCAAACATTTATCATCCTAACTTTGTACAAACTTACTATTGTAAGCTATGATGAGTTTCATTGCCTGGTTTCATTTTCTCATTTCACAGGTCTAATTGATCCTGAGTTTGTGTTGGGGCTTTACCTTGGTTCAAGATAATAGTCAAGAAGGACAATGCCAAAAGTTTAAGTTGCTAAGTGCTACTATAGTGACCTTTCCCACTAGGAAATAGAAAGACAATTAACAAAAACAAAACTCAGTGGTGTTGAATCAGAATGGACTCTGTTTAGCTGGCTTTACAGGGGAGACACTTGATAAATAATAGGGATATTTTTCCAACTGCCAAAACACAGACTTACACAAAAACAAAAATTACTAACATGAGATATGAATTGGGCTGAACAACAACAACAACAACATAACAAACATGCTGTGATCATAACAACTACTATTAGTCAGCCACTAAAATTACTCTCACCCAAACAGGACTGAACTGCACAGCATGTGTACTTCAGTGTGCCCTGTGTAAAACAATGCATGTAGTTTTGCCTAAAATGTTAAGAACAGCCTTATGACCTAATCCATGCAAACATTACTGACTTGTGTTGTTTGTTTATGGGCAGGGTATAAACAGAAGAAAAGGGAAAGAAGTGGTTATAAGTCAGAATAATAAGAAAAGAGACAATGTACTTCAACTTTGCCATGCGCAGTTCATTACCAAGGGGATGGATCCAAAATTAAAAATTGACAATTGGCTTGTACTTCCATTGCTGAGCAGCCTTACCATGTACAACCCATCTCAAAAAACATTAAAAAGAGGAAAACATCAACATACCTTAAATTAAAATGAGAAATGTTACTGCTTGCTGAAAGAAGCACCACAATATGCATTGAGTCACCCATCAGGTTGCACTCCAAGCAATTTTTCAAGGCAAAATTGAATGGAAAGGGATGTGGAAGAAAAGTGGAGCATGTGAATTTATTTCTAATGTGATTAGAATGGCCTCACAGGGGATAAATCTGATCAAAATTATTGGAGTGCATCCACTTTATATGATTTTGTATAGAGGTTGAGCCCACTCTATGCTTGCAATCTGCAGTCAGTTGAAGAGGGTATGGAGATGAATTACATTCTCCTTGTTAGCAGAAATTATTCAATTTGTTAACTTTTTCTGACACACACATTTGAGGGAGAGTGAGGGCTGTTTATCTTTATCTTTACTACCTCTCTAGTTTTTGTTTTGTGTTTTTTAAACAAATTACTGTTTTTTATACCACACATGCTTGTGAATTTGGAAAGGGTATGACACCCTCCACAGTAATGCAACACTACATTTCTGGTGTGTCACTGCATTTTAGGCTACCAGTGTATCCTACGTAGCCATGACAGAGCTTTGTTGTAACTCGTATTTGTCGATAATATTGACTTCACTCTGCTCCTAACTTTTATTTTATATTTAAATTATATAGAAGTGTGCTTGAAGCAAAAATCATATAAAACATTGTTAAAAATGTATAGGCAAAACAAAAACAAACCTCAAAACACTAAAGGCTGATCTGGAAAGATGAGTTTTGAGCTGCTTTTAAAGGTCTCTCAGCAGTATCCACAAATCCTCAGCCCAAAGGTATAGTTCCAGTGTTTCTGGCAGCTATTTCAAATGCTCAGTCACCTTTAGTTTTTAATGTAGCCTGATTAGAAGCAAAAAATTCTTGGTTAGAAAATCAAAAAGAAAACTTTTTCTTCTAGTAGTGTAGAGACCAAGTAAATCACACGCTACATTGCAGAGCTCCATGTGATCATAAACTGTTTTCAAAAACTATGTGAGATAGCCAAGATAGTTCAGAGATATAACCACATCTCAGGCCATCTTCATAAATATAGAAAAAATAAGAGAAAAACATTGTATGATCCAGCAACTGCTTACATCCATTAGCACAATTGCTGTTGGTACAAAATGCTAAAACCAAAAAAGCCAATAGCCCTGAACATGAGTACAGTGGTGTACTTAATATCACGTATGCAGAAACTGAGTACAGAAACTGAATAACATGACATAAATTTAAATTTACTATGTTAGGGGTATGATTGTTTGAGGAAGTTATCTGTTGTCCCATGTGTCTGCTTGGACACCCCCTTGCAAAGCACTTAACTCTTAATAATAAAAATTGCTAATCCCAAAGACACATGGACAAACCTGTGTACATTGACTGACTATAATTATATTTCTAATTATATTTTTTTCAATAGCATACTATTTATGGACACTGACAGAAGAGGGCAAGGAAAGCAGCTTAGTGTGGAAAGTGAGGAGGAGGTGATGAAAAATGTGTCATTTGCTCTTACAGATACATCATATCATGCCTTCAAGAGTGTACAATAAAAAAACTGTGACCTCTGTCACCTGTCTTTATGAATTAACTCAGCTGTCAGTACAATCTAAAGTGAACGTCACAATTACCTATTCAGGTCTGTTATGAGTTAGTAGCTTTGAAAATAAACTTTTCTGTGCATCTGGACACATTCTATACATGATAAAGTGACACTGTAATGCACCTATATAAACTGAAGGACATAGTGAAGCTGCTGCACCAGCAGTCATGGATGCTAAAGCTTTCTCTATCTGTCCTTAGTAGCTCAAAAAGCAGCAAAGCTGACAGGTCGCACAGAGACAGTTAGGTAACCTGTCAAACCGGTTCTGTAATATTTACGCTGTTTGAAATAGAAAAAAGATGTCACCTGCCTAGACATCCTGAAATGGAGCAAGAGCCACTGAGTTGCCTCATGTCTGCAGTTATCACCAAGACATTTTATATACAGTATAATATAGTTACAAAATTAAAGGCTGTGAAATATTGTACTTCGACTGTTTTTCATGTTGCAGAGACTGGAACCCACGCATGCATCAATGATAATGTAAGCAATGAAATATTAAGGGACTAGAGGCTGGCTGCAAAGACTATGGCTTAGATCTAACAAACAGTCAAGCTTCAGATATAATTCTTGAGTAGGATTAATTGTCTATGTTCTCTGAGTGAATTAAGAGTCTTTTGAAACTAAAAAGCACAGCTGACCAAGCCTTTTAAGATGCTCAGTTCCATTTAAACCAGCAGAAAACATTTGCCTTCTGGAGCAATTTAGATGGTTATAAAAATGTCTGAGTGAGAATATTCAATAATACATGAATAATCAAAGCTAAATATGCAAATAACGCACACACATATGTGCAAATGACACATACACATTTATAATTAATTTGTGTTTGTAAACCACAAATCATGAGTCATGTTCCTCTTATCAGCTGGTGTCATGGTTCGTTATTTCAAAGACACAGCTGTTTAGTGTTGAGATTGCCTGGGGTATGGCAGTTAACTTGAAACAGTGTGGTCTTCACTTTTAAACTACTGTTGCAAAGGAGCATTTGACAAGGTTGAGAAAGAAAAAAACCACAATGATTGGCCTAATGCAGTAGATGAGTCTAAAATGCCTTTGCTCCAAATTGAAACTACTTTCTAAGATGTATTGAATAATTTGGGATGTAAAAGGACTACTCGCATTTCACTATTATTTTAATTTTCAACAATAGCTTTTATTCTGGGGCTCCTCTAAAGTAGCTTTGCATGATTTACAGTATACTTACATTACTTATATTACACTGACTGTCATGCAGGCTCTCAGTTGAACCATTTACTAAAAAAAAAATAAGTTTGGCTCTGAGCTCTTTAAGGTCCCCCTCCCTAAAAGACCACTTTCTTCTGATTGGCTCAGAAGCCCCACCTCGTCCTTACAGGTGTGGTGTTGAGGTTCTGAAATCAAATTGTAAGTAATGCAACACAATTAATAGGAAATGGCAACTTCTCAAATCCATCTGTACATATTTGAGCACGAATCTGACCCAAACTATGAGAGAGGACAGCATAAACATCTGCACCAACGAAGATTACAACAGGCCGTCTGTGTTTATAATGAAATTTGTGACGAGCTGATATCAGCAATTTGTGAAAGTAGAAAAAACTGTTGGAAACCTAGTGTTCAGAGCAAAGTGACGCCTGAGCTCTTGTCTTACAGAAATTACTTTTACATATGTTTACCTTCTGCAACATGTGTATGTGACAGAATATAAGGAGAAGCATAATATGTCCCTTTAAAGTTTTTGATTTGATCTCAATAACCGATATCACAAAAATACTGATATTAGGAGGCAAGGATTTAACACAAAATACAGAATTTATGAGAGCAAATCCTGAGAGGTGTTTTGATCACCTCTCCCTTTCTTTCACACATGATTACACTTCAGTTGGTGACAGTGTGCGTGGGAAACTGGCCATCCTAGTTGTTAGTGTGAGGATCACACAACAGACAGAAACAGCGTGTGGGGAAAAGGTTATCTGAGATAAGAGAGCCAAAAGAGAGACAGAGAGATAGACAGATAAGTCCAACATCCTCCTTTGTGTTACTGCTTTATAGAAAATTACATTTTATACATGTTTATATTTGTGTCATTGTGTATTATGACATGTGATGTACCTGACTGTTTATGACCTTGATTTGTTTATAATGTGTGCGTATCCAAAAAATGTGCGTCTTCATGTGGATTCTTGCACATGTATTCTTTTAACCCTCTCATACTTTAGCCGTGGTGTGGAGAACGACCTATAATAATAAATTTGCAGTCATTATAATTATACATTATTAATTTCTAATTATGCAGCATGTGACACAATGATAAATGTTTGACTATAAAAAGAAGTTCCTCATGTCTGCTGAAACAGAGGTGAATGTACACAAATGTCAATTAATTAGGAACAAAAGTTGCTTTCCTAGACTTTTTTTTTTTTAACACAGTTGTGCTCTAAATACACCTCTGGCAGCAACTCGAGTGAGATTTTTTACTTCAGTCTTCTGAAATACAGTACAACACTTTAACTGGGACAAAATCTGGTAAAAATCTTGTCACATGCATTGGGTCTAAATTAAACTAGGGCGCACTGTGACACTGCAGCCTCTCAGGTGGCTACCGTAGATTATTTTTATACCCACAGAGTCATTTTCTGGAGTGCCAGGACAAATTCTCCTCCTCTCACCCCTCCCTCACCCTCTCTTCTTCTTTTTTCCCCCCATCTTCCCCCTTTCTCGTCCAACCTCCACATCAAACTCTCCCTTCTCTTTTCTCTCTCACTTCTATTGCACACCTATATTCATTACTTTTACTGAGTTACCTATGACTTAACGTCAGAAAACTGAATGCAGTTATTTTGTATGCACCTCTAGTATAGCTTCCACATTTTCCCCACAGCCACATTCCACATTTTCTCCCTTGTCCCCCCTCTCCTCAATCTATCTTCAAGTAGTCAAGTAGAACAATGTCCTATTCTCAGCATTGCACCTATTTCCTCATATTCATCTTCTGCTCCTGCAATATGCCCTCTCCATCTTTATGTTGTTTCTTTTCAGTGCCTCCAGCTCTGTCAAAAGGTTACCCTTTGCCTCCTACCTCCTTACTCATTCTCCTCTCTCTCTCTTTCTCTCTTTAAATAAACAAATAAATATATAAATATATACACACACACATACCAAACTTATTACTCCTTACAATTGGAATAAAAGCATGGAAATTTGCAATCACTGTTTATGAGCAAGATTTTTGCCCAGTTTGTCTTAACACTTGGATGCCAGCTGGTGCCTGTTCTTCAAAAAAGTCTGGCATATAAACATTTTAATAATCTGGTAGATAACTTCCTTAATATCTAACAAGTAAGTGAGACAATCTATAAACTCAAAATCTTCACATTTTCTTCCACTACAAGTATTCTCGCCAACTAAATTAAATTAACCATGCTTTTTTTGAGTATATTTATTACAGATACTGTCAAAAATTAATCAATACTCATTTCAAACCAAATCATGATTTTACTGCGTCAACCAATCTTTTTTATATTCATGGTTCTATTTTACTGTTAAGCACCTTGTATTGGAGTTCCTGCAAAGAAGATGCTATATAAATAAAGCTTGATTAGATTTTTTGTACGATTGCAATAGCTTGAGAGGAACAGAAAGATTGCCAACCTTCAATAAATGGACTGGCAACACTGCCAGCTTTATCCACAGAGAGAAATTTCAACCTTTAGATCCATCTGTGTCACTGCATATTTTTGCTTTGCTGTCAAACAATTTTTTGGCTACAGGTCGAGTCTTAATATTTTGACCATTTCCTGTCTTTTTCCTAACAAAACTATAATCCATCCACACATTTCTCAATGAGAGACTTTCAGCTTGACTCGCTTGCTTCATGCTGTCTACCATCCCACATTTTTAATTTTTTCTTATCATCCAACTGCCACTGTTACTCCATGTAGGTCAATAAAGAGGGCACACATTCACACAAACAGCCTCCCTCTGTCTCTCTCTCTTGCACACACATACACAAACACACAAATAAATGCACACAAACCAAGCCAAAGTGATAAATTGTACCAAGAAAAATACTTAGTTTCAGTAATCGTATGTAAAACACACACTGGACACAAAGATAAAAGTGCACGCGACCACTCACACATACACTTTTATACAGTAGTACTGTATAAAATACCCAGACCTTGACTTGCAGTTGTGTTATATTTCAATGGCTTTTGCTCTTCTGTAGATCCATGTATGTGAAGGCAGGAGACAAAATATTCAACTTTCAATATGATGCAGTTCATTAAAACACCGCCAGAGGCTTTCACTGGAATTACCTCCTCGTGGTTGTCACACTGCCTCTGCCAACCAATTAAGTTGAGGTTTACATCCATGTCTGTCCAGACTCATATGATACATGAAGACTATACATTCACAGCAGTTTCTGGGTGGGCACCTAAAATTAGTGTCACCAAGTCAGTATTCCACCATATGTGAAATTTGGTCACAATGTCTACTCTTCTTTACAGTTACACCACTAAATAATCATCACATCATGATGTCACAGTGAAGTTGAAGTTGACTTTTAGGATGTAAAATGTCACCACTGCAAACTGCACTGCCAATGTCATCGTTTTATTCTTTTAGACATTTGTGTAAAATTGCATCACACTGTAAAAATTCTTGACTCAAGGCCAAAAATGTGTTTTGTGAAGTCACAATAACTTTGACCTTTGACCCCCAAAACCCTCTACATCCTTAAGTTCATCTTTGAGTTTGTGCCAAACGTGAAAAAATAATCCTCAAGACATGCACGAGATATTTCATTCACAAGAATGGCACAGGAGGACAGACAATCATTGGCTTCTGGCCACGACTGTGGCTGGCACTGAAGCATAAAAAGAGCCACAGACTTTCCACTGCTCCCCTCTCCCCTAACAGTCTAACAAGAACTCCACTAGTTGGGGCAAGCCATCCCAGGCTAAAATAGAGCTAAACCCATTCAGTGTCTGCCCACCTTTAAAGGCTGATTTAATCATTCTCTTACTTGAGACACACAAAGGTAAAGTGTGGATGTTCAAATCCCAGAGAAAAGCTTGACAAAAGCTTTCCCTGGGTAAACTTAAACCCTGCTCACACATATACACACAAGCACAAGCTCTGACACACACACTCCCTGCAGAGAGTAATAAATCTCATCTAGATTGCACAGCTATGATGGACTAGGTTGACAGAGGGGGTCTGAGGCCTGTCAAAGCAAGCAAAGCACTTTGCCCCTTTCTCATTCAATTTATCCCCATCTCTTTTGCTTTTTATCACTCTTTTTGCTTCTCTCTTTTTTTTTATATTGCCCTTTTCTTCTCCCTCTCTGCCATCCTTACCCCCCCCCCCATTCTCTTTCTTTCTATTTGATCTCTTTATGATTCATTTGAAGCTGGCCAGGAAAAAAAGCTAGTAATTGTCCTGTAAAACTGAAGGAGACACATGGATCAAAGGCAGATTCAGTTTTATACTTTTGATCGCAGACAGACTGCTGTGTTTTTTTCACTGAAATAGGTGGCTCAGTGTGTTTAAGAGTTGTGTGAGCAAATGCTTCCCAGTGTGTAGTTTTATTTGTAGCTACTTAAAAGCACAGAAAGAGAACCTGTCAGTTGTGATAAAGCTGTACGGCACCTCACACTAAACATTGTCCATCGAGAAGTTTGGTGAAGTTCACTGAAACAAGATAATGGTGTCCTGATAGAGAAATCCAGTGTTCCTTTGCCCAGTTCTACTCTGAATAAAAAGCAAGAACAAAAAAGGCAAATAAGGCTGGAAGATATAACATGATCTGTGTGTTTGTAGCAAAGTTCAAATTCGTATCACAGCAGTCTCAAGACTACAATTTCAGCCACAATAAGTAATATATTACTGGTGTGCCAGCAATCCATCTAAAAGTTTGACATCCAGATCATTGACTGGTCTGGCAATTAATCAGGCATTGTGACCCCATTAAACTGCAAGTTAAACAACAACTGATCTGGCAAAATTTGGCCCAATTCTAAAATTAGTTGAGGGCAAGCCATTCCAGACTAAAACAGCCCAACCCATTAAGTGTCTGTCGAGCGTTAAAGGCTGATTTAATCATTCTCTTACTTGAGACACACAAAGGAAAAGTGTGGTTGTTCACAAAACAGATATTAGGGATATTTGGCCACTTTGGCCAATGTTACTAAACAGTGAACATCTCTCCTCTTCTCTCAAACGCAAACTAAGTACTGCACATATGCAAAAAAAAAAAAAAATTTCCTATCAAAAGAATTGTCTCTAATATTTTACCTTAAATGGAAGAGACTTCTCACTGCAGGGGCTAATGGGTAGAGACTGGAGGCTACTGGCAGGACTTGTCTCTGTGCTCTGCAAAAGACAAAAACATGAATATGAAAACAACATCAAGATTAGGTTTGTGATATATATTTTAAATGCTGTTGGTAAGCTAGGGATGTACAGAAAGAATTTTACAGGATCAGTCTCAGTTGAAATTCTTCTGCTTTTTGAACAAAATGAAGACACCTGCAAGAACTCAGATTTTAATTCTTTCATCTCCCTTTTGTTGTCAAACAATACTGTCAAAATCATTAGACACAGAAGTTATCATTCAGTAAGAAAATACAGCTAGGCGTGATAGACTACTTCTGTCAAGGTAGATTCTCAGTCAAGCTGCTAAAGAGATAGATAGTTTTTACAGAATATCTGCATGCCGATATGACATCTCATATCTTAGTCTAGATTGGAAGCACAAAAATGTAGCCTGATGGGTTACAGAGAACTTGATTAAATTGTTGTATAAACACATCTACATTGTATTTTTTTCTCTTGCTTTCTTACGTAATTTCTGTTTTCTAATGCCAGCTGTGATCAGACATATTTTGGCTCTGACAGAGAGCAGGGGCAGACGGACACACACACGCACACACAAACCAAGCTACATACAGTACAGTGCATACATTAATGTCACAGACACCCACATCGACACACACAAACATACACACTTAGAAAGAGCTGTGAGAGACTGATTTAAATGTCATCTGTGAGGGCTCATCTTATAGTATACAGGATAAAGTTCTCTCCTCAACCTGCTGCTGATATTGATGTAATGCTGCATGGTAAGTGGTAAGGACATGACAGCACACACAATGGAGGGTATGACAAGATACATGACAAAGACACAACAAGGAATAAAGAAAGTGAAGTATGAACTGGTTTCACACATTTGTTTTTCTGATGGTCTGTTTCTTGCTATCTGCTGCCCTTTTGCAGATTTATATGCACGCCAACCCCTCTGTTGTTTGAGAGAGATGGCCATACTTACAATCAATACGCCCTAAAAGGTAATTCTTTTGGGCTAAAATCCTGATAGTTTTGGCATATTTTTGGCCCACTTTCAGGTTTTGAAGGTAGCACAGGAAAAATCTTTGCACAGCATAAACTTGATGTTTTATTGGTTTGGCTGACCTTTTAAAGAAGCATACCTCCCTATCAGAATTATAGGTGTGCTATGGCGTCAGGCCCTCAATGTGTCATCGGTGATCAATGCCTTTCCCTATGTAGAGAGAGGGAGGCGCACACTCACTGACACCCACACACTCTCTCTCTCTCTCTCTCTCTCTCTCTCTCTCTCTCTCTCTCTCTCTCTCTCTC
>CM076654.1:11569296-11636488 GCA_038496675.1 Rachycentron canadum
GAGAGGAGAGGAGAGGAGAGGAGAGGAGAGGAGAGGAGAGGAGATACAAGTTAAGGTAAACAAAAGAAAAGAAGATTTGGGCTTCAATACTTGAAGGTCAAGGAAATAAAATGCAAAGCATTCAGACATGCCAAGTCACCTTCCCCTAGCGACAGAATGGATTACATCTGCTGATGAAAGTTAACAAAATTTGCAAGTTAATGACACAACATCGTAAGCAAAGAGGGCAAAGTATCTCCTCTTTCATATTCATGTTCTGCTGCCTTGTACCCTCAATCTCCTTCTCTCGTACTCCCCTTAGTCTCGCCATCACTACTCTCGTTCATGTCTCTCTACACTAATTATTATTTTATCATTTTCGTGTTTCATGTCTATCTCTTACCATGGTCCTTGGAGGTAAAACAGAGAGATGAATAATAAAAGAAAGGGAGAAAACCATACATATGCCATTGTGGACTGTAATTCACAGATAGGTCCTTGCAGCTGGCTTTGATCTTAGTTTAGAGGTACTAATGGTGGGGTGTTAGGGGAGCTCTGGTCAGCCTTTTATATGTCTTTTGTGTATTTGTATTTGCATGTGTGTGTCTGTATAATATTGTTGTATTTGATAAGGGTCACTCATCCATGTGGATTACAAGAAAACAACAGGGAGACATTGCTAATGGATTTTCTTTCAGCTCAACTTTCAGAGCTTACGGTGTCACTTATATCCCTTTTTGGCATGTAAATGTATTATACCCCTTTAAAACATAGCAACAAATGGTATTAGTGAGAATTCACAAGAAAATATATTAAGCACCACAGAACAGCAACTTCCAAATAACTAATTCTATTGAAGTGGTGCTGACAAAACTTCAAAAAACTATAATTGTTTTGACCACAGGCACTTACCAAAGAGTTGGAGGAATTATCACTCTGGCCTGGCATTGAAAAATTTACATTCAGCTGTTGATTGTGTTTCATCACGATCACTGATAACCTGCCCCAAGTCAAGCTCTCTGAAAATTACAATTACTGCAAATAAACCACCCAAATCACATTTACAAAACTTTTATGTTATAAAATAAATCTCAATAAATGAAGTTCTTCAAGTTTAAAAGATAGTTTCACTTGTTACTATATTGCAATAGCTATTTGTTTTACATTCTAGTGTAAAAGTAGTTATACACAGTTATAAAAGACTGCATGACTGCACAGTTAAACCTTGTGCAGCTATTGCAACATGTCAGTGCTTTACTAAGTGACCATTACAGCTAATCACAGCTATAATGGTGTGGATGTAATTTTACTGGTTTCCCAACATTCACACTGAGATGGCCCCATAGCCTGAGGTAAAACTTTAAGCAGGCAAAAGCATTTGAAGAGCAGAGTGATCCTCTTGAACAGGAGGATTAATGTGCGTAGTGTGTATGTGTGCATACAAAGAATATGATGGCAAATGCTCAAATGAGCCTCCCAGTATCCTCCTCCGAATGCAGAATCTGATTAAATTAACAAGACAAAGTGATTACAGAGACCTTTTATAGGCGGAAAAGCATCCACTTTGAAATGATTTCATGGAGATGAAATAGAGCTGATTAAAACAAGGGAGTGAAGAATTTGTCAGTGGAGCCCTGTACTGTTTTGGTTCCAGATGAAATTATTTCATATTATTTTCTAACCCCTTACCCTTAGTGGTTTAAAACAATTTGATGCATTTATAACTTGATCAGAGTAATGTCTGTCAGAGAAATAGCAACAAATTTCAGCTGTGTTATTCATGTGCTTTGTAACAATGAAATGCACTGGGGGTGATTTAATATACGAGAGTTCTGTGATGTAATCTTCGTCTTTATAGTGTTAAGTCATGTTATGCCATTTCTTCCTGTGTGTGTATGCATGTAACCCACCTCCTGCAGTGTCCGTCTCAGTCTTAAAAGCAGGGTTTTGACAGCAGTACAGTCCTGCTGCATCAGTCTGAGTGGAAGAGCCTCCAGCCCTGGGGGCAAGGACTCGTCTTCCCTCCCCAAACCCAGCCCGGAGCTCCAGTCAGCAGGAAGCAAGCTGGTGGGACGGCAGGGCTCCCTTGAGGAGAGATAGAGTGAAGGGAAAAGAGAGAAATTGAGAGTTTTAATGTTAGTTTGAGTCAGTGTGAAAACTTGACCATTGAGTTGTCTTCATTGTTCTTCCTCTGTTCTCCACAGGCAACCAGCAAAATCTCATCCTTGCCTTTGGTGGTTGCTGATGATAATGTCAAAATATCACCTGCCTCTGAATATTCTAATATTTCCCAGAATCGTGTGGGCTTTCATGTATACAAACATAATTTAAACCAGTGATATTCAATGTCTGACCCACAAGCTTCATTCGGCACCAAGCCTTAATTGGAAGTAGCAAATAATAAGATAGTTCAGCCAATACACATAAGGTCTAAAATACTCAAAGGCACGGCTACAGCCACACTATACACACACAAGGTGGCAGCACAGGCTACTAACATGAGGTCAACACACCCCACCTCACTGTGGCCTCACCAGTTTTGTGGACGTCTGGAGCACCACATTAGTGGATGTGCTACTGGATAAATAAATAAATAGAGGGCACGTGTGGGATCATTTGGAATGATCAAAAAATATATACAGCAGACAGGAGGTTTGCTACTCAAATAGGGGAGAAACTTACACCTATCTGGCAATGCTGCTCACTTGCATAGAAGCCTTACTAGTTTTGCTATTGCTGGGTCGCATAACATTCATTGCAAAATCAAAAAAAAAAAAAATTGTTTTCAAAGTCAAAAATCAAAAGGAGAGAACTGTGACACATGAAGAAAATTAAGAGCTGCCCTCATGAATCCAACCTTTTGCTTCCAGTTTCAGGCAAAGTAACGGTTTACAAATCACACAACAAAAGTTAAATACAGTGGACAATTAAATACATCACAAAAAACAATGGTTTCTGCTGATTATAATATTATAATTTGCATACATGCTGAGAGTAGTAGTGATGCACACACATCTGTGCTTCACATCTTCAATTTTACTACAGCTGTCACATGAAGACTTTGACATTTTACTCTTTGGTTCTTTGTAGAATTAAAAAAAAAGGGGGCTGGCAAAAAAAAAACAAAAAAAAAAAAAAAAACAACAGACCAGAGAAAAGAGAAGGAGGACAAAAGGACAGGCAGAAGAGAGATTTCTACAACAGCCAGGATGGAGACCAAGACATGCAACACTCACAATACACAGCAGCTGCTCCACGGGATCCCCTGAGTATTTTTATTTGTTCACTTATTTCTACAATAAGTCTGTTTTAAGTTGATTTAAAACCAACAACAGAAATAGAAAAAATAAAAGCACATTCAAATGATTGTAGACACATGCACACTCTTTACTCACTTTACTTAGATCAAAGGGGCCAAAGCTCATAAATCCATCTTCTACTCCAGTGTCTCCTCATCATTATCAACTTAGAAGGATCCTCGTTGTCAAAAGCTTTGAATCATAATAGCCCAACGTGGCTGTGTGATCCTGTCTGCATGTCCTTTTCACTAATTTAGTGCTTTGTATTATTGCACGCTTACAATTATTCTGCTGGAAAAACGACCCAGTGTATGTGTTTGTGCATGCTGCTGATTGTATGACTGTTGGTGTGTGTGTGTGTCTGTGTGTGTGGGAGATCTCTCAGTTGGAACACTGCATATCAAACACCTTTTTAATTAATAAAGCTTTCAAAGTTAAGCGCAGCAGAGCTCCTGGCCACTTGACAGATAAAAGAGATGAAATCTCTTAAAAAAAAAAGATAAGTTCATAAGTCAGTGTTTAAGGCCTGGTTATTAACAAGCCACTGAACTGATGTCACTCTCTATTCCTCTATGCCGCAATGACACTTTAGTGGTGATGTGGGGTTGGATTTAGACACATGAGCACAAACAATAGGGGGAGATCAACCAAAGCACTCTTTTAATTATCTGTGCCATTTGAGAACGCAGTCCATTAAACAGTAAACAGGCCTATGGAGAAGTATGTATCTGGTCTTTGGTGCATGGCCTCTATTCTTTGCCTTACCTTCAACACTTATTTAATACAGCAGAGTACAGGTACTAGGAGGAACTTTGAGCAGGAGTCAGGGTCGCTAAGTGTCACCACATTCATCATCTGTCTTTGCCCTCCAGCCAACACTAAAGCTCAATAAAGGCACCACAACTACAAACACTGACCTTATCTATAAAAACTACGTCTTGATAGTCATTCATTGCTTGGAGCCCACGTTACTGGTTATGTCAAGTTTTAGAGTTGAAGTTTCACCAGAAGCATATTTTTTAACTGCTTATGATGTAAGACTACTTTATATTCCACTTGCCATGAAAACAGTCTCAAAGCAAAGATCAAGATCTTCTTCTGTTGTGTGGTTTCAACTGAAGAATTATGTGACTGATATTTTAATTCAGTCTGTTAAGTCTTACCTGGCCACTCATACATACAAAACTGCATTAGGAAAACAAATACAGCAGCTTACTTTATTGTCAGTTTGTGCAATTATGAATCTAACATCGGGGCAGTATAACAGCTGTTGTGATTTATAATTTCAATAAGTACTTTTTAATGATTTACTATATTCACTATGTGATAATTATGAGGTAGTAAAATATGCATTCTCATTGTTGTATCATCATTGGCCCTTGGTTAACAGTTGTCTGTGGGTACATTTTGCACCCTTTTCAAACAGCAATAATTATACATGGACACCAAATCTAAGATGGAATTATTCTTAATTTGGCCCAGATATGTTCATAGGTATGACTACTGTGAAGAAGCAAGTTACTTAGCATGATTTAATGAAGACACTGGTAAGTGTGCAACTATAAATCTGAAATTCAAAAGCATTAACGGCGAAATAATCAACACTATTTGACTTTTAGAGAAAATAACCTCAATCCCGAGTTCAATAAATGCTGAAAAGTGAGTCTTTAAAAAGCAGAGTGTGTCCTTTTTCAGCTGACAACAATTAAAATGCAGTTGCAGTCAGCTTTTCAATCAATAACAATGTGTATGATGACTCTTACTTGGCCCAAAGAGAGTTTCCAAATGTCAAAACTGGGAACACAACAAAAGTCCAATGAATCTTCGGCTTCAAGGCCAATGTTCTCTCAAAGAGTAAAACTATTAGCAGATTGTGTTCCTTTCTCATAAGCACAGAATGATAAAATTTTTTTCTCATGTTAATTGGTTGTGATGCCCTCCACTAAGTTATCAAATCAAATACTCTGGAAACACAATAACATTTATACATATAAACTATCATACAGACATTAAAACAAGCAAACATTCCCAGTTAGATTATTAACTTAACTATAGTAATAGAATAAAGCTAAATGTGACATATGATTTTCCACATATGTCAGATAATATACGATCTTTATTTTTTAAGATCTTATTTCCCCCATACCTAGTTGAATGATTTCAGGATGTCAAACAAAGAGTGCCACCAAGAAACTGAAAAAACAACTGAAACTTTCAACCGATTGATCAAACGAGTTTGAATAAGCTAAATTCCTGCATTAACATTTCTCTGCCACGTTGTGATATTTTGACAGAAGTGCATAAAGGGGTATGTGTATTTCACCTTCTTTATGACATTTTCTAAAGGTGAGATGAGAAATACCAACCTCCTGTCTGAAAACCAACCAGCAAGCTCACAGTCTGCATAGCAAAAAAAAGTAAGAGTGGGAGGGGTGGCAGTAAAGAGAGGCAGATATAATCGCCGAAATGAGGAGCTCTTTATCATCCACAGACTTGTGCTCACTTTGACTGATAGCCATTTAGAGGAGAGGTGAGAAGAAATTAGATGCCTTTTGTCCCATTCTCCCAGAAAAATAACCAAGTAAACAGAGGTTGGGAGCATTAAGTCAGACAGCAATTTCTTAAAGGAAAAATGTTGTTTGAGCAGAACAAGGACATATCACTAAAATATCGATCAACGTAAGGCACCACAAAGACTCCTCACTTGAGAGGTCACACCGAATTGCTCCGTCATTTGCCCTCATACCGAATTCTTCACATGTTGACTATCGTGCCCTGCTTTCTTCTTTTCACCATCATCCATCCGCCTTCTTCCACTACACCTCTCTCTGTCTACCCCTCCCTCTGTTCATCAATCTTTAACTCTGTCTCTGTCATACTTTTCTTTGTTCACCTGTGCTTTCCTCATCTGCTCCTCCCACCCTACCCTTCGCCTGAGCCCTTGTCTTCTGTCTCCATAACCCCCCCCCCCAAAAAAATAAAAAATACCTTGACAACCTCTACACTAAACTGATGCAGTATCAAAGCCTCAGGTGTCCCCCCAAGGGATTCCGCTGAGCACCTCAGACAAATGTCGATGAAGCCTCGTGTCTTTTGAGGACAGGTGAGCTCTGTCTGTCAAGCAGCCATGGGTGCTTTTTCCCTCTTAAACTGTAGCTTTTGACCTGTTTGGCATCTGAAGTTAGCATGAACCTTCTACATTTATTTCTCTGTTGGTCCATCTTGCTATCTAGATGAGATGAATCAAGTGTAAATAAATGACATATGATCAATCATGAGTTGTTCTCCCTGACAGCTTGTGTCAAGTGGCAGAGCGCAGTGCCATAAGAAAGTTTTTTTCTCTCTCAAAGTTGTTTTTCTTTTCTTTTTGTTTGTTTGTTTGTTTTTTCTGATTTTCTATCTCTGTTTATCTGAGCCTGACACTACAGCCCTTTCTCTAGCTTTCACCAGAGTTCAAGTTTGGATTCTTCTTATACCTACATGATGCACATCAAATCCACAGAGTGATAAGAAAACGAGTGGGAGAAGGGTTCAAACAGTTCACCTCCCCTGAAAAAAATAATCATAGTGGTGCCCTTATGGAAAGCATTTACTGTTTCGGGGGACGAAAAGTAGAATATTTCTCGTTAAACTGAGCAGCTGAGGGCTGTAAATGTGTGGGCAACATTTTTTTAAAAAATGGGAATACCACTAAATCTCACTCTCACAGTCATTTCTGGGTCCACTGCCAGGCCGTCTGTAGCATGCACACAAATGGCATTTGTGTGGTGATTTTATTATTTCAACAAATTAGTCAACCTTATCTCCAATGAAAAACTGCAACAATTTGCAAACTTATTTCCAATAGAATTATATTGTATGTGCTGGCAATATTCAGTGCCAATGCAGCAAGTAGATCCTGTAGTGCACGGCAAACTTAAGGATGTGAGTTTTTTCGGGTAAGAAAGCTGCACAAAATCCTTGACTTTGATAACAGCTCATTCTGCAACAATTAAACGTGACCACAGAGTTACTTTAAACTCAGCAATGTGCTAATACCTTGATCTAGCAGATACTGTAGGAATTAAACAATGAAAACATTACAACACATTTGGCAGAAGTGAAGAATAGCTTTGTATTTTTCAAAGAGTTGTACAGCAATGGGCTATTTTCTTCCACTGATGTTAAAATCTTCTGTGGTTTGAATTTTGGACTTGAAATCTACCTTCAGAAGTTTCAGTAGAATGGCCCAGGATACCTGTTGAAATGAAAAAAAAAAAAAAAACCCAAACAAACCCTGGTTTCACTGAGAGACAAATAACCAAGCGGTTATTTCAGTTACAGCAGCATCAGCAAAGACTCCTGAGCTCCTGTTGTTGTGTATGTGGTGTATGCAAGTGCATGGATGTGTGTGTGTGTGTGTGTGTGTGTGTGTGTGTGGCTACATGACTATGTCAAAGCTGATATTTTTGACTGCAGTAACAGAATAGACAAAGTTGTTTTCCAGCTAAGCACTAGGTAATAACCCCACACATATGCTTCCAGGAGCGTTCACACACACACACCAGGAAGTGCACAGCACAGTTGAAGACAAGTCTGTTCAGTGATGATAGATGTTATACAGGCAGGGAGGCCGTTCCTCTACTCAGGGTCATCCGTCTTTTCACTGTCATGAGCCGATAGCCCAACACTCTCGCTCTATTTCTCTTTTTTACAGCTCGCTCACTCTTTCTCTCTATCTCACATACACACATGCACACGCACACACACACACACACACACACACACACACACCTCTGAACAGGTTATATGTGCGTGAGTGCAGAGACTAGGACTCTGAGATATGAGTCAATTAGAAGATTACACAAGTGGACAAAGTGCTAATTTGAAATCATAAAGATGTAGTATGACACCAGCTGGTGGCTAAAAGTGGTACTACAAGACTATGTCGTACAGAGCTAATTACAACTGAATACATGGATTAAAGTGCAATTTGACATCCCTCTACAGTCTTCTAAGACCAATTACACAAAGGAAGGAAACGTAAACTGGGACAGAGCAAGAAAAATTCCCCCTTCCTTTGCATTGTTTGTCTTTTGCTCTTGTTCTCACAATACTGTAATTTTTTTCCCCCTTCATTCCTTTTTATTCCTACTTTATTTTCACCTGCACATGTCCTCTCCTTTCAACATATACTTTTTTCACCTTTTTTCTTTCCCTCCCCTGCACTCTCCTCTCCATCCTTGTGACTCACTCCTCTCAGAAGCCATTTCTCAACAGCAGCGTTAGAAGTGATCCATTTCACCAACCTGAAAAAGCCAATTATCTGCCCTTTTATGACTTTCATTATTTTACCACTCACACAAGGTTATATTACTGGGCCCTCCGCTCCCGGCATTGACACAAATCTGCACATCTACATGAGTATGCATAGCCACATAGGCAATAAACAAAACGCACAGCGCCAATAACAAAGAAACACACATTCGATGTCTGGGTTTGTATAATGTTCAGTTCAGTGTGTGAAGTCACAAATAATGATGGCTCAACAGATAAATTATGTGTGATTGAAGGGTATTATCTTTAGCAGCAGTAAAGAGCAGTGGGACGCACCCTTTACAATCAGCAATATTAAGACTGCATTGTTTAAGGAGTAATAATAATAAAGGACACTTTCACACTGAGACATGGTGAGAAAGACAGTCACTCCCCTATGCCAACTTTTCCCTCATTAAATTTTTACTGACATTGAGGAACATATTTATGGGGACAATCCAATATACAGTATGTCTGCGTCTGTCTGTGTAAATGTTGGTAATGGAGACATACGTGCATCATGTGAATGCTGGTGTGCATGCTCAAGTCAAGTACGACAGAATACCACAGCTATGGGAGAATGATTGTGCCCATTTGTCACTCCTTCTTTCCACCTGACAGACACAGGGTACTCATTTGCATTCCGCACCTGAGGCTACGGATGTTTAATGCTGCCATTAAACTCATCTCCGACATAAAGTGCATCTGTGACTAAAGAGTGAGCACAAGCCAAGCTCCAGGCAGTGAATCTAATGGTGAATTTAAGTCTTCAGACACTGAAAGGAAGAGAATATAAAACTAATGTAATATGGCAGGGGTAAGTTTCTGATTAACCTAATTGTCCTTTCTTCTTTCCTTTGCTCTCTGCACTCTGAATCTGCACTTCTTTCAAAATAAATCTATGGTTTTTCTGTAATTTTTATACTATTCTTCTCACCCTGACTTGTGTCTTATAACTAATGAGACCCTCTGCTACCTCAACATCTGTGGGTATCATGGTGTTAATCCCATACAAAAGCACCTTTTTGTGGCAGAGCAAAAGAGTTATCAGAGCTTACTCACACTAATTACTACCAAAACTTGGTATTGCTTAGAGAGATCTATTTCCTGGCAGATATTGGTCCCATGTGTCACATTACATTTTCCTGTTTCAGAGAACACTGCCAAGTCAAGTCAAGTTCAAGCACCAGTTCACAACAGAGGTTATCTCAAGGCACTTTCGAAATGGAGCAGGTCTAAACCTTCATGATATAAAATTATTTACAGAGACCCAACAGTTCCCACCGAGAGCTAGCACTTGGCGACAGTGGCAAGAAAAAACTTCCTTTTAAGAGGCAGAGACCTTAAGCAGAACCAGACTCGGGGTGGGCGACCATCTGCCTTAACAGGTTGGGTTCAGACAGACAGAGGACAGAGAGAGAGAGGCAGAGAGAGGGGGAGAAAACAGGGGAGAGGATCACATGCAGTAATAGTATTAATAACAACAATAGTGTTAATGGTAACTGTAATGCTATAAGAGATATAAGTCTCGTAAAATGTTAGCTAGTAATGGTAGTAGTTATTATTATTTGCCAAACCAAACCTGGATTTTTCCTGGTGTTTATGCCTTAAAATGACATTCCACTAAACTACAACATCCTCACTTAAAAACTCACTACTCTTCCTACCACCAAGAGTGTGAGCCCCATTAAATCTGAGATGTGTTTATGACCACTATAGGACTTTTGTTTTTGTGTTTGCTCCTTTAATTGTTTGTCATTTCAATGAGAAGTGAATAAAAAAAGCATAGATGCCAAAGGTGACAACAGATCACAAAAGCAACTACTGGCTGACTAATGTTGATTTTTTTTTTTCTTATAAACTAAAATCAACAAATCCATGTTAAAAAATGCAAATTCATCACCCAAAGGGAATTATTTTTTGGAATTATTATTTGGAGGGCACATTAATGTTTATCTATTGTATTCATTACTTAAGAAAGTGATCATTTTTGCACTTTTTATTCTAAAGCCCTGATAAGAAAGGACTAAAATTTCAGTTTCCTTATTATGTGTTTAGATTGTGTTTATTCAAGAAACCTCAGCCTTATTGTACTTTACCTGACCCTCCAGCTACAAGAAGCTGTGTGCAAATGTTCAGGCGAAATTTGCAAATGAAATATTACAGTAACGCCACGAGAATCTGCTTTATGTAGTATGTACTAGTAAGTGTATGATAATGTATTCTAAATCTAAATTGGTAATATGTATCACAGTAGGGAGTTGCTAAGATTATCCTGTCAATCCAACAGTACAGAGTTAAACAGAGCTCACATCATTGAAGATGCATTATAAACATAGGGTTTTCTGTAGTAAACAGTGGAGAGAAAACACGGGGGTGTATCTGTACACTTAAGCTGCAAATTCCCATCCTAGGACATGTTTTTGGTAAGTGGACAAACATAGTGTGTAGCTAATGTTTTATGATGACAGTGTGTAACAACATCAACTACACCAAAATAAATTAAAATGCTGTCTCCCTCTCTCCTTTTCATCTCATTTCCTCTTGTCACTGTCAGGCTGCCTAATTTCCTTTCACAGAGCCAAATATATTATCTGAGATGAGTCACATTCCTGATTTGTTGTTAGCATCACAGATGAACAAATGTTTCCATGCTGAGTCAATGTAAGGTAGAATGATTTGCATTACAGTGACCCTGTGTGCATGCCATCACAAATTCTGCACTCAAAACAAATCTGTGTCAAATAGTTTTCAAATGCTCACAACTGATATTCACCAATTCTAAATAAATGTCTCCTTATTAAATGTGAATCGTTAGTGAGTTGGTGCACATAAACACTTTTTCCAGTTTACAATGACCTGCATAAAATCTGGATCAGATTAAATGAATTGTAAATGTGCAAAGTTTCCAGGAATAAACTTCTATAATCCAGGATACAAATGTTTTTGTGCTGTTTTCACTGTAACACTGAAATATGGTGTATATGTATGCACAGAGCAACACTGGTGACTATAAAGAGGCAAATAATTGTTTATTCGAAATAGCTGTGAGTTGCCTAATTAGGTATCATACTTATAGAAGGCTATAATGAAAAGGAGATGCTAACTTTGATTGTGTACTCCATATGTAATTTGTTGTACCCTTACACAAGTTAATAATATTATCTGAAAAGTATGAAATATGTCTGTATCACTAGTGCTGGGAAAATAGTTAAAGTTCACAAATACGCCTACTGACATCTCTAAAGCTCATTAATTAAATATGTTGGATTTCTTTTGTTTTATACAGATCTAGAGAGAAAGTAAAAACTACACTTTCTTGATGAGCAAAAGTTTATCCAGCTGCCCGGCCCCACTGTGCAGCATCTCCAGCCATAGCATGGGCTGCCAGATATGGTCAGTGAGCACAGGTTTTAGGGTTTTGTCTTTGAACAGATACATTGGAACCAAACCTAGCAACATGACTGTGATGACAAGACTTGAGGATGCTGTGCACAGTCACTGTATCCAGCTAATCCAGCTACTATTTGCCAAGAAACATAAGACATTCACAGACATGAACGAGGGAGCTTTTATCAGCAACACGTTCTCATGGGAAATAGAAAGTTCAGAGTATGCTTTTGGTCAGTGGTAGAGGGAAACAAATAGGGGGAGAAATATCATTTATATAATATCAGCATTTTGTCCCAAATTTTCTTAGAACCATGCTCTATTGTAAGCATGTTGTATGAAAAATACACTTATGATCAACATACATTATGCTGTTATCCACAACAATAAAACAAAAAGAGAGGCAGACAATGCGTGAAGAACCAAAAACAAAAGTTTACAAAAGTGGTATTAAAATATCCTCCATATACTGCAAAACGACAGTTCATTGAAAGTTCAAGAAAACAAACATTCATGTCTTACAATCTGCTAACATAAGAGTGACCATCACCAAAAGTGAATACCACTCTAATAATTCCTTTACTTTCTAGAAAAGACCAAAAGCCAAAAGAAAAAACTTAATGGAAAGAAAGGGACTGATTTATTCATTGCCAATCTAATGTTTTTCTCTGTGTTACTAATCCGAACCACACGTTCTCACTCAAAGCAAGAGTAAGAACTGAAAGCCAACACTAATTAGTCTCCCTGTGTTGAACATTTAATAAACCTAATAGGGTGATGTAAATTAGAAGCTAACATCGGCAATGCACAAAAGAAATATGCACAACAGATGCACGCTACAGGATTTTGAACATGTTTAGCCTATTAGGCAGGGATGAAAATTTAAAATGTCTCAGCATATAGCCCTTGCCTTTCCTCTGAGGCATGATGAGAGACCCTTAGAGTGCCGTGAAGAGTATGATGATCTGTGGGCACAGACTGTGAGTACAATAAAACTATCCCCCTCAAAAGAATGGGTCAGAAACATAGAGAAATTACTGACAAATATTCTCTGTTATACGTGTACAATGTAAACTCAAATTACCTGTACCAACCACTGAAATTGCAGTTTACATCCATGTCTGTCCTGGGTTCATCAAATATACTGCACATATAATGTAAACTGCATGTTTAATAAAAGGTATTACATTTATTTGATGTTATCAACAGATGAATTTGTGAGCTATGGCCAAAAACATGTCTTGTAAGGTCACAGTGACCTTGACTTTTTAACCACCAAACTCTAATCAGTTCTTCCTTGAGCCCAAATGGATGTTTGTAACAGATTAAGGGTGTTATAATATACTGGTAGTGATATTCAAAAAACAAAATATTGATATCATGTTAATCACACATGATAACATCATGATTGTAGATACTTGGCCTTGTGGATGAGTTTCTCTAGATGGCTTTTTACTGTCCATTAAGTGTAATTGTTATTTTTATTCACTGACTCATTCTCCTCATCCCTAGACTCAGATTTGAGTCGAATTCATTTGCCAAAAAAGAGACAAAACAGCATCATTATTGCTATTTTGCCCAATTCTTTTTGCCACAATAATTGAAGTGTAGTGAAGCCTCATGCCAGATGCAATGTAATTCCCCCTGATGGTTTTGACATATTGCATATGGACGTGAAGTCACAGTGACCTTGACCTGTGGCCAATCACACCAAAATTTGATCAGTTCATCCTTGAGCTCCAGTGAACATTTGTGCCAAACTTGAAGAAACTATCTCGAGGCGATATCGTGAATCACAAGAATGGGACAGGTGGATGGACAATCTGAGAGAACAATAAAAGCAGTTCAAAAACCACAGATTAATATAAAATAAAAAATGTCATCACTGCTTGTTGGATTAATAAATTTTGAATTATTTGGCATAATCTGCATATTGAACAGAGAGGGAGGAGATAATCTATTCTGTGTTCCCACTAACTCCCCCTTACGCTGTGTGTGTCTGTGTGTCTGAAAATCATGCTGCAGTGCATTTTATCTGTCCCCAGCTCTACTCCAAGACTCAGCTGGATTTTTTATGCTTGTCTATTTTTATAAATATGCATGTGTGCATATGACTGAATGTCTGTCAGCATATGACTTACTGTAGGAGGAAATGTGTTATTTTTGCTGACAATATCAAGTCAGGTTGGATTAGAAAACAACTTGGCTGAAATACTTTATATAAAATACTTTAGAATCATTTTAACATAAAACAAATTTGTTCTTCTGTTTATGTGTGTATGTGAGCAAATTTTATATAATCGTGGATTACATGACTCTGTGGGAGACTACAAGGCCAACTAAAAGAGTATCACTATGCGCCATATCTGCCCAAATGTGAGAGGAGGGTGTCTTTTCGTATCACAGCACGCCTTCTCCACATTTCTCTTGCTCTGTGCTGTCTTAATACCCAACTGACTCAAGTACAACTTCTATGAGTGCACTGCCTTTCTCACACTTGCTATGTACGTGTATACTGGGTATAGTTGACAAGACCTGGCTGGTTTTGTTTCACTTACTCCCCTCTTCTCAGATTCAGATGGGCACAAAAACTTAATAACATTAACACAGACATAAAAAAAAAGCACAAATTGAAAATGAAGGACTGCCGAAGTGACCCAATACAAGTCTTATCATACCAGTTTTATAGTTGCATATTAATCCTCAAAACAGACGTGGAGCTATAGAAATTGAGATTTGTATGAGTGTTCATTGCATGTTGACAGACAAGGCTACCCCTGAGTGTTTGCATGTCCTCTCCTCGGACTACCTGTCTTCTGCATAATAATACACAGCAACGAAGCGAGAAAACAGAAAAGAAAAGAATAAGAGATGAACAACACTCAAAAGACTGCTATTACCATAGCAACAGGCAAGCTATATCCCTACTGTCAAAACTGAATTTCCTCTTTGTCTTCTCATATAGTACTGACAAGGGAGGGGTATTTACAGAAAAAAAAAAAAAAAAAACATTCAGCATTCACCGCACTACATCTCCTTCTTCCACCAACCAAAAGGCACTGAGGCACACTTATTATTGTCCTGTGGTCAAGAAACTTAAGGAGGGACTGCAACTGGGAAAGTAGCAAAGTACACTGAAGAGGGCTTCACGTAACAAAGCACACAAAACTCATATACCTATACTCCATTTACCTGATGCCAAAGAAGTATTTTTGGCACATCTACATTCTGTCAATATGTTCCCTACATACAGATATTTAAATTAAATTATTAAAATCAATGCAAGCATGAGGGGGTGGCAAACTAATCTGCTGTTTTTAAAATTTACTTGAGAGTAACAGGATGCTCTGCTAAAACAAATCTGACCTAAACATGATATACCAAATATGAAGCTTTTTACTTTAATGGTTTTGCAAAGCCATTGTAGTGTAAAAACCTAAAGCAGAAATAAACTGTTCCAATTTAACTTGATTGACAAAAATGGGGAACAGGTGTAGATTTTTCTTTTTTTTTCTAGTAATTTGGGTTTCAAACTGTTTGTCTGACAAAACATGAAATTGGAAAATTTCCCCTTGGAATCTGGGTCATTATAATGGGCATCTTACATTCTACTTACAGTGGTTAATCAATTAATCTAGGAAATGATTAGCAAATGAATCAAGAGTAGAATAAATGATTAGTCCAACATCTATCTAAAGTGTACCAATTAGGTGTTTTCAGCACTCAAAAACTTCTCACCCTTTTATTTTTATCTCAAGCTCACAATGATTAAAAAAACTACTGCAGAATACACTGCGCCTCTGTGACTGATCTCTGTTCAGCTACTTTGCAGCATGTACGAGGTGATGAAGGACAGTATGACTCCATATTGCTTTGTCCTACATTCAAGTAAATATAGGACAAAGGACTGTTTCCAGCCTCTATTTTCTCCCTGCTCTCCTTACATCTCCCCCTCTCTTTCTGGCTCTGTTCACACCCTTGCAGCCACAAAATGTGGAAACTAGTATTCAATATAAGCTGTTTAATGCTGTATCATTGTTACTGTGATATCAATGTTTACAAAGTCATAAACACATAGAATTATATGCCTGCCATCAAAATCATTCAGCTGTCATACATCAAAGAGGAGGTATATGATGCTTGTGTGTGTGTGTGTGTGTGTCTGTTTGTGTGTGTGTGCAGCAGATGTTCTGTGCAGCCTGTCAGACAGCCAGCAGCATCCTGCAACTGACACTCTCTCTGGACAGGCTGACTGACTGACAGGTGAATGTGTGTGCGTGTATGCATGTGCGTATGTGCGTGTGTGTGTGTGTGTTTGTGTTTTATTGGGTGTGAACAGAAGGGAGCTTGCTTTGCCTCCAGCAAATCAATGTCCCCTCGAGGGAATGTGGAACCTGAGACAAAGAGCAAGAGAAACTGAGAGAGAAAGAAAGACGGTGAGCAAGCCCTGGGCAAACACATTTTGCTCTCTTTCCCCTCTCCAATCTGAGCTCCTTCACTCACAGACTTAACACATTTTGCAGTAAAAATTTGTGTGAAAATGTTCTGTGAAAAGAAATCAGAAACTGAACTAACACAGTGGGAAATTAACACTTGCCAGAAGCTACAAGTTGATCAGGGTAAAAAAATTCGACCTGGATCTATTATATAATCTACTCCACTATTCCCAGAGTAAAAACTGATCAAAACATGTTTCACTGGCATGGATTCTATGCTTTTTTAAAATAACTCATAATGTTTAAATGCACTTTGAAATCAAAAGAGAGAAGAGTCTGAAACTCTGTCTATGCCTCAATGGTATGATTTGTCTACTTTATTTAAGTGTAGCTCCAGTTTCCATCCAGTCTCTATTCAATATTTACTAAGGTTACTCTGCTGCTCTGACTTCAGCTCTAAAAACTGCTTCCTTGCTGTGAAGAAATTAAATTAACGCAGACTTCATCCTAAGCCCACTATATCATGTCACTGTCTCGCTGTCCGTAGCACATGCACTGTCAAATTGTGTAACACATCTATAATTTTGGAGACAGAGTAAAATGTTGAGACATTAATGCAGACTGTTGGGTTATTGTAAAGGTGGCAAATAAAAGAAGTTAATTAGGCCATCACTCAGGAATACCATGATTCAAATGTGCATTTAGTGCATCAATTTGTAGCTCCACTAGATGCATGGCTCTAGGGAAGGAAATGTTGGTCAGTCAGCCCACCACTGTCCAAACTAAAATTATATTGAATGGATTGAAATTTGGTACACACATTGCCCCCGTATGGATGAATAGCAAGAACTTCGGTAACAACAATTATCTAATTTTTCCAGTGCTGTGGTTTATGACTAAACACATGCAAATCTAATGACATTTCCAACAGACTCGGCTGTACTCTGTGTTTAGCACTAATTAGCAAATGTTAGCATGGTAAACGCTAAACTATGATGGGAACTGTTTATGCAGATTCTAATTTTCTTAAATAATATGTCTAAACATAGACCAATGGTCATTTCACAGCTACAATTCAAATACAAGGTTAAGGATATTTGAGGCTCCACACCAAAGCTCAGATCTTATTCCCTTATTCACTACCCCATTGCTCTGCTAAAGTGTTACTATGGTAATACAGTGTTTCTAATTGGAAACCTCCTGCTTCTATTATGACATTTCTTGCCTGAACTGGGTTGCTGCAGCCCAGACAAACTCAATCAATCAGAAGAAAACTGGTTCCACACAAATGACATTTCAGTGCTGACCTCGTATGCAGAGGGGAATTATGCAATTATTTGTGTGTGTATGTGTGGACAAGAATGCTCCTCAAGTATTTTCAAACACCAGTGAAGAAGTGGGACTTCAGTATATATGAAACAACCAATGTACTGTCTGACAAAAACCTTGGATGGGTTGAAAAGGTTGACTCCCGACTTGCATGATTCACTGACACTGTCTAGGCACAAAAACTGTCTCTCTATTCGGCGAAACATTCAAAGTGTTAGAAGCGTGATAAAAACCCTCAAAAAAGCCAAGGCTAAGGCCAATGTCTCAACAGTGTAGTATGAATCCTTCAAACCTCTACTTCAAACCACTCACACAAGTTGACCTGCACTGTCTGTAAACAAAAAAGATCAGGGGAAAATATGTATAGACCAACACATCTACTGTATGGGAACACACAGAAAAAAAATAATTCAACCAGGGAGTGGAGTAAGGAGCACTGAAAGGTAAAGTAATAATCATCTGGTGGCTTGTCAGACACACTACCAGACGATACCACTGCTGATACAACCCCTTTATTACCCACTGGCTCCATAAAACCAAATAAACCCTATCCACAGAGCTACTGTGCATCTGCGTGTTTATGTGTGTGCATTTCTGTACAAATGTGTGGGGGTGCGTGCATCTCTGTGTGTGCCCAGCAAGACCTATCGTGATTCCTGAGCATCAAGAAAAAACAAGCCTCCAAATCAAATCAGATATGGAACCATCCTTGGCAGTGGTACTCACACATACAAACAGAAACTCTAAGTGCTCTCTTTCAGCTGTCGGCTACTGGGAGACAGAGGAGAACAGAAAGACAGCTTGCATATTTATATTCCAACAATTTATTTATTTATTTACCCTCTGTCTTTCTGTGTGCGAGAATCTCATCTCCAAGGGAGGGAAAGACATAAAACATGTTATGCATTACAGGGAACATTCAAGATCAGCAATTCCTAGAATAGACAATAACCGCCCTCTCTCTTTGTCTCTCACGTGGCAATGGAATGTGTAGTGTTAAAAAAAAAATAAATAAAAAGCTCCATTGTTGCTATCATGTAATGAAGATGTACTGTACAAGAGACAAATTTCTCCTTCAGCCAAATGTGTAAGGGCATCAAAGCAATCCCACCATGAACCACAAACTATTGTTTCACTTTTCAAAAAAAAGAAAAAGCAGAAGAATCATTCTGACCCTCCTTTGCCACTGCAGTCACAAATTTCTGATGAGGATGATTCAGACAAGGAATCAGTTCAAAGACCTACTGTCAGTATGGCTCAACATTTGGAGGGAAAACTAAAAACAGCATGAATCAGCACCAACTGCAGTGCCACATACAGTATGTTTGTTTATGAATCACTAAACGTGTAGTTAATAATTTTCTGTGTGCTAAATGGAAAATGTGACAGCACATAAAATATATGAATATAAATATACCTCTGATTGCTTTCTTTCCCTGGGAGGCGATCTCCTGATGGATCCATGGGGGAGGGGAGCAAGTTGAGGCAAGAGGCCAGGGATTGGCTAGAGTCCTCTCTGGATACTGTGCACACCAAAACACACATACAGTCATTACATCAAGTTGATTTTGTTCATTCAGTTGACACATTACCACAATATATTTAACCCATCAAACATACAGTAATAACTCTCTTTACATCTCATCCCAAAATGCATTAGAGCATTAAAGCAGCAGTCATGTCTCCAAATAGCTTTTTAAAATTAAGGTGTGATGGATTTTAGTAATTTAGTAATCAGTTATTTTAAAAATGATATGTTTAGTCTTCATGGCACATTTTACATAACAGCGTGGAAGAACCTGAAAAGAAGGATGGTGATGAAACCAAACTTTGGCAGTTGTTCTTGTGTCTTATCGGTCCCTGTGTCTCATTTTCTGTCCCTGTCTGATTCCACAGGGCATGAGTCACAGTTGCAGGAGGAACACAGCCCTGCAGTTGAACATCATTGGCCATAAATTGCTGTGAAATTGCTTGCTTTTTAATAAAGGCTTCAACAAGCCACCTGAGAGGGGTAAAAATGAGGAGAGTGTGTGGGTGTGTGGGATAGACGTTTGTCCATCTATACATCTTTATACGAAGCTGTGTACGTATGCAAGTCTGTCTGCTTTGTTCATAAAACCTAAATGTGTGCAGGTATGTATGTTTTTAAATTAGTCACTTTAATTTGAGTGTGAGGAGGAACCTTACTACTCCATCGCCAGCGCAAAGTCCCTTGACTTTATGAGAACAATTTGTCAAACCTTTAATTTCATGCTACAGTCTGCAAACCATTAGGTCTAATGACTAAGCATCCACGCTTGTGTGTTAGACTGTGTATTAAGGATGGTGCCTCCTTTAGTTCTTCAACAGCTGGTGCCTTTAGAGATGTTATAAATCTCTGTGTGTGTGTGTGTGTGTGTGTGTGTGTGTGTGTGTGTGTGTGTGTGTGTGTGTGTGTGTGTGTGTGTGTGTGCGCGCACGCAGTAGAACCCACCCTCCCAGCCTGAAAAAAATCTCCAGCTCCCATAAGCACAGGAAATTTCACTTCATTAGGGCTAAAGCTCCTGCTACAGCCTTTACTCCACAGTGGAGCGGAGCATTTTACTTTCTTTGACTGCAACTGTGAGTCCACCTGGGGCCAAAATGTCAACAGGGGAAAGATGAACCTCAGAGTTCCATAAAATTTGACTAAGAGATGTGTAAAGCAACGTGATGAATCAAGGTGAGGCTAAATGTATCCTGCTGCCTGTGGTTTACAGTCAAACACATAGACCTTATATCTGATTAATATAAACGCATAAATTGAAAGTGATAACTTTTCAATGTCATGTTTACCAACTTCAGTGATTTTCATTCATGTGTAATACTCAGCAAAACATCAAATCCCCAAGTGTAAATTTTGGATCATTGCATTTAGATGTATATTAATAAAATGCAAACATTTGTACTCTGAGTTCACAAGACATGATCAGTATGTCCAAGTGTGCCTTATTACCATAATGTTACAATCATTTCACTTCACTATATCTACTCACAATAGTAAAACACTTAATTCCTTCTCGAGAATGAATGTGATTAGAATTGACATTGGCATATGTACAGAAAAACTTTAAGTCCTTCTCAACACACACACGTGGTGTGGTTACAGCCACTCAGCACACTGGTTCAATATAACAGTTTCCTAATGTGTTTTTATGAAAGGAAGCTGGGGTTACTGTGTTTGGCACTCCATGCTGCACTGTGACAGAGCACGAGCAATAATTCTCCACTGACAGTCACTTTTCAACCATGAGGCATGGAGACAGGAGGAGTGTGACTGAAATGCCAAAACAACAAAGGAGATAAATCGCTGTAAATGAGGCAGCTACATCAAAGTGGTGGCACATGTTGAGAGAACCAGGGAGAGGACTGGTTTTATGATTTAAGGTGATGGAATAGAGGTGGCCTAATGAGGAGAGTGAAGAGAGGAACGAAGTGAGAGAGAGCAAGACAGCAAAGGTGGTTAAAGAGAGGAGGAAAAGCAAGAAAGGAGGGAAGGAAATCTGTGACAATGAGAAAAATATGAGCAGACATTCATTTGAATAGAGGGAGGGATAGATAAAGGCAAGCGTTTGTATGTGACAGATTCTCTCTTTTCTCTCTGATTTGAATTCTTAGTTCCTAAAAACTTTACATTTATTTCCAGAGGAACAACAATACATTGCCTTTGGAAATATCCACTTAAAGTTAATGGTGTCAAATTCTGCATTTGACTAGTAAATGTCCAGTAAACACCGATGCATGTGCACTCCAACAGATGGAAGAAATCAGATTGCTTGATACAGTTAAGTGTGAAAAAGTGAGCTGCTCTGGTCATCTGTATCCTCTCTCAGCCCATTTCCTTCACCCCACACATGCCATAAAGACATCTCTCTGTAGAGATGCAAAAAGAGTTACCATGTCGATGTCGCTGGTCATCAGAAAGGTCCAGGTCCAACATGAGATCATCTTCATCCAGCTCTGAGGAGCCCAGGTTGTTTAATACATCCTAGTAAACGCAAAAACACATACTTAATAGATGAATTTATAATTACATCTGATAAAATACTAATGAATAAATATTATATACTTTACAATAAGATTGATGTATATAATTCTGTATTCCTAACAGGAGAGCAAAAGCACTGTAGGACCTAAAACTGAACTGAAGTCATTATGATGAACAGTTTTAATGCAGTTATTGCATAGCTGAACCCTCATGAATCCTTTAGCAAACCCTGAGGAGGAAAAACCAAAAATGCTGATTAAAGATACAGTTAAGATATGAAAACATTATAGCAAATTATCAAAGGATTTTCTTCAAAGCTATCCAGGTGGCTCGTAACATTGTGATAGTGAATTTCCAACTAGAACACAACATTTTATTAACGCTAGCAATAGCAGTAATTACGTAGTTATTTTTATCAGGGCATGAGATTTTTTCCACTTTGCCCAGGCTTAATGAGACATTTAGTCCCCCATCATTGCATGCAAGCTTGTTATGTGGGAATCGTTAGGATTCGGTTTGTGAAAGCAATGAAAGTGGCAAATGAGGCTGTAGTTTTGTCTAACATCTGTCAGCGTTTCATGTGCTTTACATGCAAAAATAACCGCTGAACCTACCAGAAACACCTTGAAAATCTGTATTTACTCTCCACGTAATAGAGACGTCAAATGATTTTCAAGATTATATCATCCAAATTTTCAATAAGCCATTATCTCATTCACCACGCAGAGAACATGATGTTTTTAGCCAGTACGACAAAACTAACAGTACACATTTTCTTAATAAAAAACAAAACAAAAACATTGTATCGTAAAAGTATCGTATTGAGTATTGAATAACTTTTTCGTGCAAGGATATAAATCAGACTATACTAATATAATAATATACTAATATACTATTGTACAGCAGAATTTAGAGGACAAAGGTTAAATTCAATTCATTAAGAAGCTTCAGAATAAGAATTTCTAAAAGTAAATATGTATAGTAGACAGATGAAAACCTTTATTTTTTAGGGAATCCTTTCTTTAAAAGATGATGAATGCAACTGCAGGGCATTTACTTACAAATGTAATGGAGTCATTGTAAAATAACTAAATTTGAAGTAAAAGCAAACCAGAAATAATTATATGCAAGTAGCACAAAGCCACAATTAAGTTTAATGACTAAGTAGCGAGTTATGACAAATAGATAAAAGCCCTTGTTATACACTTTGTCATAGCGACACCAAAAGTATCTCTTCTATGTCAAGACGTCTTTATCTACCTCCCACCCTTCAACCTGGATGAAATACAAGGCAAAACAATAACTGTGATGACAACTCTAAAAATCTATTAATGTGTGTGTGTATGTGTGTGTGTGTGTGTGTGTGTGTGTGTGTGTGTGTGTGTGTGTGTGTGTGTGTGTGGTATATTTTATTACACGAAAGACTTTCAAATTTGCTTTTAAATTAACTCCAAAACACAGCAATAATAATTCAAGAAAGCCATGAAAATCTATGTTTTCTATGTTCCATCCCACATCTGGAGTGGCCTGAATTATCATCTGTATTCCCAATAACAATAAAGTCTCAATATTTTTTTAAAACATTTTAGAAATTACTGATGTCATCACTCACTTTATGTGTCAAATGAGCCACAGTCTAAATATTGTAATGAGGAATGCTTCATCCCTTATTATTGACTTTCGGTAAATGTTCCCATCTTCTCTGGTATTGTTATGAGGTTATAATGATGCGGTAGGATGATGTTACTTTTCCTGTAGTTGCATTTCGAAAGTCAAGGCTGCCATCTGATGGTCATAAAAGGAAAATCACTGCAGGGCAAAAATGTTTACCAGAGTGATGGTTGGCAATTAAGCCAAGTACAACAGAAAAAGGGACAAAATATGACGTACAAGACCACTGGTAGGAAATATTGTGTCCATCAACAATTTGCTTGTTCCTTGGTTGAATTATTTTTTACTTATTAGCACACACATCCAGGCGAGATGAGGAGCTCTCAACAGGCAAAGGGCTTCACTGCAAACATGCCCTTACCATCAGCATGTTACTTAACAATTACTCTGGACTGGGTTTACCAATGCCAAGCAATGTTTGCAGAGAGTTCAGCAAATCTAATACTAAATTATCCTGGTGCAGCAAATCTCAGTCTGATGAGACTACAAAGCCAAAAAATATGATTCACTGTGGAAAGTGCTTTGAAATGGTACTGATAAACTGTATTAAGTGAAACAACCTTTTTCAAAGTGAAAATAAGCAGATGATGTTTGCTACAGGCTTTCAGACATCCTAATATTGATTCAAATATCTTGCCTGAACTTTTGTTCACAAAAAAATGAAAATCACACAGTGAAATATCAAAAGGCAAAAAATGATATGCACCATTCACAAGAAGTACCTGCAGATGCAGATGGAGCCAAAAATCCAATAACCAGCACTGTTCAGCTTTCATCACTGTTGTTTGGACATAAAGAACCTCACTGCCTCAGTCTTTATCGATCTCCTCCCATCTGAGTACAAGAGCCTCAACCCTTAGTGGCATGCCTGACTTTTCAACCATATGTCTGTCTGTCATTGTTCTTCAAGGTCACACCTCTGTGAAGCCACTGTGGTCTGTGTATGAACATGTAACATTTCATTGCCATTTTCTTTCAAATTTCATCGTCTCCTCAGTGCAGTAAACCTCTAAAAACCACAGTGTATTTCAGGGTAATAACATTGAACACAAGATCACATTTCAAGCATTAAAGCTAATAGCTAAAACGTATTGGAAAAGAAATGAAGACCCATACCGTGTGATACTACTGCACACAGACTTCATTTGAAGCTAAATTACCCTTTTTAATGTGCCCCTCTAACCACAGAAATGTCTTAATATGATTTTACAACGCAGAGATGTCACCTTTTTACCTCGCATGTGTGATTTGAGTGAATATAATCCTTGAGTTAATAGAGATAATATCAGATTCGGGTCTCATTTAAAGATGGCTCCATCTCTTAACTGCCAAGCAGAAAGATATCCACAACAGGGATAAAAGGGAAGCAAGAGGTTCTTTCTGTCCATTAAAAGCCACTGGTTTCTGTTCACACGCTGAAAATCACATATAGAGTCTATGAAAATTACATTTGCTTGAGGGTGGTAAATGCATTAAGATCAAGGGAGAGGGATTTAGCTGTGCAGTCAGGTATTATGGCTTTGAGCAATGGAAAATATATGGACTAACAAATTTCATTCTGTTTGAGCAGACACTTCACTTGTGTTTACTATGTGCCTGGGGGAACAAAGAATTGAATGTCCAGTCAAATCAGAAATCTGTTTGCTGAATGAAAGGAAAGTGATTTTTAACCACAATGTCTCAGCATTTGGTATTTGTTAACATCTGTCTGCTCTTATCAGTACAGAATAATCACTCATCCCAGAGCAAAGCAAATATCCCTTTAACATTCAATAAGCAATGACATTTAAAGGAAAGACAAATACTAAATCCTACTGCTTAATACGGTAAGCAACTGCATCCACACTTTCACCATGGCCATCAATCTGAGCTGCATGTACCTGAAATATGTATAATTGAGGAGTCATATCACATATTCCAAGGTTGACAACTTTATTGGAATATTTTATGGGAGGATGCTGAGCTGGAAGACATGTTTACATTCACAACTGAGAATGAGAGAGCTACATTTCCTGCTTGTGTAAAAGTCTTGACATGAAAAGGGATTTCTCAACAATTAAGTGCATATGTCATTAATAACATGCCCATATTATTTCCCATCCATTTATTTCCCTGCTTATTGCCACACCGTGCCGGTAAATGTTGCCTACTGAAACACTGCCTGAAAGCACCTTCAGTGGGACACCCACGCCTTTAGTCACAAAATGACCTTCTGTCAGTAGAAGGTAAGCACATTTACAAAGCTCAGTAATAATCTAAAGCACTAACAGAACAGAGCCCCAATACAACTCCCCAAAGGAAGCAACATAATGTAAGTGATATTAAGGATGAGCTTTGAATCCTTCTGCCAAATAGCTGGTGAAAGAAAGTTTCTGTGAATAAAAGAAACAGCCAACCAGAGGAGGTCAATCCCAATCATGGCGGGTATGAGTTGTGCAGACACTTGTTCTTCTCTGATTACTGATGACCCCCTAATTGACTATCATCGCCATTCTTTTCAGGTACATCTATATACTATTATTATCTGTAATATAGCAATATGTAAATGCAGCATGATGATTAAGAATACACAGAGATTCACAGATAGTTGGTAATTACAATAATGGATCAATTTACTGCATTTGTCCTGCATTTAGTCTTAAGGTCTTAAGTCAATATTTGAACATAATAATGATAACTAGAGGGGCACTCAGAGAGCATCTGCCAAGGCTAATGTCAAACAACATACACTAACCTTCATAGAAAAGAAATTCAAATTCATAGTAAATGATCTGGATCTGCTTAAAATTTTAGGGGCTATTCCCTGGTCCATTCCTCCAGGTTCAGAATGTTTCAGTACTGTTTGTAGTTAATCCTGCATACAAATAGAAAAACACACTTGGTAATGAAGGAGGCAAGGTAAATGGTTATGTGTTAGATGGGTTTCAGTCTGATCAGACTTTCAGTCTGCATTAGGAAACTTTGCTTCAAGGTAGGTAGGTAGGTAGATAGGTAGATAGGTAGATAGATAGATAGATAGATAGATAGATAGATAGATAGATAGATAGATAGATAGATAGATATGTTAAACATTCAATACTCATATTTGCAAACATCCTTGTTTGTTTTTTACTTAAAAACCCAACAGTCTGGTTGTGGTTATATGCAAATTCAGTCTGGGAGAGGAAGTGAATCCTTATCTGTTGTATGATTAATACAAGCATCATTTATGATTATCTAGCCTTTGCAAGGCAGCACTCTGACTGGAAGATATGAAAGCAAAAGGCACTATGCATTACAACACTGTCAAAGCAAACAAACTGCCAAGCAACTGTTGATATGCCTAACTACTGCAGTCAAAGAAAAGCGGATTGAAGTTGGACTATTCCACCATGCACGTCAGTCAAACTACAAACAAAAGTGCATATTCTAAGTCGTTCAGCTTGTCTCTAAGATAAGAGAGAATTTCTCAAGAGCGGCTTAAGTAATTCCTTTTTTTGTCCGCTGGTATTGAACGTAAGCACTGTCAGCCTCAGCTGTCATTGGGAAACTTATGAGCAACCAACACTGATTATGCTGGTAAAATAAATGTCTCACAGCTTCCCAAAGGGATATTATAACAATAACAACTGGGATGAGAGCACCAAACAGCTCAAGCAAACACAGCCTTGCTTCACTTCACAGAGTGCCTCATGGTTTCTCTCTGTGTATTGAACAAATTAGCCATTTGTCTCTGTAAACCAATTCTTTAATTGCTTTATACTAATTAAATTCTGTCTGGGCTGTAATGACACGGCAACAATAAAGCATATTCACATAGCATACTATTTAGTATGGTGCGCTTTAATCTCTCTGTTTTGCCCTGCACAGGTGCCCGGTCACATGGGCCTCTTTAACACATAGACACTACAGTCAGCCACAGTGTTTACACATCAACAATGAGCAGAGGATTCTATTCATGTTTTCTTCCGATCAGTAGCTTCAGTTATGTATTTATGTAAAAGGTGTAAAGGTTTGCATACTGTGGGATTGCAAATATAGAAAAGAAACTTTTTTCATTACCTACAAGTGCCTTCTCCTAACCAAAAACTTCTATGCAGCTAAAAGAGTGGTGGTACATAATTTAATATACACTCCAAGGCTGCTTCCTTTCCTCCATGACTCAGACCCCTGAAGGGCCCTTCACAGGCCCAGAGCAGGAAAGGAAGAGATTATTCTACGCTTGGTGAAGTGTATGTCCTGAAGCATGTGCACTCTCCAAAGTACATAGCAACGTGCTTCGTATATCCTTGCCCTTTCTAATCTCTCAGTAAAAGCCTATAGTCCCCGGTAAAATAAATGAGATTGACTCAGACCAGCTTTCTTCCCACTGAGCTTCCTCATAGGAACTATAGGCTGCCTGCAGAAACAAAATGGCTACAGTGTGCACTGACAAAGACGACAGGAATGTCTGTTAAGATAACAGCCAGGATATCATGCCAAAATCCTGCCAACAACTGAAGGAGGTTTTCAGAGTGCTTGATCTATTCACACTTAATTTCAAAGCTTACTTAACTTGAACTGAAGTATATCAGTACTGAGTGACATATTAAGACTATAGGTGCCACTTTGTTAAGTCAATACAGCATTGTAGATCTCCATTAAATGCTTGACATTTCACACTTAGTTCTTTCTACATTCCATTAAATTACTTGCAGATCTCAAAATAATTTTCATTTATATCAGGATCATAAATCACTGTTTTTGAGAGCGCAGTGCAATAATGCAGAGTCAAGTGCACTGTGTCCAGGGCATACAGGAACAGTTGGTATTTTTATGGCCAGAGGCATGTGGCATACGAGTACAGCACTTTGGGTGAGTAAAGATCTCTTATCTTACAGTATATAATAAGGGAGTATGTTAGCAGCTGGTTACACTTGAGCCCAATTACATCCACTCTTTTAATCCCCGTAAAAAGCACGGCTTCCTGTTGTGATGCAATGGCAATTTGGTAATCAAGTTGCAAGTTTTTCTATGAGGAAACTATTATTCTTGAGAGTTTTGTGTGGAATAAAGTGTGAATAAACAGCAACCCATATAAACTGCAAAGGGTCAATTGTGTCTCTTTTCAGGTGTGGCTATATTAAATATCTGTGTATGATTTTACACAATGCAGTTACTTACGGTCCTCTCTTTCCATGTGTGCTGTGTGACTGCAATGCGCAGAAGAAGACTGAAGTGGCTACATTTCTTTTATTCCACTATTCTGCTTCACGCAGACTAGCTAAGCTGTACATTCAACCAAGCAACTGGAGTCCTCACTTTAAAGCAAAAGCTCCTATATGCACCTTAGACATATGTATGCATACATATGAAGTAGACACAGACACATACTCACACACACTAATGTAAAGTACTTTCACTTGTATTTGAAAAGATTCTGAAAATCTGAAGAAAATAAACTTGCCTGGCATTACTGTGAGGATGTACAGAGGAGGAAGTGGCACATACAAATCCAGGGGTCGACAAGTAGGTTTTTTACCAAATTTTACCAAATGCATTAGAACAGTGGGCAGAAAATAATCAAAAGCTCCTTGAAATTGATTGATAAAAATGCAACTTGAATTTGCTTTGTTACTGTTCAAATGTGTGGCGCTGTGGCCCACAGTCACATATTATACATTTAACTGATTTACTGAAATGGTGTTTAGTTTTTTTTTTCATATCACATATTCAAGTAAGCAACAGAACCACTGGAACTTCCTGTCAAAATGAATGTTAACAATAGCTTGAAATAAGCCATGTGCTATTATTTAATTGGCTAAGCCACTAAAGGGAAGTGATTCTATTAGTAACTGTTGCTGCCATGACGGAGTTATATTAGCACCAGGTGCTGATCGCTGACTACAGTGCAGCTGGCACGCTGACTCATGACTGTCTGTGTCTGTCATTCACTTTCAATATAGATAAAAATGTAACAAGCATTCTTCAGGTGGAGGTATTATCTGGATCGTCTGCTTGGTAACCACTAGTTGTCAACCACTAAGGTAATTAGTCACACTAATTGCATGTATGTGTGTGTGTGTGTTTGTGTGTGTGTGTCTGTGGTTTCTTTTACAGGTGTGTGTGTGTGTGTGTGTGTGTGTGTGTGTGTGTGTGTGTGTGTGCGTGCGTGTAACAGTTTTCCTTTTCACTGAGATGTTGCAGTAAAGCATTAGACCTTACACACACACACAAACAGCTCAAGACCTACCAGACTGCCCAGTTTGGATGATGAGGAGTTGTTTCTGTGTTTGAGCAGACTGCATCCCTCCATGCCCGGGGCATCTCTGTGGTTTCCATGGATACGAGGCCCACCTGCCCCCTCAGATGATGAGCGCAGACGCCTCTCCATCCGCATCACCTCATGATAGGGGCTGACACTGCTACACAGAGAGGCTGGCAGACACCAAGAAATAAGGACAAGGTCAGATAGACAAAGAGAAAGAATGAATTTAACTTTTAACAATGATTCAGTTTTTTTTTTTTCATTTTTATTTTTAATTAATTCTGGGCTCAGTGCCTCCACTAACATTACGGTGTAACAATACAACTAAATGGAAAATGACTTTTGAGACTTTAACTATGAGATTTCAAGGACAAAACTCTTCAGACAAACAAAGAATTGCTATAATTGTACAATTTTAATCCACCAATAGACAGACATGACACACAATGCCATGGCCTTTCACAGGGTGACAGGCTATATAACAGGTTGTGTGTGTGTGTGTATGTGTGTGTGTGTGTGTGTGTGTGTGTGTTTTCATAATTCCACAATAGTCCATTAATGCTGTTAATAAGTGTTTGCCAACCTTTCCCTAACAAATGCAAAACAGCAGACAGTGAGCAGGTTGATTCTCATGTAACGATAACAGCCTGTCAAACTGATCATGTCAACTCTATCCCCTGCGCTCTCCCTATTCCCTCAGGAGTATTTGTGCAGGAATGTGTGCAAAGGTCCACATTTGTAAATCTTAATTATTTTGTTAAATATTTTGACTACAATATTTTGAAGCTTGAAGATAAATAATTAGTCTGAACTGCAAGCACAGCATTAATTAAGTGATATTTCATTATTGAAAATGTGCAAGTAGTAACTAAACTCTGATTCCTAATTACATGGTTAGTCAGTTCTAGTGAAAGTGTAAAACACTCCTTAAAATGCTATAACTTAAAGGGTAATAAACTCAATGTCGTAAACTTCAATGTCTGATCAGAGTCTAACATGTTAAAAAAAACTGCTAGAAAACAAGAAATGGGCTGTAGATTTGGGGATCCTTTTTATTTTACTGAATAAGTCTTGGCTGAAATAAAAATAAACCTATGTTCCAGCAGCTGTAGGAGAAGTGAGAAGTGAAGGAGACGGTAATAATAATCATCGTTGGCTAAGGAACAAATTTTCAGTATGACAAACACTGTTTCACTACTATTAACCCACAACTGGCACTGACTCATTAGACTGAGGGCATTTTTTCAAATTAACTGTCTGAGTCAGAAATCTGCTAGAGGGAGTGGTGGCTTCAAAACAGTTTGAAGCTCCAAAATTGAAATATTTAAAATGTTTGGAAATATTCATAACTTTTATCCAAACCTCACACAACTAAAGAATTTGGAAGTTGGGGAAAACATAATGATGCATACTAATCTACTGGTCTACTGGTTCATCCTCATCAAGGTAAGTGAGACATGACAATAATAACACTTTGATTCTCATTTAAACCAGTTGGTGCTGCCTCCACTTACACGTTTCCCGGGGGAGCCTCTTTGAGTGGCTTGGTAACAAACTCCTAAAGATTTTTACTACTACACGTTGTTCACATTCAATTCAACATTCAATCAGTCGTGCATAAGGAAGTAATAAAAACAAACAACACTAAAGGAGTGGGAACATGCCCTCACTAGATAAATGTTTACCACCAAACTCAGTTTGGCAGACATCATTGTGAATGTTTTGATGATCATATTGCCTGTATTCTTATGAATGCACATCACCAAAAATGAACTGCTGCCTTTAGTAAGACAGTTGTATAGAGTTGTTGGTGTTATATGTTTGGTGGATTTATTACTGTATTTACTTGTTATATGACCTTAGATATCCTGTGAAGCTCAGGAAAATACTGACTCCTCTATTGCTCTGTTAATGCATCACAAAGTGTGATTCTGTGTGATGGCAAATGTACTCATGTAATTCTTCTCTAAAAGAGAAAGTAAAGCTAAAGACAGAATTGAATAAAAAGCACACACCTAGTCAACAAAGAAAACCGTGTGAGTGATACTAGTAAGAAACAGGCTACAGGCTGGACAGTGAACCTAAATGCTGTCAAGAAGACAGTAGTGATGCTACCTTTGAGATAACATAACAATTTCAAGGAACCTTCATCACCAAAAAACGTCAGACAAGTACAAAGGCCATGTTCGTGTATGTCTGTGTGTATTTGTGTGTCTCAGTATTCATGCGAGATCAGCCTGGTTGTGTCACTCCCATTGTACCCTTTTGTTTGTGTGTCAGTGGCTGTGGCCTTTGTATGTAAATCTGTGATTTACCTGCTAGTGTTTGCATGAGTTACATACCTGCGTGTGGTTTCCGCAAGTGAGATGACCTGGGTTCGTGGCAGCCACAGAAACTTCCTCTTTCTTGCACAGAGCGCGTGTTTCTTGTCCTCCTTTCCGTTTGCTCTGGGTTTGAGTGACAACCCTCACTGCGTACCACGCATGCCTCGCTCTCACTTGTGGTCTCCGTGAGGTAAACCACCTTCCTCTTCTCTACCAACTCCTTCCTCTCCTCTGCTGACACCTCTTCCCTTGCTTCCTTTCTCTCCTCCTCCCTCTCCTTCCTCTCTTCCAGTGATTGTTCCTGCAGAGGAAGGCAGGGTACAGCTGTCTCTGGCTCTGATAGGGAAACGGCAGTCTCATAGTCTGTGTTGTTGGCTGTGCTGGTGTCAGGGAGTAAAGGCTTTTCGTCGCTGGACTGAGCTGGACTGAAAAAAACCTGAGAGAGGACAATTTAATAAGCATGTGTAAAAGAAACCATTCCCCTAATGAATCAAAAAGCTAACAGTTTAAAGAGAGGAGAACCCACTTCATTTAGCAGGTGGATATTTGTGTCCTCAAGCAGCAAGTGCAAGTGTATATTTAGATAGCACAGTCATGCTGTATTTACTCTTCAATGGCCTAAGTAAAGAGCTTTGTCTTTGCAACTGTTATACTGGGTAAATGATTTCCTTTCTGGAACTCGCTCGTCTACCAGGAAATAAAATAGAATAAAATCTTTGAAGGAGGAAAAGTTGGGAGCACAAAGGTGTGAAATGTGGAGGGCAGTTTGCAGACATACGTAGATTTTCTTTTTCATGCCTTAGCTCTTTCAATAAAAGGACTTTTCATGCCCAGTGCTCAATTTTTATGGTACATTTCACAGATTCTACAACAGTGGTCGTAAATATTCCTCCTGTCAGGTTTGTTCTTGACACCCTAAGGCACATATGGTTGCTTTTTTTTCCAGAAGCGCTGCATTGCAATCCTTCTACAACTTAATTCAAAGCATGGAAAGACAACCTGTTGCATTTTTATTATGAAACTCGTTGCACTACGGTAAGAAGAAACATAATGAATTACAATGTCTGTTTATATCGAATTACCAATTTGATTTCAAAGAACCTTAGATTAGTCAGAAAGACAGAACAAAGACTGAGAAATAGGATCATTACCTGGGAGGTAGAGACAGCTACACTGAAGTTCTCTGGAGCAGGTGGGGGGTCAGGTGGAGCTGTGTCAGCAGCTGGTCCAGGCACAGAGACAGGTCCAGGGGCTAAACCGGATGCAGGGCTTGGAGCTGGCAGAGCATCTACCTCAGATACAGAATCCTCTGTGATGGGGACGAACTCTGACGGGGTGATGGCTGTGGTTCGGTCCTCTGATATCAAAGGGGACTGGAGTGAGCTTTCACCACCAGTGCCAAGCAACTCACCTGGCCATGACCCCGGGGTGAGCCCTCCTGCACCTGGAGTGATGGTGGTGGTGCTCGGAGGTTCCAGATTCACCTCAGGAGGTCTGTGGTGATCTGAGGTCCGGGAGAAGCGGTGGTGAGCGGAGAAAGATTTGGGCAGCAGCTGCTTCTTTTGCCGTGACGACCGTTTGTTATTACTGCCACCACTGTAGTCATCGAGGAAACCGGAGTCGTCGCCCTCATTGGCCCCTGAGCCACTGATGCAGTTTATAAACACATTTCGATTGGCTGTGGAGGACGAAGAGGATGCTTTGTCAAAATCCTCGGTCTGAGAACGTGTGATTTTCTTTTGCCTATGGCTGCCAAACCCAAATGAGTGGCGTGATTTGGGGCGTCCACCACCATCACTGAACCCTGTGGACGCTGATGTTGTTATCGTCTGCTGGTTATTTCCATTTGTGTCAGTGCCCTGTGTCAGTGGTGGTGTGAGGTTTAGATTGATTGGCTGGACACGGGGATCACTGTTCCGTTTAGCTGTGAAACTAAGAGAGGGAGTACGGAAAAGACTCCGACGTTTCCCAGTACTGCCAGAACTGGAGTTAGTGCTGGAGGGCGAAGAGGTGTGGACACCATTTCCCACGCCACCTGAAGACGGAGAGGAAGGGAGAGACTCCTGCCTCTTACTACTGCTGCGGCGGAAGATTGGCAGACGGGACACGAGTGTAGAGCGGCGTGAACCTGATTCACCCATTTAGACGCTGAGGCAGTGGGGGCAGTTTCTGAGGGAGCAAATAAACACAAAAAAATGACAATGAACACCTGGTCAATAGTCTTCAATTTTGTCAATATGAGTACAAAGTGATAAATAAGTCATAACATTCTTAATAACTGAGACATTCACATTTTTGACTATGCAATATCTTCTCTAGTTTAGCAGCTGAAAAGCTAATTTGTTTATTTAATTTAGTCCTTGAATTGTCAAAAAATGTGAAAATAGCCCAAAGTTCCGAGAGTCTCCAGCCCACAGTCCAAAACCCAAACTAAATCATTTTTACCCTGCAGATGTTTCTGCAGCTGTGTTATGAAAGATTTTTGCTATTCAGACATTAGTAATGTGTAAACAAAACAGTGCTGTTTATCCTGTTGCTAGTCGACTCTCCCTGTGAAGTTTTTATGATGAAAGAATTTCAAAATACAACTGCCTGAAAGGTATAAAGGCAAAACATGAACTCATTTCCATTTTTTTCTACATAAAGTGTTTCTCAAATATGAAAATACCTAGTATAGTAAAAAGGTGAGGTGCAGATCTGTTTATGGTACATCCACAAATGATAGGACTATACATTCTCATCATATATTCTAGTATAGTCCAAATCGAATGTAAAGAAGGTCTGTACGTGCATATTATCACTGAAGGTATGAGACTTGGAGAGACCGGGAGGGTTGACTTCTTTTTAACAGGCCATATTTTACAATTAACATTTATCTGACAGCTAAATTATGAAGAACCAGAACTAACCCAGAAAGAGAGCAAGAGAGACTGAAGGAAAGTGAGGGAGAAATATCTCTTTATGAGAATTATGTAATAAACACTGCATGGAGCTTGTAGTGGTTCTCATAGACTCGATACAAAAAGCTCCCACTATGTCTCTTCAACAAACAGGAGTCAGTAAGTTATGAGTTATGTTAAGCCTAATTTTCCATTCCTGTGGCTCAGCTACACGAGGCATATTAACAATCTGATCCAGATTTGTGTCTAAAATATGACTGCTGGCAAGACTAACACTGGAGGCAGGGTTAATGTCTCACTGATTATGTGAGCCGACCAAAGTTCCACTTGTTGAGTCACAGATTAAAGGGAGACATTCATTTCGATAAATACTCACGTTTTCATTGTTTTCTGCAGTTAATGAACCTAACAGTGACTGCGTGGTCCTCGTAATGTTGTCGAAGCAGCCTCTGAGAGAGCCACTGAAGTGTTTTGTTTTCGATCTCTGTGTAATAAGCTTACATTAACACCCTTTACTGAAGTGGCTTATAAGTGTCACCTCCTTGAAAGTAAATTTGATCAAGGTCTAAAAAAACAGTGATGCAGCTCCTATTTTCATACCAAGTTACCTCTGTGCAATGTAAGGTAAAATATCAAAGGAGGCCAACAACACACACATCACAACACGCTGTTATACTTTCTTGGTCAAGCTGACGGTCTAAATTAAATGTGCAGGTTAGCAGCCTTATCAAACGCATATTTTAAATGTACTTTTCAAATGAGTCAGCAGTTTGTTAGTTAGTTGTTTGACCAGGTCATGACGTTGTTGCCCCTAGCTCATTAAGACGTGGAAAACATCCCCTGACTAATTCTAGAGAGATCAAAACAGATTGAGAGCAGCTTTTATTTACCTTACTAATCAGCAGCAATAAGAAAACTATTAGGCATCAGGCCTCTGATTAGTAAAATGCCGAAAGACAAACACTCTGCTTAACCAATCAACTATTAATGGAGATACCTATAATTGTATCTGGTGCTATGGTACTATACAATGAGACCCAGTATGTTTCTAAAAATCTTCTCACCAGCACAATATAAAATCACTACAAAATAAAGGTGAGGCTACCTGACATGAACATTTAAGAGAAGAGCAGTTTTGCACTGAGGCAGGTGCTCACTTCCTCTCTGCTCAGCCACTGCAAAATAAGTAAGTTTACCTTGATAGAGAAGCAGAGCGCCACCACATCTCAGTTCCTCTTCTCTTTGCTCTACACTGCAGTCAGCGATAGCACTGCTGCATTGAATAACACATAAAAGCAAATGGTGTTTGCTCTGCATTTATCTATCATTTGAATGTGGAGAGAGAGTCTGAAATAAATTAAGCTCATTCACAGTCGACTAAGAATAAGATTTCTAAGTTTTACAGACACCTGCTGGTTTCTAGAGTGCTTCATTTTGTGAGTATTTCAGTCGTTTCATTTTGAGTCACCGTCCTCACTCAGAGCGAGCCAAATGCTGCTAATATTGATTGGTAAACAACACGATGCCAGTGAGGGCCACATTGATGTAAAGCCTCGGGGGCATCACAAACACCCTAACAGGATTTGGCCTGATAACAACTTAGAAAGAGGTATTTTTGTAACATCATTGTTACTCTTAACAGCCTCAAAGATGCAACTGCTCATTGATCTTTCTCTTTACAAAACATTTGTGGCCTGTTCAATAACTTGTAAGACTTTCATTCAATGACAAAAAAACAGTACTGTGTGCTCTTAAAAATAGTACTATTGTGCTCGACTGCAGCACCGTTTGTCAGTTTCAAAAAGACATTAATGGATATTCTCATAACATACAAAACACAAAATAGGCTGGTAATGTGCTGCTTTGAAATCATTAGCTCAAGGAGTTCAGGGCTGCCCCCTGCCATGCTCCTAATGATCACACCATATGCCAAATAAACCAGCTTAGCTTGAAGACTTTCATTCCTGCACCACTGTGTCGTTGTCTTATCAACACACCCTAATGCCTGTGGTTACATTATTTACATAAAGTATTATGTCAGAAGGCTAATGCATGGGTCCTAACTCTCATCACATTGCAATTTTACGCCGACACGTGACTATCTGTCAGTTTGGAAGAATACAAGGCGTGTATGGGGTGTGAGCAACTGGGTGTTTCCTATACAGCAGGTACTTCATGGGATCTTTTTCACAACAGTAACTGCAAACCATAATCTTCTCCTACAGGTAATGTAAAACATATGAGGCAAGAGTGTAGGCTACCACTTTGTGTGACGTTGAAGCTGAAAACAGCTTCAGAGAGGCTTTCACAGTGTCCTGGTGACAGATATGCCCTTATCAAAAGACTCTCATCAAAACAAAACATCTATTATAACTATATGTACAACCATAGTTATCTCATTACAAATTTACACAGTTTAGACAGGTAAGAAAATGATTGCAAGGGCAGAAAACACAAGCATAAGCAACATGTCTATGTTCTATATTTCTACATATTTCAGTAATCAGATTCCCAGGTGACAACTAATCAATTATCACCTCATCCATGTTACATCAACATATCACCTCGCTCATGTCTTATGTCTGTTTGTGTGTGAACTGCATAAAATGAATTCAAAATATTTTCCCTCATGGTAAGCATAACCCGATCTAAGCAAGCCAAGACAAAGACATTTGGTCATAATAACACATTCATATCTTCAGCAAGAAGACGCCTTTTTAACCAGTGGCTCAAATGACAAATGTAATCTCTCACCTCTGGCTAAACAGTAACATTGATATTTTAAACACATGATAGCAACCTAGCATTAGGCCACTGAAGAAACTCTTATCTATTTCAGACTACACATCCCATTATTTCACAACGTTTGTCATTGGTGACATTTGGATATTGCGCATGGTGGCTGAGAGCTCAGTGTACTTCCACATACAAAAACAAAAGCAAACTAAACACAAGCAAGCATTTTGATAACATATCCTGAAAATGAGGACATGAGAGCATGTGGAAATAAAAAGAGCACAAGAAAACAAAGAAAATCATTCACCATAGTTCAAAATACATGCATAGCACAGAGAAATGTGTTGCAAGTAGGAAAGCACAACCAGGACACAGATATGCTGAAAGATGTTAACAAAAGATGAACCAACCAGTAATACAGGATACAATTACATCACTCGGACAATGATGTCTATCGCAGCTCAGATATGTAATAGATGGTGAACACACAAACATTTTTATTAGGTTGAGATTGACGTTATTAATCAGAGGCTAATTTAAAAGAAATGACCAACCAGAGACGGTCAAGTTAACAACAAACAGTTACTGTATTTATCGGTTGGTCTGACAGTTACTTTCTTTACTAATCAAGTGATTGCTTTTTTTTATAAAATGTCAAGTATGTGGTAGTAAAGTAAGCCCATTATAATTCCCTGAAGCCCAACATTACATATTCAAATTGCTTGGTTTTCTCTGACCAACAGTCAAAATTCTCACCATTTGAGTTACTATCATAGAAAACCAGGAAACTAATATCTAAGAAGCTGGTACCATTTGAATTTAAAAAGTAATATATCCAATAAATCAAAGTGCAAATTTTGTGTAAAATCAGTGGCGTGCCACTTTAAGGTTTTGCTGAGTATCAGGGGTGATCAAAAACAAAAAGCTAATAAGATCAACCACATCAATACCAATATTGATACTTTTTATTGTTAAAAGCAGCCAATGTACTACCATACTATTCCGAGTGAGAAATATGTCGTGATTTATGAGGTGAATATGTTATTAATATGCCAATTCTGTTTTATTTACCACAAATTATTGGTCAAACCTGATGCAGTTCTATTTAATGTTCACCATTGTTTGATTTCATCACATGCACGTACTGTTTTTGTAGCAGCAGCAGCAAAAGAGGAAGCAATAAGAAAAGTGTTCAAGTCGTATTGTCCCTACAGTCAAAACTCACATCAAGGGATGAAACTAACAACTGTCAATTAAACTGACATTTATATTTGCTATTAGGGTAAACAATGAATTGTTTAGTCCACATAACATCAACAAACACTTCAAAACCCAAGCATATTCAGTTTTACAATGATGTGAGATCTAGAAAAGCAGCTTAATCTCAATTTTGACTTCTTGGAAATAAAGATTTTTTTCCCCCGCTAGTTTTCATTGAAAATTGACCTGAATGATTTGTTGACTGTTTTCTTGTCAATGGACTGTTGATTAATTCACTGGGTGTTTCAGCTCTTATCACTGAGAGCACTGATCTCCATGTTCATACTGAAAATGTGTCTTATATTTACACTGGTTTCTGATATACAGGCATCTTGTAATGACAGTGTGTCTGCAACATCAAAACCACAACAATGAATGGGCCTTAGCGTCTTGTTACTGTGCACTTACTGAGACACTGAGAGTTTGTGACTGTTCACCGGGCCCAGTGGCTTTTGATTCAAGCTATGAATTAGCTGTTGGTGGCTATCAGATCATATCATTTGCATGGGATGAGATGCGGAGGTTCACGGAGGTTCACATCCCTGTCCCCAGCAGCAGCAGCAGCAGGCGGCGGCGGGACACCAACAACTGTCAAAGCCAAACAGCGTTTTGAAGCCTGCCGAGCTTAAACCCAGACTAGCTAGCTACTGTCAACGCGCTCAGCCGCTGCGAGTGAACCCGGGAACTAATGACACCTACGACGTTATCTCAGTGAAAAGCAGTGAATCGCTTCCTCTCCGAGCCGCAGAGGTCACCGCTTTCCGGGGCGGGTGGGGGAAACACCGTCCTGTGGCCGGGCTCCGGCCGGTCCGGTTAGCGGGCAGACGGACAAACACAGCAACGTCCGACAACGTACGTTACCTTCGGCGGGTTCCCAGTGTCTCTGCCGAGGCCGCTCGGTGCAGGAACAGCCGGATTTCTCCTCGCTCTGCGGTCATACGTGTAATTACCGCCCACACGAGGGTTTCTGTAATTGCACAATGGTGTTGGAGCCGTACTGAGGTAGCACCTTGTGTGGCACTGACGCCAATGTTACACCTCAGTGACGTGGAGCCTCTTTTCCTCCTTCGTCTCTTCCGCGTTGCGACGACAGGCCCCGAACGTGACGTCCCCCCCCCTCCTCTTCCTCTTCCTCCTCCTCCTCTCCCTCCTCCTCCTCCTCCCACAGCCCAGCATCCTTCAGCAGGTGGATGTTTGGATGATACAATCTCTATGGTGAATATCATCGTTACGTCAAAAATAACCAGCAGCCCACTAAATAATAGGATTAAAACTGCAGCCTTGTAAAAAAAAAAAAAAAAAAACAAACAAATGTTTGTCTTTTGTATTTTAATAATGTGATGGTTTTGTATATAAGATACAATAATAGAATACGACGTGTCTGTACATACTTTATTCACTTTAAGCGAGGATGCTTTTGATGATTCTAAAATAACGCCATGAATAGTTTTTAATAATAAGTTGACTGAGCTCAAAGTGCTTTGATCACCTTTTGCCCTTGCAGCCTTTGCAGACCTGCAGTTTTTCACGGTAGGCTAAGGGCAGGTAAGAGAACTTGCCTAATTTCTTCACTGGTTCTAGGTTGTCTCAGTCTCTCCATGTAATCCCATACAGACTCCATCGAGTTGATACCTGATGTTGCAGGACTGGCGTTCAAGCTGTGTACCGTATACCAGCCATGCACATGGTCACAATGCAGTGTATTGAAATAAAAAATGAAATACAAAATTGAATATATAATGTCATAACAAAAATTGCCCCTGGGGAAAAGAATTGAGTGGTGGGGTAGCAGCAGCTGTAATATATAGAGAATTTTTAAAGGAGTAAGCTCATCATTTTCTTTACTTTTTTTTCTTGAACATACTATAAGTGACGATATTTACTCTAGAGCCTGATGCATTCTGCCCCTCTCATCTGTCCGTTTATATTTATGCATGACTCAGTCCAAGAAATACATAAACATACCTCAAGAGTTAAAAAAAAAAAAAAAAAACAAACACTGAGTGCTTCTATAGAGCCAAGATATATAAATATGTAAGATCGGTGGTCAGATCTCCAACATGTATGCAAGGCAGTTTTAAAATTTAAAGTCAAGAACGGAAACACTTAACTAGCAAGTTACACAGGCCGTGTGAACATTTGTACATGCCACAGTTGATTGTGTATAAATAACAATATACCTGCAAAAATGAGAAATATTACTAAAGAGACAAAATAGATTTAAAAACACACTAGTTTTATTTGATGGAATCCCCACACAGTAAATCAAAGTGTAGCATTTCCATGAATCAGCGCAAAGTAACAGTATTTCCACATCTTTACACACTACACATACTGAAACCCACCATTTACACACTACATCCAAATCCCCTGGAAGGAAACACAGACAGACAAATGCACTGTCACTAATTTAGAGTTCAGAAAAATTGGAGTTAAACTACAAATTTAGTCTAGTTTAAAATTCACTTTGAATCAAGGAAAAGCTCATTTAAAACCACAAGGTAAACTATAAACTATTAACAGTGCAAATTGTCTTGACAGGCTTATAGCCATCTAAACTGTTCTCTTCTGTTCTATAGCCCATTGAATAATATTGCACACACACTCATTATACACATCTGCAGAGCCAAACACTTGCTGACATGCTACAGATTTTTTAAAGTGCTAGCTTGGAATTAGATTGACAGCCAGCAAAATATTTGGTTCTAAATTCATTACTGAAAAGCAGTTGAGATTACAAGCCTTTTTCACATGTTTCCGTAACTACATACAACTGTGCTGTGACAAACCTGTAGAAGGAAACCACTTTAAAAACAAAAACAGAAAACATTCAGCTGTTTGTTCTGCAATTATCATGAATACATTCTGTGATGGGAATAAAAGCCAAAAACCTGCTCTGCCAATTCAGCAATGTTTTGGACATGTTGAATCAGTCACCTTTAAAATACAGGTATTAGGGCTCTGCTCTGTGAGGATCAAAGTGAAAATAATTGTCAGAAACACATGCAAGACAAAATATGCACAGTCACAGAAATCTAATATTTCATTTTGAGATATTTCTGACCAGCTAAATGTAAGAACATTAATTTATTAAGTATTTTTGAGCCAAAACAGAAAAGAAAAACACATTGTTTCATATGCTATAACCAAAACATTTAAAATGACTAACCAAACCACCACCACAAAAAAGTAAGAAAAGGTCATTAGTACCGGTTGAAAAACACTCCTTTGACAAAGGCAGCTGAACAGGGTAGTAATCCATCAATAGTGGTGTACATCTCTTTCAAGTCCACAAGCAAACACCAACTAATAACATACACATTTAAGATGTACTTTATTTGACTAAAAATAATATACTCTGGATTAATATGTACATGGAAGTTAAAATCAAACATTTCCAGCTTATTTGACATTTAAAGAGAAGGCGGATATATAGGACTGACTGTTATGGACAAAAGCTGCAAATCAAACCAAACTTATTTCTGTGGGGAAAGGTTCAGTAGTTAAGGTTTTCCAGGCCTGACAGATAGAGGTAGGTAGCATTGGGCCCCAGTCAGGGCCAGAAACCTGAGAAAACACACACACACCAGGTACCCTAACCCTCCAGAAATCAAAATATACATGAATGTACAAACAAACCCATTTGCATGCATATATACAACACACGTCTATACAAAAACCAAGTGTTTGCTCAGTGAACTGTCTATCTTGTGTGCCCTCTTAGATTTAAATATCTGAGCTGCTTTAATCAAAGCCAATCAACCACTTAGGTGTTCGATAGCCAAACTCACCAGTAAGATGCTCATATGCTTCACTTCATGTGCCCGCAAGTAAACTGTGGCCTTGATAACAAAAGGTACTGAACAATGTATTCCGTGATAGCACTTTTGTAAAAACCTGAATTACTGTGTTTTTTTTTTTGTTTTTTTTTAATATTTAAAGGCTATGAGGCCACAAGCTGTGTTGCACTTAAGTCAGCACCAGAACCATCGAGCTTTGGCTATTATTAGTGACTTTGCAGCTGTCAAAGTAATGTTGACTACAAGTACATGATATTCTGGTACCTGCTGGTTTTATGATGTTGAAAGTCACATTCAGTGCAACAGATGTGAGAGTGCAAACAGTGAGAGGCTTTAAAATCCAAGTAACTGCTCCAGGATTCATGTCTTTGTTAGTGAAGGTGAACGCTTTTGTGAGTGCGACAGTTAATGTGAAACAAAACAATTACGCCAATGAAGCCAACTAGGTAGTGAGCTAAGTGTGACATTGTAAAGGTTATCATGTGCGAGGCTTCATTCATCATATTGTGCAAAAAAGAGCTGAACATAACGGTGGCAAGTAGAAGTAGTAGTGTTTTCTGTGACAAAGTCAAGAGTAAATAGGTAAACGACAAGCCAGAATGAATACCATTAACTTTTTTTGTTTTACACCAGTGTTTGTGATCAAACTATGCCTACAATAAAAACTCACATACAGTATTTATGCTGATAATCATTTCCATAATGCTTGTGCAATGACACAAATATCTGCCCGCTAGAGCAAACTAAGTGACCCATTTCCCAAAGAAATAAAAAGGCACAAAGGCACTAGCTTCAAAGTAGCTACAAGGCTCTTTCAGGTCCACTAAGATTACATCTTAACCTATGCTGCTACAGTTAGACAAATAGTTACAGAAAAGAGCCAAAGAAACAAAGATCACTCATTGACTGACAAAGTAATCTATTAACAAACCTGGCATTAGAGGAAGCGCAAGTGTTAAGCTCGAAGGCGTTTCATGTTAAAATTAAGATTTAAAGTAGCTGCAGCCCAAGTTTGCAGCCAATTCCACCACATACACAGCTGATCATAACTAAAAACAAGTCAAATACAGTTAACAGATACAGAGACTTTGGTATGTAGAGAAGACCTTTCACATTTCTACTGATATTCAGTGTCATCATTTTGTGTGTGGGTCATACAATATACATGCCAAGTCTAAATAGGCCAGTCTCTGGCAGAGAGCCCATTTTTACATTTAGGACCAAAGGCCCTGATCACATCTGCCTCATCTGACCTTCAGAAAAACAGTTTGAGATTGTACTCCATCACCCTGTCAATAAAACCTGCTCGTCCTTGAACATGCCAAAGATTAAATAGATTTAGGTCGTCATCATACTTCATCCCTCCTCAGAAGGTCAGTCTCTTTGCAGTGATGAACTCTTCCAGTTGAACCTTTCCACTGCCCATGAGGCCAAAGGCTGGATACATTGTTCCCGAACAATCCACCTGCCTCTCATAAAGGCACCTCATGGTGTCGGCATCATAAAAATACACCCGGCATGTATCATAATCAAGGCACACCCCTAAGCGCTGTGGCATAGGAAGCATGCGATTTCCAGGGTCACCAGATGATGCGTTTGCTGTGGAAACAGAGGAAGATGAGGAGGCCTTGGGGATGAAGAGTTTTCCCATGCCCAGCGTGAGAAGGGTGAAGGGCTGGGAGAGCTCATAGCATGTGTCCTCGCTGCCGCTGTCATGTCCACTATCATGGTCATACCTGGTGAATGAACAAGAGGAGGAGGATAGGTGGGCACAGAGGTACAAGTTTGTTTCCATTTGGCTTTGACATAACTTTCAAATCATTAATACAGAGTGAAAAGTCATGTGTAAGTGATAATCTGCCCTATTTCGTACCCAAGTGTGTAAAGAATGAGTTCCGGGCAACATTGTTGATTCAGTCAATAACAAATAATGAGTTTGTTATCAATTCATTTACTGTTTATTTCCTTAATTAACTGTTCCACCTTTAAAATAACAGAAAAATACAGGAAAGTGGCCACTACATTTTCCCAGAAACTATGGTGATGTCTTCAAATGTCTAGCTTTGTCTGATCAGCAGTCCAAAACACACAACAATGGGGGTTTTAAACACTGAATTTTGCACAATGAACTAATTGTTAAGATTAATACCAATTTGTTTTTAACTAATTAATAATTTCATCCATTGTAAAATTTAAATGATACAGAGATGTAGGAATTTGGAGAGTTGTGTTAAGATCATTTACACAAAAACAGACTCATTTTTATTTATACTTCATTATTCCTCTAAAACAAGGACTTTTCTTTAGAGCACAACTTTCTAATGACTGGTTGAATGCTGCTTCATGTTTATCACCTTGCATGCATTTTACCATAGAATAAAAATGTAAACGCATATAAAGGAAGATATCTACGCAAATACATGAGCTGGTCCAGTGAGAAAGGCAGGCTTTGTCTGTGAGTAAGCTCTTTACCAGTTTATGCTGGTTCTCTTACATCACAGGATTAGGTGCGACTCAAACACACTTATCACTATAATGAGATTGTTTGCGTCTGTATGTGTTGCAGTCAGGTATGTAAAGGTTTTTTATAATATATATATATATATATATATATATATATATATACACACACACACACACACACACACACACAGTACATAATTAATAGACATTTTGAAAAACTTAAACCACAAACTGTAAATGTGCTACAGACAGTATATTTGGTCTTACCTGGGACTGCTGGTATCTCTGGGATTGTGAAACCATTCAAGCAGTTTTGAGTCAGAGGCCACTCCAACTTTAACCATGTAGGAGTACGGCTCAACCTTGAAGGCCCAGTAGTGTCTGCAAAACAAAAAGCCATTTTATTTTTAACTCCAGGTTTTACTGGAAATTCATTGCTCACTGAAATTTTCTGCTTTGTCCTTTAGTGCACAATTCTCCTGCATCGTTAGTGAAATATTTCCATTTCTTAATGACAGCTAATGACAATGGTGCAGAAATGACGATTTAATAGTCCTACCACCTTGAGCTCAAAAATGAAGTTCCATCTCTGCCCTGTTGAATATTTTATATTCTCATTTTGTTTAATGAGAAAGGTAGGCTTCCAAATTATCTGCTCTATTGCTTGGCTTTTGACATTTTCCCCTAGAATTAACTATACATGGTTAATGTGCGACTTTCAGGGAAAATGATGTTGGTGCAGTAGCTTGTCATGTAGCAAATAAAGCATGCTGCTGGACACACAACACTAGGGCTTTGTACAAAGAAGCTGTTTTTGACATACCTTCCCTGAGAGATGCCTGTGTCCCCAATTATATAGTCTAGTCCAATATAGCTGCCAGTCTGCACACGGTCTGCTGCAAGGAGAAAGCCCATGCCTGCTACGCTCTCCACAGTGTCCCGACGCTTGTTTAGAAGGAGCCGCTCCGTACTGAAGCCACACTTATCACTGAACAGGAAGCCAAAAGCTGTATGGGAAGAGACAGGGGGCATGTGAGTCAAGTAAAAACAGGAGAGAAGACATGAAAAGTAGACAAGGAAGACAGACGTTTGAGGAGATGAAGTAAAAATAAAAAAAATTCAGGCAGAGTTGATTAAAAAGAAAAAAAAAACCAGCTACGTTCAGAAGAGAACTGATTTTGTTCAGTGTACATACACAAACAAAACAAAGTATAATCCTTTGCTTTTTGTGGTGAAGTTTTGCAGAGGCTGACACATGAGGGCGCTATAGTACAATCTTAAAAAGCTGCAGAGACATACTATAGCATGAAGAGTAACAGACCAATGAAACTCAATCCTCATTTCTAATGTGTAGCTTTCATTTATATTTCTCATCTGGATGCAAATAAACACATTCTAAAAATAGTTTATAGGCCAAAGTCCATGGTTATCATAATCCAGGATACGTGAAGGCTGACATGATTATGCCTGTTCACTCAGCCATCCCATAAATCTGAGGTCTACACTGGGGAAGACCGGTTAATTTGCATACATCTAGGGAAGTCCTTATACTAAGTAGGGCATGCTAATGATAAAAGTATAAGCCTGCCTGAAGGGTGAACAGCCACCAATACTGCAGCTGTGTGTGCAGTTATGTAGTAGGGAAGCACTGATACTGACAGACATCACCCCCAGCTGGACTGGAGTCCTCACATGTAAAGCAGTGCCATGTCAGACACATGAGTAAACTGGCTTCATTTGATGCATCTTTGGCCATAAAAGCTTCAGCAATGATAGAATTTGGACTCAACTGTTTTGCCCCCACCAACATTGGTTCTGTCAAAAATAACAGACCAGTTCAATAGAACTTGTTCATCTTGAATTTGAAATGGATTCATTTTTAGTATGAAAATAACTGCATCTGTGTTATAAGAGAACCTGCAACACCACCCAGTGCTGTAAATTGATGTAGGCAATTATTTAATGAAAACAAAATGCAGCATTAATTTAGTCCCAAAGCTACGTTTAAATTTCACAGACTTATTTATTGAAGGGATCTTTTGAAATTATTTTATGGGTCATTTTTGCCTTAATTATAGCAGCAGTGAGAGAGAGACAGGAAAACTGGGAAGAGGAAGAGGGGACAACATGCAGCAAAGGGTTCTGGGTCAGGCTTGGACCCAGGCCACTGTGGCAAGGACAGAGCCCCCCCAGCATGTGGTCTACAAGGTTAAGATTGACTTATCAGCACCTGGGACCTTAAAATCTGTGGATCCCGTGGCCATGGGCCCCAAAAAAAGTCCCAGAATAAATGCCAGAAAGTCTGAAGAGGCCCTTTGTTGTTTAACACCACAACTGTATCCCCCTCCTACTTATGAATAACAAGGTTCATGCATGTAAGTGCATGCATGCATGTTTTGTCGTCCGTGTTTCACCCCAGCCTGAAATTCCACCTCATTACTGATGCACAGTGAATTCGTCCACTCAGTCTTACACGAACCAGAAGCACAGGAATGCAGAAGCTTCAGTCACAACACAAATGACAAGGGCATCAAAGTACAGCCATATCAGATTAGAGAGTGCTTTGTCATGGATGCGCAACAGATTCTGCCCCCTGATTTGTGGGAAGTTACACTACTACAAGAAACACCTCTGCAATGCTTTTTACACCCAAAGTAACTAGAGTAGGCAGGTATGACCACCAGCCCAAAATGAAGAGAATATAATTATTGCTAGGCACCAGACAAATTAAAATGATATAGTCCCCTACTGGGAGAATATGATTCAAATTCAAGTTCAGCAGATGGTTGTGGATGAGGGTCGTTTTAATGAATTCCACCTTGCGTCTGTCTAGCAAGCTTAAAATGCCGGCAACAGATGCAACCAAAGGTTTCTTCAATCCAAGCTGTCACACTACCCCAACCCCCCCACACAGAGATAAGCTATATTGGTTTCATCCATCTGAAACAAAAGCCATTACCATGGTGATAAACTAAAAACACAATTGTGCTTCATTACCTCCGACATACTGGCTGTAGGAGAATTCAAAATAAAAAAAAAAAAAAAAAAAAAACAGCAAAGCTTCTGTCATCTGATAATCTTCCTAAAAATCAAGCCCAGTGCTAAACACTCACATGTGCTCAGAGAAGTAAAAGGGACAGAGGAGCTTAGCCTTTACATTTGCCAAAAGAGGCCCAATAACAGGGGCTGGTTCTTTGACAGTCAGGAGCTTAATCCTGTGTGTAATTAACATTTTGTGAATTAATGCACTTTGCATCAACACAGATACCATTGACTGTATTGACTGAACTATAAAATATTAATTACATTGAGTTTTTGGCAAATTTTTATTTAAAAACATTTAACATTTCATCTTCAAAAACTTCCCTCGGGTTCTTCAACATCTACACCCAACTAAAGATTCAAAAAAGATGGACAAAAAACACACCCACCATGGTGGAAAAAGGGGCAAGGTATATGCAACATATATTCAACTATATGAGAAACTTACCAGGTGCAGGTGGTGTGTGGAAGGTGATCTCAGGGCTGTAGGGGCTGAACATGGAGTTCCTGCAGCTTCGGACCCTGAAGGAGTAAAGACTGTCGGGCTCCAGGTCACACACCACAGTGCTGGGACCATACACCCTGTCTGTAGCACTCCAGACACCACTGTCCTCACCATCCTCCTGGGAAGGGGACTGGCCCGGGCCTCTGAGTCTTAGGGGGGAAAAAAATAAATAAATAAATAATAATATTAAATGTAATTTCATTTATCCAATTAGCTTATCTGTCGATCTTGTTATTTCTCTGTTTGCACCCACCTGCGGTACTCTACCACATGGTGATCTGTGGGTAGGTGATCATCAGACAGCCTCCAGCTGATTGAGGCCTCATTATAGACTCTGCTATGGGACAGGTCAATCAAAGGAGGGTCTGGAACTGCATGAATCAAACAAAACCAAGATAAATCAGTTACAAAAATGTAAATCAGAGAATCTAGACTCTCAACATAATTCATCCTTCAACAAATTGTTAGTTGTCTCAAGTAAACAAGTAGACTCTTTTTTCCAGCCCGTGACAAACAAGGCATCTAAAAATCATTATGTGTGATATGGAGCAAACAAATTACATTTTGCCCAGGCTTTAAAACACAATCTACATGTCAGAGATTAATACTGAAACACTCATTTGTGCTGATTAGTACAATGTAACAGACCTCATGCATAAATGGAAAAATTGCTCTGAACACAGGGGAATTCCAGTAAAATGTCTTATGTGATAATCACGCTAAGTACAGTGCTTCAGCTCAATAACTTGAGCTTAAGCAAATGGAGCCATGTAAGTGCAGCAAAGATTAGGTTTGTCAGGACCAGAACTATCCACTCAGGACAATGGACAAAACCGTCTTACATAATGGAGCCTGTTAAGAGGTTTTCACGCAGACTGAGTGTCAGGAAATGCACTTTGTAAAGCAGCTCCACCACCAACACACCCAGCACTCTCTCTAGTCCTTTCTTTCATTGCACGTTTCCTTCTATTGGTGGTTGCAATAATTTCCTAAGAAGCATCAATCTGTCTGTCATTGTCACCACTGTTGTTGAGCTTTTTTCTAAACTCAGTTGGTTAATCCTCAGTCTCCAAAGCCTGATTTTCATGGGCACAGCTCTCCTTCATGAGCTGGTGTCCTTTTACAGCCAATGGCATTTTCATTTACCATACTTTAATGTGAAGATGCATCATAGAGAGAACATAGACACTATAGATAATATAGATTTTCTTGTTTCTGTTACCATGACTAAACTTTGCAAAAAGCTACAACGCCAGCCTAAACAATAAATAATCCAACAATAAAACAATAAAAAATCCAAGAATATGATTGCAAAGGGGAGTGGTAGAAATGGTCTTAGGAGCTATCTCTAGCTCAAACATCTAATTTTCATCTGTTGACCACTGGGAACAGCTCCTTACAAATAAACTACATTTTCAGATACAAGAGCACAATTCTTTATATCTTAAATCCTGCAACAACAAAACCACAGAGTTACCACACCAGTGTAAATTGCAGGCAAATGACAAGTTTCTTAGATATTATGTCTTAGGAGTAAATTTTTTCTTTTTTAATCACCTGTTTCCAACAGATTGACTGAATGGGGCACTCAGCCATCCAGCACAGCAGGCTGTAGTCCCCTGAGTTCAGCAAAAAAATAAAAAATAAATAAATACTGCACTATTGATCACATACAGCACAGGCTGCCAGGCAGACAGCACCAAGGCCAAGTTACACTGCAGGGAGCTGCTTTGTCTTTGTCTTTGTCTCCATTTTCATTCCACTGTTCTCTCTGCAAATGAGAGAGCTGGATATCTTAAAGACAAACTTAAAGTAGAGAATAGCTGAGAGAAATGCTCTTCTCAGCCTGACATTTAAGAAACTTCAATTTGAAATGGACTACAAATGGGCATTTACACTTGACAGAATGGCCTTTCAAAGCCTCTTGAGAAGCTGAGCATGGGGTCAAAAGCTGCAGTAAGGGCACAGCTGGGTTAACATGGGAGAGCACAAACACGCCGTTATACATGAGAAAGGGATCGCGCACAAGAAAAAGAAAAAACATGAAGCAGCTATAGGCGTGGAGCAAAAGCAACACAAACAACATTATACGTCAAGAGCAGTTGGCAATTCTATTAAGACATCCAAGTTATGTTTTTATATGACACTTCAGCAGAGCACAATACAGACAGATTTAGAGTCTGTTCAGAAACAAATCTAAATCTAGACTCCAGTTTCTCAAAAACACGCTTATTATTGAACATAAATGTGTTTTGAGTTTCCTGTATAACAGATCCATGAGGGCTTAAGGGCACTATTCAGAGACACTGTAGTGGTTCCTCACTGCTGCCAAGACTTCAATTAAATTACTGCGGTATATAGATGCTCCCACTGCTTTTCTCTCTCTCTCTCTAAGCGCACCATTAAATCCCAGAGGCCAGTTAGATTAAAGACACACATCAATATGATGGCCACCCAACTGCCGCATGCAGCAATTTTCCCAAAAATGACGCAATAGTGATTCTTTTAAGGAACCTTCTTATAGGAAAACCGTATTTTCTCCAGTGTAGGCATTATCAGAGAATTAACAACCAGATAAGCAAATTGATGACCATTTTAAAGAACTTCAAAACATCCTTCTGTAGTAACACCATTTGTCTGCACTGAATATCTGCATTACTCCTGTCCACAGCCACAAACTCACGATACTCCCAGCTTTGTTTGTAACCAACGGCCACTGCAATAACTGTCAGTTGTTTAGTTACAGCCACTTGAGGGATAATGGCTCTGCGCCAAGAGAGGCCTCGGGTTTGTCTACAACGTCAGCAACATTTAATCTCTCACTAATATGGCACTTTTTTGAAGGTCTGAAAGCACAGCTGCCAATCAAAACAAAATGCTTCCCTTTGTGTTGACTCCGACCAGCTCGTCACTTTTTAGGACGGTCCAAAAACCTCAAACACAATTCATATGTTTTTGACTTACTATGACTGAACATGTTACAAGTGACTGTGTGCAATGATGATATTCAATATTTCTCTCCCTCCCAGACACTGACACACAAAATGTTGTCAGATTAGATAAGAGCAACACTCAAGGCATTTGACACAAACCTCTGTCATATACATCAAATGTCACCAACCATCACTCAACCAACAAGTCTGTTCTCATCTTCAATTAATTTGTCCAAGTTAAGGTATGAATGTTAGCAAATAGAAACATTGTGCTCTGGTTATATCGATTAGAGTAATAACAGCTTTGGTTAAGTACATAAACTGAATTCAAGATATGGTAGCAAATAGCCTTAATGATGAAGTTGAAGTTGGTTGTTTAGCAATATGCACATCAATCCAGCTGCTATGAGTCATACCAAAGATTGTCAACTTGTAAGGTGCTAATGTTGCCTGTTATTGATGTTACCTTCCAATGACGCTCACATTATTTACACTTCCTGATTGAGACAGCCTTGCAACCTTCAATGATCCGTGGACGTTTGACCTCTGCTTGTGATAACCTCAATGGATTATTTGTTATGATGTCCGGTAACATTTAGCTCAGTCCTACAGTTATTTTTTACTCAAAAGAAGTTTTTGAATTATAATAAACTCTGGGAAACTTCAACCTGAGCAGTCCTTTACACAACATGCCTTTGAGAATCAGCAGACCAGAATGAGTAAAGTCTGCTTTGACAATATCTGTGGTTCTACTCGATTATTCAATTTAGCTGCCCACAGATGACCTCTGACCCTTTAGCACAGCAGACTTCACAGGGTCGTGCATGCAATGGACAAGAGATGGTAACTGCTTATTGTAACCATATTGTCTAATTTTAAAAGAACAGCCATGTTTTCTCACGGTCTAGAGAACACATGAATGACACTGCCTTCATCTTCACACATGAATAGAAGCAGAAAACATCACCATATTTACCTGACCTCAATATTTTTCAGAAAGATGTAAAGTGTGAACATCAGTGGATGAATATTTGAGGACTGAACCCTATGTATAAATGTCTAAAAACCCAAGAATAACCAACATTCAAGTTCTTGAACTCACTTTTGGTAATGCAAGAGTATTCAAGGGAAAGTGAAAGCTTGGAGCATGAAAATGATAAGTGAAAGAGGTAATTTTTATCTCACACCATTTAAATCAAATATAATTAGTCATACCGCCACCAAAACACATCTCTTTCAACAGAGTTTCTTCTCTGGATGTGTTGAGCACAAACTCGTCAAAGCAGGGGTCAGCTGCAGGGTGGAAGGTCCTCAGAGACTCTGTGGCCTTCTGGATCCTGAAAATACACAAGGCAGATATGAAATTGCTGTCACTGGAGGCTGAGTTTAAACCTAAACTAGCTTTTCTAAGATCACTGTACCAAATGGGATCGCTATTCACTGCAGGCAGACTTTTCCTCCCACTTAAGTTAGACAAGTGCCAACATAAGTCTAAATCGTCTGCTGTATCTATATTTCTATTGTCTTTCATAAGTGAAAAGCAGGATTAAAAACCAAGTCTCTGTCAACAGGAGTAAACTGAACAGGTCACAGTGTCATATTCTTAAGTGAAAAGATTCCCTGTTTATCCAAAGCTGTTAATTGAGATTAAGCTTAGAGCACTAGACACTCCAAGACAGTGTTAACTGGACACTGCAGCACAAGTCTTTCCTGAATTGCCCTTGTGTTTGGTAACCTCTGTGCACGTGACTTTATCTGCTCCTGAGAAACTCCTCAAACACTTAATCAGATTGATGCTCCCAACACTAAAATAAAACTGACCAAATCCCAATTATAAAAGCCACTGGAAACAGGAGGTAATGTTAATTCCACTTTATTTTTTTTGAGTCACAGATCCCCATTTAAATGTTATCTTAAATAACAATTTAAATATATCCAGTTTTTAAATGATCCATAAATAAGTTAAAAATTAAGTTTTTGTGAAAATGTTGTTGCAAGCCATTAGTATTTTTATTGCATAGTTAAGGAAATTTATGTATATCAATAATACAGTGCCAGCAATGCCAATACATTTTACTGATAAATATAATACCCTTGATGAATATCAATACCATAATAGAAGATAATTTTTTTAGGCTTTTCCTTGTATTATTGTGATACTGCTTAAATGTTGTCGTTCTAGTCTATAGTTGAGAAAATCGATGTACTGAGTCAAAATGTTGTGACAAGTGATTAAGCCAGTATCAGCTGTACCTGACATGCAGCTGCTTTGCAGTCTGTACGAAGCAAGACTGGTCGGTCTCTTTCAGCACCTCCTGAGCGTAGCCCACTAGACCACTGTTCTCCAGCATGCCTTGGTACTCCTCCACCTGAAAAATATAAAAAAAAACAAAAAAAAAAAACAATAAGTCGTTGCATTTTGCAGCTAGTCATCTTAACAGCATCTTGAGAAATAGGAAAGTTAAAAAAAACACACGTCAATAGCTAAGAATATAATAAAGTAAGGAAGCATACGTGTGTAGAGGATACTCAAGAGAAATGAAATTGAGTCCTGGTATTTTGTACCTGGGACTTGAGTTGATTCAGACGTCGGTTGCGAGATTGTTCAATGGACCTCAGCATCTCTGACTTCCTCTCCTGCAGAGTCTCAAACAGACGCTCAAAGTGCTCGTTGGCTTGACGCTCGGCAAGCTGGCCATTTTCCTTTAAGACAAGTTCATCATTCATTTGAACAAAGAAAATTATTTCATTTGTCCCTCCCTACATCGATATATAGGGTGAAGTATACATAAACTCTTATGTCAGTTACAGCACACCATCAGTTATCCACCATAATCGGTACAATTTGAAACTATAATGGTGGTGATTGCCTTTGTTTTTCTAGTCCTCACAAGACTTCAGTAGTGACAGTGTACAGTCTTACCTAAAGAAGCCTTCATTTGACAGACGCTCAAGTGAAACAGTTAATCATTCTAAGGTTGATGTAGGTGATATTTAAATGTTCTGTGTAAGTAGAAGCTTAAAGGTGTGGCTCACACACTGATCATCAATATTTGGATAATGTAAAGGGCATCTGAATTTGGCTAGGCTAGTTACCTTTATTTTTGAGCAGTGCTTAATTGATGATTTTTGGTTTTCTCCATTAGGTTATATTTCACTGCTGCATTATTTTTGCCATATAATAAAGTCAATTAAAGCATCAAAACATATTTTTCAGTTACAGGAAATGAAGGAAAATTTGCTAAAATGAGTTTTGCTTAGGCTCTGACTCAAGTTAGCCATAACTGGCTGAAGAGCTGTCACCACAGTTTGGTTTTTAACCAAATGTTACTGCACATGAAACTGAAAATTACAAATTTCACTGGTATAAACATTTTAAATGGTAAAAGTCACATAGTAGGACCAAATATTTAGTCACATCTTGGCTTTGTAGGAGAGCACAGTATATAGAGAACTACTAAACTGAAAAAAGATAAAGAACGAACATCCCTAACATAACAATCAGCTCAAGTAGACGCATATTCTGCTACTGCAAAGGAGCAGGCATATTCAAGCCTCATCCATTCAAAAGAAAAAGGAACAAGATCAGAGACTGAAACCCAGACATGTATGAGGGAAACTAGTCAGCAAATCCTGTGTTCCCTTGTTGTTTGGTTTGCATAGTGTTTGTTTAGTCACCTTCCTTATTCGTACACAAAGACTTGGAATTGTTCCTCAACTCTACAAACAGACTGGTTTTAAGAAAGCTCTATAAACATTTGTATTCTGTAAGAAAAAAACTTATGTAGAGGGATTAAGGCACATATCCATTTAACTAACTATAACAATAATCAAAGAGGACATAAGAAATGTTAATAAAACTAATGAGAATTGTTTTGAGGAGGATTAGAGGGGAAGTTGAAGACCTGAAAGGATGAGTCTAAAATTGGATGTTAGATGCTAAAGTTATGATTAAATGAAGGTGGAAATGAATAAAAATGTTGAAATAGAAAATATATAATACATTATTTAGAAAATGGCTTCAAGGCACTGTAAAGCCAGTCTGTCTGCCTGTTGATTAGTAAGTAAGCTGGGTTACATGTCAGTGAAAACTAAAAAGGCAATTTAATTTGATTAAAAAAAAAAAGACAAAAAAAAAGGAATAAAAAGGACAATAAATAAAGAAAAAAATACAAACTGCATGGCATACTGTAAAATGTTAGTGGACTGGAGTGGATAAAGGATGTTGGCCTTGTAGCAGCATGAGTCAGCTCTCTCACCTCAGTCTGAGTGATGAGCACCTCAAGCTCAGTAATCTGAGTCCTGACCTGGTCCTCTTTGCTGATGAGGTAATGGATACTCTTGGCCAGCTTCTCCTGGTGAGAGACAAGATCAGCAGCATTTACAGCAGGTTTCATAAGGTCTTTAAGTCTGAAACACATGGATGTAGCAGTGCGGCAACAAAGAGGATATGATTTACAAAACTGTGACTGAAGGGACGCCAGCCCGTTAAACTGCTTGGCTACGTGCAAATCATCATTAAAATATTTGCTATTGTAAGGAATATAGTGGGAATTTATTGGTTTAACCTGCTCGCAAGCTTCAGCTCTGACATGAGTCACTACATTTTTGTCTCCTATTACAATATTCATGACTGCAGCTGCAACCAACAGTGTTCCCTGATGGATGTTAAGTTCTGGACATGTGCAGAGTGTCCCATATGACCCTGTATGACATAGTGTGAGAGCCTGTTTCAGTGGGTGCAGCATGTCAAACGACATTCACCACAGTGTCACAATGATATCACAGCACATTACTGGTCAAAGCAACTGCAAACAAGCTACTTCCTGAGCGACAAAGGTTTCCAGGATTGTTCTGGACACATGCTACGCCTTCCAGCTATTTGAAAATACAGTGCACACAGAAATCATGGGGAACAAATGGTCTCATTAAATATTAAGCACCATAGTATTTGTGACACAGACCAGCAGATTGAATTACATAGAGATTCTGCCTCAACTTGCTGAGCCACCATAAGGTCTACTAAGATGGAGCACCCATGCCAACAAGATTAAATTACCATTCAACATATTTCACTTAAACCTTCTTCTGTAAAAAGGTTTGAGGCTTTTTTTTTTTTTTTTTTTAAACATTGCTTAGTGCTGTTATGGCAACTAGATGGTCCTAAAAAAGATTCAAAATGCACATAAGCTAAACCAAACACTCAAAATGATTAAAAGCCATTCTACTGATGACATACAAATCTGATGAGCACATTCAAGGCCAATTAGTTTTAATTCATTTAGCCAACCAGGGTTTCAGTTTCCGACAAAAGAGATTGATATCAACAGTCTATTGCCTGTGCATGCCAGCGCAGGTACAGGTCAGGCATTAATATTATAGCAGCAGATGAGAGATGCAGGGAGCAGTCAGTGGGTGGCACAGCACAACAAGAGAACCTGCTCTTAAGGTTTTGTTAGATAGATTAGCAATGAACCAACAATAATCTCACTGAATGGGAAGCTATTACTCATCAAAAGGCTTTTATTGAGTTTGACGTTATTAATTGCAGTTATATAGTGACACTAAACTAAAGATATTATTCTGATATATTAAAAAAAAAGGGGGGGGCATCATATTTCAGCAAAGCCTTGTAAATTGTACAATTACAGCCTGCTAAATAAGATCACAAAACCATTGGTATTGGCAGTTTCAGTGTAAAAACATGGATAATCTCAAGTGCCAAAGCTGATTTACTTGGGCATGACCATTTCAGGCCTTAGTTAACAGTGGCATTGTATTCCAGCTAAATTTAATCCTTGTTATCATAAGCCAGTATTGTGTTGGTCATTTCAGATAACACCACCACACAGTAGCCAAGCTGTCTGTTCTCATACTGTAACAGTGTCTGATTGTGTCACCTTGAGGATCTTGTAGGCACTGCTCATGGACGTGACTTTGTGGTTGGCGTGGGATCCTCCCAGTTTGCAGAGGTGACACACAGGTCGCCTGCAGACCTCACAGTACATGTTCACCTTCTCCATCTCATGCTCCGGACACATCAGCACCTGGGATATTTAACAGAACAAGGGGTTAAATTTTGAAGTTCAGTGTGTGCACGAATTTGTAATTTTGACAGTCCAGGTTTGTTTTAGATGTCAGTCATCAAAAAGTTGTTGAAGTGAAACAGGAAGATGGACAATACTATAAAAAGCATATAGACAGAGCTCTGTAAGACATTTCCTGAATGAGTCTTAAAATCGAATTGAAATCAGTACTTTGTTGCTCCCAAGATCTCCATCAGAAATTAATATTTCAAAGTGATACAAGATCTGTGAATCTGAGACATGTCACTGGTCAGCAATTAATGGTCAATATAACCAGACAGTGAAAGATTTCAATCTTACATTCACCTTCAACATCTGAATCCTTATCAAACATTCCTAATCCATCCAAATGTTTAAAAAGCTAAATCGATACTTGCTCATGTTTATCTCCGGCTCATGTGACAACTTATCACCTGACAATGTTCATAGTCCAACTCAATGAAAATTGTTTGTTTGGGTCTTAAGGAAATTACAGATAAATAAAGGAAAAGATGACCAGTGATAACACTTGCCTTGGGTCTAAAGTTCGTTGTGGGACCAACATACTCGTGCTGAGCCTTGGGTGTGCCCCAAGGGTGGTGCAGCTTGAAGCACTCATTACAATAGCTAGCCTTGCAGTCCATACAGCTCTTCGTGGCCTCCTGCTGCTGTGGAGGCTTGCAGATGTTGCACATAATTGCCACAGCAGCACGAGCAGCCTGGCGATATCGCTCAACAATGCTTTCCAGGGTGAAGTTACGGAACAGCATACTGATGCCGCGCTCGCCAAGGTCAATGTCATGCTGGCAGCCTGGGCATGGGATGGTGGTGACCCGGGGAGTCACAGACCCTCTGCGCCACCCCGGGGATGAGATAGAGCCTGAAGGAGAGTGAAGGAAGACAAGTGAGATAGGACCATGTGTAATATAGATTCCTGGCCTTGGGTCACCCAGTTTCCAGTCTTGTCTGAGGCTCCATTTTGACATTTTGAACAACTATGTTCTTTGACTTCAAATTACAGTGAAGGAATAGTGTCCAAGAGAATCAAACGGGGGCCCTGAAAAATGTGCAGCCCCATTTGTGTTCAACAGATTCTGGGCTGAGTTTCAGAGAAAGAGCATTACATCATTGACACTGACTTTCCAAGTATGACCTTAAGACAAAAATTCCTTTGATAATCCGCATGGAAATGTCAAGCCTTCACAAATAGGGCCTCAGCATGTCTCCCTTTGTGGTTTATTTCCACAATGACCACTACTCAATAGTGACATGGATGTATGAGCAAACCACCAATACAGGCAATATAATTGAGCAGTCGCCAAACAGGGGAAACAAAGTCCAGGAAGAGAGACAGTTCAAGACTATACTGGGGCAGGTTGAGGGGCGATGAGATACAAAATAGTCATGGGGAGGATACCTTTTTCTGGAACATATAGAGGACATTGTCTTAATGAAGATTCAGTTTTACACAGCAAGTCATTTGATGTTTACCACAGGAGGGAAGAGTAATTCAAGTGCTCACAATGATCTGGACAAAGGGATTTTTTTTTTACCCAAACATACATGAGAAAAAATAAAAGATATGACAAAGTAACAAACCTGAGAATGTTTAAATCAAGCAATGCAACTGAATTAAACGGTGAACTACAACTTAAGTTTTAGATACAAAAATTCCAGCAATTGAACTATATTGCCATGTCCAGTTCAATGCATTAACACTTATTTTCACGACAACAAACTCCTCTTAAAGCGAAATTGCTTTCAAGAGTTTCTTACAATATTGTGCTTGTTACTGATGCAGCAGCAATGTAACAAAACACAGAAACACAGTAACATGAGGTGGAAACAAAGGATCAGTTACACAAGGTTACATCACAGACACAAGCAGGGTCTGTAAAACACTGTTACCACACACTAAAAAGCCAGCAAACTTAATTCAATACACAGAAATAAAAACATTGCTTCACGTTTTTGGGGGAGAGGGGAACCGAGGAGTGCTGGATTTATCTCAGTTTGCAAGCCAGCATTTCCACTCCGTTTCCGAGGACCTGAAAATTAAATCAAACACTCCTCAGGTAAGCGAAAACTATACGGGGAAAACTATTTCAAAACAGCAGTTTGCAAAAGGTGAAGTTGAGGGAAAAGCAGAGGCAGAACAGCAAACAAATTATGTGACATGAGTAGCCATGTGCATGCCGTGTGACATGAGCAGAACTGAAGACTGACAGTGCAGGGACACATTAATACCTCAAGGCAAAGTCTGTCTGACTTAACGGCAAGCTGAACTACTGAGCTTTGTTTGCTACATATCAATTGCACTTCCTACCTGAGACCATATGACAAAAGGCAAAATTAACACAGGATTGTAATGTTATGATGGAAAATGTCTGTCTGATGAGGGTGATAAAGATGACATGGTCGTGTTAAGTGAAGTCACTTGATGGAAGAAGTCTGGCAGAAAAACGTAATATGTGAACCAATGATTGAGGCAGAAGGTCAGTTTCTAATCCTCCAAAGACGCTAAGTACATGCACTGTATATACGCCAGTCTTTATTTACGAGTGTGTCATATTCAGATGTTGCACAGTGACTCAGATTCTCTGGTTAGGGCTGCAGGTGTAAGCCAACGTGAAGCAGACAGGAGAGGCCTGCAGCAAAGAGCGCATGTGTGGGTTTGTGTTTTAGTTTGAGCATCCACAGAGGGAGGCTGCGTCAAAGGCAGAAACTGACGAGTCATTGCAGAGCTGCTACAGTCTCGTTGGGCAAAAAGGGCTTGGCTTTTCTCCTCTGCCAAAATGCTCAGACATAGTTTCATGCCTGAACCGATGTGGTTGTATTTCATTTATCAGTCTGTCACATCCAAAATAATAAAGTTACTGTAAATATGATCATGTCTGCACAATAAAGGGAACTGAAAAATATATATATTAAATCATCATACAGTCAAACAGATCAGGGAATCTTGCTAAGTATCCAGGGGCAATGTCATTTATTTTTTATTTCTAAAACAAACAAAAGTGTTGAGTGCTGTTTATTTAAGCTTGTTAAATGACAAACATTTGTCTTGGCATTTTATAGCGTCACTGGCTGCCCGGGGGGGGGGGTATTTGACTATAGTTTGTATAACAAATAATTAATGGGAAAGTCAACATGTTTTTCCTAATTTCTTATGCAAATATAAAATTTGAAGCCAATGTTAATCCATTCACTGAAGGGCTGAAGGAAAAAATATCACTTTACTTTCTCATTTTCTTGTTAGGATTATATTGTTTTTGATAACACCATGTCTTTTTCATCATTTACTGCTTTTTGGTTGACTTTCCTGGTAACTTCTATCATTGTCTATTCCTTGAGGGGGATTTATATAGACAGCTGTTTCAAATTCTCCCCTGTGCTTTATACACAGATGATAAAGGCATTTTTCTTAAAAACATCCACTGAGCATGTCAAATTGCTGTGTTTATTGGCCTAAGCAGACTAAAAAGAAAGTGGTATTCAGGATTGTTTTACTTGGATGCAGTCTGAGACATCCCAATTCATCAAGACCAAAATGATTAGAGGTAAGCTGAAACAGGTCAATGTTCTTACAATCTGTTTCTCAAACAGTTACGAGTCAAGTGAAGCATAAACAGTACCCTAAAGGCACAGATATCAGTCAAAGAGCCAGTGAAGAATCTTAGCAAGCCCAAACGTATTGCAGGTTTTCCCTGTGTGTGTGTGTTTAACTCTAAAACAACAGAGACCTACAGTTCTCCATCACAATAAAGCCGCTTCACTTCCCTTTATGTTTTACAACATGAATGCAAAGCTTAGTGAGACACACTGACACACACACATTCCTGTCCCACTTCAACTCCTAGGCAACATCCTCACCGCCTTCTTACTAATTTTAGTCTTGGCCCTTTCCATTTGTTTTTGCCACTTGCCAACCTCCCTGTCAAGGACTCTACCCCCTTTTGATTCTCATATCGCCTTCGTTACTCCAGGCCTTTTTTGTTGCTTCCCCTCATATGCTGACTCATCATTGCATAAGGTTTTCATTATTAATCTACTTAGAAAATTTAAATACCAAGGTTAGAAAGTTTTTTTTTAACCTAAAGCATGTTGTCTCTTCTTCCTTTTTTTTCCCCCCCCAGATCACTTATGCTCAGTAGACATTTTTAAAACGGCCATCTGGGATTAAATTATTACCTAGTTTCTAACAAATAATTAATAACTTGCTTTCCAAGATTAAATGCAGTAACTATAGTAAAAAAAATAAAAATAAAAAATTGGTCTTATACCTAAGCAGTGGTGTGAGTTTGGATGGTCGTGTTAAAAGAGCTAAAGTAGACTAAGTAGAGAAAAGGTAGAACCAAACTAGGGTTTCACAGGGGGTCTAGTAACACTGTACTCACTACAGCTACTCAAAACACGGAGCCCGCGTCTACCTCGACTTCCAAACGACCTTCGCACTGTGGCTGCAAGCAATGAACAGAGAGGTGAGGTGAGACCAACAAGAAAAATGAAACAATACATAATGTGAATTGAGGTGTGAAACCAGTTATTTTTTTAAAAACATGACATTGGAAAAGCAAAGCAAACTCAGAAGTAAAATAAAAACAGAACTTTTAGTCAAAATGTGGTAATGCAGTTCAGAGTGAAGTATAAAACAGTGTTTAAAATGCACATACAGGATGTGAACAGTTATTAAGTATAAGTAACTCTTGATTTGTGCACCTCTTAATATATATGACTATGTGACACAAAATCACTTTACCGTAATAGAATCAAATTATTGAAATACACTCATTTTTTTTTTCTTGCCAAGAGTAAAATAAGCTTTTTTTTTTTTTTTTTTTTTACAGCTTTAACTTCGGTCTTTATCTTAGATATACATCAAATGCATATTTAAGACCCTTTGCCATGGGTCCTGTTTTAAAAACAAGTCACCCAGGAACATTAAAAGTCAGCTGTTCACAGTATTTAACCAGTTCACAGGGCTACATCTCTTACATCTACAAGATTTTAGGTTGTAAATCTGTCACTGTTGTACATATTGAGGCATGTGCCTCAAGAGAACAGCAAAACAGGTCTAATATTAATTGACCTGCTTTGCACTTAGCATACATACATGAAAGTGGTATTAAACTATTCCTTTGAGCACTTACACCAACTTAGAAGTGCACGTGTCAAGAGTTGACTGGACATAAAGACATCATGCTCTGTTTGAGCCCCAGTAACATAGAATAAAGATGAAGCTGAGAAACTGATGGACTTTTAGTAACCACCTTACTCTGGCCAAGCACAACAAGGCTTGTTCAAGCTGCACACTGATAAATATAGCCTTAAGTCTTTTCTGTCTCTCCCTCAACTAATCCCTCATTCATTCCTTACAGGCAGGTTGTGTCACCATGACTACCAATGATCTGATCTCAGAGCTGCCTGTAGAATTACTTTGCTGTACGGTTTTGGAGGTAAAGCTCATAAAGTCCTTCAAGGTTTCTTAAATATTCTTAAACACACTGAATATTTGTGTTTTGTAATCTGCTGATTAAATGCACTTAAAAACGCAAGAACAACCTGAATAATCCAAAAGGGGAATTCCAGTTGTACATTATCCGTTAATAGTTCATGTTAACAGACTGAGCTTAGAAGTTTCTTCATGCGAGACACTGCTAAAATTAACTGTATGTTAAAGAAAATGACAAGTGGTGCATCAATTTGCATCAAGTCCAAATGCGAATATTGAAATCTCAATAACACAAGAGTTTCCCTTGTGCGCAAACTGCTGTGAGATTTGTTTACTCAAAAGCAGGATTTGATTATTCCTGCGTCAACAGATGCAGTCCTGCCAGTGAAGAATGAACTCATTCAGGTTGAAGTAGGGGGTGAGTCTGAATGAGGGAGGCAGTGTTCGAGAGCCCAGACTCAGTGGTTCTGAACCATGGCTGAATAACTTCCAAAAAGCTGTTCACCTCAATGTACTCGGGAGCTTTTTAGCCCTGGTCTTCTGCTTTAGATTCTCGGTGTTGCTTTGAGGTTACTTGGCATATTGGTACAACAAATACCTAAACTATACAGTAGTACATGAAGCACAAACTAGTTTTTGTTGTATACTTGTTTCCAACAAGAAATTGCACAATACTTTATTTTATTATCTATTTCTTTTCACCTCCTCAGTTTCCTTTGTGAACTGGTCAACATTAATGCACACTCAAAAAAGTGTTTTCAATGGGCATGTAGACTGCTTGAGTCTAGTTTATTTTGTCACCTTCTCCATATGAACACACCACATACTCAAACCCTGCTTAAAATGAGTATGGATTTAAAGTCTAAACCACAAGTAAAACATAAAATTCAGCAATATTTGTTATGTCCCATATGTTACATATTAAATATATAAAGAATCTGCAGGACTATATATATATATCTCAATAGTCATAGTTTACTGCTTTTGCACTTAATTCATATACTAAAAATTCATATGCCCACTGGTCCACATAAAATTTGACAGAAAACAAATGCTATTTTCTAGATTTTTTTGGAGCTGTCTTACCATCATAAAGTAAGACCTGTTTTGTTTGTGCATTTCACCATGACAGAGTATACAAACAAGTCAAAAATGCATTTTAAAAGTTGTAACTATAACTAAATAAAGACTCAAAAGCTGCTAAGAATTAGTCTGAGGCATGGAAGTTGGACACAACTCTGGTCTTGCCAAGAAGAGTGGCCAAGAGTACAAATGAGACAACATCTTTATGGAAATGTCCTGTAGCCCAGAGCTCTCAGAAAGGCAGCCTTGTCTCCCCCCATGCTGTTCAAGGTTTAGACATTTACAAACTCAAGCTTGGCTGCAGCAGTACCTCATGTTTAGCAGAAAACTCTGAAATGATACGACAATCCATAGCTTTCCCTCACTCCAGCTCAGCTTGGATTTAAGACTTTAAACTGCCTTTAAGGAGCTTACAGATGTGCTTTGTTCACTCATGTATACCTAAAAACAAAAACATGCCTGTATACCTGATTAAAAGTGATAGCTTCTCTTCATTTAGTTCTAAAAATACTTTCACATGAATACATGAGTTCTTGCATATTTGAAGGGGATGTTTGATGCTCCTGGACCATTAGAGGCAGGCCAGTTAGGGCTTCAGAGAGCCTGTCAAGATTTCTTTTCTCTTGGTGGACAAAACTAAAGCTTGTTAAGCTCCCCTGCTGTCTGTTTAATGAAACCTGTAAAAGCAGACAGGATTAATACAAGCTGTTGTGACTGACATTATTATAGCTGGGAGGTAAAATTATCAAATCATTTTTGATGTTTGTTCTGGTTTATCTAGGACAAGAGAGGGAGGAGGGATGGTGTCTGCCCCGATATCACACAATAGTGCTTTTTTTTGTCTTGCTCATAGTTTCCATAGGGCTATTCACTGTCAACCTTAAAATTTGCATTGGGTCAAGATTTGCTTATTGGTTCATGAAATCCTGTTCTCCATTGCACTACGCATTTTACTTGTGAGGGAATGGAATATGCCCTTCAGTCTCTATTTGAATACATTTCGTTGTTTGAGTAATATTTTAAAACCTTTTGTTCTTTTCTATAGAGGTATATCCAAGGATGCAGCCATTGAAACCTGTGGAATGCAGCTGCAGAGATGACAACAGAATGAAAAACTAAAGTGGAGGTATTGGGGAGGAAGACAATGAAACAGGAAGTTGGCTTTACTGACACAAAACTAGTCTTGCCACCCTTGGAAGCTAATCACAAATGGCCAAAAATGCATTTGATACTTTCATTTCCAGTGCAAAAATTACCTCATTATTAGCTTCTATCAGCTCACATAACACAGATAATCAGCCTGCCCCACAACAGCAAGAGCACAGCTCCAACTAATGCCTCAACATGCTGTTATGAAATGCTTTTAACCTTTGAGAAATTCAAGAGCCAGTTCCCTATGCTAATCTGGACACTGTAAAAGGCCTCCTGTGAAAATGACATTCATTCAATCTACAGAAAATGAATATTTTTGATTCCTTACCCCGAGACCCACCTGATCTCACAAGCCTGTCTAGCCTCTCCATGGAGGGGGAGGGCACCCTGGACCTAGGGCTGCCCGGGAGGGAGCACTCTGAGCCAGCATCGAAAGAGTCCTCATGGTTGAGCATCAGCAGCTCCCTCACACACTTGTGGCAGACGCTGTGCTGGCAGGGCAGGATCAGTGGGTGGGTGAAGAGCTCCTTGCAGATCGGGCAGATCAACTCCCTCTCAATGTTCTTAATCGGGACCTGATGATGGAGACATGATTACTGAGAGGGGCCACATAGACACGTGTTAAATCGTACTTTTACATTTAGATTATATTGCACAAGACACCACAACAACTGCTTTCGTATAAGAAAAAAAAAAAATCTGAAGGTGAGCACAAAGAAGGAAATGAAAAAGCTTAGTGATTGGAAGCAAGGATGCAGCTTTCTTTGATTGTCAGAGCAGAAACCTATTATTAGGATATTTTAGATGCAGCTAAAATAGACCTATCGTCTTCACCTCCAGCTGTGAAAACAACAATTTGCTGTGTCACTGGGAGTAAAAACATTGTGTTGTGTTGTGTGGTAAATTCAGGTAGTTATTCACTCTTTCTGCTTCCAGGGCTAAGTTTGGAAGAAACACTGGCAGTGACAGCAACAGCCATCCACGGTGTCTTTACCATGTTTCTGATACATTACATAAGACAGGATTAAGGCCGGCTAAATATAGACAAACACTTAAAACACACGTTTTCAACAGCTCGCGTCTAAACGCATAAAAGACGGTTTTAAGTCGCTTCTTTTAGCAGCAGAGCGACGCTTTCCTCCCATGTTTAATGGCTGATTAGTTCATTTCTTTCAGGTGGTGATAAAACTGCCCAGATGAAGTCCGTCCTCCGCTTGAACAAACACAGCGCGTGTTTTAAAGGACAATGCCCAGAAACACAGAGGAAGTTTAAACAGAAAGAGTCCAACAGCTGCGTTACTGGGCGAAATGTGGCATAAAACACGCAACAGCGACTCGAAACAGTGGCGATTAGACACAGAGTAGCAACAGCTCGACTAATGGTGGTTAACTTTTTTTTTTTTTTAAAACCCAGTCCGGTCTCTTCACGTGCAGCCGAGGAGCCACAGGCTGTTGAACAATGACGAGTCGCGGAGGGTTTTTTTTTTTTTTTTAATTATCTTCTCCCACTTACCGCCGTTGTGCTGCTCCGCCGCATCTCTGCAGACATGATGAGGGACAAAATGTAGCCGGAGTGTGTGTGTGAGGGTTAAAACACCTTATCCGGTTTGGTTATTTGTGTGTTTGTTTGTTTGTTAAGCCCGGAGACGACTTCTCGGACGCCAGCAGAAGATGCCGACAGTAGACGGCTGAGTGAATTTAAATAGAGACACTGCTGAGAGGAGCAGCGCTGTGGTGAATCAGCAGCCAATTCACTGCTGCAGAGAGAGAGAGCAGGCGGACCCACACAGGGGGTGGAGAGAGAGAGAGAGAGAGAGAGAGAGAGAGAGAGAGAGAGAGAGAGAGA
>CM076654.1:11636832-11686300 GCA_038496675.1 Rachycentron canadum
GAGAGAGAGAGAGAGAGAGAGAGAGAGAGAGAGAGAGAGAGAGAGAGAGGGAGGGAGGGGTTGATCCTCCATAGGAACTATAAATGCTCTACATAAACTTTGATTGGAGTCATGAATCATTGTATTCAAGTAGCTCAACTTCTCTGTACTTTATTGTGTAATCTGGGCTAAATGCTCTCGTGCTGATATGTAGATTTTTTTTTTTTTTTTTTAGCAGATTATTAATATGCAATGCTAATGTTTAGCCACTAAACAGAAAACGCAGCTGGTGTCATGGGAATGTCTTCAGTTTTGCAGGCATGCTATTTGGTTATAAACCAATGTACTGGTGGCACTAGAGGAAGCATTAAGGGATCAGCAAAATGACTACCCTTCATTCATTCTGAGGTCATAATGGATGTGTGTACCAAATTTGGTGTCAGTCCATCAAGTGGATTTTTAGGTATTGTAGGTGCTTGGTAAGTTAAAACCTGGGCCCCCTGGTGGCTCAGCAAAGCCAAAGGGGTCACCAAAGTCAGCATGGGTCATCCTCTGGGGAACATGACTGTCTCTACAAAATGTCATGGAAATACTTCTGATAATTAATGAAATATTTCTTGCTAAATTACAAAATGTCAACCTGCTAGTGGAATTAGGGTAAAAGTTAGGGGAGCAGGAAAGTTGGTGTGTTTCATCCTGAGGCAAATGGCTGTGCCAAATTTATTTGCACCAATCAAGGAATAAGTGAAAAACTTGACCTGTCGTTGATGCCGGAGAGAAAAGTCAGGGTCATTATGTGAGCAACATGAATATCTATAATAAATGTCACTACGAACAAACCATTAGTTGTTGAGATATTTCAGTCAAAACCAAAATATGTCAACCTTCTGTTGCCACTAGAGGTAAAGTCAGGGGATAGCCAAAGTCAGTAGGAGTTATCCTCTGGGGACCATGAATTTCTTGAATTTGTTGATATATTTCAGTCTGAAGTCTCACCGAAGTGCAGTAAGTTGGCAGTGTGAGTGACTAATAGTTCATTAGTTGATCTGATCTGCTATAGTAGAATAGTGATGACTGAGGAGTCATTACAAATAACCTACAGAAAGCTTTCACAGGCAATCCTGCTTCGTGTTTGTATAAAGTAATGCAGCAAGGTTTTCAGAGTCACTGGTCTGACAGGAGGCCTCTGTGTCTGATGCTCACAAAAGGCTTCTATACTTTAAAAGGGGCCAATGAAAGCTACAACTTCTGTTCAATTTATTGTCTCCACTAATGTCAGAGTCTGTTCCATTATTTCCAGAGATTTATTATCTTCTAATCGCTTGCTGCAGTGGCTATTGGTAAGATCTGCAGTTCACCAAATAGTCCATTGGGGCCCCCTAGCAGGTCAACTGAACAATGTTTTGATTTAAAAACTAAATGGACCATGAAATCTTTTGTGAGTTTTTTTTTTTTTTTTTGGGGGGGTGGGGGTGGGGGGGGTGGGGGCTGCAATTGATTTAGATTTAGAAATTAAGTGTAGCATAGACACCTCTGTGCAGCAGCACTGAATGAAGTGCAGCATCAGAGATTGGAAAAAATAATTGAATAGGCCTATTGGCTAAAATGTGCACAGTCACTGAAGGCACTGCAGACAGTTATTCACTGTCTGCAGGCATTTGTTGGCAGCAAACAATATAGGGAGTTTCAGCAGGCAACACAGGACCAATCCATTTCTTTATCAAATCTTTCATATATATTTTCTACCACAGAAAGTAAAGAGTAAAATGATTAACTTGAATATTCTATGGGCACAGAGGGATGTAGGATCCATGGGAGTCGAAGGAAAAGGATAAGGGCTTGTCTGACATCCCAATGTCAAGGTAAACCATGTTTGCTATTGTGCAAGACAGACCTAATTAAATTTTAAAATATCACTGAATTTAGCAACTGTAGCTGGCCAGCAAGCCAGTCGAGTACAATCTGCTCTTTTTTTCATCAGACACATGAAACACTCACACACACACACACACACAGCTCATGCATGCATGGATGAATGTCAGAGATTGTGTGAGTGTGGGGAGGTTGATTTCAACACATTCTGTCACTCACAAATGGGCGAAAAGGGTAAAGACCCCCTCCCTATGCAGACACAAATACACACCTCAGTAACCTGGTGCTCTGTCTCACCACACAGCTGCTACCAAGTGTCCCACATATTGACAAGAGTCTGTGATCTGCCTGGAGCACTATCCAGCTACCAACACACTCAGCAACTGAAGCCTCTAATTAAACTCTTTATGCCCATGTTTTTTTTTCCCTAAGAATAGAAATGCCTGTGCCTTAAAGCTACAAAGCCTTGACACAGATTAGAGAATGTGTGGGGCTGTCTATAGTGTTGGCCATTCAATGTCTTTATTATTTGAACTCTTCTCTAGTCTTATAATGTCAGAATAGGGTTATGGGGATACATCAGCACTTATGTTAAATAATGTAACAGGATAAAGTATAAGATTACACCAGTACTTTTGAACTGCACAGCGTTGGCATTAATGAGGTTAACACAGAAGAGGCACACACACTATGGAGATTCATATAATATGATATAATGTAACACAGCTATATACATGGATAATAGAATTGAAACAAACTGATGGTTTTGTATTAATATGATCACAATAGCAGAGGCAGACACTTGAAATCGGGTTACAGAGAATAGAACAGAGAAAAGGTGTGGACCATAGGCACTTCGATTCATAGAGCTGTTAATTCTGATCATGTTACAATATCAGATATTGAGTACATAGCAGGTCTATAATATAATATGCTCTAATAGATCACATTATAATGTGATGAGTGATGTGAATAGAATAGAATAGAATAAAATAGAATAGAATAGAATAGGCAGGGGTCTGTGTTAGTCAGCATCCCTCTCCTCTCAGAGCTGCAGGCCGGCGCTTCTTCTGTCTGAGCATGTTGACAGACAGACAGACCTCTGCTGTCAGAGGGACCGTAAATCATCCGGATGAGACTCACCTCGCCCCGCTCGATCCGCTCCACGATGCTGGCGAACTCCGTCATGTCCTCAGAGTCCGACATGGTTACAGATGGTGATGATGGTGGTGATGGTGGTGATTTATGGTGGATTTATAGTAGGCTACACAGACCGGTCAAGGCGCACAGAAATATAAAAATGTAGGAGACGCGCAGGCAGCAGCCGCGGCTTAAAGAAACAGTTGGATCAAAAGCTTCACAGAAAGAGGTGAGATGACATGAAAAGAGAAGAGCCGCTCCTCTGACCGCATCCTCATCACCATCCTCCCCCCTCCCGCCCTCCCTCTCCGTACAGGCTTATGTCCGTAAAGAGTCTACAGTACATGCGCCGGCAGCGAGAAGCCAATTTTATATTAGTTTGCCTCATCCTGGAGAGAAAACCCCGCCCTCGTCTCCTCAGTACCTACTGTACCATCTCCCTCCTTCTCCCTCTCTGCATCATCCCTCAGCGGCGACGTCTCGACTCACAGAGCCCTTTGTATCCGCCTGATCTGTCATTTATCAACCCGCAGAGAAGGACTCCTGTTTATCCATCAGTCACTGGAAATAGTCATAATAATCTCAGTCTGGAGATTAAAGGGGCGGGGCGGGGGCCTTAAATCTATTAGTGCTGCATTTACGGCTGGCCGCGCGCTCACGTGTCCATATGTTACTTTACATGGGCTGATTTCTGCCCAAATATGTGAGTGCGGCTCTGTCGTCTCGCTGCTGTCTGTCTTCTGTTGTGTGGAGGCTCTTGCTTCATGAGTGTGACAGATTCAAACAGCCCTGTCTCACGCAGGAGCCGGAATGCGAGGCGACGGTGCCAGGCAGGATTAAGTTCGTGTTTTTAATTTTTCTGGCAATGCCACTTGTTCCGCGTCACCAGATGGCCTCATGGCTTCATGCAGACATATTCCACCCCATTGAGCATGTGGTGGTAGTGGTGGTAGTGGTGGTGGGGGCAAACGGGCAGACTGCCCCAACAGAGATAACCGTGCTAATGACTCCTTTACCAAAGGAGCAGTGTTTCCAAAAGCCCCCAAACACTCAGATGGTCAGTTCACTGACTTCAGTGGAACAACGTGGTTTCGTTTGGGAAAAGCTTCCATGTCTGTGGTGAAGCTGTCAAGTCTAAATTTTAACCCTCCGGATGAATGGTCCAGGGCCATGAGGCTGCACCACTGTGGCTATAACCAGCGTTTCACAACCATTTCAATAAACTCTTGGGGCGAAGATGAGCCCAGTGCTCAAGTGTAATATATGTGGAGAGGACACTTGACTGGCTCATAAAAAGACACACTACTGAGTCACAGTGCCCTCCACTTGACCGATGATCAATAGAGTACATTGATTAATGTGTTTTACTAAGTAGAACTGATTGAAGTTAAATTAACTACATGGGATGTGAGTCACTCACAGGCCTGTGGATCATTTAGTTAGTTATTCATATCAAATGATGCAGTGGCAAACACAATAAACACAAAAACTAAAACACTTTGACTTGGCAATACTTTTAGCTTCAGTTATTCCATGGAGTCAAACATGAGTCATTAAGGTTGACCAAACCAGATTTACACTTGTTTTCTGTCAGTCACTCTCTCCCAGGTGATGGTATTATAGGGTTACATGGGAAGTCACAGGTGGAAGTTGTCTGTGGAACAGGGGACCATAACCACACCCGAACTACAGCTGCAGCCGACTGTCGAGGGAGCATCTCCAGACAATTTTCATCTGGGTTGGGTTCTATTCACAGGGGAAGAAAAAAACGTTCCAAATTTATTTTCATTTCTATCTAATTCTAATCTTGAAAAATAATAACACACATACACATTATATATATATTATATATATAAAATGCTGTTTTTATTTAAAGTTTTTATTACTTCCACACCAGATTGGATAGCTAAGTGTTACTAGGCCATATTTGTCAGGATCACATTTCCTAGTCAATGCCAAGAGTGAAGTCTGTGACTGTGCTATGCAACTCCCAGGTGGGACTCTCTCTCACACATTATATATATATATATATAGTGTTTGCATGCAAGCTCTGAAGCCAATGAAATGCCCCTTCCCCCAAGGCTTTTAATCACGTTAGTCACTGACCTCACAAAGAGGGAAAAAAAAAAAAAAATCATCAGTTATTCTGAAGCACATCTCATCCACGTTGCAGAAAAACAAAAAAGCGGCAAATTAGGAATAATGCTGACCAGCTGTTAATCTTTGAAGTTAAAAATGGAGCGACAGTTTTGAGTCATGCAGCCACAGAGAGCCTATCATGAGAGGGAATAAAGACTCGTTCCTTTGCACAAAAGCACAGCTGTTGTGGGTAATCATGCAACATTCAAATGAATGATGACAGGATTTTTTATTTTCCTTAAGGAAAGAAGACGTAATGCACATTAAACTACTGACATCTTAAATTGATACAGGGAAGGAAGGCCTCACCTCAGCCTGAAAGAAATTAGCATAGAACAGACATGTTAGATATGGAATATTTCATTGTAACCTGATTCAACTGTACTATCTAATTTCTGACATACTGTAATGCCTTCACCTCATTTTAAATTTACCTTTAATCAGAACCTAAAACCATTTGGACTGAATATTAAATAATTTCATAGCCAAGTCATTAGCTACACTGAAGACTGAAGGATGAATTTACATGAGCTAAAAATCAAGGCCTTTTGTCCAGTAGGGGGCTACACATGGATCCTTTGGGTCGACCGAATAATAAAGGATTTTGTTCTTTCTTATATTCTCCTAAAACGTGTGTCTGGAGAAAGGTATCTTGATAATCTACTGGCCACATAATTAGATAGATAACTGGTCCAAGGAGAATAATTTCAATTAAATATGTTCAAAGATGTGGGCCAAAGAGCAAGTGTCCTTATGGTGGAGATCACCACATGACCCTTTTGTTTGGCATCACCATCAAAGCCACAATTTTCCTTTGACCAACACTTCAGTCCATGACATGACTTAATAGTTTGACCTCATTTACATCTGCATTGTTCCTAGATGATGACTCAAAGTATTTGGCGACTTCAGGCCAACTTTGCATTAAGACAAATCTTTTGAATATATTCATGTCTCAAGGTGATAAAACATCCTCTAATTCAACAGTCAACTTTTAGTCTTGATACCAGAAGTAAATCTGATATCAGGTCACACAAAGAAACCCAGTGAAACCAAAACTACTGTAAAAGTTAGTATGCGTTTTTATTCAGCATAAATACAGTATGCACTGCCAAGCTAGAATCAACATTACTATCCTTAAATTCAAAGCTGAAGTACTATAATACATCACATATGAACATTTGCATATCCAATTTCTCTCAGTCTCACTGATGTCATTGTAAACATTTTTTCATCTTAAGCACTTGCACAATAGAAGTCACATATTTATAGACATTTACATATTTATCTACACTCAATATTTCTACAAAGCATAGAAAAAATAAATTCAATTACATTTATTGTTACATTATTTATCATTACATTATGTATATTAGTTGGTGATAGAGCAAGTGTTCATGATTGACCACATGTGGCATTTTGGCTGCATCTTAAAACACTTAAACAACCTTTCACATCTCTAGACTATCCAAACAGCCTGCACTGCAGCTTTCTGTAACATGTTAAGCCTGGGTCCCCTCTTTTCATGCTGTGGGACTGAGAGCATCGACTACAGCTTGATGCGGTGGAAAAATATAACTCGGCAGAATAAAACAACTGCTGGGATGCAGCCTTCATCTGCAGGAAATGGAAGGACCATCCATCCTTTTTAAAGTCGAGTAAACATTTATAGGCTCTACCACAATGAAGCCTTTCAACCTTCTGGGAATACATTATCAATCAGACAGGAAAGGGATAGAGTTTCTGGTAAAACGCCTTCTACCAACAAGCTTTCAGTACATCTGAGTGGATAAGTGTGTGAAGAGGGTAGTAGGTGTTGCACTTCCTCAATGTTTACGCAGATTTATGACACACCTTTCCTCCCACACCCCTTTAGAGAACACTTAATGGCTTTCTTGATAGATGCAGCTTTGCCAAGTCCAATTAAAGCATGCTGTACATGTACTGAAATCAGAAGTTAGAGCATTCAGAGAGCAGAGTCTGAGTGAGTGGTCTTGCCATGTGATTTGACCTGCATACGCTGATGACACAACCCAGCTGAGAGAGGTCAAGTAGAATAGAAGTCACTTCAGAAGATGCATGAGAGACACGATCATTCAATTTCAACTGATCTGGCTCCACAGTGGTGGTGCAGCAGTAGCTGTTTTCTAACAGTGCGTTTTTGATTTAATTCAAGATCTCGCACATTTCAGCTAGGTAAAAAATAATACCAGGATATTATATGATGAATATTTCAAAAGCTAATTTTGTAGAGCTTGTATGATCACGTTATGTGTGTGTGTCTGAGACTCAATTCAGCAGCAATGGAAGTCATATCTTACCTTTCACAAAGGTTAAAAAATATTGAGGTAACTAACAAAATGTTTGCTAAAAAATGGCAGGCGAGAAGTCAGCCAGATCACCAAGAGTAACTCTAGCAAAGCCTATAGTCACATCAAAAGCAGCAACAATATAATTCATCACTATGAGATGCAGTTGGCTAAAAAGCAATTATTTTTGCATCAAAACAAGGCTATGTAACACTGGAGGTTTGGTTGGGGCTTAGAGAGGAGATTCCAGCCTCCGACAGTTTACTTTTAATAATAGATGGGTCAAATTATTTATTTATTCACTTCTCCTCCTCTCTTCTCTCCTTTACTCTGTCTGCCTGGTCTGGTTTCTAACTATGGAAAAGAAGGCAACTTGGCGGGAAAGGAGACGAGGCCAGGTACAGATTTATTTTAGGCGGTGGAAAGAAATGCACCGAGCCAATATTATTTTCATATCCAGTCAGAAATGGGACTACACACTGTAGACTCCCGCAGGTAACATGTTGGAGACAGGACATTGCATTTCTGACCTGCTGCGATATTGTCTACTCCTCATGTCAGGGAGCAGGTGTTTGCTGTGGCAGTGGTCTCACAATGAAAGGGTGTGGCTTCAGCAGGGAGCTGGAGGAATCTGTGAAGCTGGTAAGGCTTTTTGCTGGCAACTAGACCACTGATGTAATGAGAAGACAAGAGGAACCAGTTGGGCTCAGCTCTGAATTTCAGTGCTGATGTTTTTCCAGGTTAGAATCTCATTAGGATTTAAAATCTTTCTGATTTGTGGATCAGCTCAAGGGCAAGAAGGCTGGGAGGTCACTTGTATGAGCTGAAGCTGTGAGATGACTGTGGGCATCTGTGCAGACAATGAGTAGAGTTCAGGGGAAGATGGTAAGATTACAAACCTTAGTCAAGTCTTTGTGTATACAAAGTGATGTGACTTATGAATGGTCACATACCTTTGTGTCAAATTCCTGTTAATGTATAACTGGTCTCAGACTTTTGGACCACACTGTTGTGCTCATGCACATTGTTCTTTGTTTTTGAAGAAAAAAAAAAACAACAGTATTGATTTTCAGTGCTGTTCAAAAGAACAAATTTCCCCAAGTTATGATGCCACAGTCTCATCTTTGTCCTATTGATTTCAGGCCAGCTGGTGCCTACAAGGGAGTAAGGAAGCTGCTGAATCGCTCAGATCAGTTCAGGGTTCAGGAGTCAGGGGATGTTGTGATGGGATATGCTGCTAAAACTGACAGCTACTATCTTTCAGCAAAATACACTTTCCCCATCTTAATTCCCTTAAGGCCCAGTCTATTTTTCTGTTAGCTTGAGGATAAATTTGGTAAATAAATGATATTTTCTGTGATCTGGTCTGATAAGGCCCAGAGCTAAATATAGTTAAATTTTCTTTTCAGGAGCCTTTGATTTTATTTTACCCCAACAGTTATAGATTTGACCCCAGAGGTGATTGTTGCTATTTGCTGCCTTTCCAGTGACTTTTACCCAGGCAGTTGTATTATCAATTAAATCTCCCCTGATCACTGCCTGCAGTGGTGAAACTGGAGGATGCTGCAGTGAGAGGCTCAGTAGAGTTAACCTGACATACTGATATCAGCTTTGGGAGTGAGAAGCTCAAGGTAAGGATGGACATGTTATGAAGGCAGAGAATCAAAAACACTATATATATATATTGACACTGTATGGTAGAGGCAGGGCATTGAATTGTGTTCTTTGTCTGAGGACATAGGGATGTTAATCTACAGCAATTATGAATATTTGTCTCAACAGGCTCCACATTTCCAAAATTACTACTGGGCTCATACTGGTTGGTGAACAAGAATGAAAATCAATCTTATTTATTTGTTTTATACAATATAGGGACATTATTCAGCAAAAACCTAGCTAGTCTGTTTATCAGACCAGTCAGCTCAAAAACCTCAAGCTACTGAAGTTAGTCCACAACCATTTAAAAAGATGTTCCCTAACCCCTTCTTGGCATCTCTCCTTAGACTGTGAATAATGTTCACTTAGATGAAGTTTTGTATGTGCATGTGAGGTGAATCAGTAGTGTTCATTCTTCAAGCAGAAGGTTTACAGCAGATGGTGTTGTTGGCTATGATGAGGAGGCTAAGAAGCAGAAGGAGATTCCAAAACATCATGATCTAAAAAGTTTGCAAAACAGAGGCATCTGGAATTTCTTTAAGTCTCCAGTGACTCATAATGGACTTTCTGGCACACACTTCTATTCCCATTAACCACAATTGTTATTTATTACAGTCTACTGATAAAAAGGCAGCAAAAAAAAAAAAAGTATGGCGGATATTGCTTAAAAGAAACATTGCTTTAGATGAACTTAAAATTAGCTCCTCAAAGTTACTAGTGTGTAACTGGAGTCTTAAAAGCCTTCTTGATTCCTGATTCCTGAATTAAGAAGGCCTCTCAGTTGAGTGGCCAAACATCTTCAAGACACACAGCAAAAGTCCAGTTGTCTTTAACCGATTACTGTTAGACGTTCTGAACTGAACCTGTTCAGAGGCAGACCTGTGGATCCTCCTGCTGTCAGTGCTGTCTGCTGCAGCTGCCAGTGCTGTCCCTCCATGTCTGCTGCAGCTGCTGGAGGTGCTGAAAGGCTCTCTGGGTGATGTTAAGAGCTGGGTGGACCTTCCTCAGACTAGGCTCTCCGATCAGGGACAAACCACACAGCCCTAAGTAGGCATGGAGAGGGTCTGAAGAGAAAGAGGTGCAGGGGGAGGAATGGGGAGCAAAGTGATGGATGAATGAGTGAAAGAAAGGAGGGTAAAAGGAAGAAACTAGGTCAGCAGCAGCACCTGCATTTGACATGCCTGTAACAATCACAATGATCAGATAAGACAAATATAATGGTTTTCACCTAACTCTCCATTATTCAACCAAGAAAACCTTATTTCACATAAAACCCATCATTATACAGAAGCAGTTTTTGTTGGACTGCTCCTTTAAGTACACATACATAATGCACATAGCTTGGCCCTATGGCCCTTTCCCTCCCCTGGGACCAGTGTAAAAGCTATACAGGCCAGTAAATGGAGCAGTAATTGAATTATAATGAAATGACAGATGATAGAACACAGACATCAGAATCAATCAAAGCAGCATTAGCTGCATCAATCAAGATTCAACTCAAGGTTGTTCAGAAGTTGTTTGAGGCAAGATTGAATCAATAATGATATTTTTGATAAAGATTTATGTTGCAAATTGTGATACAAGACAATTGTATACAAAATGACATGAAAAATAAGTAAATCACACCGATATGATTGATGTTATCTTGCTCAGAATAATTCATTATAATCAACACAAATCTACAGAACATTTACATGTACTGGCTGTTTATCGTATGATTTTGATGCTACACTATGGCTGGTGCACAACTTCACACATTGTCATACATGAACTCAGATTAGTTCAATTAAAAAAATAAAAAATAAAAAAAAAATCTTCATTGAAAGCAGAAACAAGTTGTGAATACAACATTGATAGGAGAACCTGTTTGTGAATCATTGCTTTTTTACAGAGCAACATTATTGTTCATTTGCAGTCATGTTTCTGGCCAAAAGTCACTCTCTTTTAGCTCTGTATTTGGTCTCAACCTACTCCTGATATCTGGCTTTTTAGCTTCTAAATGCTCCACTTTGTTCACCAGCAAGTCATTAACTATGTCTGTCTCCCATTTGGTGTTTAGCAGGGGATGTACACTGGGTGGACAGTTAACTATAAACTAAACAAGCTGAAACTGGAAGCTCTCTTTTCCTCACTATGAGTCTTCCATCGTCATTTGATAAGACGGACCCTTACACATATATCAGGTTGCTTAGCTGCTATAACAGAAATTTGCCATTATTGTTCCATTTCACAAGAAAATTAGCAACAGGGCCATGCACAGACATTTTTGAGAGCAGGTTCTCAAGTGAAAATAAAAGGGGACACTCTCATAATTATTCAGTGGAAAATAAAGTTGCATACTTAAATAAAATTAATTACATATTTATTAATTTCAGTACACAATTATGCTGATGTACTAAAAGTCATTTTTTAAATATAAATTAACACTGAGGCAATGCTCTTGACCATGTCTACATTTACCACAAGAAAAGGCAACAATGCCATACTAAACATTCTTTATCTAAATAAAAAAAGCAGAAACCAACCAGTCTAAACTCCAAACTACAACGTAGGCCTTTCTCCTGGTGCAACATTATGAGGCGATTAGCTAATGAGTAAAACCAGTCTTGTACATAATTTGGGGTTCATTTCACAAAATTATACCAGCAGTAGGATATCGTGCCCAATTTCAAGGAAATGTAGAAAAAAAATTTCTTGCAAAAACAGCAATTATCTTGTAGGAGGCCAAAAGGGCAGGTGCTTGAGCACCAACTGTGGTGCATCTGTGCAGGTGCCTGGCAGTCCATCAATTGGACATTTACTGTATTCAGGTATTTTTACAGTCATGCAGACAGACACTGAGAAGAGTTGTGGATCTGGTTCTTGGGGTCTTGATGACAGACACTTTAATTAAGACTCAATTCAATCAATTTGGGCTGAAATTTTGACTAATCTGCTCCTACACAAGACAAACCGTTGCCAGCAAAGTACATTTGGCTCCAATTTGGTCCATGTCTACTCGACAAATACACAGCACCTTCTTTTGCTCTTGGTTATTGGTACCTTCGTATCTTCCCAGACCAGTTCCTGTGCATCAATACCTGATGACAGGACCGTTTAAGTACATGCAAGCTGAATGCTATCAGTACCCATAATGCAGCAGATTTCCTTTCATTACCCAAAACTATTTTGTTCAGTGGCATTTATAAGGCTTTGTCAATGCAGCGTCTGTATGCCACATTGTTTCTTCCTGCCCATTTTCCCTGACTTGTTCCTGTAATGCGAGGAGCTCAATCTCCTATGTCCCCGGGCTACCCATTCACAATCACCTCATCAATTACACATTACAAAGGTGAGCAAGAACGCACAAATGCATAGACGCACACAAGCATGTACACCATTGAAGTATAGGGTTACAAGAGCTTTTCCATTGATCTCAAGTAAAACTGCCAACCACAACTCCACCCTGACCTATCTGCACCTGCGGAGGGCTGGGTAAAAACTGTTCATCTGAAAGACAGAAAAACAAAGATACTGACGCTAACTGCTATTTGTCAATGATGTAAAATCTTTGAAGCTACTGAAAAATGAACAGCTACAATATGTTGGACAGCAACATTGATGTCTTTTTGTGCTCGGTTTCTTTCCCAGCCTGCTCTCTCTCAGGATGAGTCTTTTTATTTGCATACAATCTGTTAACAGTGACCATCTACCACAAGTCAAATTTACCTGGGTGGCTGTCTGGCCATTTGGCAAATCCCCCCACCAACCGATCCTGCGTGGACAGGATGAAGCTCCTGTTCTTGTCAAAGTTCGTATGCTGGAACACATCTAACAGCTGGGACAGGAGTGTGTGTGTGTGTGAGAGAAGAAATTAGGGAAAAAAGGTTTTACTATGAAATGTAGGGGAAAACATAAAAACTAAACATACAAATTCAATATGAATCAGTCATTTCCATAAATAACCAATATTTCAACTTCAAAAGATGCTATTTAGATATTTAGATAGCATGTTGTGTGTACACATGCATTTAATGTCAATAAAGTGGGTTACTAGGCAATGATCATACATTTTATATTCTCTGTTAAAACAGATACTAGTAGAGACAGCATCAAGCTTCAATGTTTGCCAGTTTGCACTTTTGCCATGTACAACTATTTCTGAGTGCCCCGGTTTTAACCCAGAAATTCAGTTTCCTTAATTGTGTTTGCTTATATTTATGTGTGTTTATCACTCACTTACTCATTGTTGTTTAGCTCAGTTTTCTGTTTCATTTATGCCCATGTTTGTACCCCTGGCATAGTTATGGCCTACATGCTGAGAGGTTTGCTCACAGGTTTTTTTGTTTATGAATGTGGATATGAACCATAGACCCAGTTGTTTGTTCTTGCAGGTATATTTCTGTCCTATTTTAAAACATTCCGCTTACTATTCATTGAATGTTAGCACCCTTTTCTCCCATCTCCCATGAGGAAACAGTACAAAAGTGCAGAAAATCAGGGGAAAAATATTTATCTGAACTTCACAAGTGAACACATGCAGGAGTGCATACTGGGTCTTTTGACACCAGTCTGTACCTCTAGTGTAGCTCCCACCCAAAAGGAGTAGCATGTGTCTACAGGCTTGTTGGGGCGCCCGTGGAAGCCACTCTGCTGCCTCATGATACACCAGCGCCGGATCCTGTCCAGCTCCCGCTGACTCAGAGCCTCCTCCAGACGGCCCATCAGACAGAGAGAGGCTATGGCACAGTATGTCCAGCCACCTGGACACAGAGACAGGCCATGAATATGGACGGTGCACAAATGAATGACAGTGTGTTACAGTGTTCCGCACGTGGGACCTTTCACTGCCAAATACTTGATTGCATTCTGCTACTCTGTCACCTTTTGCTTGCAAATAATGATAACATTGTTTCTCATTAATATACAGAAATTTAGGCTAGTGAGGTAAAACACTGTTGTGACTCTATTTTTTTCACTTTTCTGCACAATAATTGAACATGACTGCTGAGTTAAATACATATGCTTTAGGCAGGTCTTTTGAGATCTGACAGGGGTAATATTGTGAATTGTTTAATCAGAAATTCAACTGTAAGATTCAGGCCTGGAAGCAGAGTCTTTCCAGCTGGAGTCATACAAACAGTGAGAGTGTTTGTCGATTGATGACAAGCTGTTATCAGTAGAGCCACAAGCAGCAGCCATCCATCACTTCTACAACACAAATGTCAACTGCTTTCATTATCACCATGCCTTTAACATAACCTCCATACCTAGCCTCTTATCTATGCTTGTGTGTGAGGGAAACAAAGAAAAGGTGGGGTAAAGTGTGCGGGTCACGGGTGTAAATCTGCCAACATGTTACATTTGCCAACATGTTACATTTGCCTGTAATCAACTGTGTGTAGCTCACTATCTGCTTGGAGCACAGTAAGGTCAGAGGGGGATAAATATAAATGTGTCAGAAAAGTACTAAAAAAGCACATTTTTGGCACCTCTGTCTCTGATTTGACAAATATTCACACCTGTATGAGACTATTCTTCCTCATGAGCCATTTGAATTTATCAAGTGTGCTTCATGGAAAAAGTACATAGCACATAAGCTAAGAATGAAGGAACTAAGAGAAATATAGAAACAGTGAGATAAAAGCCAACGACACAGAGAAAGTTAATTTCTTAATTTGGCACACACCTTCTGTAACATAATGTTTCAAACTAGACAGGAGCTGAAACACAAGCACCCAACACTATAAGAATCTATGAACATTTAAAACACACAATGTGGGAGGTCTTTGTGCTCAACAAACACAAGCTTCAAGGTTGGATGGGTAATGGGCATCTACTGTATCTCTCCAGTGATGTGTAATCAGCCCTCAGACAGAGAGTTGGCTGGCTTGCAGCAGAGAGCTGAGTCTCACTGAAGCCTGTAATCAAAGCTGAATTCATCGCAAGCAGGGGAATTACCGAGATGTACTAGGATCTGCCCCTTCAAGCAGTTTTAATTCTATAGATATAGTATATGCACTCAGTCAGTCAAAACAGTAATAAGAAATGCTACCTTTAACATGTCAAGACGGTGGCTATGGATGTGTTTCAAGCAGAGATTTTAAATGTGTGCGTGTGTATATGTAGGCTGATGGCTTTTGTGTTAGAATAATAGGGTTTAATTTGAGAGCGGTAGGGATTAATGAGGACAATGTATCCACAGAGATGGATTTTAATGGCTAATCCTTTAAACCAGTTACTCCCATCAGCCACTTTCACGCTCTCTACCACAACACTGCCAACGCACTGACAAACCTTCCGATCTGATATTAACCTTTTGCTTCAAAACCAAAAATCCCTAAGTCTAATTCATACATTAGACTTTGGCTGACAAGTGAGTTCATTTTTACTCTTACAGCTGTGACTTAGGTGCATAAAGCATTAAAACTCACATTGGTGATATCTGTAACTAAGTATAAAGCATTAGAAGGTGGTCATACTCACCGTGCGACTCCCGCCCAGCTCCCTGTCCAAACCCATTGTCGTATGACTGGAGAGAACAAAGAAAAAAACATTCAATTAGAAAAAAGGCTACAAGAAGGAAGGTGATATTCATCTTGTTCTCACTGCTCAGTTCCAAACTGAATACTAATACAAACTAATATTAAACAGTGTTACAATCAAGTGTCAACTGTTAAAAATGACTCTTTCTGGATACAAAAGAGCAGCATAAATCTGGGACCTGTGGAAACGTTGTACTCCTGCTTTAAAAAGGGCAAGAGAGGTCCTTTCAAAGGATAAGTACACAGTTTTAATTTCCTATTGTTAAGACAAAATCTCCACTATTCCAAAATCCATAATCCACTTTTTACACATACATATTGAAGTGAGTGTCAATTTCTCATTTACTAAAAAACTGTCGTGAGAGAAGTTGTAATGGCCTCAGATGTGTTTTACTTGTATTTCATTCAAAACCAAGTTTTTTTTTGTAACAGAACAGCTAAAAATGAGGGCTCTCTTATTTTGGGATTACACATGGGAAACTGGTTATTTCTGTTCACAGAAAGAAAATGAATAAGGTTTCATGAACCTGCAAAAACTTAACACTTGATTTAGAACAACCTCATTTTCCCTGAAACTGTGACAAGGTTTGAAGCAATTTTAGGAAAAACAACTGCCTATCATGAGCAGTGGTTCTTACAAAATTACACTACACAACAGATGGCAGCCGCTTGGGAAAAACTAACAGTGTTTAGTCCTTTTCTGTCTGTGTCTGGTCTGATCAGACCATAACAATAAGGTTGGTAAATGGATACATGGCGCCATCCAAATGTAAGCGAAGCTTTCAGTGCGGATGGTAAACTTGTCTACTGTTCCAGGCTTTCTTACTCATAACCACCCATCAGGGTGGTTTCTGTATACTTGCATTCAGCAACTAACTTTGCCAAAACATTTTGGAATCCACCCACTAATCTGTAGCCAGTGGATAAATATACTTTTCAGTTATGATTTACAGTTATCTCTTCACTAATTAGCAGACATTTCCTTTTCCCTCTCTGTCTTAGCATGTGTGTGAAAAAGAAAGTGGGTATGTTGCATTCACACCCACTCACATAACAAAGAAACTATGTAATGAAATACTCTTGTATTAAATGTCAAGCTTAAAATAAGCTAAAGTTTTGGAGTGAATGGGATCTCTCTGCTCTGGAGACGTGAGTGGTATAAGAGACTGAGAGGATGAACATGAAGACAATTCCTCACTCTCACTGCTTTGACGTGTTTAACCCACATCTGATGGAAAAACAAACACTGAGGCTAAAGAAAGGGTTGAGTTAAACATCACTCAACAAAACTCTTACAAAAATATCTCTCAAGTGCCACATCATAAACTTGGAGCTTAGTAGGGAGGAAAAAGCTCTGCTACAGCTTTAAGACCATGATGCACTGCTCAACCCCCTCCATTCATTATAAATGAAGTATTTCTAGGCCACGTTCCACCTCCTGAAGGTGGGTGGCCTGTTCTTCTAATTCTAGTGTGGAGACACTGCTTTGAATGGTGGAGAAACGGTATTTGTATGGTTATGGGTAGTCCTCTTGGCCTGAAATGTCTCATTCATGGATTTAGGGTGCAACCCAAATTTAACCTTCTCCCAACAGTTCAATTTAAAATCTACTCACCAAACTTCCTGTGATGTACTCAATAGCCTTCTGGATGTCCATGCCTGACCAGTCATCCAGCATGTAACAGATACTAGCTGCACAGTAGATAAAACGTATATCATTTTCACTTCCTTCTGGCACTGCGTAGAAACTGGAAGCAGGAAGACACAGACGAAAAGCCAGATAAACACAACAGTTACAAAAAGTGGAACTTGAGTGAGAGAGTGTAGTCTGTACACAATGTGTGTGTGGACAAAGCAACTAATGCTGTAGGACCTAACATGAGTTTAAGTCAGTCCATGTTAAGACTACCTGTGTTTATGTGACCATGGGTATATATGAGTCAAGAGTGTAAGTGCGAATGTGTGTGTGTGTGTGTGTGCTGACCTGCCGTCCTCCAGCTGCAGCGCTCTGAGACCAGCCAGGCAGGCCTGTTTGTTAACTCGGCTCAGGTTGTCTCCCAGTATTAGCAGCGAGCACAGTCCAGTGTAGGTCATAGCTACATGGCCGCTGTCATATGGATGGAGCACACCTGGACCCTAAACAATATTTCAAGATGAGATATTATTCAGACAGACAATAACAAGAGAATACTATTGTTACTCTTATTACAATAATGAGCTGGAGAAACCAGACAGATCAAGACAGATTTAGCTGTCTCCAGACAGACTGCTGGGGTCAGTACCTTAGTGCTGTAAGGAATTCCAATATGTGATGAGCCTCGAAACCCACAACGACTTAGGTTAGATTCTGGAAGAGAAGAACATGACGAGGAGATGTGATTTAGTCTACTCTGATTTATATAGGAGTGAACATCAAGAGAAACTGGAACAAGAGAGAAGTACTCATAATTTACTGTCACAAACTAGGTCTATTACTGAGTGTATTGACCTTCAGCAAACGTGCTATAAAGATGTGCAACTTGATGACCTACAAGCGATCAATGAAGTGTGCTGCTGCCATCTAGTGGCCACAACAGGACCAGGGCAGCACACAAAATAAAATCATTCTGCAACAACAGCACAAAACATAACAGCAAGGTTAAATACAGTTTTAACAACAAACAAACCGTTCTGAGGTCAATGTTATGTTTCATACCACAAAATTATTGACTGTGAAAGGCTTTTAGTACACTGTTTGTGTTGCACTTCTTGATGAAAAGTGTCACTCTTTTTGTCTCATAAATGTAATTTGTAGAGAAATATATGCATTAAAATATTCATGCATTTTTTTTCAGTATTCTAACGATGAAAGCAAAACTGTTGACCATTTATTATTTTAGAAAGCCCTAAAGGAGACAGTACAACTGAAATCATTTGTCAATAAAATTTCAGTTTTTCGGATTTTAATAGATTTGCTGAATTTTCCAAGAACAGGTTTTACTTCATTGACTGTAGATTAATCTGCAATTTAATCCCAAATCTGCATCATAATCGCAGAGACACAAGATACACTTTCCGAAGACTGAATTAAGAGGTAAATGTTTTTATATTCAACACACCTGCACTAATTTAGGGAGCAACAACACATACATCAATAACTGTTAAAAGTCTAAACAGCTTCAACCTAAAAAAAAATGTATTTCCATACTAATGACCCATTAGGAATCTGAAGTGCCTCTGAAGTTGTATTTTCGCATCTAATGACAAGAAACCAGCCAGACACCAAACATATGGCGGCAGCAGAAATTAGACCAATCAAGCACGGCTATTCCGACATGATTTCTGTTGCCGTCTTGAATAATGAACTAACTGGGCATCTAAGCAGATGGCACACAGTGGCTTGTTAGAAGACAGAAAAACAAGCAATTAAATATTTAGAGTGAAACTTTCCCCAATGAACAGTGGTACAGTTATAACAGGTTAGACACCTGGAGGCCAATATGTGCTTCAAAACCCAGACCGTAATGTTTCATTCGATGTTTCTGGCTGTTTATTTCCACACAAAACTCCTTAAAGTTATGTTTTTCTTGCTGTGACCATTCGAACAAAATCATCCACCCCACTTAAGCTTCTTGCCCTGGAAATTGGAAACTGTGTATGTCAAAGTGTGTGCACCAGGTATTTCAGCAACAAAGAGCATTAACCCTATGCTTGCTTCTATACTGTTTCTCTCCATTTCTAAAAAAGACTGATTTGTTCTTCTGTCTTTCACAAAAGCTGAAACATTCCTGGGTAATTTCCTGTCCAGGTACAATGTCCCAAATCCTTGCTATTTTGACAAAGCCAAAGCAATAATTAACATGCTTTGAGCTTTTGAAAGCACTAATGTTTGAGTCAGGGGAATGTTGTCATTGAAGCTCACAGGCTTCAACTCTTTTTAATTTGTTTTTTTGTTTTCTTGTGTGGTTAAATTCATGTATTGAAATGGTAAAAAAAGAAAAAGAAAAGGAAATAATAGTACAGAAGGAAACAATGGGGAAATTGGACTAATAATCTAACTAATAATACAACATCTGTTTTTATGAAGCCCTGCATGTCGGGGGTAGGAGTTAAACTATGGTCAGCCAGAGAAGCACATTTAGTGAGGGGCTCCACAAAAGGTCCCCCATTCCTGTGGTCACTCACTAAGACAATTCCTCCCCTTTCTGCACATCTCTTCTTTTAATATATTGTTAACCCACATTACACTTTTCATTCATCTTACTTTAGCACAGTACAGGTAATTTACTATTGGTGTTACTGTTAATCTACTTTAGATTATTTGTTTTTTTGCACTTTTGTCCATACAGTGATTCTACCTGGCACTTACTTAGCATACTGCAACACTTATCATTATCTTAATCACTCTAATTTCTAATTCTATTTATAATTTTACCCATTTACTTCCTCTTTTCTAACTGATGAACAACAGTGACAAGGAAATTTCCCAGTGGGATTATTCATTTTGTCTGATTCTGATTGGCAATGACCTTTTGTGGTGCAAACCTTTTAATGATGAACTCTTTATATTCGGTTGTGAGGATATGAGACTTACGATCATCTGTGGGCAAAACCTGCAGTGAGTAGATCCATTCAATCATGGTGTTCCTATCAATAACATCAAGTGCATCCAGTACATCAAGTCCAGACAGGGCAAAAAATATGATAGTTAACCTGGAAACAAGGAAGAAGGAAACATTATTAATTTTTATGGAGCTAGAAAAAAGATGAATGCATTGTCACAGCTATGTATCAAATCAGTGTCAATTTGATCTCATATTAATAGATGATAAAACCCAATTCAAAACCATGTTAAAACAGCCATGGGTAGCTCGTGTTCAGGTGTTAGTTATGTCCTGCTGGCAGAGGAAGCTGAGCAAAGTGGATAGATGTTGAAGTTTCCACATGAAGAACTTGACCAACTCAACAGCCCATTTTGCTTGAAGCTCACATACAATAGCGCCTTGTTTTCACGGTAATATAACCTACAAATGTTGACATAACGTTTCTAAGGGCGTCATGCTTCGCTGTACAGTCAGTTTTCTTATATTACTCCTGTCAGTCGGTCATAACTTCACCAGCCTGGTTGATGTTAGCATGCATGCTAAGCTAAGTAGCACTTGCCTCCATTCTAAACGGTGGGTGACCCGCAGCTAGCTCGGATGCTAGTCAAGTTCCTCAACAAAACATTAAAACTACAGACGCATTTTTCATTCCAGTCAATTTACCTGGTTGTTTCCAACGAGGCGTATCTCTCGGGTAACACCTGGAGTGTTCTCTGAAAGAAACGCACATGTCGATCTCTTAAAAAGTCTATTTGCTCAAATTCTTCAAACTGGCTGTCCTCTTCCGCCATCTTTGCATCCGCACCTATGAGGAATCTTTTCCGGTAAATTCGTTTTTCAAAATAAAACTTGACATTACAGAGCAATGTGGACCTTAATCGGGATGGAGGAAGTGTTCATATCGTCTCATCAGGTTTGTGCCACTGTGTAAAAAAAAAAAAAAAAAAAGGAAAAAACAACTCTATTTCAGTAATGCTATTTTATATATTTACTAAAAAGTATGTTAGTATAACCAGGAAAGTGCATTTCAAATAGCTGAAAAATGACCTGGAGTCTTATATTATCAGTAGTCAAGTTATTTATTATTATTGATGAGATTGTGCTATTTTATTTAATAATCACATATAAGTTACTTTTTATTATCTTCATTATAGATTTTATATTCTTTATTAATGAACTAATTGATTGTTTGGTTTGTGAAATGTTTTTTTAGAAATGACAAATGCCCCTTACAAATACCTTGGAGCCTCCAATGACACATTCACACAACTTCTTAAAATTATTGAAAATAAATTACACATAATTAAAATGCAAAACATCAAATCTTCATATGTGCAAAGCAGGAAGCACTTTTTCTAATCTGAACAAATGTACTTAGTTACATTTGACCACTAGAGATCAAAAGATTCAATTTACACAAAAGCTTTTATTCAAAATAAAACTGTTTCATCAACTGTACAAAGCCTGAAACATCTGCATACAGGGGATTCAAATGAAGGTACAATCCAGTTTTGCAGTCCAAGAATGTAAATTTTCATTTAATCTAATTTCTGACACTTTTCAATGCATTATGTTTTTTTTCAGTTGGCTTCCATTGTTGCTCATCACAGGCCTTGTCTCCAAGTGGGAACAGCTCTGCAACAAAATGACAGACTTCAGTGATTTAGCAAGTAATCACCTAATACTACACCAAACATCCATTAATAAAGGCCTGACCCTGTAGAAAAGCATTAAAAAAGCAGAGTCAATCAGACCTGTGAAACATCTGTAGCACAGGCCCGCCTCCTGTAGGTCCAGTGTGTTTCATTCGCTCTACCCATCCCTTTGTGGGACGGGTAAGTCTGGAGGGGTCTCTGCTAACGTGACCGTCCACCTGAATGAGGAACAAGTAAACATCAACATTTTTCTAAATCCACAACTGTGTTTATTAAAGATTTTTTATTGACATTTTTTTTGTTAGCCAACTTGTTCACTGTACAACCTTTACCTTCTCCTTCAACTTAGCAGCAATTCTTCTCTGTCTTTCCTCTTCCTCTTTTCCCCTCAGCTGTTTCTCCTGAAGTTTTGCCTCCATCTTGTGAAGATCCTGCAGAAAAGCACAGATGAACTTTGCATTTCACACAGCACTGACCAACATTTAAAAGTGGTAAAAACCTCACATCCCTAAAATACATCACATCATATCCTCACATGATAAAAACTATAACACCTGATGTGAGTGTGACAACAACACCCGTGTAGAGTTGCTGTTTAAGATCTGCTATCTGCTTGAAAGTGGTGGCACCAGGCTCGCTGGGTTGATGTCTCTGTGATTCTCAGACTCCCTACCCTTTCATTAAAGTGTTTGATGCCTTTTTCTGCCTCCTTTCTCCTCTCCTTCATCTCCCTCTCTTCCTCTTCTCTCTTCCTTATCTCTTGTTCCTCCTCCTCCTCTCTCCTCAGTCGTAATTGCTCCTCAATGGTCAGCTTCACTTCCAGCTGGCGCCGACGCTCTTCCTAATAGAGAGAGATCATTTTGATTGTTCAGGGTAAATATCTGTTGAGGCCATCAACACTGTAGTCTTTTGATCACACAAGCAAAAGCACCTTTGCCCGTCTCCTCTTTTGTATCTCCTCAGCTAGTCTCTGCTTCTCTTCCTGTTGCTCTTTCCTTCTCTTCTCTTCCCTCCACTCCTCCAGTTGCTGTGCTGCCTTCCTCCTCTCCTCCTCAGTCCTAAAACAGAAGAGGATAGAACACACAACAAATGAAATACAATTCACTGCTTTAGCCTTGGAACTAATGCATGTCCTACCTTGTCTTTATGTCTTTTATTCTGTCATATTCTACTTCTCACTTACCTGTGCAGCTGGGCCTGGCTCTTGGCTTCTTTCTCCCTCCTCTCTGCCTCCTCTGCCTCCTCCTGACTTTGTATCCTGGTCTGGCGTTCCTGGTACTTGCTGGCCTTCCACCTCTTAATAGCCTGGATATAGTATAAAAACAAGTACCACAAAAATATTTAGACAGTGCTGCAGCCTCTAGAAAATAAAAGCTCTTTCTCATCTCCTGGCTATATCATAAAATTTTAGAGCACAACACAGACACCAGTAAGCATAAAGTAGAATACATCCAATTCAAACAAATTAGTCCTGACAACTTTAAAGATGTTGAAATTGTATGTAATGTAGATGATGGTGATTTTGTGTTATTCTGACAAGTAAAACTAGATTGAATGATTCTTTTTTTCATCTATGTCAGGACAGGCCAGTTGTCACAGCTTGAGGAGAACTGTTTTGTTTATGTAAGTTCCCAACCTCTCTTTTTCTATCCTGCAAATAGGTCAGCTCCTGATGCCAGTCCTCATGTTGATCTATGTCCTCCATGGTTTTATTGGGCAGGTAAAGTTTTGCCTCTTTCCTGTAAACTGGTTGCCTACTGTGCTTTGTCCAGATCTGCAAATCAAGCAGATTAGAATAAATTAGACAATAATCTTTAACTAGTCAACATTAGCATGAGATGAAGCAAAATATTGTGGATGGTGATTGGAAACAAGAATTACATAACAAGCACAAGTTATTGAGACAGAATGACAATAGTATCTTACTTTAAGGAAGGTTTGATGGTCATATTGGTCCCAGCCACCATAAAGGCCTCCTGTCTTCTGCAGAAAAACCTCCAGTGCTCTGACCTCAGCGGGGAGGTCTCTGTCTGGGGGTTTTGTCTTTTGGAAAAGATAACGTTATGAATTAAGTGTTGAATAAGTTACTGAAAAAGTAACTGAGAACAAAAAATATATATTATTGTTGTTTATATATTGCTAAATTTTGTTCTGGTGTCAAAATATTAATAAAGATTTCCACTTTCTTAATACTTCAGAAACACGTATGTGTACAGAAGGAAGGACAATGAAGAGAGACTGACCCTAACAGTGGGAGTTGTGAGTAGTTTTGGGTCTGATTTGAGAGCAAGGCTCCAATTTTCAATCTTATTCTCATAAGCAGTGATCTCCTGTCTGCATGTCCTCTCCTCCTTGAGTAGTTCCTCAAAGCTGTGAGGAAGAGAGAAACACAAAGTCCAATTATTCATGATATTTTTATTACAGTGCATGTAATTGTCCTTGATATGGAGCACTGCCATAAACACAGCTCTTGTCTGTAGCTGTACTGTGGCCTGAATATCCACTTTCTGTTTACTTTTATGTTTTTGTTTATTTAGTGTGAGATAACTTTGCTGATTCTTGCTTATTGGTAAAGGACAAAGTATTAAAACCAAATAGGATTGAGTCATTAGTTCTTTGACATGGTCTCAACAATAATTAATATTATAAGTTAAAGAAAGTATTTTTTTAAAGTGCTATTGTCATGAACTGCATTATTTACATTTTCCCTGATTAATAAGTTTAGCTTGGCCCTTATTTGTTTAGTATATCCTGTTACCATGAGCGCTGCTCCTCTTTTAGCATGTTTATTGAGCTCTCCACCTCTGACATTATTTCGTTTAGTCTTTCAATCACTGAAAACACAAGCAGAAATACAAAACACATGATTAAAAATCACACCAGTTTGACTGAACAGTTCATTAAATTACGATAGTATCTAGTATGTGGACAGAACTGAATGCGAAACAGAAATATGACAAATAAGTATTAACATATGGTCTTCGCTGATGTTTCTTACACTCAGGAGTTGGCTTCACATCTTTTAGCTGTCTCTGAAACTTTTTTACACCATAATGAATCTTCACCAGTTGCTTCTGAAGATTTATCTCTAAAGGAAGAAAGAGTCCTCATAGTAAATTCATTCATAGTTACTTAAGGTTTGTCTCCACTCAATTACACAGCGTAGGTGTGAATCGGGCAGGTAAGATGTCTGATGTGTGACTTTACATCTTCACTCTTAAAAGGAAATACAAGGCTACTGTAATACAAATAAATACTTACTGTCTGCATTTCTCTCTTCCTCCAGCACTTTCTCATACTCATCAAGTTCTCCACACACATCTGTCCAGGCATTTTTTCTGCACTGGACACTCAGTGTCCTCTCCTTCTCCAACTTTTCAATCCTGTGAAGAGGGAAGAGAAAGGCTAAATGGGTGTATGAAATTATTGACCAGAATCTCAAGTCTCAAAGTTCAAGGATGCATTTGATATGTTCCAGTGATTGGTTACATTAATACAGCACAACTAAGGAATATGCCTTACTTTTATGTTTTTAACTTATTACATTAAAATTGAAAGTTATAGGAGTTTTGTCTTATATACAATGGTGAATCAGCAGCACTAGAACAATTATCTTAACTCCAACTATTCAACTGGCAGCCCAATTATTTAATTATAAAGGAATAAAATTTAAAACCTAAAGAAATAAACTTGAAAAATTAATAAAAAAGAGCCCCCCGCCCACATCTCTCAGACCCTGTGTGTGTGAAGGGCAGTTGCAACTTTGTGTCATAGTGTGTCATGTTCGTTAAAGGTTATTTTTGGGGAACCTACAGAAAAACTTAAGGTAACATAGGACGGTTGGCAGGAACATAGGAAGGCAGAGGTTTGCAAAAACAGCATTTTGGAATTTTTGCTAAGGGTTAAATGAACAAAAAATTAACCTACAAGAACCAGAAACACAAAACTGTATGTGCTATCACAGTACATGTGAGAAAAGAGCATGAGACTAGTACCAATAATGTGGATACAGGGAAACATCTGGCCCCCAGGCCTTTAGCTTTCAAGAAATGTGGCCCCTTGAGCAACATAGTTGAATAGCTCTGTCTTACTACTTATACAAGTAAATGTGTGACACAATGGGGATTAAAAATTACACACAAACACAGACGAAACACAGGGCTGACCTAAATACTTTTTAAAAATTATTTTGTGTCGTTTGTTTTTAAGCTGGTGGTAATGTTGGATTGTAGTTCATATTATAGGACATTCCTGACATGTTGTCAACCTGCTGGATCTATACTGTGAAAGTTAAGCAACTGAAGAAATCAAAATTAAATGTGAAATAACAATAGTTTGACTTACTGCCTCCTGTTCTTCTCAGCTTCCCTGAGAAACTGAGCAGCTTTCTGTCTGGCCAGCCTGTGGCCCACACTGTCACTGCTCACCGGGGATGATGTGCAGGGCTGCTGGACGCTGCTGGAGCTTCTGACATCCTCCTGCTTTGGGAAGAGCACAACCTAAAAGCTGACCACATCATAGGCTAATATATTATAATAAAAACAACAATAACGACAACGCTAGGTCGATCGTGAAGGGTCCATCTGATTACACAGCTTCATGTGTAATCGTGAAAACCAAGCCAATCTTGTGAGTAGCAACCATATGCAAAACTGCACCACAAAGTTAGCAAGAGTCTAGGGTTGTAAACACCGGCTAACGGACGATGGTTCGTCAGTTGTCCAACAGTTTTAAAGCTTTAATAAAGCCGAAATGTTGTCCGCTAACATACTTTTATATGAAAAGCCATAAATAATACCCACTGAGCAGTTTGTGTCGGCGCTTCGTGTGGTTGCTAGGGAGGCCATGTTTGAATCTTAAACAAAATAACTTTATTTAAACGGACAGAGCGGGTCGGGCTGCAGTTAGTGTTTCCCGCCAGCAGACGGCGCTGGTGCTGTTTATTCAGTGCTCTTTTTCTGGCTCTGTCATTTATCAATTATATTATTGACGGACCATGAACAGTTTAGAGTCTCTCTAATTGAAAAGTGGGGTTTTGCTGCTGCTGCTGGGTAGAAAAAAAATCGATTTGAATTTGTTGACTTGAACCTCAGAGAGTAATAATGAGCATTTTTCACTACTTCTGACATTTTATACAATTAATCAATTATTAATTGAAAACATTGCTTGTCAGATGTAGCCACCGATAATGAAAAGAGTTGATGGATGCAGCATTACAAATCTCCATGGTGAAATAATAGTTTTTTGCATGTGAATTAATTTTAAAAAAAAAACACAACTATTATAAATTTTAGAAATTTAAATAGATACAGTCTTAAAAGTAGATTTTCCCCCCACAGTCCCTCTACAGAACAGCTGAAGATGGAAAAAATGTTATAGTTGGTATTGTACTTCAAGAGCTACAAGTCATAATCATTGTAGACCCTCTATCAGAAAGTGGAACCAACATTTTTGAATTGGTTTTGTGGTAATAGCTGGGGTAAATAATAGGCCTACTGTAAGATAAAAAAATATTCATTATACTTTCCGTAGCTGGTATCTGAGGTACAGAAACATCTGACTGTACCCTGCTTCAGCTAGATGGTTAGAGTTACCTACACATCTCACTCTCTCAAATAACTGCCTCTCTTGTCTACCGAGGCCTTGGTTATTTCTGTAACAGCCTTTTTATGATGGCCAGCAGCTATAATTATTATGAGAGCTGGCCAAGTGACAGTCAGAGAGAAAAAGGGAGAGAGTAAAGAGACAGTGAGAGGGAGTATAAATAGAAACCTGAATCCATTATTGAGTGCAGATATTGGGGATGGTCTCTCCCATGGGTGCAGAGGCAGAGTTGTCATCGCAACATAAATAGCAACCGCTCTCTTTAATGAAGAGTGTTACAATTTCCTGTCTCTGTCCTCAGCCAAGGGACTCACTTAATTTGATAAGTGAGACAATCATATGAACCATCGGCCGGTTGGCATAACAGATCAGGGAAACATGCTGCCACAAAGTGCAGCATTTCTGGATCAGACAGAGTATATTTGGGTACAAAAATGTCAATGTCAAAGAGCTGTGATGTTTCAGGCCAGCTCTGAAATAGAATATAACTCTCTCCATGATACAGGGAAATTCTTTGGATGCCCTTGGGGATGGAAACACTTTGACCCATTGACTTATGCATCTTGGGTGAGAGAGGGTCAAAAAGGAAGAAATTAAAGCAAAGTATGTCCAAGAAAAGGGTGGATAGAGTTTTCTCATTTGTCATCAGGTGACCCAAATGAACAGGTGGAGGAAGTACTCAGATATTATACACAGTACTCAAAGTATCTCACAGTGAGTAAATACTTTGGTATTTTCCATCTGTGCACATGACAATGGGTAAAATTTAGGCCACACAATGACATCTGAGCCAACTCTATACCCTGACGAAGAGCTCAAGATATGGTATAAAACTTTGGAAATAACCAGATAGTGAGTCTTGATTCCAGATTATTTTTGGTCAAACTAATAACAGATTTAGGTCTTTTTGAGACTTGTGTTTCCCTTGCAAAGGGCAACAAAGAAAATCTGCTCTTACACTGGAAAGATATGTCTATTTCTGTATATAATAAAAACAATCCCTGAAACCAAAGTACAGTTGGTTGCAGATACAGACTAGAGTGAAAGAAACTAATTACCTTTGACCTCTTCTTAGGAGTTAATAAGCTGTTTGGAAATGTTATGAGACATGATCCCAGTAAACTGAGAGGTCAGTTTTGCATTCATGGATGGTGGAGCACTGAGCTTCCCCCCTGCCAGTTCTTTGAATTAGACATGTTTATTTATGACATCTGTCACTGTGTTTATTTATGTGTATGTATGCGTTTCCAGTGGAAGAGCATCAGTGGCATTCCCACTCTTGCAGCACAGGTGAGTGTGTTAATGTGTGTAAACCTGCCCTGCTGGCTGTTGCTACATGGAAGTGTTTTCAGTAAACATGCCTGTTTTGATAAGGGTCAACTATGTGGGCAAACAAACACAAACAGACACAGACAAGGTACATAGACAAAATCGCATACCGAGACAGACAAGCAACATGCACACACTCACACAGACACTCACACACAATTTGTTCTGACACCTGACTAGTGCTGTAATTGTATATGGCGTAAAAAAGCAACATGATCTGGCTATGGCCTGCACATGTCGCACATGTTAGACTCTGACAGGCAACTGCACATGTATTTTAGTGTGTGTGTGTGTGTGTGTGTGTGTGTGTGTGTGTGTGTGTGTGTGTCAGTAAACCACTTGCGCGGTATGTGTTAAAGAGCACGAGAAGGCACAGGAAAGTGATCAGTTTAATTGCTTTTCCTGCTGTGCTTCGGATTTGTGCCTATTCTGTTCACACACATTAAGATTTCTTCAAATGTACATGTTGGTCAAACTGAACATGTCTGCTATAGACATATATATAATAATATATATACAGAGCGTTTAGTTAGGGCCAGTTCAGGTAGCTCTAAACCATTTTTATGCTGCTATAGGCTTAGTCTGCTGGGGGACACATCAGGTTACATGGAGCTCTCTCCTCTCCTCTCCTCTCCCACACTTTAAATTATCATTTTCATTATCTGCTGCACCTTGTAGTTTGGCCTTGGTGTCTCGCTCTCTCTCTATTTGTGTTTCCACAAATCCACTGAAGCTCCATCTCTCTCCACCAACCGCCCCCTGCATCACCCCCTTCCCCTTTTACCCCTGCTGTTAAACCGACCTGCCCTTCGCTCCCAGGAACCAGTCTACCACCCATTACTCCCATTAAGCTGCCTGACTCTCCCTGCCTTCCCTCCCACCAAAAACTGCCTTCATTAGCTCCTGCACACCATTTCCATGCTGTGAATATTCTGTATTGTTACCTGTTTTCTTGTCTGTATACAACATCTATTGCACGTCTGCCCGTCCTGGGTGAGGGATCCCTCCTCTGTTGCTCACCATGAGGTTTCTCTTTTTTTTCCCTGTTAAAAGGGTTTTTTGTTTTGAGTTTTTCCTCAGTCGATGTGAGGGTCTAAGGGCAGAGGATGTTGTTATGATGATATGTAAAGCCCTTTGAGACAAACTGTTTGTAAAAATGGGCAATACAAATAAAATACCCCTGCCTTGCCTTAAAGACACACTGCCATAAAGTTTTGGCACAGCAACCTCAAAGGTCCCCAGAGTTTGAATCCTGATTACTTCTGTGATCCTCTGACCTTTCATCCAACACCACCAGCAGGTCAAAGTTTCCACTTGTCCGGCACTTTCAGGTTATACAAGATAGTTTGAAGTTGTAGTATTAAAGTGCATATCGATTACTACTATTTGTGTGTTTTATGAATGTAGGCCTACTTAAAATGTCTTAAAATGTTTTATGGCAGTTGTATGAGAGGTTGTTTTTTTAATTAAATAAGATTAATTTATAGAAATGTCATCATTATAACATTTGACAGAAAAAATAATATAATACAGGCTATTGTATGATATAATATTTATTTGAAAAGGGGATATATCCATAATCTCAGCCTTCATGTCTTTTTTTCTTTCCTATTGAAACATAACTTTTTTTTCTTATTGCTATATACAGGTTATTGAATTATAAACCTAAAGAGAGGGCTACGGCAGCGCTGCAGGCATGTTGAACCTAAATTAGCAGAAGCTTGAGAGGGTTAACAGCCCTGAATGTCACTCCTGTACGAGTGAGCTAAACTGAGAGCCAGTCACATCTCCAGTCATATGACACTGATTTGGTTGATTTGATCAGCAAGGCTATACATTCTGCTTATCGTGGAAAACCCATTAAATCTGCCACCACACAAACAGCTCCCTGTTTACTGTTGTATCGCTTATACTATCAAACATTAAAGTGATCCTCCTATCTGAAGTGCCTCTCACATATCCACTGTGACATAAGCCCTTACCTTACCCACGCTCTCCACATGGTGATCTACACTGCCGTCCTCATATGACCTGCTGAGAGAGTGTCACATGCTCTTATTGTGGCGCTTTAAGTCACTTTGGCTTTTCTTGAGATTTACATCATAACATATTGTTTTCTTTGGTCTGCAGGTATTGTGTTTTTTTTTTTTAATATATTTTATACCAAGACAACAACTTTCACAGTGAATCGAGCACCACAAATCTATTTCTTTCCCTCACAGTACATGAAGGGCCACAGGAATGTTCCTGTCCCCAAATCAGCCTGAACAAATTTATCTGATAAACCAATGTCATGTGAGAGTGTTTATAAGCCAAAAAATATGCCAGTACAGTACATTATCTACTGACTTCTAGTTTGCATGTTTAAAAGATGTTAAATTGAAATGTGATGGCATCTGTTCAATAAAATAATGACCGGCAGCTGTGACCTGGTTCCTTTGTTTCAGGCCTCTACAAGTTAACAAGGCCTTAACAAAAGTGAATGAAAGCTCACACACAACCTGGAGGTTGTTTGAGAGTTTAAATGCAGCTGTGCCACTGACCACACTTAACTTTTTGCCTTCATTTGTATTTGTGTGTGTGAGAAACTGAACGTATGAGAGAGAGAGAGAGCGAGAGAGAGCGAGAGAGTGCTAAAGTTACAGAGAGGAGCTGTGGGGGCAAAGAGAGGAGTCGAATACAAATGTGATACTCAGTGTTCAACCTACCACTGGTCTTTTATCAGGAGGGATAATGCTAGAGTCAGAGCAAGTGTCTTTTTCTCGTTTAATGACGATTTACACAAGGAAGGAAAGGAGCCTTTGGGAGTTTGTGCCTTTTCGTGCCTCAAGGATTTTCAGGCCTTAAGGATTTCTGAGGTGCCTACACATCAACCACAGTGAGATAAGGTTCAATATGAAAAGCTTCGACTGACAGGAGCTTTGACTGGCAAACTGGGATTTCTACTTTCACTCTGGCATGTTGGCAGATCAGCTCTTGTTAATTTTCCTCCCTTTGTCACGTCAATTTCTTTTACTCTGACTTTCGGTGCTCTATGAAGGAGCAACAGGAAACAAACTCAAGAAAACATACACAATGCTGTGATTAAGTGCACCACCCTAGATTATTGACGCACATTCTGTGGGACGTTTTGTCAAAACGCAGAAGTCTGGGTGTAAGTCTGGTTGCCACTGAGAAGATGGACTTGTTTTGGCCACGAGATTTTACACTAGCCTCCATTTGTGGTCAAACTAAGACCTTATTAGACGTATCACTGCTACCTTCATTTTTAATAAAACAAAATGAGTTCTAAAATAATCGCACTTTAGATAGAGAAATGACAAAAATGAGATACAGCTGATGCCTCACTTTAAAGGTTTAAAGTGAGGCATCATCTGTATCAGTGTGATCATGAGTAATGGACACCAGCAGGTTGGAGCATTTAGTTTGTCCTCTGGACACTGGATCTGTCTCTGGCAGCTCAGGACTGGAACAGGCAGAGAGACTGTGTGTGTGGCTGTGACAGGGTCAGAGTCTGAGTTAGTTAACAGTTATGGTTAAAGTCTCCAGGAAATTAATGTAGGTTAATGTAATGTCCTGACGTGAAACCCTCCTGTATGTGTGTGTGTGAAAAGAGAAGAGACTATCTAATATAATAATGATAATGACATTTCAACAAGCTTTTACAAACATCTGCATTATATGTTCACATATTTGTTGTAATGCTGCAGTTCTGGCCACGACTGCTCTTTTATCTACAACAGTTTGCGCCCACGTACCCAGGTCTGTGTTTGATTCAGCACTGCAGAGCCACAGTGAAAGACTGAAGAAGGTACAGTATATGGTGATTAGATAGAAAAAGAAGCCCCTTGTGGAAATCATGGATTCTCAAAAGAACGCAGGCGGGACTGATGAGTCAGTGCTGCTTTGTGGCAGATGGTTTGGCATTGGCAACAAAATGTGGGCACAGCAAAACATTTAAACTGATCAAGAGCAATTGTTGTTGTACAGAACAAGAAGAAAAATGAAGACATGTAAACCTGTTGCATTTAATAACAAACTTCAACGTGAGGACTTAGTGCAGCTAAAGATAAGTCAAGTTGTTGTGATAAGACAACAAGTGTAGACTTTGATGTCTAATTGCTCACGTTTGCTGATTCATTCCTCTTACTAAACCTGCCAAACACTGGTGAGGTGCAGTAAATGGTAATAAAACTGCTTCTTGCATGTGGAGCACAATTACAACCTTTGCTGTTGTTCGTCTACACGCTTCAACTTGTGTCAGCAAACACCAACCCGAACTTAAGAGCGACCCCATTGCAGTGAGAGTTTATGTGGAATAACATTATGGTAGAAAATGGTGTAAAAACCAAATGTTATTTGTTATGACCAAACATAAAAACAAACAAACTTAATACCAATAATTAATTGAAGCTTAAATCCACCAGCTTTACTTTAGAGATGTATCAACACATCAACATTTTGCTAGAAAGATGCTGAAGTTTGGATAACTTCTCTGAACTGAGGCTGCAGTCTGCCTTGTGTAAATTCTCAGGGCATTCTTGAGGCAAAAATGAATGGGCTTGGCCTTTAAATGTGGCATTAGTGAGTCCTAGATTCAGATGTTTCATATGTGTGTTGACATAAAACAGCAGCTCTCACACTCTTGGTAGACACATGCATATGGGAGCGTGAGGATGTAAAGCAGTAAAGTCAGAAGTGAAGATTGCTTCTCACTGAGTTTCTGAGTTTCACACACTGTAGATGAGCAGCTCCTAGTTTCTGGATTGGAAATTCCTCCTTGATCTGTGAATAAAATGCCCACTGTCTTAAATAGAAACTGAAATTCTAGGATGCCTACTGTGTAGGTTTGCATCTGCTCTGCCACCAGTATTAGCTTTCCCATGTAGCTGCAGAGCACAAGAACAAGACAGCGCTGACTGATGTAGAGGTGACGATGGGCTCTTGATTTGTGTGCGTCAGTATGAAAACTATCCTGGCACACAGCAGATCAGAGGAGGCTACACAGGTGTTAATGGTTGAGCTCTTTGTCTGTTGGTTTCCAAGGAATTCTCTCAGCATGAGTTATAGTGTTTTATATTTAACGTTTTAAATACCCAGAGAAACATTTTCTCAAACAGATTCTCACTGTGAGTGAGGGGATCCTTCATGAACACAATGTTAGTATTCATGATGATTCAACACTGCATAGTAAAGCTGTGTCGAATCCACAATCAAAAGGAAGATCTGACTTTCTGTGTGTGTGTGTGTGTGTGTGTGTGTGTGTGTGTGTGTGAACTTTGAGTCCATGTCATAAAACATGAAGTAAAGAGTTAATCACACACACACTGAGGGGAAAACCTGCAGTGTTTTTGGGCCTGATTCTTCACTGGCTCTTTCTGACTGATACCTGTGCCTTTAGGGTACTGTTAATGCTTCACTCGACAACCGTAACAGATTGTAAGAACCCTGACCTCTTTCATCTAACCTCAAATCATTTCAGTCAGAACGGATTGGGATGTCTCAGATCGTGTCCAAATATAACAATCCTGAATGCCATTTTCTCTTTAGTCCGCTTAGGAAAACTAACACAGCAGTTTGCGGATATAAAAGAAAAATGACATTATCATCTGTGTATAAAGCACAGGGGAGAATTTGCTCTCTCAAGAATGAATCCCCCTCGATCCCCTGTCTGTGTTGTTGCGTGCATTTGTGTGTACTTGTTGTCATAATCACTGCCATGCCAGGTAATTCTCCCTCTATTTTTATGACTGTTGTTTTGACAGCTGGCTCTAAGCGGAAAGTCTTGATACCAGTGCTTGGAGAACAGCAATCACTTTCTCTCTCTCTCTCTCTTTCTCTCACACACACACTTGTGAGGGAGAAAAAGAAAGAGTGAGCCCGAGAGACTGTGGTGTCCAGTCCAGACCAGTATCATATTCAGACCACAGTGATCCCCATGTTAATACCCTGCCTACCTATTTTAGCTGCAGGGGCTCTTATGTAATCAGTCACGTTCTCCAAACACCACTTTCTCAGTCACCACCTTCTCGCTTTACGTTCAGCAGGTGCTTCTCTCATCCATAGCTATGCTCTGTCAAAGTGTCAGAGTAAACAAGAAAACAAAGAGCGGCACCGTGGTGAATCAGTGCAAGGGGACAAATCTATCTGCTTCTAACACTAAACATGACTATTGATGTAGATTTACTGCCATGTTGTTGGAGCGGTGTCCAAAACAAAGTACGTAAGTAAGATTATGAATGGGTCCTCTTTTCAATTAAAGTGAGGTAGGAGAGTGGTTTGTTGAAAATAAGACTGTGATCCACAGCAAATAACACCAAAACATCTGGTTTTCTAGGCTATAAGGTGGCAGATATTGACATCTAATAGCTAGAAGTCATAATGTATTTAGGATTGCAAGTCTACCATAAGCTTTGAGACGTATCTAATGCAAACATAACATTCTACTTTCACAATTTTATAAAACTGAGAAAAAAAATGATCAACTTTTGTTTCAGTTTTAAATCTAGGTAATGAATTATGAAAGCAGGGAAGTCCACAATGTTTTTTTGGTGAAACCCCTGCCTATTCATTGTAACTGTGTAGTAATTCATTCAAAACGTGGTTCATCAAAGACGAAAGGCAACTGATCAGATTTGTACTGTGTGGTGAACTAAATTTAGGCATGTTTCTCTGATCAACGTTGTAGCAGCTGAAGGGAATTCATTTGTTTCCTTGACAAATGGTGTAAGAACACTGTAATCGCACACAAACACAAAATCAAGAATCAAATTAATGGTGCTTTACTCTTACATTTTGCAGCACTTTTTTCTAATTTCAGTGCTGGAAGATATATAATATATATATATATATATTATATATATATAATAAACCTGCCTTGGTCACACATCTGGGCATATATACTGTACATAAGCTCAACTATATTGGTGTATTCATATAAAAAAATTGTGTTAAAAGGTAAAAGAGCAGCATATTATTTGTTTAAAATTGAAGATGGGAGTTAACTATTTTTTGAGTTGTTTGCTAATTAATGTATCCATAAAGAGAAGCAAAATGAATCTGAATCTGAAGGCTTAGAGCTGAAGGTAATGAGCTGAAGGAAGCAGACAGAGAGATGCAGACAATGACAAAAACGGGCGAAGGAAGAGACTGGAAATAGACAAAGTAATAAAACATTAAAAAAGGAGGCTTAATTTTCTACTGTGCTCTTGGGAATGTCCTCCTGCATTATGTTACTGCCATGCTAGCAAAATCTCACTGAAGTGGATGGATTGGCTTGAGTGGCACATGGAGACAGACAGATCCATGAGGAAAGGAAGGAGGTGTCTGGCGACGGAGGCGAGTTCACCTGCAGGTATTCAGAGATGGAGCTTGCTTAATGTAGGGCAGCTTTCCAACAGGGCATTATTCAGCCCTAAATATAGACAGGGCAGAAGTAGGCTGAGCTGACAGCACTGCCAAAAGACCAGGAAAATAAGCCATAACGTGAAGCCTTGTGTACAGTGAGTGAAGCCTGTGTCAAATATGTTTTCTTATTGTCTAGAGACTCAGGTTTAAAGGAGCTTTTGCTATCACTACATAGCCAACACCAGTCTAGAACAAATTTGAGTTTCCATTTGTCTTCCTCTTTTACTCACCAAGAGCTGGCCTTGTGGTGGAAATCAACCCTCTTGTTTTGCTTCTGTTTCTATTACTTCTTTTCTTGTTCTGACGTCAGCCTGTTAACCAGCTAGCCCCGTCTTGTCACTTTCTGATACCAAGTCACTGTAGCGTCCAGTCTGCCCTGAAGAAGTAGCGCTGCTCAAAGGCTGTATTGTACTTCTTGTCTTTTAAACGCAATGATGGCTGAAGCTCTTGGCAAGACTTTTAAGCAAACAGTTAATGTTAATATTGGCTATGTAGCAATAGCAAAATGTATAAATATTTCTTTACTATTCCATTTAACCCCCATGTTTTAACTCTAGTTCCTCATTATTTATGTGCTTAACCATTTTTCATTTTAATTATTTTGTTTCTCATTTTGTATAACTGACTATAAAGCATTGTTATCACAACAAAGAAATTATTTGTTCATATAATCCATGAACAAATATATATATATTCCTTTCGTTAGTGGAAACATATCAACTCAAAATCATATTTATAATATAATAATATTTATAATTAATCTCATGAAATTCCTAAAAGTTTAATAATGTATTAAGGTGACCAAAGAAGACACATTTTAAAGGATAGTAGTGTAATGGAAAGAGGAAATTTGGTACTAAAATGGTGAAAGCTGATGATATTAATTTGATAGGACTAAGAGTGTTGAAGCCTTGTATTCTACACAAGAATTGTGGATTTGGTCTGTCTTCACTCACACAAAATGTCTGAAGTTGTGCTTTTTCCCATGTCTGTATGATGTCCACTGTATCATGTCTATATAATAATGACAGTGAATAATTGCTCTCTTTCTGAAATTGGCAGGGACTCTGTATTTTGCTCAGTTCAGCAAAGTAAATTCTCACCAACTTTTATCTTGGATTTCATGGACAGCCCTCAGATTCTCCACACTCCTACCCTGATGAACTAACAAGTCATTTGTCTAGAAAATCTGGCTGTTATGCACAGTCTTTCGACAAAAACACACCTTCCTCGTCTGACAAAGAGCTCATACTCCTCTCTTACTCTCTCTGCACTCCTTTTAATCTCTCTCTCTCTTTATGTCAACATCTAGTACAACACAGAGCTGAAGGCACTGTTAACCTCCTGTGCCAGTTTGAGTGGGGCTGCACTGCATGAACAGTCACATGTTTTACATTGTGCTTTGACAAGCCTCAACTTGTTCCAGGTAGAGAGACCCAGAAACACCTATATTATATACTTAACAATTACTGTCAATGAGAGATGTTAACATTCCTTTCAGAGGAGAGCTGGGTCAACTGAGCTTACAGCAAAACAACGGAGTTAAGAAGCAGGGGGAGAAAAGAAGTGAGAGAGATGTGGCTGAAGTTAGATTCATTTTATAATTGATATAGTTGCCAGTTTTCTTTCAGTCATCACATGAGGCAAAAATAAATAACCATGTCCTCTTTGACTTTATAATATTGGTACTATTTTTAGCACAGGGTGTGGTGTGGTTATGATAAAGCAAAACAGCAGCGTTCAATGACACTGCTCAGACTGGCCATGCCAGTAAACCACATGCACTTGTTTGTGAAAAACATCCTCTCTACACCTTTATCTCTTTCTTCTTCTCCTTCTTTTCCACCCACTAGCTTTACAGACCAGCTAAACACTTGATTCAGATCCAAGAGGAGTTGAGCTTTAGTCTTCTTTCTGTTGTAAGAGTAATAGTATACAGTATGGTCTAAAATGCTAAGGAAGGTAAGAAACTCGTTGTTTATGCATCACAACTTGGGCTGTTGTGACACACGTAGATGGTGAAAAGCATCTACCCAAACCTGCTCAGTCCTGCCTCAGCTGCCCCACAGACACACACACCTACCACACCAGGGATCGTGACTCATGAAGAAATTCCCACTCTCCACTCTGCTAAAGATCCTGGCAGTGACTCATCAGCGAACATTCAGGATAGGTGTGACATTCAGGGACTGACTGCTGCCGCTGCATGTGTGGACGAAACAGGTGGCCAGATCCTCACTGTGAGAGTGGGAGTGGGAGGAAAAATCTAAGTCAACCTTGCATTTGAATTAGTTTTTGAACAAGACATGTCACCATTGTGGCTTTTAAATTAGTGGCTCCAGTAAGAAGTTGTTAGATGACAGTTCTATTGTCATCCTGTCACAGTCTTGAACTGAAACATCAACTTAAGACCCTAGTAGATAAAGAGTGAACCAAAAGAAATATTTCTAACTGAATTTCTCAGACAAAAAGACAAAAGTGTGGTAAAGTAAATGGTTCACCAAAGCCAGTATGGTTCATCCTCTTCCATGAAGTTGTTGAGATGTTTCAGTTTGGACCAAAAGCCAACTATCAGTTCATCTCTTAATATTTTCTAACTACCCTCTGTGACTTCCAGCCCCAAGAACATGAGCTTTTTCTGAAAAGGTACATTTTTTTTTTAAGTCATATGTGTTGTTATCTATTTTTAACAAAGCTGAGTCTTTCCGCACAAATTACTGGGTATTGTTTTTAGTAAAAGTTACTTAGAGGGATAAATTGTGTATTGCTTGGGACTATTCTCAACTGTGGATTGACTGAAATTATGAAGGAAGTACATTATGAAAAAAACTTGTCGCCAACAACAGTCGTGTGGTGCCAGGTTTGACAAGAACATATTATCTATCATTTAATCAGATGGTAATAGGTCCTGTAATTTCTGCAATCATCCACAATGCTGGGATCTGTCCTCTATGCAATACAGCCAAACACAAACATATTTGGTTGGTTCCTATGATTGAAGGGCTAAATAATGCCAAACCATATTGCTCATCAAGGCAAATAAGTCCAAGTTCTTTGCAGAGCACCCACTCACCCACTGTTCTTTTAATTGCTTTAAGCACAAGTATTGAATAAACAATCTGTAAATCAGCAGGTTTTAATTTGGGACAGTTCTGGGAAGTGACTGGATGCCCAACATGAGCAAGCCCTACTGCAGTATCAAAGGTTTCTCTAGAGACATTCCAGTCCAGAGGGGTCATCAGTGAATCTGCTCCCAGTTCAAGTATCTGGAAAGAGTCCATTACTGAGTGACTCTGCAGTAAGAGTAACAACAGCATGGACCTCAGCAAAAACCAACTGGTTGAAAGTAACTTGTTGAAGCAATTGTATTTGTTTTTTTGCCCAAGCCTGACTTGAGGTTGCAACTTACAAATAGACTCTATTCCAGGATTAAAAATAAGCTTTTCTCTATGAATTTCCACTACTGGTGGGAAAGATACATGTAGTTTCACTGTCTTTCGTCCTAATTAGACCATGAGAAAATATCATCATCAAAACAAAAATGTGGATACCACATGCTACTTAGACCTAACACAAAAGCTCCCACAGACTGAATAAGGAAGAAAGACATTTGGACAAGGACACAAGTGCAACATGGGTTTATTGTCAAACTGGTTATTAAGACATGAACTTGATTAATGCCATATCAAATCTTAAACTCCGCTGTAGTAAAGTGCAGATTCAAATCAAGTTGCCCTGGGAGTCCTCATACATTTTCTGTCTGGTTTGAACTGTCAGATTAAATAGACTGCAATATGAAATCCTATGAATTATGAAAAGCCCTTTTTTCAACCCACACATCTAAAGCTAATGTGCAAACAAGATAATTCACAAAGCTTTACTAAACATGTCCTCCCAGTTATTTGTGTCTTCAGTTCTCACACAATTGGACGACCGTTGAACAAACAAGCAGAACTATCCAAGCTTTACTCTCGTTTGGTGTCTAGGAGTTCTTATGACAGGTTTTCTGCAGTGATTGGTTGGTCGATATACTGCTGCACATGCACAGTCGGCTAATGTTGGTAACCTACCCAGGCTTTTCTTTTTGATCAAGATTAATAAAACGACAATGGCATTTAAAGGTCGGCCATGTATGAACGTTAAGAGGTCACTTCTGTGTACAAGCCTGCACACTCCAGCGGTGGTAGACAGTTTTATCGCTGTGGTTTCTAGTGGAAGTCATGTGCATTATGGAATCTCCATGAGTGCCACTTCAAACTCCTGTCCTCAATAATTTGTGTAAGCTCAAAAACACTCTGCATACAAGACGTACAATGTGGCAATCACAGTCACTCTCACAGGTACAAATATACACAGTCCAATTCATTCACTCTTTAGCAACAATCAGTTCAATGGTTTTGTATCCCCCCACCTCCTTTCCGTGAAGTAGGGGGATACAGAAGAAACGGCAGCAATGAGGTAAACACAAAAATTCATGAAAGATATTGCACAGACAAGTGCCGGCACAGAATACAACAGTCTCTCTCTCTCCAACAGCCTAGCCTGTGCATAGGAAGAATAAAGCACTTACGGTGTTCACACACATTTAACCCTTCTCATAAAGCTTTGTTATAAACTGAAGTGGGAACGACAAATGAGTCTAGAATCCACACCACTTGGCAGATATCCAGATTTGCATGACAATAACTAAATGTATTGTAAAAGTACAAAAAAATTAACCTAATGATGACTGAGGAAGGGTCCAAGACTGTTGGCAACAGTGATGGGACAAACAAAAAAAAATAAAATAAAATAACCTGAAGACCCAGCATATGTAGAAATGCCTCAATCCTTGCTTTGAGGGGAGAGAAACAGGCTTGAGGCTGGATTGGAGCCAGCATGGAGAAAAATCTCTCAAGTTTCATTTAATAAATAGTATTGTGGAATATGCAAAAAAAAAAAAAAAATTCCAAATCCATGTTTTCTAAAGAAAAAAAAATGCGTAAACCCTTTGCTCAGTTCATCCAGAAAAACAACTAGGTTTTTCCATGTTGCAAACCACTCCTAATACATCCTCACAGATTGGGCTGTGACCAGTCAGAGCTCTGGGTCCATGAAATAGCAAACAGAGGAAGAGAACAGTCCCTCATTCCTCCATTTACTTGAATCATTTTTCAGAACATCCTGGTTGATAAGGACATTTTTGTGCACAAGACTCATCAAGTTGATACTTTCCAAATTTTCAAACCTAACCCACAATATTGTGTCTTTAAGCTCTTAAAACACCTTGTGGATCGGACGTTGAATCTGGCATCTCCAGTCTGTCCAGTCCACTCAATGCAATCACACGCCCTCCTCTTTTCATCCATTCATTCCCCTCTACTACTTCACGATCATTATCTGTGGAGCAATACGAAGGCCTCTAGTTTCTCAGGGATGTTTCCCCGGTAGTCGAGGCCGTGCTTGACAATAGCCCTGGCGGCTAGGCACTGCAGTGTGGTGTGGTTTATGGGCTGGATCACATTCCTGGCCATCTCCTTCTCGTCCAGGAGGTCGCAGGCCGTTTGTTGGAAGGCGTTGGTGCTGTCAAAGTGAGTCCCACAGGAGATCAGCAGGTTCATGATGTCTGGGTGACCATTAGATGCAGCTATGTGGAGGGGGCTGGAGGGGGCATAGATAACAGATGCTTATATTGTACAACATTTGTCATCATAGATGGTCTGGTGTCACGTTTTTATTGCAACATGACTCCTTCATTTTCATTTCCCCTTTTACTATAGATAGATAGTGATTCTTTAACTATGTTATACTTTTTTATTTATGATAAATGCAAATGAAAACTAAAAAGTGAAAAAGAACAGAAGGTGCAACAGAAGCAGAATGAAAACCAATCAACAGACCTGTTGTCATCTTCATCTCGGCTGTTAACGTCCGCCCCACACTCAAGAAGGATGGAAGCAACTGTGAGGGAGGGGAACTTGCAGACGGGATAGCGCCCCACACATGTGGTGTTACGATCGACTGCCAGGTGTAGTGGACTGTAGCCATTCTTGCCACATGGGTGAAGCTTCAGGAATCTGAGGATGTGAAAAGATGTCAACTTTTCAGATAACAACGTACAATGAACTACAAACATTGTGGTAACAACGCTGCAAGTATGAGACAATATCTCAACTGACACTGACGACTTCAAGCTTAATTGAACTGTGACACACGTTATAAGACAGCTATTTTTATGTAGGCAATTCATTAATAAATTCATATAAAGCCTGTGTTAGACTTGAAATGCATTTAATTAAACCAACATCATCTTTTGTTGAAAAGAGGGCTGTAAATGTGAGACCCTAACTGATCCAAGTTCAAAGCACATACCAGATAGGGGATGACAATGGCATTTTTAAAAATTAGGTCAAGGTCATCACAACTTCCATATTTTCTATTGCATATATACACTCTGACACGGAGATGGTTTCCATGAACATTTAAACACACACCTGTAGATGGTTTCCTTCTTGAAGTGGTCCTGCTCTGCACTACATGGCACCTTCTCTAAAAGACAAATGAGGTGCAGGATGATAGACAGGGCCTTGCTGAGCTGAGCGGGGTCAGGTGGCATCGGCCCATTTTGTTTGACTGCCCGCTCAATCTCCAACACACTCTTGGACAGGATCCCCATCAAGTCCTCAAATGACACCGATGTCCCCAGGAGCCCCTTGGCCCTGTCCTGTAGCATGAAGGAGAAGAGCTCTGCAAATGACAGCAGGCTAGAAGCCGTCATGGGGCTGAGGGGGTCCAGGTTGCTCTGCTGCATGTCAAGTGCATACTTCCACAGATTGATGCAACGCTCAAAGTTCCCAGAGTCAGCATAGACAGCCCCTCTGTAGCGGATGTAGTAGGATGTGTCTGGATGTTGTGGGCCGAGGATTCTTTCACGGATGAGCAATGCCTGCATACGCATCTCATCTGGGTCAGATATCAGCCCGTCCAGCTCTTCTCCGTTTGTTACCTTGAAACAAGATTAAAGGGTTGAGATGTTTTGGAAGATTTTCCACGCACAGGCAACAAAGTCAGATTTTTCAGAAGCTAACAAAACATACATATAAACTGGGACTGCTGCAGTAATTGCTCTGTGTAACAATCAATTTTCATTTGTTTTCTCAGTTGCCTTAGTGCCCGAAAAAACATTTATGCAGAGTAAGTAGGGTCCTAAATGCCCAGCTTTCTTTGTTCTATTCCTTCACAGCAATGCACAAATTTGCAGCCAATGACACTGACAGTCAATGTTTTTTGTGCATGGTAAATTTAAATACAGTCACCTTTACCAAAACCTCACTGACTATGTCAGCAATAATAAAACCTATTTCAAGAGATTTAAAATGCAGTGTAATGGAACCACTTCAAGATGCTGCTAGTTGAAAAGACAGACTCACCTCCCTGGCGTAGTCGTAGGCCATGATCAGCTGCTTGGGTTCTGGTTTATGGACAATGTTGTTACTGTCCATGTACCTGAGATCCATGGCTCTCTTCCAGTATTTTAAAGCTCCGAGCAGATCTCTCTTCTTGTCCACAAATGTGGCTCCTAAGAGCTCAAGGGCATCAATGCGTTCCATGCAGCTTGTCTGCAGAGGAAAGAACATATTTTTTTTTTATTTAATTATCTAAGTAAAATATTCAATATATTTCAAACATAACAGCCACATATCCATGCAGACAAACTCATTTGTAAGTGACCGAAAGCCTGACCTGCTGGTGCGTTGTTAGATAGTCTACAATGTTAGTGTGGCCTGTGACGCTGGCAGAAAGAAGGGGTGTCATGCCGTAGCCGTCCTGCTCCATGGAAGCTCCGTACTGAAGCAACATCCGCATTATCTCCAGGCTGCCCGACTCTGCACAGTCATGAAGTGCTGTGTTGCCTGTGAACGGAGAGAACATCATTCATCTTACAATAAAGATACATAAGATATAATTTATATTTCATGAGAACACAGGGAAAAGGACAGTGTTCCCACACAGGTGCTTAGCAGGGGGTGTGTTATATCCAAAGCAAAAAAACAATACTAGGTTTTTATTATTTTATTAAAATTTACTTTCCCTTAAGACAAGCCATCTTTTGAAAATTCGACATTTCTGCTACACGCGTTGCCAGCATAGACAAGCAGAGAACATTTGAAGAAAACTCAAAACAAAAATTTAATTGTGTATATGTTTCTGGAGAAAGGGGTAGTTGGAGACTTTGCTGTTATGCAACCTGTGGAAACCCCCACTGAGCACTTCTCACAACGCAGAGTTTTATTTAAAAAAAAAATAAATTAAAAATTCATAACTGTAAGAGTAAAATAATGGAGTGACAGGAGCTACAAGTGCAACTATCCACCCTGCACAATGCCCTTTTAGTCTGAACACATTCAAAATACAGATCAACTGATACCAGCTGCTGCCACCAGGCCATTTGTATGATGTGGTCACCCAATAATTAGTCTTTCAGGTGAGATGCGTCGTGTGTGCATGCAATTCCCAACACTGCTCTTTTAGACAGGTCGTGCCCTCTACAGCTCTCGTGTAACTATTTTAATAAACTTGTGAATTGGGAAAACTTCTATTCAGCTCAACTGCTGCATAACCAGACCTGTGTTGTGCGAAAAAAAAAAAAAAAAAAAAAAAAAAAAAGCTTTATGATCATTTCTACAGCCTGTGACTTGTCTGAATTTCAATTGGTGGGTGTGTCACATCATTGGTGAAACCTGGCAAGGCTGTGATTTAAAAGAAAATATTTTTTTAGCAACTTTAAAAATATAAAAAGGAGCACATTTTGGGCTGAAATATGTATTCAGGCTCTGATATATTTCTGACAGAGTGCTTAAAATGCCAATTTCAATTTCATACACCACCACTCGGTGCTGAGGATGAATGCAATTCATTACCCAGTGCCCCCCCCCCACAAAGATCAAGATCAGTTTTATTGCATTTGCTTGAGGTTAGAAATTGTGATTTTTTTTGAAAGAATAAATAAATAAAGTTCCTCTAAAACAACACATTGCTATAAGAGAGTGCTTTTCATAATATGCACACTCATGTCCACTGATATATTTTTAGTATTGAAGCAACAACACTTTGTTTATCCAGATAAAGGGCTGTCAGTGAAACTTAGGTAGCTGTCTTTCAGCTACTAGTGGAACTGTAATGCGCATTTTATATAATTTGGTAAATGAATACAAAAGTCTGGATGAAACACTTTAAGGGCCAAACTCGTCTTGCCTGCCCTTGTCCTGAACTTTTTCCAACAGGTCACTCAGCCCAGGAACTCAGAGTTAATCATTAACGTAACACTGTCCTTCCTTATCTGTCTTATCAGATAAGTCTTATCTGTTTTCCAATCAAACACTTTTGTGTTATACTGCTTTCCCTTCACTTGCCTTTAGCCTCACTAATCCATATTCAAGCAGACAAGGCCAAACAGGGTTAGTCAGGAATTTACTATTGTTGACAGACCAACACCAGTAAGATTCTTGTTTCCCCATTCAGGTAAACTGTGCAGGCAGAAAACATTAGACATAGCAGTGCTGCAGCTTTTCCTTAAGATTACTGAAGACAAACTATTTTTCTTGAAAATATATAAAATAAAATATTAACCCCTTACTTCCTTGTCCAACATTGTTTTAATGTTTTTAATAATCCAGGGACTTAAAAATCCTTTCCATGGATCAGTCTTCATACTCATTATGGGCCCCCACATGGAATTTAGGCTAGTTCAAGAGAGGGGGCCCCTCAGTTGTAGGTGTTGTACTTAATACAGTGACAAGTGTCGGTTCATCTGGGCAGGAAGACAACTATTTTAAGTTATTTTGTCATTTGTTATCACATGGTCCAGACTCGATCGCCTTCCTCCATTGTCCATTGTTTTTGGAAATTTGCTGCTTAATTTCTCATATTATACATCTATTCCTTCTTGTTAGTTCAGCTGTGATGGGAAAAGCTATTGTTAAATATGAGCAGGAAAGAGATATTTCACCCCAACTCCGCACACATGATGCTGTCATTGCCAGTGGCACTGCCTTTTGCTCTTCCACTGGTCAAGATAAGAAAAGTTTGACTTTTGTTTTGTGAATGTTAATGAATGGAGCTCAAGATGGGTTCTTCAGGTGACACAAGATTGAGTGACAACAGCAACAGCATGGCCCCAAACAATGGAAGTAGAGGAGGTGAGCATGTAAAGTTACAAACCCAATACACAACCCACCTTGCACGTTTGACAGAACCCTGCATCTGAATTAACACAAAAGCCACATACATTGCCATATTTTTAGTGTGATAATTAGGAATACACTGAGAATACAGAAGTGTACTACAGTGCAGGAATGGATTGAAATAATTCCTCAAATGCTTACCATGAAAACTGGTCATTGAAAACCCTCTGTAACAAACATACAACAAAGCTCACAACAGCTGCTGAGCTCCATGAAAGCAGGAACAATACAAATGTTCCATCTAGACTGGTCAAACGTTTGATACAGAAAGATAGTAACTGAGGATATCGCTTTGCATTTCGGAGTTACTTTGTGATCTGGCCACCCTCAAGAAAGAGATGGACACTGGAGAAAACGTGATCTTTCAGATACACCCACAGACACTTCCAAGCTGACAAAGTCATCTTCATAGCTTTCTATTGTGAAACCAGAAGATCATGTTAATCTGTTGAAACACGTCAGGTGGAAATATTCAAAGGATTTCCTTACTGGTTAAAACAGTGTGTATTTAGTTTACAATAAAATTCTAAATTATTCTTAATTTTCACAAAAAATAAATAAATATGGTGTAAAATACCTTTATGATCAACCCATCTACCATTTCAGTCATATATTAAACTCTGCATCTACATATCAGTCCATCTTCTATCATGGTCAGAAATCATGCGGATAAAGGAGGCCACTGGATGTCGTTTGGTCGTTGCTGATACATGAGTGTTACCCACTCACCTTTCACACTTTTTCGGTTGACATCTGCACCTTTCTCCAGCAGGTACTGCGCTATCTCTTTGTGTCCCTTATAGCAGGAAATCATAAGACACGTGTGGCCGTGTCTGTTGGCCACCTCGAGGTCAGCTTTGTGCTCCACCAGGTATTTTACAATGTCCAGGTGACCGTCAAAGCAGGCTGCCCTCAGGGGTGTTGAGTTGGTCAGGGTTGTGCTGTTGACAGAGGCTCCGTGGCCCAGCAGGGACTGGACCACCTTCAGGTGACCCGCAGCCGAGGCGGCCCAGAGAGGGGGTGCTCCCTCGATGGTCTCCCCGTCAAAGTTCACCGACCCACCGACCTCAACGGGAGCACAACAACACTCCAGCAGATACTCTACCAGGTCCAGGTGGCCGTAACGGGCGGCCATAAGGAGCGGCGTGGCCCCGTTTGTCTTTTCGCCCATCAACTTGGTCACCTCGTGTCCATCTTTGTTCTCCAGTAGTTTCTGAAGAAGCCGGAGCTTACCGTCCCTGGCTGCGTTAAATACCGCTGTCTTTAAATCCATTTCGGAGACTTAGTTTCGCCGGTAAATAAAAAATACAATGTCGTGAAACAGTGGCTGAGCGATAACCCGAGTTGTAACGTTGCTTTGGACAGCTGGAGCTCGACAACCCTTTGTTTACAACGAGCCCTGACTTTGTATCTAATCGTAGCGTTTTGGTCAAGAGCCCGGGGCGATTCGCGACTTTTTAAACTTCAGCTTTTAGAAACGGGTATCGCCATTTTGTTCAACTCTGTTAACTGGCGTCCCCAATTTATTTAACTCGCCGAATATCTCTGGTGTTTGAGACGACCCTTGGTCCAGTAAGACATTTGTCGCCGAGCTAGCAAGGTGGCTATTCAACTTCCTTGATCAATTCAGCTAACCGACTAGCTCAGCTTTAGCCGAACCACGTTACACCTCTTTATTGACCGTTCAACCAATACCCATCCACTGACAATTCTTCCCCTCCAAGAAGCCCCCCTCCATTACATCTGCTTCCCGTGCTTGTCATTGTCCCACAACATACTCCCGAGATGTTATTTATATTCACTTCCCGAGGGCCGAGACGTAGAAATCCACCCCCACCCGTTACGCCGTGCTGCTGCTAGCTTAGCCTGGGAAACGACGCTCGGTCTCCCGTTCTGGGGATATCCCCCGATATCCAGGGCGTTTTTCTTTCACACAGACGTCGAGAAATAAACGACAGACGTTACCCCCGAAATCAGCGAATAACAGTCGTCCATGTAGCCACTCAGCGAGCTGGCACGACAATAATCTCAGCGAAGGGGAAGGTAAATAAGGGAGGGCTGTCCACCCACGGCTCCACCGGATGATCACGACTCAGTTTCTGTCAAATCGCAGGAGCAACGCAGTCTTTTTTCTCCACCACAGCGGGTGATTGACGTGTGAACGGCCAATCACAGAGCTGGTAGACTGTGACGTAGACAATAAAAAAAAAACAACTAAATCACATAAGAGGTCCCCCTCAAGCAACAGGGGACTTTTCTACATGGAAAAATTATGTATCACGGAAAGAGCAACCAACAGTAAAAGAAAGCTTAAAACAATGCCTCTGTAACTTCCAGCTGAAGACATATTGTGAAAAATCGCGTTAGCCACAAGGTTGACTGTTCTGGCCTTGATTATATCACTCCCTACAGGTTAAAAGGATGAAAGGCATGACCAAAGGATTTACCCAGAAATGTCATCCCTCACTATAAACAAAGTATAATAATAATAATAATAATAATAATAAATTGCATACTCGCCATTTTACCAGAAAGTTTATTCATCCATTGCTAGATCTATAGAAAGTTCCCAGAATGCCTCTGAATTTGTGTCCAAAAAAAAAAAAAACACCAAACCAAAACAAAACAAAAACAGAAAAAACACGCACAACCCTTTAAAGGAAAATGCCAACATTAGACCACCTACAAGAAACTGACAACATACATACAGCAGGGAGAAAGCATATCAAAGAAGCAATAGCAAAGCCAAACAAGAAACCATACATGAAACCACAATAAATGGATGGTCATATATATATATATATATATATATATAAAATGAATAATAAAAAATTGTTTTAATCAGTTCCCATAGAATCTCTGGAATCAGTTCTGACCAAGTCATCAGGCTCAAGATCAACAAGACTCAATTATACAACCAAAAGTGTTGAATGTTTGGTATGTTTCAAGGGGTTGGATGTAGAAACCTGTCAAGTATATTTATGAGAAAATTCTCAAATCCCAACATTGGCATCTTCTAGTTTTCCCAGGGGACAATTAGATCTCATT
>CM076654.1:11691060-11932125 GCA_038496675.1 Rachycentron canadum
AAACCACAATAAATGGATATATATATATATATATATATATATATATATAAAATGAATAATAAAAAATTGTTTTAATCAGTTCCCATAGAATCTCTGGAATCAGTTCTGACCAAGTCATCAGGCTCAAGATCAACAAGACTCAATTATACAACCAAAAGTGTTGAATGTTTGGTATGTTTCAAGGGGTTGGATGTAGAAACCTGTCAAGTATATTTATGAGAAAATTCTCAAATCCCAACATTGGCATCTTCTAGTTTTCCCAGGGGACAATTAGATCTCATTCATTACTGATGGGCACTGTGGAAATACTAAAGGTGAGTTTAGTTCTGAGAACTAAATCAATGAATAGTGAGAGACAGTGTAGCGCTTCCTGCGGGGTTATATGTTGAATAAAAAGCTTTAAAAAAAGTATTCATATTTTCTTTAAGTATGGCTAATTGAAACATGATGAAAACTGACATATATTATTTTCATATAATAATAATTATTCCTGTTCACTTTAGAAATCAATTGAGCATCTGGCGAGGGGTTATAATTTCAAATTACAACTACAACTGAAAGTTACTAGAATTATCTTATATTCAAGCAATATTTTTTCAAGACAACATAAATTTTACAACAGTGGTGTATAAAACCAAGAGAACAATATCAACCCACAAGTTAAATAAGTTGATGCACTTAAAACAGCAAAGGCAGCACTATATATAGGGAACCAGTGAAAGATTTTATAACAATTTGGTGTTTAACACACAAAACGTGTCATTGTAAGTATACAATATAATATAATATTAGGGATTGCCTCCCCCACTTTGAGTCACACAGATTTAACAAAGAAACTCCTATCTCTAACTATAACATTCTTAGGGGATAATTCAACCTCACGTGTAAAAATTGTTTTGAAGAACCAGATCTGCAGTCACTGCAGGGAGACCAACAGTTGACCAAACCAAACAATCTTTTGTTCAACTGCTTCCAGCTAATATTAAATTAATGGATGACTTCCACTCTGTACAGCATTCTCCCTTCAAATAACTAACCTAAAATGACAAAGCTGATAAAAACAAACACAATATCTAGTTTTTCTCACTAAATACAAAGAGGTTTAATAACAAAGAAAAGATTTGAACACATTTTTTTCATAACCAAATGCAATATTTGCCTTGCCAGTGTAGTTTTTGAGACCAAATGCTCTGCAGATAAGGAAAGAAATCCACACCATCCTTACATTATTAGTACATTTAGTTACTTCCACTGCCATGGTCTTTTCAGTGCACAATTTGGGCTGAAAACATGGAACAGATTTTGGAGAGAGGGGTATGAGATGATAGGGCAGAGGATACAAATAAAATAAGAACCTGTTTAGAAATTATCATGTATTCAAAGTACATAAGGTTTGCTTCAACTATTTCACCTGACCTGACTCGAATACAGATAGTTAGAAACAACACCATCAAGCCTTTCTTCAGGTGTTTTGTTTAACCCCTCAACATTTTAAACACATAACCCTTTTGTTCAAGACTCAGTTGCATAAAGTTTGTAAGAGCAGCAGTGCTGAATGTGGATGACATGTCAGATTGTATGACCTGGCAGTTTGATATGACCCAATTTCAGATCAGCACTGCTGTTCTAAAAAAATTCTATGCACATGAGCCCAGGTAAAGAAAAACAAAGTGATGAATTAGATCCTAGATGGAAGAGACTGTTATGATCCAACACGTGTTGTAGTGGTTTTCTTGTCAGAAAAGAAGCTTCTCAGCAGGACCACCTGGCTGATGCTGACCACCAGAAGGATAATAGCTTCCCCAATGGACCAGAACGCAACACGGGTGTTGAGATCCTCTGCCCGACTACGTCCCTGAGCCTCACGGAGGCGGAAATGTGTCTGGTAGTCAATGACTGACTTTAGGGCCTCATGGATGGACACACAGGCTGATTCCATCTGGGGAAAAAAAAATGAAGCCAAAGCCAATGTAAGACATTTGGATAGTGGCTGGAAATGAATAGCTAATCAACTAACAAGACAAATTCAGTGATCACTTTGATTTGTAAATTCGAAGGAATTTGGAGAAACGTTAAAAACATCCTCCAGCTTGTAAAATTAAGCAATGTCAGTTTAAGTTGGAAATCAATTGTTTTATTAGTTTAAGGTCCAAAAACATTATTTGACAGGTGGAAGTAGTTGCTTTTTCTGCCATAATTCTGAGGAATATGTTCCATCTACTATTCTGCCCGCAGAAAAGAAACTTGGGTGAAATGGTAATGAAATGGTAATAAAACATTATAGATTGTGTAAATAGCCAACTGTAGATAATAAACCATTGACAGATGTGAGCTCAACTTAACACTGCGGGTGCTCAATAAAACCATGTCAATCAACCTAATTAAAAGTCTGAATACTTGTATAGAGTGACAGAAGATTACTAACTAATGTCGCACACTCAGACAGGTTTTTCTGTCATTATGGCAACTTGTTTTCAAGTTAAACTTGGGTGGAGCTTTGCTGGGACTTGCCAGAGGGCAAAAAACAACATTGACCAACAGAAACCTGAAATCTATAAGTTGTCCTTCTGTAACAGGTGTAATGAAACCAACAAAGAGATGTGGAAAAGTGTATCATCTCATGCTGCACCACATGCTGTCTGGAAAGTGTGCCTGTAGTTTTACTGTTAGATCAAATTATTACAGTATTACCTAAAGTGTTATATTCCCTATATCAGACATGAACATGCAAGCACATAAGTATGCATATCTATACACACAAACTCACCTGGGTGAGAGCAGTGACTCTGTTCTCATTGGGGAACAGTGGGGGATCATCACCGACCTGGAAGTCAAAATAAACCGTCTTGTGTGTGAAGGTGGAGAACTCATTACTGAAGCAAAATTTGTAGGTTCCATTCTTAGATGCTGTGAAGGTAAAGCTGTCATATTGCTTCTTCATCTCTTTGTAGAGTGTTTTGCCCTCTGGGTCCTCCAAACGGCAGTCCACATCATAATGACCACCTGTCACCACCTGGGAAACAATCACAACAGAAAAACCATTTTTTCAGTAACACTATATTTTTACGTTATACACTGTGTGACGCAGTAAACAAACAAATAGGAGGCTGGACAATGTGGAAGTGAAATAGTAAGTAAATATATGATATATAAAAGATACATGTCCTTGAGTATGTAATATCTCAATCTGTGAACAGTTTTGAACATATTAGGCATTAAAACTGTGGATGCTGATAAATTGATGTAATGATGAATGATACAATTTATGAAGGGACTATAAACAATCCAACTAATAACAAATTTTCTCTTATTTATAGGAAAGGACAACACAGTGGCCTGTGGCTGTCTGCTCCCGTCAAGTTTCAACAAAGACAAATCTAATGAAACCTAGGGTCAACCAGTTTTAATAATCACCTTGAAGTGGTTGTTTGGTGTCTTCAGCTTGTTACTGAAATTATCTAAACTTACTAGTGTAGCAATCACATTTACGTGTGTGAGGGGAATCTTGTTTGTATGGACAAAATCTGCCTGCTTGATTAACAACAGTTTACACATTGAGCTTTGAGATGTCTAATACTTGTAGTAATTGTAGTGCATGTAGCCCATGTACTTATAACTGAGGTGTAACAACAAATAAATGCAGACAAAACAGGCAAGCTCCTGAGAGCCTGCAAAAGATGTAGAACTGTTGCTACCCTATGGATGTCATTCTTTGAAGATTATCGGATATGATCTTCAAGGGGCTTTTTGACCATAACCGCTTCTCACTTAAAGCTAGAAAGGCGAACTCTCACCTGAAACTCCAGTGTACACTTCGTGCCGAAAATGATGTCCTCATAGAAACACTGTTTGGCATTGTCTGGCAGCTCAAAAGTCAGCTCGGAACCCAGAACCCACCCACAGAGCAGCTGGGCCCACAGCACCTGCAGCAGCACCCGAAAGGATCCGTCCATCCTCAAGACTGGAAGCTAACAGTAAAAACCTGAAGGGACCTGCGATATAAACATTCACCGACACAAAACTGGATTCAACACCGAGGGTGGTTAAAAGACAAAAATGGTGACAAAGCAAACCCGGACATTGATATCACCGAGAGGTTGTTAGCTCTAAGCTAACTAGCTAGCTGGCTACTTATTGTGATCTGGAGGCATAAAGCCAGTAGGGATTTGTCACATTTCCCTACAGTCAGTGTGTTCGTGTGCTGTGGGTGCATTCGTGCTCATATCAGTTGAAGTAAATTTAAACATTAATGTTTCTCATTTGATTATTTTGTCTCAGTCAGCATTAGCTACTCACCTCGAAGTGCTCACCCGGATGCGACTAATTCTAGGTAACGTATCGCAAACGTGACACGTCATTGGCTGTCACTTGCAAAAGCCCGCCTCTTACGCTCTCTCCCATTCGTCAAAACAAAGAAGGAAGAGGGGGTGCTTGTGAAATCACGTGGGCCACGTCCACATCGGAGACGTATCTTCCTTTTTTCAATATACTCCAACGTGGCTGATACTTAATGTGTAACACTACCCCTGAAAGTTATGTTGTATTTGGAAGTTTACACGAAACCACACGCTTTCATAAAAAAGATGGAACATTGGAAACGTATTTGAATCAAGAAACATTACTGTACGTGTGACTAAAGATATCTCGTATAATCCAGAGCCATAATCACTATTATTCATTGTAGCCTCTAGTTATAACACAATTTTAGGCACGTGTTTGGACCACTGCTTTTACTGTGCTAGTCACATCTATATAAAAGCATGTACCCCTAATGACTTATGGTTCTTTTGGGTTGCATTTATGAGACCTGTGAGATGTTTGTGGTTACAAGGAGAAAAGGTCGTGTTTTCGTGTATTTACAATAGTCTAATGACAACTTTGTGTGCAAGATACTGATGATGATGACCGCAGGAATATATAGTAAAGTGAATGTAATAGTGATATAGTGAATGTATAGTAAAGTCAGTGGTGCAGACATACTGCTAAAGTTGCAACCTTGGCCCTCCTTCCTTATTACATCTATTGTCACACTTGAACAAATAACTGAATCACTACCACAACACATAGCATAGCATAGGGAAAGTTTAAATAGTGCAATTATTGTGTTCGGTCTATTCCTATTTGCACCTGAGATGCCACTGGTCCATCAAACTACTGCACAGAAAATAACTGTTTCCCCCAGAGTCATTGCAAATCTGCATGATCAGACTTCTCCAGTTTGTTTTTGGCGTTGGTCAACCACTTGTTGAAAATGGACAATCTCTGTATCAACTCCCCTGGATGTTTGCTCTTGTATTTGATTGTTGTCCATAAAAGTCAGTTGGGGATTTTATTTTATTTATTTATTTATTTTTTGTATAAAAGGTGTGGTCCTTCTGAGTTGTTTTCAAACTTTCTCTTGTTGCAATTGGAGGAATATTGGACACTGAGCATACTGGGTAGTTGGTGAGAGCTCAATCTTTTCAGTCTTAATATCTCTACAGTTTAAATGTGTGTCGTGTAAATGCACGACAAAGGTTTTATTCTGCTCTAACCCTTGGCACCTACAGTTAAATGTATTAATATATTGTAATAAATTATTCTCATGACACCCCATCCCGACATGATGCATGCTGCATGTGTGTTCTTGTCAATTGTGAGTGCAGAACTGACCCCAATACAAAGTCTCGCGTGAAGAAGCAACGCGAGATCAGTGTAGGGAGGGCTGCATGGGGAGCTGGAAAGACAAAACAAAAGCCACACATTTTAGCCAACAGGCGCTGGTCGCTTTTTATTTTTTGTAAACCAAAACAAATTTGATTCATTATTCTAGACCTATTTCTGTTTAACGGCAATATCGTAAAAGTTCTGCATCATGCCCAGTAGCACGTCTTTGCTGGAGACCGACGAGGGAGAGTCCGAGGTCCCACCGCCGCTAGTGCACGCTTTCGCCGGTATGGGCCTTGACGAACATCACGGAACCCAGAGCCAAACCCCCGAACAAGGAGATGAAAGCCTCTCCTTTCACCACCTCCACCAACTGCAACCGGTTTCCCACTTTAACCTCCTCGGTGCGGTGCTAGACTTGAAGCCCCTGCCTCTGCATCGACCGCCCTCGGGAGATGAAGTGAACACAACGACGGTACCCGAGGACGAAGAGCCGGAGGTTGTTACCGCCGTCGACTCCTCGGGTTGCACCGGCAGCTCGTTGCTAGCGCAGGCCCACCGCCACCAACACCTCCCGCCGGTACCGAGTGCTTCCGTGATACCGTCCAGGATGGAGCCGCCGCACGTCGAGACGGTCTTGTTGTACAACGGAGACGAGCAGGATGATCCCGGCGTCGGCGGCAGCGCCCTACCTCCGGCTGGCAGCATGGCGATGCTGCCGTCCGGCGTTTACGGGGAGTCGGGATACGAGGCCGAACCTTCGCTGTTGACTCGGCGAAAGAGCGTGAACACGACCGAGTGCGTCGCTGTGCCGAGCTCCGAGCACGTCGCGGAGATTGTGGGCAGACAGGGTGAGTCGTTAACCGTCGGTTGGTTTTGGTTAGAGCCACAAGCTAAAGTTGCTAATGGGAGTTGGGATGAAAGTTGGTGGGAAGATAGCTCTGGTAGCTGCAAAGTACCTAAATAAGATATAAAGGCGAATAAAGATAGAGCTGTTGAACAAACTAAATGATTGTGACATTATGTGAAAATGCCAGAGACACAAAAAGTCAAGATTAAGCACGTTGCTGAATTGTAGCTAATTGGTAACTTATTGTTGTCACAGTAGCCTCAACGAGTGCCCGCTATTTTACATAGGCTAACTGCTTGAATAAGTAACAGCACTGTAGTATAAGACGTCTGACTGATTGAGTGTAGTTAACGCATTAAATGATCTGCCATTAGCTATAATTTGACATCTTCAAACACAGTAATTAACGCTAGCTTGAACGCAGCTAGCTTAGCTCTCCTAACTGGGTCAACACCACCCTCGCCCGACAGCCTCAACAAAAGTTTACATCAAAAGTTTTATATCAACCAGCAGGCAGCTTTGTGTCCAGTGGTGTGAGAGCTCGTCCATATTATGACTGTTTTGTGTGTGCTTCGCTGACGGTGAACATGCCTTCACTCAGCCGTGCCCTGTCGTGTTGAACCAGGCTCGGCTTTGTCTCGGAGAACATGAAGAGCAGTGTGGTGGTCACCATTGCTCTGCCACATCAGCTGTAGGATATAGTTAGCTCCCTGACATACCCAGGACGCCCGAGTTCACCTGAACGCTGCTGTTTTTCTAAGATATCCACCGTCTTTGTGATTTATTTATTTATTTTTGTACACAAACTTTACACAAGTTAATGGTAAAGGGTTGGGAGAGTGTTATTAGGTAGCGTTTCAGACCAGTTGGGGGAGGGTGCACAGACTGCAGTGTTGACAACAACAGGAAATGGCTCTGGTAATGATGTTGGACTCTCAACCACAGCTGAAAGGAATATTTAATTTATAAGCAGTGCAACTTCTAAATGGCATTAATGACTGGAAACTTAAATTGCATAAGCAATTATCTTTTAACAGTTCAATTTGGTGATATTGAGTATCAGGATTTAATATTGTGTGTGTGTAAGGTGGTAAATTTTGAATAGGGAATAATTAGATTCCCCCCCTGTTTGTTTGTGTCTTTTTAACTTCGACAGGCTGTAAGATTAAGGCACTAAGAGCCAAGACCAACACCTACATTAAGACACCAGTGAGGGGCGAGCAGCCTGTCTTTGTTGTGACAGGGCGCAAAGAAGATGTGGCCATGGCTAAGAGGGAGATCCTGTCTGCAGCTGAGCACTTCTCCCTCATCAGAGCTTCTCGAAACAAGACGGGCCCTCTGTCTGCTGTAAGCGGTCCAGGGACGCCCACTCTACCTGGACAGACGACCATTCAGGTTAGCAAGCATGTGATTATGAGTCACCCTGTCGTTCAGTGTAAAGACATCACAGAGACTCATGAAGTGAATCACATTAAGATTGGTGTGAATTACCATCTAGGATTTTTTAAAATAATTGATTGCCCTGTTTTATGTTTGGTAGTGTTAATTATTGAAAGTGTGTAATTACCCTGTGTCATTTCACCCTTACAGGTGCGGGTACCCTATCGTGTTGTTGGGCTGGTTGTGGGACCCAAAGGTTGGTTTTTGAATTCATTCTGTATTCAGATTTATGTGGTTTCCCCCTTTTGTTGAATGTCCTGTGTGTTTGTAAGATTTCTGCTTTGGAAATTCTTTTAATAATTTTTAGTGTCAATGGAAAAACAAGCTCATACAATTTAAGCAAACACAAGTGTAGACAGGTGAATGCACCAAAGCAGTTAAAGTCTATGTTAAGACCATTGATGTGTTTCATAACGGAAGAATACTTACTTCAGCATGCAGAGTAAAGTTTTGTTTTGGAAGTTGTATTAAGTTTTTAGATTTGTTTTACACAGTGGAAGGAACAATAACATTGGATATTTTTTCACTTATGAGTTGATGGGGAAAAGTCAACACTTGTGTTGTGATTTTGTTTATGTTTATTTATATTTTTGCTCTGCTTTGTTTCTGGCATATTATTGCACTGTAATATGCTACACATTAAAGTTTTTGTTTCTTTATGAGCATTTAAAAGAAAGCACAAAATGTCTATTGAACTCCCTCCTGTATCTAATGTTACTTTAAGCTTCTCAAAGAGTTTTAATGTTCAGTTCTTCCTCAGAAGATTACATTTGCTCTCACAGAGTCTTTAAGCCATTGCCCTGTTGACATTACCACCTCAGTGTCAGAAAGCCCTGGGGTTGATTTGTAAATTGCACTGTGGTAGTTCTCAGCCATGTGCAATTAGCCTGGATGGGGGCAGTCAAAATGACAACAAATCGGAAAACAGCTAGGAAATGATGTGCTACACACAACAAGAGCCAGTGTCGAACTTTAATATTCCCTATTCATTTTTTACAAGAATTGACATAAAGTGTGTCTGATTCTTGCAAATTAACTGTGGTACATTAAGTTTGACTGGAGGTACTATGATGCTTCTGTTTTTAAGTGGTTACCATAGAGCTCTATGTCAGAGGGAAATTGTAACACATCCATTTCTCTAATATACAGTATAGTGTTGAAGATTTTCCTACAGTAGCCTGAAACTCACTGTGTTATGGTTGGGTCGTATGTGCTTTAACCAGCTGAGTCATCAGGATAGCCTGCAGTTTAGTACTATAATTATTGCACAGCTGTCTTTCTTCAAATTTCAATGTCGGATTTTATTGTTAGGAAAACAACTGTTTTGTCAACTTGTACTTGACAAAATAGCCTGAGCTGCAGTTTTTTCAGATTTTCTCCAGCTAATGTAATCTGGCACTATTTACACTTAACTATTCTTTTTCTCTTTCTTTCTTTGCTTCTATTCTTTTCTCTACTACCACGGGCCATTTGTTTATATGCAAATGTATATTCACGAATGGTCAGGCATATAGTTTGTTAAACTTATTTTATTGGTGTGTTCTTAATATTGATATAGCTATATGGCTAGAGCAGTTATTTACACTTGTAGTTTAAGCATGAGGCTTTTGGTGTGGTTATATCTTTCAGGGGCCACCATCAAACGCATTCAGCAACAGACCCATACCTACATCGTGACGCCAAGTCGAGACAAAGAGCCTGTTTTTGAGGTCACTGGGATGCCAGAGAATGTGGACCGGGCAAGGGAGGAGATAGAGGCACACATTGCCCTCCGCACTGGAACCTGTGGGGGTATTGAGGCTCCAGGTGTAGACAACAATGACTTTCAATTCAATGGGACCGATGTCAGCTTTGAGAGTTCTGCAACATCAGTTGGATTGGGGAAGGCTGGGTGGCTTCATGCAGGTGCATCATCACCAGGTGGTAGTGGCAGCTTGCTGCCAATGAGCATTAATGGTACTAAACGAATCAATAGCAATATTAACAGTGCTGTCAGGATGTCTTCCACCTACCGCAACGACAGCTCCAGTTCCCTTGGCAGCGGCTCCAGCTCAGCTGATTCTTTCTACGGCAGTGGGAATGGTAACCGGATGGCTGATTTCAGCCCCACCTGTGCGTTCAATGCCAATGCTAACAACAACAACAACATTAATGCTGGCAGTACAAATTTATGGTTTGGTGAGAGTCTTCTCCCTGTGGGGTCTGAGGAGCTGGTCAGCCTGGGAGCAGGAGGCTCCTCCTCGGGATTTGACCCATTAACCATCTCCACTGCCCAAGCCTCGCACCCTGCTGCACAGCCACACATCTGGAGCCCCTTTGTGGACCACCAACCCCTCCAGGCCCTCGATGTTCTTCAGTCTCAGGTAGGTGCAATTCAACAGGAGCATACTGCTTAGAGCTTCATGTGTAGAACTTAAAGGAACATTTCACAGTCAAAAGCAATTTGGGTGAGAGCGTTTCCCCTTTTATCCTTTTATTGTGGATTGTGTGTTTGATATGACAATTGAAACATTACTACCCCAATTGATTGTCTCATGTACAAGCAATCTCTTTCTTATTGTAATGAATGGTTGTGTAATCTGAGAAACAAAACAGGTCTACCTGATTGACCTGTGTGTCTGTGTTATTCCTGAAATTACTGATACAGAGAAAAATAAGTTTTGGACCTTATTAAATATTCATGGTGATGGTTTGTTGTACCTGATTGATTGATATGATTGTAGTCATCTAACAATTGTTATTAATTTCTCCAGACTAGTCAGCCTGGGACGCCCCGGCTCTCTCCAACCTTCCCTGGGACAGAGGCCTTGGAGCACCCTCAGGCCCAGCGAGTTCACCGAGGGCATTTTGGTTCAGCTGGGACGCTTGATGCACACAGGTTCCCCTCTTACGGCTCAGCCTTCTCCTCTTCCAGTGAAAGCACCGCCTCCTCCTCTTCCCCTCCTGAATCCTCCCTCTCCTATCGACCAGGGCTTGGATCAGCAGCGGGGAGAGGACAGGAAATATGTATCCACTGTATGGATAACCAGGTGATCGCTGCCTTGGTTCCCTGCGGCCATAACCTCTTCTGTCTAGATTGTGCCACCCAGATATGCCAGGGCCCAGAAGCTGTGTGCCCTGTGTGCCTGTCCCCAGTCACACAGGCCATTCAGCTCCGCAACATGTGATTTTAAAATCCATTTACCTTGATGGTAGATGAGGTATCGGCCTCCCAACACTTCCAACGCGTAATGTGTGGGGAAATTACAAAACTGGCCCCAAATCAGTGTCTAGTTGTGTCCTCACCCAGGTTTCGTCCAAGTTGTTGTTGACAAACGTGAGGAAGAATAGGCGAATAAGGAATGATCTGTATTTAGGACATGGGTTTAGGGTCTTCAGCCCATTCTCATGCCTGCTATTGTGAAGTCTTCTTCCTTGATTGATTGATCAATGGGAGGGTCAGAAGCCCTCTATGTAGCATCAGGTGGGGTGGGATATATATATATATATATATATATATTTTCTCATGATTTTTGATTTACATTTTCTTCTCCCTGAACCATCTAGTTATCAGTTTTTGCCTACCTATATTTTATTATTTTTTAAAATGTTTTTTGAACTCTATTAGAACTCTATGTTGAACTCCATTAGACACATAATGTTGTCTTTTTGGGTCAAAGTTTGTTTTATTTTTTTTTGTCTACATCTCAAAAGTTTTTTTTTTTTTTTAATTTTATTTTTTAGAACTTTTGCTGCTACAGTTATTTTTATGTGCTGAAACATGACCCAGCCCCTTTGTCTCTCGATTGTGCTCATGACAGGAAACAAATGAGATGAGCATGTTTACATATAGTGAGTCCCACATATGAATATGTATAATAGTATTCTCCTTGTTACTACAGCATTTGAATGCCTATCACAGTAAACTGGATATGTACACAAACTACATTGTCCTGGCAAAAGCCACTCCCAGAAAATTTGCATAATATAACTACTTTAAACAGGATATGATGTTTACATACTCAAGATCATAAATCAGAGTTTTTACCAGAGTTCTTACTAATTACTGACATTAACAGTATATTGATCTGCATGCAAACACACCCACAGAGGTTTTTAAACCAAGTGGGTCAAACCCACACCTGCAAAGTTGTCACCCCGCAGTGGCAACCTCTTGTTGCTGCAGGTTTCTTTTTCTCCCAGACTGGAACCAAGAAGGTAACTCCTTTTTGTAGAGTACCAGGATCGCCACGTTGCTTTCAATTTCTTCTTAGAAAATGTTTACTGTAAACTTGTGCCTAATTCCATTCTGAGTAAACAAAAAGAAACAACCAGTTCAGTGGACAAACTGTGTTGCTCTGTCTTAAAACAAACTTGTGGCCTTTTTGAGAAGCCTGTAATTAACTGACAACACTATCTACAAATCCAGATCTTGGCTCGAAAGAACACAAGCTGACAGACTGAAGTCTTAATGTATTTGTTCAATCTCCTACATGCATTTTGCAGAACAAAGCTGATATCACAGGGATGTTTTATTTTGCTTCCTATTTTATTGAGCCTTTCACGAGTATTTACCACCCACTGCTTTATCTTTTTAACACCGAACACTCCCATTTTCATTATTTTCCCCTATTATTATTATTATTATTTTATTTTTTTTTACATTTTTGCCTTTTTTAAATCTATTACATCCTGGTTTGGGAAACCATGTGCTGGGTTTCAGCCAGAAAGATATGCACAGATTATACCTTTGGTAACATTCCTCCTCCCCTGTATTGCAGTTACTTTTGTAGATGGTATAAATATGGCTAACTAATACTTGATCCTCACCTGGAAGCCAAAAGAGCTGATATTGTATGAAATGATACTATGAAGACAGATGTAATCTGGCACAAATCCCTGTACTGTACAGACAGGCTGCTGACTTCTCAGCCATCTCAGTAGTATCCTTTTCTTTAACTTGAATGTTCTTTCACTTGGACTGCTCCACCCTGTGGCCATCTCGTCACAGCCATTTTGTGTCCTAGTCGGTCAGCAGTAAGCAAAATAATTCCATTGGTATTCAGGATTGAGATGATGCCCCCCCATGACTTAACTCTGTTATTTAGTCCCACATTTTGTTTACCAGGCCTATGCAAAAATCGTCTCAGTATGTCAGCTACTGGAAGCACTAGTTAAATTAACTCCTCTGCTTTTATTTACACAGCTTAAACAATCTTGGACTTAAACTTGTAGACAGACATATCCCTTCAGTTTTTCTACTACATTTCAATCGGGGTTAACCTTCATTAACTGCTTTAATGCACTGATGAGATGTTTCAATGGTACACACTTTATGTGTTTCATCAGTTCCTTTTGCTTTTATCCTGTGCCCAACAAAGCACAGTCTTCCCCACACCTTATCCCACTATTGACTGGCTGGGACCCTACGCATTTGGATTTTTGTTTTTCTCCTCTTAAACGTGCATCTGTCCACTCCTCTTCCTGAAAAGTGAAGAAAAGGTACAAATTGGTGGAAATCATCTCAAATCTTAGCTTTAAACACCAGTGTTTCTCCAGACTTTGTTTTACAGGATTGACTGAGTTATTGGACATTTCAAAGGGGAAACAGCTGGAATGATTTCATCTTGGACTGTGCTGACACTACATAAGGTCAATACTATTGCTTTACCATGTGGACTTTGGACTGCAGTCCTTCTAGCATTCCAGCTGTAAACAGTATTTGGGAGATATTTCATCGCTTAGCTGTTTCATAAATATCTTCTTTCACGGATGATTGAGCTTTCTTGGGGAAATGGAACCAAATGAGTCCCAAAAGTGCAAAAAACCCATCTGCTTCTGCTCCTTCGGGTCTTCTATCCGTCCTTTTTATTTTACTCCTTTCAGTTCTACAAAGAGTCGATCTTTGCTCTCTTTTTCTCTGGGGGAATGCAATACCCTGTCGGCCCTCAGTTTGACATGAATCTATTGACATTTTTGTGTATATATTATATATTACTGTTAATGACTGATAAATATACAGAACTTATTTTTATTTTGTTACATTTCATATATATACATAAATATATCTATATTAAAATGTTTACAGTAAGATTTTTTTAATTTTTTTTTTTTTTTAAACTTTTCTCTGAGTGATTTACGTGAGAAGTTGGAAACCCAGAAATGTTGCAGGAGAGTGTCAATGCTATCTGCTTGTAGTCTAGTTATTAGTTTACAGTATTGATGATAATAGTATTGATAGCTGCAGTTTAATCTAGTGGAAAATGGAATGTGCATCGCGAGCATGTCTTCATAATGTACCGCCAATGTAAAACGTCACACTGCAACTGTAAAAAGGCCAAGGATTCAAGCTGCCTGTCACGTCTGTACGCCACCAAATTAAGAACGGTATACTGTAATATGTATCTTAGTTTATCTATGTATAAATACATATATTGTTAAGCTGTATCAACAGTTCAAAGTATTTGCTAATTTTACTACACTTTTGTTATGTATATGTGGGGGGAGTCTTATGGCATATAAATCCTTCAAATTGAGTCAGGAGTTTAAAAGCAGACTATATTTTATAATGGCCTTTTAAGTTATTGCGGCCAAAGCACTGATATTATATATTTGCTGTAAAGAGAATTTAAGAGTTTTATTTTTCTGATATTAAAGTTACTTAATAAAGACTTTCATTTAAAGCCACATCAGACTGCTATGATTCATTCTGTAGGTTTGTAGTACAAGGTCTGTACTTGTACGTCTTCCTTATTCTGCAGGATCTTCACATTGTGATTTGCAGCAGGAATTTCCTCTCACGTTTTGACAGGTTTAACTAATAAACTCCATACGTGGGGACCAATGCATGAACCTGTGAGAGACGACTTGTGTATTTATCTCCATTTTGTAAACGTGCTGTTGCTGCCATTTGGATCTGCTTATAAACGGTGCTTGCAAAACACCTCTGTTATACGGGCCCCTGGTTCTGATTGTGGGTTCCTACAACAAGAAAAACCTCCTGTAACCAAAAAGTCCCCTTTTATTTGGCTGTGAATTACTGGGCTCATGTTGGCAATGCTGATGTTATACAAGGTGCATAAACTAAATAATAGTTTAGCTAAGTAAACTATTAAACCCCCTGAATTAGCAGTGTCAAAAATTAAAACATTTTTTAGCTTATGAAAAATTGACTGAAATTTGTGACTTATAAAATATGCAATGCCATTATTAAGATACTCAGCTGTACATAAAGCAGTTAAATTTAGTGGAATCTTATACACCTGCTAATTGTGAAACTAAGGCCACGATGAGTACTTTTACTTTTGATAGCTCAAGAATTGAGTTAAAAATACACATGCTTTGTTTGACTAAGATTTTGAATGCAAAACTGATGTATTTCAGGAATCTGCCTCACCATTATCACTTACTTGTTTTTAATCCAATGCGATGTTTGCACCTCACTGTACAGCAAAAGCATCAGGTTAAAGACTTGCTTGGATGGACTGATATGCACCCAACCTCCCAGGTGATTGGATCTTTTGTCAGTGTGAGTGCGTACACACCCATTATTCCTATAGACCTTTTTCACAGCTGACATTCAAACATGTCACAGCAGGAAAAGAGGTTAATGGCTCAGTTGCCATGAGGCTATGTCTACAGCAGGCTAAAAATATTCTAGACATTTGTAACAAACTTTTGAAGGTATGGATTTTGATGCTTTTAAAGACTGCGCCTACCTGATAACAAGTGGAATGCAGCTGTCATCAGTTATTAATTAGACCTGTGCTACAACATGCATGTGTCCACTGAGAAGGTCTGTGTGTAATTCCCCACTTCAACCTGAGCAGAGGTGCGATCAGAATAATTGAGCTGACACTTCTGTTACTAACGTCCTTGTAAACACATTCCCTTGTTAAGAAAATTACCACAACTTAGCGAATATCAGGCCATGTTTAATTATAGACTCTCACATAAGAAATACAGGTAAAATTTATATCTGCAATCTGTCATAGTAGTCAACATCAATTTATCCAAGCTGTGTCTTTAGGCTCCTATAATAACTGCACATAAAAAAAAAATTACCACCTCAGAGCACAACAGAATATTTCTATAGAATTCAGCAACTGTTCTTTAAGTAACATCTTCAGAAAATATCCTGTTTTCTGTCTTTCAGTCAATCTGATGCATAATTATGTGAATAAATCCCAAGGTTTGACTCTTAATCCCTGATTAAGGACAAACTTTTAACAATGCTTTTCAAATTATAGTGAAAAAGAATCAAAGCTGTGACAGAGGAAAGTTCTGCATGGTCAACCAAAATTGACCATTGAGAACTAGTGGATAACTAAAAAAAAAGACCCTAGATTTCAACTAAACCTTGAACAAATGTGTTCAGAAAGAATACATTGTACGGCTTTTTTGTCAGAAAACTATCAGTCATGAACAGATGTTTGTGAGTTTCAACATGAGGAGAATAAATGAAATTTGTACTCTGAAATCCAAATCTATACAAAAAGCCTTTAAAAACTGTGTAACAGAGGGTATCGCATGCAGCAGAGGAGAGGACACTTGTGCTGAAATCAAATTATTTCAGTGCATCAAATGACCTTCACTTGTTTCCACAACAGAGAAAATATCAGATTCTGTTATTTTGGCAAATTAGGTCTTGAGAAGCAAATTGCCTTTTTTAAAAGGAGTTTGGCTGCTTTAAGGTTGAATTTATATAATTGAATAATTTACATCAATTATGAATATGTAGCTTGTGACTGTGCCTTTGAGGCTGATCTCATAAAGCAGCTACCAACCAGTAGACAGCAGGAGCTGCTGACTACACTCAGTTTCCCTGTGTATTGCAGGTGAAGTACTCCATTTCAAATATGGGGCATTTGCCATTAAAATTCATGCAAACATTGACATGCGTTTTAAAAACTAAAAATTATTTACATGGATTAAAAAGAGAAACTGCAAATCAAAGAGAACTCAGAAAAATCCCTACAGATGTGTGTAAATGTCTATAGAGTGAAAGGGCAAAAAAGGTGTCTTAGTGTTACAGACATTTTTAAAACAAATGCATCACAATGTTTCCTTTGCTCACAATCCTACATAAACTATACACCAACCTAATCACTCCCATATTATTCCTATCAACCACGACAACCACCTCAAAAAAATTAAGAGTTATTTAATTAAAAACATAAAGTGCTAAAAATATAATACAATTAATAAAAGTAACAAAAATAAAACCAAAAAAATATATTGATATTGAAGGGAAACCGTCTTAAATCTTTTCATCTTTGTCAGTAAACTATACACAAGAGACCTGGATCAAATAATACCAGTGGGCTGTACAAGTATGAAGATTCTCCACTGGTTGTTTGATGGTTGTATGCTTGGAGATAACATCCAGCAAAACTGAAATCAATACAAATAAACTATTACTGTTAACATTCAATTAAAGAAACTTCCATGTTAATGTCGTGGGCTGGACTTCCTGCTCCAATGATCACTCAAGACTTAAAAGTATGTTTTTGGTTTGCCAAAACGTTAATAAACCCTGTGATTAAATCTCAGAGACTAACTACTGGCCTCTTCGGCTTTCTCTGAACCTGAAGCATCCCAACTCTTCTTTTTCTGCTCTCTGGAAAGTGAGAAAAAGCAAGAGGGAATTCACAGAAGCACGAGACTCATCCTTAGTGGCAGCATAAATGAGGGCATTTTCCAAAACAGTAACCATACCTGAAATAGATGGTGGAAAGCGACCAATAATAAACGGTCACCTAAAGCATCTTGTCAACACTTATTTTTTTGAGTGAGTAATAACAAAATCACAGTAAGTCAGTAAAGACAGTTAGATTGTGTCACCAACTTTGGATGTCATGATGTTATAGCACCTCAAAAAACCTGCACTTGTGTGGCTATGACATGTAGAGGACATTCTCAACCAAGTGCTTTGCTCCACCTCTTGACTAATAGTGAAAGGGAAAAAGATTTCCAAATTCCAAACCCGACAGTACCTCACCTACTAAGTCCCCAGGCTGAGTCGGCTTTAAGCATGGTGCATGTCATTTCGTTTCTTGTCAATGTCTGGTATGACCTAATCCTGCTGGGTGGTCCCAAACCCTGTTTGTGTGATGGAGAGGCAGCAGCCTCCATGAAGTCAAGCAGTTATCCTTGCAGTTCAGAGTGCTGCTGCTTTTGCATCCAGCCTGACAGTTGACTGAACTTGCTCGTCATCCTTAGTGTAAAGCATAAAGGACTGACAGGAAACTGGCAGTTCTCTGGTGGCCAGATACTGGATATGAGCGCTTCAGTGTATCTCATCAGTATCTCATCCCGTAGCTGCAACAGTACTTAGATGTTCTTGTATTGTTCAGTGAAACTGATGCCTGTAGTGCCAGCAGTTGTGGACTCTGAGGCTGAGTAGTATCAGTGTATATTCCAGTTTCATGGGATCTGCAAGTCATCTTTGTGCATGTTATGGTGTTTTAAAATAGTAGGTACTCGTCATATCTTTTTCCAGTCTTAGAGTTAAACATTCCAGATCATACAAGTCAAAGCCACCGATCAAAAATATTAACATATCTTTAATAAATGGCTTTGGTGAATCTGGATTTAGTGCTACTCTTGCTTAAAAAGCAAATGGTGGGGCCACAGTGCACAAAGGTGCCTCAAACACACCTAAAAGTATTTTTTTCATGTGAGACAGCTCCAGTTTCACAGCTGGATTCACTGAGGAAGACTATCCATTGCCACTATAAGTTGCAGTGTGATGATGCAGTTATAAATATCTCAGTCCAGGGGTTGTGGGTCTGCTATAGGCATAGTGTGCAGAACCTCATCCAGTAACTGCAGAGCTCTGTGCAGGTGGATCTCGATCCAGCATGGGGTCTCTTTGATGCTCTGGCGGGGGTAGTCAGGCCCCCAGCCCTTAACAAAACTCATTCTGAGGATACACAACCTCCGGAGGTCGTCTACCCCAATGCCGGCAGCTGCTGACAGACCTGGGGGATGAGAGGGGAGGGAGCCACTATCAGGTCAGTGTGATGCTGTGTGTGTGACAAACTTAACATCAGCTGTGTTTCAAGTGATTCCAATTAGCTAAATTTAAAATAATTAGATTATTTGATTAGATGATTGAGCAACAGTTAATTGGCAATTATTTTCCCCCGATCATCTGTGAAATTAGTAAATAATTTGAAATAAATCTGTTTTCGGCCAAAGGCACTGGTTCAAAATTTTCTTTGACTGAAAGTAAACTGAACACTACTGACTTTTTGAATTTTAATCAGACAAAGTAAATACTGAACATGTTAAACTGGGTATTGTAATTTCCTGAAATTTAAAGTCTAAATGGTTAATCAAGAAAATTTCATCCATTACATCCATTAGCTATTTTGCGCATCTTTTGAGGGTCACGGGGGCCGGAGCCAATCCAAGTTGCTATTGATCAAGGGTGCATTACACCCTGGACAGGTCGTATGTCCATCACAGGGCTGACTGTTAACAACTTTACTCCAATAAAGATTTTCACTTGTGAGTGAAAGTAAAATTTTTTGAGCATTGAGCCCAGCAAATATTAACCATTCAATAATAGTGGAATCTTGAACTCCTGCAATATAAAAAAGAGCATATTGGCTTAATTTCATATATGAATGCAAATATATATATCTGTCTGAGCAGTTCTCTGTTCACTGCTCATCTGCATCTTTACTGACAGCTGGAGCCACGTCTACATCCCACTGTCTCTACTGTTGAATGAGAATCTGCATGTGTAGTTACTGTATCTTACTAATAGCTGGAGCAATTCCTCCTACTGATCCAGGCCCAGGTATATTTCCAGCCACAGCTGCTGCTTGGGCTGCTGCTGCTGCTTGAGCTGTAGCAGCCTGCTGTTGCATCTGTCTGTGGCACTGACGAAGATCAAACACCTGGTAGGAGAGAAGATACTTTAAACACTGTTTGTTCAGCAGCAATTAGCCCCCTGCACAGGAGGAATGTAAATACCACAGCAGGCTGCCAGCGAGGGAGGAACTCAGCTGTGTGAGGATGTATGCACATGATTAGTCCTAATGAGAGACATGAATGAAAAAGTTGGTAAACATTTTTTGTGTAAAACTAACACAGCTATAGTTAAAGTAGGATGTCGCAAAGGGGTAGAAGGGCTATGAGATGGAGTAGAAAGGGATGTCTGCAGCTTGCACTTAGCAAGAGACAAACAAACATGTATGAAATGTCAGCCTTGAGATGCATTCTCTTTACAGTGAGTTAATTACAGAATGACTGTGATCCCACATCCTTACCTTGATGTAAGCACTGGGGTAGATTTTGTGAACAGCGTCTCCAGGTGCTCGGCCTGCCTCCCTGTCCAGGTAGTAACTCTGGACAAACACTGCGTGATCACTGAGGCACCGCACCCACACATCTCCCTCACCTTTACACTCCAGCTGGACCCCTTTACCAATGTGAAGCCTGCGAGAGAGGACAAGGAAAAGAGAGGAATAAAGGAAACAGGAAAAGAGCCTAAGTGACAAGAGCTGTCCTAAATGTTTTTCACATCCTCATTGTCCATATGCATGTTAATTATTCAGAACATGCAAGAAGAATTAGTGATACAAACAATATGGGAGGGAGCAGTATTAATGAAACATCTCTACATCACCACTAGTGCAACTGAAACAAAAACCAAATGTGTATCTTTAAATCAACAGGAAGCTATAAAAAGAACTGAGTGTAGAGGGGTGGTTGTGTGATTCTTCTGAGCTTTCTACTGATGAGTTAATGGGACTGATCCTGTGGTTCAGCTGTCAAGTCTCAGATGTTAAGATATACTCAACTGTGTCCAACTGTACAACTGCATAAAGTATGTTGTCAGTAGGAGCCAACTCATTCTTTGAGTTGGTACTTGTGTCAGCTACCTTGCTCTCTCGATAGCCTCAGTCCGATGTACGTTACTGAGCTGGCCAAGACAGAACCTGTCTCCCCCTGAGGGGTCGACGTAGCCGTCCACTGTCACAATGGGGCAAGAAGAGGGCACTTTAAATGTCTCCCCAACTTGTACGTCCATTTCAAAATAAGCAATGGAGCACCAGTAGTCAGGAGCTGAAACAGAGGGAAGAACCTATGTCAGTGGTATTAAGTAATACAAGGTAAAGAACAGCAGTGCCCCCACCCCCACAAGGCAGTATTAAACTTTTTGCTTTTGACTTTTTTTCCCCCCAAGTCATATCCAAAAATTAAGAAAACCATGCAACATTTTTGAAAAGTGTGATGACTAAATGTTATTTTCACTTGAAAATTAGCAAACAACACATTGAATCAGTAATGATATTTTGAACACATTTTTGTAGTAGTAATTTCATCAAGAAAACTAAAATACTAACCACTTAAGTATTTATAGTTTTAACACTAGAGACATTGTCGTTAGCTAAGATAAATAATAGCCTACAAAGGCAGTACTTGAAGAATAATCTACAAGTAGATTAAAAATGTCTCAAAAAAGGATGTAATGTTTATCAAATCCATTCACAAGATTTGTAATATAGCAGACCAGGGTTAGGGTGGCCTGTGGGTTGTGCGTGCTCACCTGGATGATTGGATATTGGCGGCTGAAAGGCGAGTTCATTATGCACTGGCCCTAAGAGAAACACACAGAAAAATGGCAGTGATCACCTGCTTCACAAAGAGTAATAATGTGATTTTTAAAAAAATTTAAAAAAAAGATTAATTTATATCTGAGGTAACAAGAGTGTACTTACAATAGTGTGTTGGATGTGGCATAGGAGGGTGATGTTGTAGATGACCGTTGGTGTGGTGGGTTATGTTGGTGAAACTGCTGTTCCTGGACCAGGTGGAGCCAGCACCTGAAGAAAAAAATAACAGAAGTCAGAGAGTGACAGTTGGATGATTCAAGTGTACAAAAATATACTACTATTGCCTCCACAAACACTCACAGCAACAATTCACTGAACAGATGCAGAAAGTGTCTTGGGTATTGGTGATTTCAAGTGCACATATCTGTATGAACTCACTTTTGTATACACAAACATTCACAGACATTAAAACAAACGAGTACACAAACAGTAATATTTCCCAACTGTATCTTACTGCCTGATCCAGTAGCAATGGCAGGGAAGGAAGACGATGAGGCAGAGGTGGAGGCCTCAGCGGGTGGGAGCAGGTTTGGGGCAGTAAATGATTCAGTAGGGGCTGCACGGCTGCTGGATGGGGGGTGCTGGATGGTCTGGATCGAGTGCCCTCCCTCGATGGAGGGAAGACTCTGCTGTCCATCAAAATCATACTCATCTTTAACCATGAGTGCTGACCTGGGCCTAGGGTCCAGGGTCAGTCCTGATAAATCTGGGGTTCAAAGAAAAGGATAAAGGTGTGAAACAGGTTACTAATAATCTGTACTTCTCATCTGCATAGCTAAAGCATACCATGGTTGGTTTGGACAATTTTCACAATTTCACAAACGTTTTTGTAACATGTTTCAGCCATTCAACTACAAACTGTGTTGAGAAATTGCTAAAAACAGTGTTTAGTGTCAGTGTCCCTTCAAAGAAGCTTTAAGTCTCAGTTTTGTTCAGTGCACTATGACAAACTGAGAACCGAAACTCTGACAGTAAAATTTTAGGCACCCACCCCCTGTACATTTTAACAGGTTTTAAACAACAACTGAAAACCTCCCCATCTCTTACCTATGCCAGGAGATACCACCCTCTCATAGTGATAGGGGTTGACACACACACTGTCACACTTAAGGTCAAAGGCAAACTGGCAGTATTTGACGTGCTTCAGTTCATTCTTATGCAGATCAGGCCACCGCCACAGCCGGGCATAGATTACATGAGGGAAGCCTTTACGTCCTGCCACCTGGAAAAAACAGCACAGAAACAGATACAAGGAAATTAAGTTAATTCATTTGTAAATTCAGTCACTGTCCTTTTAGCTGAGGTCAAACGTTATGTGACATGAATTACTGGAGGGTAGAGCATACAGCTTGTTCTGCACCACTGCACAACCCAACATGTTTCACAAAGACAGATACAAACTGGTCAAAATATGGCTCCAGCACAACTATGGTCTTTCCCATAACTCAATCAAATTAATTTTAAATCTTAAGTATTGACTATGCTATTTTATAATCAAACACTTGTAATGTTTATATTGGTAGGTTTCTCATTTTACATGTTGGGTGTTGTGTATTGATGATGTTTTGCAACCAAAATTGCCAAACATTTGATGCTTTGCTTTGCCAGATATGATAGTAAACTAAATATATCTGTGTTTTGCACTGTTAGTCAGACAAATCTAGCTACAATGAAGTGTCTCTGTGCGCTGTAGGGATTTTTTGACATTTTACGCAGATTAATGAAAACTGAAAATCATTAATTTCAAGCTTGGCTGTTATATTTAATAACAGACTACCATTAGTTATGTTTTAATTACTGAAACATAAACATTTCTAATGAAGCTAATTGGTAGTTGATTTGTTTGTTTAAATCTAACTTAATTAATAAGAAATTCAATTTGATAGGGGAGGCACATTGATGCAGTGGTTAGCAGTGTTGCCTCACAGTAAGAAGGTTTTGGGTTCAAACCCTGGGCCTGGGGCCTTTCTGTGTGGAGTTTGGATGTTCTCCCTAACTTGTGTGGGTCCCCATCAGGTACTCCAGCTTCCTCTCACAGTTCAAAGACATGCACATTTGCACATAAATTGCCCACAGACCTGAGTGTGAGTGTGAATTTTTATGTCTCTATATGTCGGCCCTGTGATAGACTGGAGACCTATCAAGTTATCCCACCCTTGCCCAATGTCAGCTGTGATTGGCCTCACGTGACCCTGACACATACAGCTAATGGACGGATGGATGAATTTGATGGACTGTTTACTGTAGGTGAGAAAAACAAAAAAAATAATCTCAGAGCATTAGGAGATGTATTTATGACCTGAGCTTGTCCGAACTAACCACTGCTAATGTACTTGTGTCAGTTACATGAATGATCCATACAGGAGTGTTGTCCTACCTGCAGCCGTCCATCAAGTGTCCTTTGAATGGTCACACACTTGCTCGGATGAGCCCCGTTGGTGGTGATAGCTGTGATGAGGGAGTCAAGCTCGTCTTTTTTCTCCTTCAGCTTTTTCACCAGGCTCTCGATGGCCCGCTTGGCAAAGGTCTCACTCTCACCACCCTGTCTGTGACACATCAAGCTGTGCACAATGCTCAGGCAAGCATCATTGCTGGTAGGAGTGTTGGTGATAGACATCTTGATTTTTGTCTCTGACTGCACTTTCTGAAAATATGCAAGTTCACATCATCAGGTTGCTGGAGCAGAGGTGGTCTTCAGGGGGTTGATAGAAAGTTCAGCTGCACTTCAGGCAGATCACAAATCTCTCAGCATGAGATGGATCTGAAAGGAGATGATAACATTTTTGATTAAACTGTTTTAGAGAGGTGTCGTTTAGCGTTATACTGAGGTCTTCTGTTCACTACCATGAAGTTGAATTAAAACTCTTTTACACATTTATTAACTGAATGTTATCGCCTACATTTAAGATTACAGGTATTTATTAAAAGGGTGTTGTATGAAATGATGTAGGTAGTAGATAAGTGTATCTTATATACTGGCAAGCTAATTAAGTGCAGAGCTGAACAAGTAAGTAATTCAAAAATAGGCTGCATGCTACCTGTTTTATTTCTTTTGAATAGAGGCTGTCAGTTCTTGTCATGTTAATAATGTGTTGTAATTTTAAACAAATCCAGATGACTAGATTAGTTTTCACAGTGGAAACTAGCTGACACTTTCTACACCACCACCATTTAATTATGTCAAGTTTTAAAATAAAGCAGGTCTTGACCATACTCTTTATAACACTGATTACAGGGAGCCAACAATTCCCATCATTTAACTGAAAATTACCTGGAAACTATCGTGACAATTGTGAAAAGTAAATTTTCACCCAAAAAAGTTAAACTAAACTTTTCATAGCTCCAGTTTCTCAAATGTGAAGATTTACTAGGTTTTTTTTTGGAGTCTATTGTTTGCACCAAACAAGCATTGTAACGGTGTCACTTTAGACATTAGGAGTAACTATGTTAATTAATTGCAGTCCAATACAAAATACTTGAAAATGGCCAAATTCAACAGCAAAATGTTACATACACATTAATGCGTGAGTAATAATAATCTAACACAGGGGCCATTTTTCTGCAGTAGGTGGTTTAGGTTTGTACTTTTTCCTGAGTATACGCACATGCCACTACAAACCCTAAGTAGGATTTTTGATACAGGGCTTTTACTTGCCATGAATTTTATTTTCAGTGCTGTGCGAGCACTTTTACTTCAGTCAAAAAAAAACCTTCTTCCACCAGTTTTGTGAGGGCTTGAACCACAACCTGTGACATTTTAACGAAGTTATTAGCTTTATAATGAAAACAGTAGCTTACCAACGACCCCATGACATGGCGGAGCAGCATTTTTTTAATTTACAGAGGCGTTTAGAAAACACGGAACAGTTTCTACTAGAGTAGAAATAAAGTTGAAGTTGTCGTCTTGCTAGCGGCGCCGCTCTGGCTGCCGTCAGCTCTGAAAACCACGTGAAGTTACTGCTAATAAGCAAAGCCTAACCGGAAGTACGCACTTACTGCCATCAAAATTAAAGTGAAGCCCAAACATACTTCACACCAACATTTACAACTGTCCCATCCCATCCCTGCTTTGGACTATTATGCCTCCTGCCAGAGGATATTGGGCAGATTTTATGACTTATGACAGATTCATCCCCAACTCACATGCACTAAAGACCATGGCTAAGTTTTTCACACCGTTTTGGTCTCTGTCTAGGCACATTACCCTTGAATGTCTCATTTTGCATAGTTTAAATGGGCCTTTTAGAAATTAAATGTCACACCTGCTATGAATTTGTATGTGGGTAAGTTGACAGTGGAGTTTCTTCTGTCACAGAAGTTGCACTGCATTTTAACACCCACCAGAGGCTCTTCAAGAGACTAAAATCAGAGCACTTCAGTGTCAGATAATTTGTGTTTATTGTGTTTACTGTGTTTACTGATTTCGGAGTATAATTTCAATCTTACATTGTAAATGAATGGGGCTGTTATTTACAACCTATACATCTAAATGAAGCGGCAACAACGATAATCAGAAAATTAAAAAAGGTAATAATTTTGATAGCTGGTTTAACGTTTCTTTCGTTTTAAAAGAAAAAAAGAAAAAATATATTATGGTTTCACCATCTCAAATGTAAACATGTGATCCCATATTCTGTCACACATGATAATGCACTGAGTATATCTCAGGTTTTGACTGTTAGTTGGAGAAAACAAGACGGAGGCTGCAATAGGTCCCTGCGATTTTATTTTGAAGAGCCTAAACAGGAACACCCGGTGTTGTTAGACTACCTTGACCCCAGTTTTGTTAGCTACCTTCTATTAAAAACATCAGCTAGCACCCATGACTGTTGATAGCTAACTTGCTAACGTAGGATGCTACTATGATTAGCAGGTTGTTTATTTATTATGGCCAGTTCCGCAAGAGAGGGAAGCGCTAACCGCTGTATTTAATAGCTAGCAGCAAAACAATTTAGCGCAACTGTGAAAAACAGCGTTTGGTGAGTGGTTGCTATGTGGTTTAAATTACAGACTAATTAAAGCTATGTTAATAGCTAGCACTTTACGCTACCTGGAGTTAGCTGGTGTGGCAGCTAGCGAGAGAGCCCTGCCTCTGTCCCAAGTTACCGTGCCAGCGGTGGGGCTGTGCAGATCCTCTGTACTTCCTGGATTGTCCTCAGAAACCTCACCAGCTGTTCACAACACATCGGTGTGAAAACAACCTTTGCCCGCGAGTTGTAGCCTCACATCCTCAGAAGTGAGTCAAATCTCAGATTTCATGTGAAGTCTCGACCCACTTCACTCACTTCTCACTGTTTCCTTCAATGGCGCGTTGCGCATGCGTAATACGAGAGGGGTTGTAAAGTGTTGATAGAGGTCTGATGTTTTTTCATGGCGCTTGACAAACATTTATACAGGTCACGATTATTAGACATTAAACGTAACAACAATAATCCTAACATTATCATGATGAGGCCAGAAGGAGCTAGGATGTAGAGCTAGGATGTTGCTTTCTGTTTCACTTTTCTCTTATCTGATTTGTGGTCTTTTATATGAGCCAGTCTCTCACAGTTTGTTTTGTATATGTTTGCATGGCAGTTCATATATATAGCAAGCATAACCATCATGTGTCGAAGTTTTAAGTCTCACATGTGGCCTGTTTACAGAACCCGCTGTGTGTAGTGTAGTGCTGCTTCATGTGTTTGAGCACTCTGTCCTGCAGACCTGCTAGTCTCTGGGTGCTCTGCTTGGCCCAGCAGACAAGGAGAGAGCAAAAGGTCAGATGCTACAAACCTTTATACCAGAAAATCGTTTGTGTATGGAAATCATTTTCAAGCATATAGACTTCTCTAAAGCACAAAATTGTTGCTCGATGTAACATCCAAATAAACCACACTGGGTTTCACTTGTTGGCACCTATCATCATGAGCAGCAGTAACAGCTCCCAGTCTGTCCACACTGATCTCAGCCGGCTTCTCTAACAGCTGAGTCTGTCTGGACACTTTGAGGGACAGACTGTGATGCTGCCACACACACCGACCCCACTGGTCAACAACTACCAATACATGAAGAATCAGATATTCCAGGCCAAAATTGTTAGTTAATGGATTGTACCCTATGATGTGGCAGCATAAAATATTTGTTAGAAACACTTTGAGATGTCTGAAGTATCTCTACCTATGAGGTGATTTCAGTACTGAGGATGTATGTCAACGGTTACATCCAGGTTCTGGTTTCCATTTATGAGAGTTGGTGTTGTCCAACCTGGTTTCTTCTGTCAGGGTTTTGCTCAGGTTTTCTCTGGTTTCCGCAGCATCACACTGAACAACAATATCCTGTATAAACATTTAAAACATTTCACTCCTGCACTGCCCTTATACACGATTATGCAGATTTTTTTGTCCAATCACTTTATGTATCATTTGAAATGTTTTTTTTAATTTATAATTGGATGCAAATAAAAACAGTTTTCTTACTCAGTGAATATCAGAGCTTTAATTGAATTAAAACAAAACATTAAAAATGCAGATATAATACTTATGCTGTCAGCATGTTTTTTATTACGTGATACCTCAACATCAGACTTTTATTTTCCATCTCAAAAACTGTACCGTGCATACATTTGTAAATGAAATGCCACAAAATTGAATCCCTATGTAAAGTAGAAGGTCTGAAGATGCAGTCACATTGTTCTAAAACATATATCCAACTGTTTTGATTGATTGTAAAGAGATAGGTCACTAAAAACCTAAAAACTAACTCAAACGGCTCAGGTCTAGCCTACTAGCATCTCAGATCATAGGACTGACTTGTCTTTACAAAATTCTATAAACACTGTAAACTGCAAACAGCAGTTTGCAGTTTACAGTGTTTCTAATATAGTAAAACATTTCTTATTTTAGCTCTGACACCACAGCTGCTCATTCCACTTGTTATTTTTTCCTTTGGTTAACGAGTTGCTAATTAGTGAAGTGAAATCAGCTGCTGTGATGTGATCACTGCTTTTCCTCAATGGCACTTTCATTTTACCTTCTCTACATTAATGAGAATACACAAACACGCAAACACACAAACACACACACACACACACTGAAGTTTAAATGCCCCACTGGTTACCAATTTGTACCAATTACAGATGTGAATATTACTCACTGACAAGCTGAACAATGATGATTAATTATCTGCTTTGGTAGCTAATCCACTTGGCATGCTCCCATAATTTGGGAGCATGCCACTTGGTTGTGAGTTTCATAATTTCCTGTACTGACCAGCAGAGAGCAGTAACCACTAGCCTATAAATCTTCTGAGCAGGGCTGGGGAGGCATTCAGAGTGTAATTATTGTTTAATGAGTTTTATGGTTAATTTGGTGGGTAAAATATTAAAATTCATATTTTGTCTTCATCAAATTCAGGTTTTGAGTTGTTACATAAGTGAAATAGCCCATGGCAAAGCACACTGAATGACTTAAATATACCCACATGGGCTTTCAAGATGTTATTACATTAGATATAGAAGCAAAACAAAACAAAACAAAAATATAGCAAACACATGGTACTTTATCTGCGTGTGTCGAAACATAACATCAGATAAAAGGCTTTAAAAAGTGCTCACATGTCTGTAATAATCTGTAGACTAATAGCAATTTATTGATAATATTGCATAAGATTCTGAGTTAGCGGTGTTTCTAAAGCCTGTAAAATAAAAGCAACTTCCATATGTACAAGTTGAAACTAAAGAAGTTCACTGCAGTATCTCCTCCAAACTAATGCTCTTGTTAATGCTTTAACCCTGAGGTCGTATAAGATCCATGTAAAACTAGAATCAATGGCACCACTTTCTGTTAAGAGCCTTACAAATTGAATTTCATTCATTTTAGCTCCCAGCATGTGTAATGAATGACATTCACAGGAGCAAGAATAGCATGTTTCACATTTTGGACAAAATGTAGACATCATTAAAGTTGCTGCAAAAATTTATTTAGCGTGAACTGATCAAGGAGCAAAATGTGCCTGTTGTCCTCATGACTGCCATTCACTCCTCATTAGACGTGGAGGGTGTAATTCCGCAGATGTGTGTCTGGCAGTAGCCATAGCTATCATTACCACCCAGGCCATCTGGATATCACGTGAAAAAACAGGGAATTACACTTTAAATGTGAAGTTTATCTCATACCTCACACAGCTGACAGAAATTAGAGTAAATATCAGCTGTTGCCAGGTTACTCAGACACTTTCCGGACAGTTTGTTATAGTAGTGCAGTTTTATGATTGTGGAGCAGCTGGCAGTTAATTGATCAGGACTTACTTACAACAGCACATAACACATGGGAGAGGGATTTTCAAAGTGTGACACCTATGTGCACACACAATACACAAACACACGAGAGGGATTGGTTGAAGCTGATTTTCTTCAGGGTCTTCACAGTGATGATGCTGAGGTTGATCAGACCCTTATATATCACCTTGACAACCATCCCCCAGAGGCATGAAACATGACTGCTCCTTGTGTGTGTTAATGACAATGTGAGCGTTGCACTGTACATCCATCATCAGATTCATGAATGTAAATACAAATGGACAAGCAAGAGCGGAGCGTACGTGATGTGATGTGACACCGTTGCTGTCAGACTGCTGAGGTAAAATTTAAAAAACAAAACAATTTAAAGCATGCACAGTTTACGCTGATTTTTTAAAAACAATGGGACCTTGATCTCACACAGAGGTAGACAAAAGCATTTTTGCTCGTGACCATTGATTTGTTTGACTGAAATGAGTGAGTCACATAAGCTTCATAAATTGGTTGAAGATGTTGCCTCTGGCTGATTTTTTTATGTTTCTGGCCGACTCACTTTACAATGAAAACCTTGTGAAAAACAGTTGTCGGGTGCGTATGTAGCTACATGATGTTGCACTAAAAGACTGAGGCTACAGCTGCATGTCTGTGTAAAGCACTGTAAATAGAGAGAATGAAACTGTGCTCTTGTAATGCAGTGTAGGGCTGGTTATTCATATTATTCTAAGTGTGATAAGAAGATGTAACATCAGACTGTTCTTTTCTCTTCTCTTCTCTCTCTTCTTTTCTTTTCTAACGTGGTTGTTTCTGCTTGTTAGTATTTTTAGCCATGCTAGTGGTATGGTAATGTTGAGCGATCACTTCAGACTTAGATATTTAAACAGTTATTACACTAGTGAAGATAAAATATTGTACTGATTTGAGTGCTCACCTGACTTTCCCTCTATCAATAGGTCAAAGTTTTCATTTATCATGTAAAATATGTAACACATTTGGATTGACACAAATTTTTTGCAAAGACATCCATATTCCCCAGAGGATGAACCCAAGTCATTTTGCCCCAGTTACCTGAATTGTTACAATACATAACCACATAACTACATTGTCTACAGTTGAATTCAAACCTGGGACTTGTGCTGGATGTCCTCCTTTTCTCTTCCACTATTGCCTCTTCACTGTGGACTTTCCAATAAGGATGAAAAAAGCCACTATCATTCTCAGCTGCAGTGTGTGTTTAGTGCTGATTAGCAAATGTTAGCATACAAACATGCTTGCATTTAGCTCCAAGCACTGCTGTGCCCAAGTACTACCTTTGAGCTGCTAGCATGGCTGCAGATTGTTATCTTATTTAACAGCATGTTTTGCTTTTATATTGCAAGAGAAAGGCTTTAACTAATGTATTTGATCAACAAGTCTTCCTTGAGTAGCATTTCCATCCAGCTATTCTTCTTAAAACTTTCCTCACACCTTCAGCTCCTTCTCCTTCCCTCTCCTCCTTTGAACCCCTGAGCCCTTCCTCTGAAGCCTGAGCACATCATGAGCGGGGGATGTATTAAATCTGAAATCTTTCCACTTCAGTGGGATTCAGGAAATTGTCTACCCCGCGGGAAGTAAATGCAGATGGAGGGGAGATGGATGGAGGAGTAAAATGGGTGGAAGGAGAGATGGATTTAGGAAAGGAGGGTTAGATTGAGAGAGGGAAGGTATTTTGGAAGATGGATGGATTGGTGGTGAGTATAAGAGAGACAGAGAGGGCACGGAGGGATAGATGGAAAAAGGAGATGTAGGAGCGGAGAAGGGTGAGCTGTCTGTTTGAAGATAAATCAGAGAGGCAGTGTAGTGAGGAGGTCTATATATCCATAAACACACACGCACACACAACACACAAACAGATGTGTGTGGGCACTCACGCCTGAACTCACACACATGCAAACACACACAAACACAAATACAGTCACTTACTCACTTGCGCACCCTCTGCCCCACGGCGAGGTGGTAAAAGGCCACGGCTGATTGGGTGCTGCAGGCTGATTTTGTCCCCGAGTGGCAGAGCAGTGCATGTAGGGATGTTTGGATACAAATGCAGTCATCCATGAAGGCATGAGGTAGGTCACTCTTCTCCTCTCTACTATCCCTTCTTTTAAAAATCTCTTTTCTCTCTCCTTCCTCGCTTTATCCTTATTCTTATTCTCTGTTGTCTTTCTTTTTCAATCTTGGCTCTACACCTATAGACTATTTATAACTATTTTCCCACAGGGCTTTTCACTAATACACCTCCAAATCTGCCCTTCTCTCTGTGCCTATCAATCCATCTTTCACACACACAGAAAATGAGTTCTCTCTGGGTATTAACAGTAGCTCTCACTTCTCCCTCTCTTGCTCTCTTTTGTCTGCCTCAATTCATTTCCATCTGTCTTCCATCTCTCTTTTTATCTTTTTCTAGCTATACTCTCCCTCCATCTTTCCTTCCTGCCTGCAGCTCTCTTTTGCTAACACACACACACACACACACACACACACACACACACACACACACACACTGTGTCCCTACAGTGTAGTGTGCTAACAGAATAATTAGTCGTGCTTGATGTCTCTGACAGTTCTAATCCTTCTAAATGGCCACCACATGCCTTCCCTCATCAGCCCAGGGCTAAACACACACAAACACACACACACTCATGCTTGTACATGCACACACACACACACACATATACTCTCTTGCACCACGTGGAGACGGGCATAGTTTCAAAAGAGATGCTTCCATCTGTGTTTAGAGTAATTTTGAGCTGCTTCTGTGTTAACGTTTTTATGCCACAAACATTAAAACCAGTGTATAAGGTAACTGACTGTGGCTACAAAAAACCCACATCCTTAACAAAGCTACTGTATATCACAAAATATTTTTAAAAAATCTTTATTTTATTTAAAAATATGAGTTTGAAAGATAAATTGCAGCAGAAACTCTGAGTGGTACAAAGTCATATGGAATAATAATGATCTTTGGTGCTACATTAAAATACAACAGGCTGTAAACAAACAACCATACCATAAAGGTCATCTCAGTTTCTTGATGAAAGAATGGATATTTGTTGTATTAGGAGGTTCTTGTGACTGGATTGGGAATTTGTTGCAGTTTCTGTCTTCTAGAGATAAATGGCCTGAAAGCAACACATAAACCTCTGACATACTTGCTCGCCTGTGTGTCCTGCAGTCCTTCTGGATATTGGTAGTATACAGTAAGCCCATGAACAGTGGTTGCAGTATATCAGGATGGGAGGTGAGTCAACAGCATAATCTGAATGAATCATGGGAATTTGGAGGAGGAACTAATCTTCAATGATACTGCTGTTGCTTTTTCTGCTCTTAATGTTCACAGTCACAAGCTCTCAACTTAACGCTTTCATCTTCCAGGTATGCACAAAGTTCACAACCATTTATGTGAAGAACTCTAATTGCATTGCTGCTTTTTCTCTATGTCTATGGTTTGGTAAAAAAAAAAAAAAAAAGGCATAGATTTCATCAAATCGCCCGGGGTGTCTCATTTTTCAACAACCCAAAAAGCCATCAGAATTTTTGAAAGATGCCAGGATCATGAGAAAGAGTGGAGACATGGCTCAGATGGTGGAGCAGGTTGGCTGCTGATCCCTTGGGTTGGTGGTTTTGATCCCTGGCTCCCCCAAACCAAGGATGCGTTAGGATGGGCATTCGGTGACAAATCTCTTGCCAAATTAAATATGTGTATGGTGAGCTGCTGTAGTGACCCCTCATGGGAGTGGCCCACAGCCCAAAGACACAACACATGAAAATCCTAAACATGGGGGCTTGTTAACTTGTACTACGGTAGTGAGAGCATCCTTGCTGAGAGGTGAAAATTCACCTCTTCTGCTCTCAGCAGGTTTAGCTGCATGTGGATTGAGGCCCACTGGATTTAACGCAGGACTGTTCAGCTTTGTGTCTGAGCAAAGATACATACTGCACGTGTGTTTGTTTGTTGGCTTGAACATGTGTGTTGTTTGGGTGATCCCATCTCCCACATCTATGTTGTGTTGTGTCTATGAGTGTATATTTCTGTATCTCTGTGTGGTTTTGATTCTGTGTTACTGTGTGTGACTAAGCTCATTTCTCCCAGTGGAACATGACAAGTATCATTACAGTGTTGCTCAGAGTCAACATGAAATGAATACAAACAGATAGATGTGTTCTCTTTGTTTCGCTCTATTACACACACACAAACATGCTGCTGTGATATAAGCCTTTGATACAATGTGTGTTTGTTATCTGCGTCTCTGTGTTACTGCATGGTTGCGTGGTTGTGTACTGTGTGTGTGCCCTCTGTGCACAGTGAATCCTGTAAGACCATGATAGGAAACAGAGACAGAGTCATGGGGGGTTTGCAGCTTTGTACTGCTCCTCTGTGAGATTTCCCTTGAGAAAAGACTATCAGCACAGGAGAACCACCAATGAGAAACAGAGAGAAAACATGAGAAGGAAGAGATAGAAAGAGACTGCAATGAGCAATATCTCTGGAGAGAGAGATAGAAACAGGAAAGAAAAAGCTGCGAAAACGGGCATGCCAGGTGGAAAAGTGAATGAGAGGAAGCTAAAGCAAAATACAGAAAGTTCAAAAAATTGTGGAAAGTGAAAATGTGGTGAAGGAGGAAGAAAGAAACAGAGAGAAAGGGTCCTTCAAGGGGCAGCACTTGTTTTAAATGCTTTACACACTTTCTGTCTCATCTTTATTTTGTGTTTTTCATGCAACTCCAAAGTCCCCTGGAACAGCAGTAGGCTATGAGGTGATTTTGACATAGTGGCCACCTTTGGTATTGCAACTTCCATCCAGGTTTGTTATATAATGTGCACTGTCCCAAAAAGCATTTTTCTGGTCACAAACATGCCAAAGTTGGAACTGAAGTGAGCAAGTGACAATAAAAACTGCCTCAGGCATCCAGGATTGCATACATCTACACTCAAGGAACCTGTACTGTTAATGTGTGGGGAGTGGGGCAGGCAAAATAAAGCCAAAAGCCAATTGCAGAGAATGAGATTTGCATTAGCACAACCACTAACACTATATCAGTCACTGCCACTTACAAGCTAACAAAAAACATAAGCAAATAAAAATATGTTGCTTCAGTTTACCCAGGTGCAGTCCACCTCTAAACATATACAATATTTTGAGTTTCCCAGCACTGGGTGTTGTGCAACTTTCAGACTACAAGCAATATGCTTAGTTATCCTCTAAAATTATACAAATATTGGCTATAGTCTATATGATAAAAATATAGAAACACACATTTGTGTTGTATCATAATTATGTAGCAGAAATATGAAATGACAATAAAAGTACTAATGATCAAAGTGATCAAACTGTTAACTCTAAGGCACAGAAAGTTGACCAAACTGCAGCAGCGAGTCTCCTCAAAGTCATCAGGTAGCAGGAATCAGGAGTAACATCCTTGGCTAACTGGACCCATATTTGAGAATACGTGACTAGATCTTGGGTCATTTGCCCCTCCCTGTAATTGCAGGGTTGCTCCCAGTTCCATGCTGGTCTGAACCGATTATCTCCCCATGCTATTCTATAATGTGGGTTACAGACAGAATCAAACATAATCTTAATGCTACTGACTGACATGGAGTCTACCTAAATGAAATCCTATAGAGTATAGGAGCAGTGATGCTATATTGAGCAGAAGTCTGCAATAGCCAATAAACACAAATTGACTGGGATGTGTCACCAACTGGATGTTGCACACTTTTTAGCAAATGTTAGCGTTTAGCACTAGATTGTAGGAGCCCTGTTAAAATAAAACTTTATTCCCCACACACCTCCACCATCACTTCATCCACAGTTTTTTCTCTTTGTTTTTTGATGGTCACAGAAGTCAAACCAGCTGACGGCAACAATGCAGCCTTGTGTTTGTTTTGCTCTGAGTGTGACAAAAGAAAGGATCAGTGTGTTGATATTTGGAAGTTGAGGACATGGTTCACATGTGCAATGTAGGTTAAGGAGTTTACAAGACAAACATTCCTGCGGCTACACACAAAAAGCGTTCATACAAATACCTTCAAATACACGTTTTTTGTTTCCGACGCAGAGACAGTCCCATGTCTCGAGTCTCAGTATGCGATATACTGTACAACACACCATCATCTTAATCATCTTCACTATAGTCACTGTTGACAGCAACATCTCTCCACTGTCTGTGTAACTCAATATGTGGTGATGGCTGCCTCAAAATGCAACGATTTATACATTTCCATTTCCAACTCCAGGGCAAAGGAATCCCATTCAGAATACCTGACAACCACGTATGCGAGGACATCAACATATTCTTACTTCTTGATCTTGCACTCAATGATGCACTCAGGAATAGTTGAGTAAAGTTTTTTATCTGGATCAATTGTCTCACTTGACTTACACAGATATTGGCTGAAAGAGATTGTTTTCATGTTGTATTCAGGCATCAAATGATCAACTCACATGTTAAATTCTGATTTTAAACACACAGATAACATATTACATGGCAATATTTGTTCAGATATAACAATGTTTTTCACACACAGAGACAGTTCACAATTAAAGTGCAATTTTTGGAAAATATTGAAAAAAAATGTGGTTTTTATTGTTTGTCTTCTGGGTTTCATTTTGCAGCTCTGAGTTAATGAATTCAACACTTTTCAACAACTAATTCTCAAATTCTCAAACTTTAATGCACCAAACCAGATCAATACATAGAACAATACCCTCCCACAGCCTGTTCACCCTGCTGCCACCTGGCAAGCTATACACAAGTATCTGCTGCTGTACCATCAGACTTCTGAGCTGTGTCTTTCCTCAGGCTGTGAGACTACTGAACTCATCCTCCACACTCCACTGCCAAAATGGTTTTTATATTTATGACTTGATTATTTATTAATTCATTTATGTAACTATTTTTTTTTTTCTGGGTAGCATAAAGATACTGCATCTGTGATTTCATTCTGCAATCTACATAATGATAATTAAAGTCTATGTTGAAGATTGATTCAGATTTTTTTCAATGTGCTGAAATGAAGAAACATTTTAGGACTAAAAGATAAACCAGGTTATATTTATGGTATATCTCAGTTAAACTGCTCTTGATTGGTCGTCTTATAGTAAAAAAATACTGTGCATGTGTGTGTGTGTGTGTGTGTGTCTGAGACCATTAACCCATCACATGTGTAAAGTGAATGTGTGACCACACACACCGTGAGCCCCTCTGTGACTCAGAGAGCTTGTGAAGATCAAACACTGGTGCCGTCATATGGTTTGAATTAGGGTCAGTCTTCATGTTTCATCATAAAACTTCAATAAAGCAAGACTCTTACAACACACACACAAACACACACACACTCACATTTAAGCATACACACGTTCACCATGTCAGTGTGTTTGCAACGTTTGTTATGATGTGTGTCACACGATCAGGGTTTTTTCAGAGTGTGTGTGTCTGTATATATATAGTTTGGCACGATGGTGTGGTTATGTGTGTTGTGGTTAGTCAGCATGTGGGTGTGTGTGAATATGTGTGTGTGTATAGTTGTGGTTCGGAACATTTTTCCTAAACCACTGACCGATAAGCTATGAGAGGTTGAGGGCTAATGGGCCCACCCTCAATCAGGAAATATATACATATAGACACGCACACACACACCTGCAAGAACATACACATCCAAGGATGCTCTGTAGAAATATTGCAAAGAGATGTTTTTAGTTATATAAACAAACAGGGAGACTCATCTCCCTGGGTTTTGTATCTTTGCAGCTTCATTTTAGTGTTTAATAAGAAACTTTTGGGTTTCTGCAGGAAGAAAAACTGATGCTGAAGATGATCAAATACCTGGTTAAAGAAGGCAAGAAAAGCACTGTTGTTAATTAGAAAATGCTCTGTTAAATGTTTTGACACAACTGGGTCATGGCCATATTATAAAATGTTAATTGTTTGCATATTTACCTGTGTACTTGGTGGATTAAAATCTATGATGCAGAGATCAGGGCCAAATTATCCATGACCCAAACATATTGAGAACTGCTAATATTGCACAAAATAAACATAATTAAACATAGAAAAGCTTATGAATGTTACTATATTGCTTATTTTAAGATCATGGAGGAAAATATGGCAGTGACAACAAGCTCAAATGTTCTCATTTCTGCCATTGTTAATGTCATGGGTACAGTCTGCTGCTAACCTTACTGCCACCACCACACTGGGTGTAACTGCATCTTGCAGACGTGCAGCATAGGAGGACGTCCAGGCAAAGCTACCATTATGTAAAGATATATCCCCACAACTGTAGCTAAAACAAAGCTGTGCACTCTTGGGCTGGTCTCCATGACAAATCATAAATTTCAACTGTATCTCTGTTGCAACTTCTCTGTATGTCTGTTCCCAGACACAAAATGCCGACTGGAGCTGCTTGCTAGTGAAAAAAACAAGGGTTGTTCTTTCTTTTCATCACAAACAAGAGGGTAATTAGAGGTAGAGGTCATCATCAATATCATTAGCATTGATTCTACAGGCTGCAACTTGATTTTTATCTGCACTGTCACTAGAATAGAAAGTCATTTGATTCTTTCTTTGCATATAACTTGAATAAATGTGGATGTTGTTAGAAGCTCTGCTGTCAAATAGATGATTATCTTGATTTAGACTTAGCAAGCGTTGACTAATAGTTCACTGTTGTCTGAAGTCAGCATTATTTATTGATGAATAAAGTAAATGCTACAAGGACAACTTTGTTATTAGGTGTGTTTTGGTCCATATATTTATATGCAAACAACACTTCCCTTTTTTAAACCACAGACATGCGCCTCTATCGTTTTTTATTTTATTTTTTTTAGCCAACCAACCAGTTTCAGTGTGAATGTTCATTCTCTTCTTTCTCTACCTCTTCCATTCAGCAACATTTTGAATATGAGGGTTACATGATTGCCAACATCTGCTAAGCTAGAATGAATGACTTTGCTTTGGGTCTTACAAAATAAAATGTGTAATTTAACGAGTGTTTTGATAGCATTTTGCTTTGAAAGTGCAACTGGGGTGCTGGCCTTCTTGGGTTATAAAGACAGATTTCACTTTATAAAAGTTTTGCCAGCTGGGATGTCAAAATGTTGATTCTCAGTCCTCCACAGAAGCACCTCGAAACTTATAATTTTCAGCTCACAATTTGTCAGTGTTAGGATGGTAATTTCTGTCATGCTTGAACATTTGGTTGTCTGAGCAACAACTTTCCTTTTGGAACGCTTTTGGTTGTGGAAAAGCAATTTCACTGATGTGGGGTTTAAGCTCGGCACCGCTGGTGTCACATGCATCATTGCTAACCACTCGACCATTCAACCTCTCTAAAGTGCTTTCAGCTATCAGATTGTGGGTTGAGAATTGTGGGTTTTACTCCTCACAGTTTCATTGGGAGTTTTACAAAACAAGAGTTGCTTCTTATATTTCTTCTGTGAAGTTCACATGTTCATGTGAGTTCAGGATTAAGGTCTTAAAAAAATCTGCATTTTCAGGGCAACAAAAGTCATTAGCACGTTGTCACGCTACCTCACAGTCTGCGTAGGACTTTAGTTTGTCTGCCTTTCATTAGACCCTAATTCCCCCAGGAGTGTTTGACACACACACACACAAAGCCACACTTAACCACACGTAATGCGTCAGCAGTGTTTGCTGCCGTTCTCTCAACCACTGTACTGCTTTGTTCTCAACATGGAAAATCTCCTTTTAACTTTCACAAGTGCAATGGTTTAACACACACACACACACCACTGTATATCCACTGCCCCAGCTGCTGCTTGAGGAAGATTAGGCAGCAGCAGGGCACAAATAATAAGGCAGAAAACAACAAAAAAGAGATGTATAACATACACATATGCTGCCTGCATGCACATCAGCACACATGCATTTTATTAAACTTCTCATGACACTCATTTTGCTTCCAGTAATTCCCTAACCAATAACTCTGACCAACAAAGGTCTATTACTAACTGTTCTCTATGCCCTGACTGTAACCAACCCTTCTTCAAAGCTGGGAAGTGCAGACTTTCCTTATTTTTTCTTTCCAATTTCTGCAATTTGAGCACGTCTCACCCTCAAAAGGAAAATATTTTACTTCGCTATTATTTTTCAATGCACTCACATAAGGATTATGTGCATTCAGCCTACCCCACAGACCCACCAGAATGGTTGCAATTTATTTGAAAAGTCCAAAATTTATATCAAGTATAGCAACCAAAGATAAATTTGCTGGATTCCAAAAAATGATGCACATATTGTTTTACACTTAATGACAATCTAAAACATGTTTTCTTTTTTCTTTTCAAATGTCTTTAAAATGAAAAACCTATACAGTACACACGATTAAATTTTGCAAAAAAAACCCAAAACAAAAACGTGTGTTGTCTTTGTCATGCTGGGCTAATAAATATAGATTGATTAATTGATTAGTTTTATCCATTTTAAGTATACAGCACAATAACGTGTGCAAAAATACAAGGGTCTGAATACTTTCAAAAAGCAGCTATAAATCTTTTTTACAATGTCACAATATGATTAAATGATTTTAGGTTTATGCACAAAAACAACTTGGTTAGGGTTATGGAGGTGATGTAGCAGACAAGAGCTTTATCATTACAGTAATAACCCCATTGTTGAGTTTAGGCAAGGCTTGTTGTCAAAGTGAAATGAAACCAACGCTGGCTGTTGGCTGGAAACAAGAAAACAACCATCCTGTGTTAAAGGCTGATGCTTTGTTAAGCGATCCAAGTCGATATAAGACAACATCTCCATCAACTTCTTTCTTTTGCTCCTGTCATTATTGCTATATCCACTAGAGGTCACTTCAATCTATTCATATGTTGGTTTGGGGTATTGGCTGAATCAACTGACGTTTTGTCATTCTTTGTTGGGAGAACAATCAAATTTTTCCAGGAGACATCTTGTTAAAGGCTCCGTAAATGAGATATCAATAATAATATTGCAGTGAACAACTATTTTCTATGTAATATAGATAAGTAGTAGTATCCTAAGGATAGAAGGAAGTCACATCACCTCTGTGTGTGCTGTAATCTCAGTTGCTCCGTTATCTGTTTTGGTAACCAGGTTTTGTGAATTTGACCTTACCCACATTTAAACATACAAGCACTGTCTACACATGAGCTGACAAAGTGCATTAGACAGCCTTCAGGTGAAAGTGATCTTCCAGAGGTTCATCCTCTGAAGAAACCACTTTTTCATATACAAAGGCCTCCGAAAAAGAAAGATGAGACCAGAGCACAGGCTGACTGGCAATGGGTACTACTGGCTCAAATCATGGTTTTTTAAGGTTTTGCTCTCCATCAGTGTCTTCACTGGCTCCTTCAGTCTCATTCGTTCAACCGTGTATAAAGCGCAAGGCTGAATTTTTTTCCCAGTCTGACCATGAAGCCAATACTTCTCTGTCTTTATAGAGATGGAGAGCCCCATGAGCTGCCAAAGGGCTCCAGCTTGACCAAGAACATGTCTGTTTTCATTAGTGACAAGCTACAGAAGCATGATAACGTCACCTGACTTGATGTTAGCAATATTATGGATTTGTTCTGCAAATGCTACTATGGTTAGCTACTGTCAGCATTGATATCATAGCAATGCCAGTGTGGGCTAATAGTTGATGATTAGCCCACATGATGGTTTGATTGTTTATAGTTGGCTCTCATGTAGACAGGATAACTTTATTCAGTTGTGCCTCTTGTGTGTTTAATTGCCACTTTCACAACACTTGTGTGTTGCTACAGAGATGCACCGGCCAACAAATCATATGCTCCAGCGATAAAGGATCATGTTTGTTTGGTACAAGACCCAATAGAAGTCACCTTATAATTTTTATATTTTTTCAGTGAAAATGAAATGCAAAAACAACCATTACAACCGAAATTACATATTGCAATTCCAATATCTGCCCAAATATATGGAATATGATTTTTTTCATTTTCCCATATCCTTGTACTTTAACTAGGCAAGCACTTCTCTCTGACAGCACACCACTTAATAGTGATATTTATTTGAGAGAGGTACAGTGATACAAACCATATGGATAATACTGTAGGCTCACAAATATACTGTCTGCACAAATACAACTTCTTTTCTGATGTACAAAGTTATCTCTCAAAGCAGATGTATAAAATCTGTTTCCCTGTGTTTTTGTGTTAACGTGGTTGTTGAGCGATGGATGGTATGGATGTAACAGTTCAACACACTGTCACTCCTTCACACTAGATACAGGAGGCTTGATGGGGGGTTGAAATTCACTTCAGAGATCCATGTTTTGAATCTCTGTTTAATGTGTTCATTCTCAGAAATAAAACTTGGACTCTCCTTGTAGTTATGAATTTAATCTGGGAGCCGAATCAAACTGCTTTGACTCGCCACTTAACAGCTGTACTTTGCCTTCAGCCATTGAGAACAATGGCTGTGTTTGTTGTTACTAGCATCTGATGCTTTTCTCCATCCACAACCTTGAAAATGGTTATTTGCAGTATTACTGACAGCAGAAAATACCAAGTCATCAGTAAGTGATCAGTAACAGCAGACATACTGAGAGCCTTTGTGTTCTTCTAATGTTATGCTGATAACGCAGCATAAATAATCACTGTGAGGCATTAATAATTGTCTTTTTGCTCTTCCATGTGTCTGTTCCCTAGATTTTTCCTTGCAGCATTTTAATGTTGTTTTCAAATGACAGCATGCATGACAAACATCAGGTCAGGGGAAATTTTATAGAACAAGATTTAGTGCAAGTGAATGTGTGTACCTTCTGTGTAGCTGATGAGTTATAAGAAATACAATTCATACATTGTCTATTAGAGGCTAATGAGGGTAATTTAGAATGCATTTTAAAATGTATAACTTCTATGAATTACTCCCTCCTCCTCCGAGGTTTCTGCAGTTGTAAATGAATGTTGTTGTTACTGTGTCTCTCTTGTGGAGCTTGATCACACTTAATGGTTTTAATGCTGATTGTGAGCCTGATTCAACCATTTAAGCCTGTCAATTGATTTTGTAGCATAGCAAGAGCTCAAAATTTGATATATTTACCTTTGATGACTCCTTATGTCCTTAGGTCTGACAAGGTTTATTGGGGATTGACATGAAACATAACATTAACTTTGTTGATTTGTTTGGAATTTGGCATGTGATGTTGTGACCAAAGTGACCGACAATATTTCACACACAAATAGAGATGTGTATCATTTGATGCTTGCCGTACATCTTGTGGTGTTGTAGTGTGACAAATGAAGCAACGCTTTAATACTAGGTCAGTGCCTCACTGAAGGACAATTTGACAAGTGAACAGGAGGGAATCAAACCACTAACCTTGTGACTGTGACGATAAAGCCAAATAAACCCTCAGTAAGATTAATATCTGTTGTGAGACATTAATTACAGGTTTAAATCAGTTAAGACTGATTTTATTATTTCCCCATCTTCATTTAGCATGTTGAAATACTAAAACTTGCTAAATTTAACATAAATCAAAGTCCTAACAGTCCAGAAAATCTGACCAAATTATGGCACTAGATGCTACCCAATGTCATTGTAGTTGACCCAATAGTTGTTGAAGCAGTTCGCTCAAACCAAAAATATCCATTTTTTGGTGATGTCAGAATAATAGTTTGGGAAAAGCAAACATCCTTTAGAAACATGAATGTATGTGCCAAATTAGGTGCTGATCCACCTTTATACCACTAGATAAATTAAAACTCAATTGCTAGTAAACTATGTGAAACACTGGGGATCCCTAAAGTCATAGTAATAGGATCTTCCCTAGATTTTATGGCAATCAAAGAGCTGTTGGAGACATTTTAGTCTGGACCAAGTGGTGGACCTGCCAACACCGAAGTCCCCAGAGCCATGTTGCAAATTTGGCTAAAGACACGCTGATTTAACCAGAACCTTCCTCTGAGGTCGTTTCACCTCATAAGAAAGCCTCTCTTCCTTTCTAAACTGTCCCTGTGGTTGTTGCTGTAAATATAAATGTGCTGTCAGTTAACTGCTCTGGTCAGAAAAAAGGCTGAAAATTTGGATTGTGGTTTTCCATTCCAACCACGAGGCTAGTGAAGTCTCTCCTTCATCTCTTTTCTTTCCCTCATGTCTCTTCTTTAATGTCCATTTCTCGGTCCTCCACATTAAAGTCATGCTGCTAATTCAGAAAAGGCTTGTTCTCTGCTTTTAAGTCCTACATTTTCAACGGCTCCTATATCCTTTCAGGGCAAGCAGACGGCCTGGAAAGGAGTGTGTTTATAGGAGTATGTGTGGGTGAGAAGAAGAATCTCTTGTTAGTCTATATTTGTGTGTTACCTTTGACCTACATGCCGTGTTTATCATTCTGTCAGTTTTTCTCATCTCACCTACATTCTCACCCTCACTACCTTTGTCATGTGACCTTATCCAAGCCTCCTAATTGACCCACACGCACTGACCTTGTTAAAGCAACCTCGGTTTTATAATGGCTTTCAGCTCTAGCTGTGGCAGGTCTAAAGCCAACAGTGCTATTAGCACTAGTCTGTACTTACACCTAAGATCCCAAGAGATACAGGCCTAGCCATTACACACTGCCTTAATGCTAATCTGTTTGAATAGATTTAGCATTGATCTGTGCTGCTGTAAAACGGTTAGCAAGGTTCATGAGAGGTCAGAGAATAGCTGCTATGGTAACTAGATGGTTGACTGAAGCTACATTACTACAAAACATGACCTGATCCTCTGCAGATGCTCCGTGGATAGCAGCGGCATAATGTGCATTAAAAAAAAAAAGACAAACTGAAATATTCCCCAAAATCTGGAGTTTTTCCTCATTTCCTGTATCCTCAGGTGTTACATCACTGGGTATTTGTTAGTTAATCCCTTCTCTTGTTCTCTCGTGTTGTGATGCTGGATAAGGAGGCTCTGGTAAATTTAAAAATACACCTTTCACTTTGCTACAATGTGCTTTCATGCTGTCACCAATTTGTTTCAACTATCACTGAAGATAGACCAAAGTTGTCTAATCACGTGCTGTTTTTCTCTTTGTCCTGACTTTTTCAATCTTATAACACTTGGTGTGTTTGATAAATCAGAGCTGTAAATTTTACATATTATGCACAAATACATTTAAATGCACATTTCACTAACCCAAGCATGCAATTTTAGAAGTGCTTCCTATTTTGCTAGTGGAAATTGTTGGTGTGGCCCATTAATAAATGTGTACAAGCACAATTTGTCTGTTTAATGTCTCAAATGCCTCAAAGTCATTAGAAGAAATATAAGATAAAGAAAATGTCTGTAGATATTGTAAAGTCCCTTATAAAATTTCTTCTTACAGCTAATGCAACATAATGTAAGTTTTATAGGCACAAAATTGCATTGTGGATGTATTATTTTTCCACTAATGTCATATTATCCTTTTCAGCTCTGTTGACTTAATGTGTTTGCTAAAATAATGACCTTTTGTGATTCAGACACAGTTTTCCGTCACATTAAAGGCCCTTAAAGGCCTTTTGTCTGTCATGGTCGGAGTAATATGAAAAGAACCAACATACTTGCACCGTATGTGGCACCTGGCATATGTGAGGAGGCTGCACCGCTGTTGGGAAACAGCAATAAATGTAAAATAAAATTACAGCATTTAATTCAGGCGTGTGCCTCGTTAGACTTAATAGAAGTGACATAAATATAAACTGGAGTGTGTTTTTTTCAGACGTGTAAAGTTGCCATGGCATTTAGGGTACACATACAACTGTCTGCTGTTATCACAGAGAACAACATAAAGTCACAGATGCAGACTTATCATCTTTCACCTCCACACGTACTAGTTCCCTGTTCCTGCATCATGACAAGCTGGATTGATCAGGTGCTCTCACAGGGCTTTACTCCGAGAGAAGTAAGGAATCTTCAGAAACAAGAAACCAGTGCTGTCATTCACAAGTCCGTTTAGAGTAAATGGCAGCAGACAGAGCCCTGTTCCAGATTGATGTAATGCTGAGTGTGTTTTTGACATAACTAGTATAGAGATGATTAGATAACAATTGAACAGTATATGTAACACTACCCCTATCCTCATAGAAATTAGTATATTTGTGAAATTAGGTGCTTGCAGATCCATGTGATTTGTGTGTGTGCGCACGCACGCCTGTGTGTGTGTGTCGGTGGGACTGATGCAGCAATCATAAGCCTCTTTAACATCAGTGTTGAATAACTCAGTTACAGTAAATCTTCTTAGTCTCCTCTCACCGACTGCCTCCATCTGTCTTCATTATTCTGTCTTCTCCTCTCTCACACCCTCATCCCTCCCTTACCTCTCTCCTTTTTCTTTTTTCCTGCCATTGCCATCATTGTCTTCTCAGAGTCCTTCCCCTTTTCCTCACCTCTTCTTTCATCCTGTCCTTACATTGCCACAACATATACAGTACAAAGAGACATCAAGTTGCTCACCTTGAAAGTAATTACTTTGATGCTCAAACCACTAGAAACGACGTTCTTTTGTGGGTAAATATAATTGAAGAGGAAGAAAAGTCACAGTGATGATCCTTGGAGAAAAAGGATTTCAGTATTATCTGTCAATGCATCCACTTTTGGATGAAATAAAATCTTAACTATTAAGCAGATACATTTGCTTAACCAGTTAAAATTTTAACTTGGATGCACTCCTAACCCTAATAATAATAATTTAGTTGCACTATATGCAGATAAAAATCAAAATACAGCAGCCCTGATGTGTGGAGACTATGTATCTTGCTGAAGGACACGTAAGGTTATGGGTGGGTGCTTGTGTCATAAGGGCTAAAACCCTCTTTGTTCTTACTCAACCACCTGATTGGCCTTTGACATACAGGTCCTTACAGCACACACGTTCCCAACCACTGCTGCCACAACTGAAAGGCATGGTTTTCTATATGTGCAAGATTTTGATTGAAGGCTTGTACACTGTGAGCATGTGTGTTTATATATGTGTTTGTGTGAGAGTGTGGATGAGAGGACACACTGAAGTCTCTTTTATCTTTATCTGCTCTTTCAATATGAGTAAGAGCTCAGTTGTGGTTTAATGATATTAGTGCTTACTTAAAGGGTCACAAGAGTCTCAGTATCTAAGCCCGTCTCTTGGATTAGCACAACAGCCGAGGATAGTCTGTGCGCGGGCGCACACACACACACACACACACACACACACACACACACACACACACACACACACACACACACACACACACACACACACGTATACATTCTATTTGCATTTCTTTGTACGAAGAGATCATTGTCACACAAACTGTGTGCAAATGATTGAAACAAGCAAACTTTAACGTCAGAATGTGTCATAGAAATGTGCAAGTGCTGGTTATAGGAGTCACCTTTACAATACAACACACGCTACATTATATACCACATACACACACACACCCGCGCGCACACACACACACACACACACACACACACACACACACACACTAACACACGCACTTCTATTTGCATTCCCATGACCATAACAAGCCTTTGATTATCACTCATGGTGGGCATTTCCCACAAGCTTGTTTGCATGGCTGTTAAACAAACTGGGTGTTGGTGTATCTAGAGAGGCATCTTTGTTCCTTTCTACACAAAGGGGTGTCCATGAATAGCTCACATCCACACACAATTGTCTGATAGTGCTTGGTAAAAAAACACACACCTGATGACCGTGAATACACTCCTGACACCTCCTTCCTGACACACGCCTACAAGTATGCAGCCTTGCATAAACACAACACACACACGCAGGGGACACACCCGGCAGCTACAGAAATAATAAAATGTATGTGCATGTGCACGGACAGGGTCATGCAGGCACATGCTCAACAAACACACAACAACAACAAAGAGAATGCATTTAAACAGGCAATATCTTCTCAAATCCAGAGGCTGCAGAAGTAGATCAACTTTTTCTTTCATTCTACACTCGACATAAAAGACTTCATGTTTTCGTGGCTGAGAGACTTGGCAGCTACAATTCTGCTTTCTGTTTTATCCTTGTTAAAGTGAGGAGGAAAACGAGAGGAGAGTGCTTCAAAAAGAATAGACAGATCAAACAGACAGATCAAAAAGACAGTTCAAAATACTCCAGTGGTATAAAGTTTGACTCTCTGTTTAAGACTTTGAACATTCCTAGCTGCTGTAAAACCATGAGATACCATATGGAATAAAATAAAGCGAACATAGAGGTGTAACATCCTACAAAGCAGTGAGAGAACATTTCAAGACAACAGTAGAGCTTTGACTTTTGATCTCACTATGTTCTCAAGATCTTCCACAATGAATGCCGTTTGGTGGAGAAGTTTATCTTCAGCTCACAACACAGGAATGAATGTACAAATTTTAATTATGGGCTGTTCCTGTGTGATCCTATTCCTCAGCTCCACTTCTGCACTGATGGAGCGTATGAAGTATATCTGATTTCTAAGCGGGTCTGTGCTGAGGATACACAGCAACTTCATTCCACTGCAGGTTTCCCTTCACCTTTGAGTATCTTAGTGTTTAATAAAGGTGATAATTGTTTATTATTATTTAAATGTTTTTATTGTAACCTTAAATATTCATGTTCCACACCAGTACCAGGAACATTTCTTACTATTGTGCTTAGTGTCTTCTTGGAGTGGCAGCCATCACATTTTTATGGTGCACAAAAACTGGTTAAAAATAATATACTTCTTTTGTTCATTTTCTCTGTAAAATTGATAAAACCCTAAAAAAAAAAAAAAAAAAAAAAAAAATTTAGAAACATTAAAGTTAGTGAAACATGTTTATCTGTATCACATATTAATATAAAACACTTTGGTTTCTCTGCAATGAAATGCCACATCCTCCAGCAAGGTGCTTTATTGTTCAGCCATTGTGTGTTATAATTTGTGAAGTCTACCATTTACCTGGCAGTGGTCGAAGATAAAATGATTGGTGCCATGAGTAGTAAAATCCTGTTTCATAGTATAATAAATGAATGGGCAGAATTTAGTCATCTGATAAGCCTTTAAACTCATGGATCAGTTACTCAAACCGACCTTCATATATTGCATTTCATCGCCTTGCCGGTGCCTGAAACAACATGCCCCGGCCATCACAACCTTATGCACTTTTTTATGCCACATTTGCAATGATGAGGGGACATGCAGTAGTAGGTTGGTTAAGGTCAGTATCCAAAGCAAATATACCTCATATTATTTCTTTCATTCACTCAAACCTTTGTTTAGACTTTTATTCAACATAGGAACAAGATAGACTCCTGTTTTACTGGTGCAAAAAAAATTTTAGATAGACCTATTTCCAATCATGCTTTCCTAATAAATCCCCATATGACTCACTTTGTTAATGCAGCAAAGTTACGTCATTAAAAATGGAGAGCATATTTATCCATTTTATGTTTATCGTGACAGAGTGTCCTGCTAATGCTAACCTCAGGACCTACTCCTTTCTGTGGAATCAAGTACTATGAATGTGACCAGATGTGGTCTGTGCTAATCGCTGTATAATGGCTTCAGAGTTACATGATGTCTTCATTAGAATTCATTTTTCAACATTTAAAGTGATTTGTTATGCTTTATCCACTGTGATACAATATACCATAAGTTGTGCTTTCCCCACACAATGCTTTGAACTAGTGTGTGCATCTATGTGTGTGTGTGTGTGTGTGTGTGTGTGTGTGCACGTGCTTGTGTGTAATTGTGTCTCTATTTGTCAGCCGTTTGCTCAACCATCTGCTGTAGATCATGGCTCTGACTGCCACTACACATGTTAGGACACACAGAGTAACCGCCAAACCCTCTTAAAAAAACATCCACATGATCCACACAGTTTTGCACTCTTTATTCTCCCCTGACAATATCCCAGTCCTGGTTTGGCTTGTTGTCTTTGAGATCAGAAACACAGACGGACGTCCTGGTGGCTCTGAGCCAAGGTACACACAACACACACACACACACACATACACACACACACACAGAGCATAGGTTTGTAACCAGCTCATCACTTTTGTTGTAAGTCACCATTGTTGTTTCTATTTGACTTCCCTAAAACAGGAAAGCCATAAAACAAAACAAAGGCACGGAGCAGAAGAGAAAACATCAGTCAATACACGACATAACAAAGCAGGAGAAAACAGAGGAGGCGAGCAGGTCCGTCTGACAGACTGAGGCCCATCTGGACTTGATCTTCTCTGCAGCACCACAGCACTGCTCCACATGCTGCCTTTGATTCGACTCCACTCACAGCTGGACTTGATAAAACTGGAGGTTTTGTGGTACATAGGTTTATGTCTGTGTGTGTGTGTGCGTGTGTGCATGTATGCTTGTCTGTGTGTGTGGGTTTATATGTGTTTGTGAGTGCTTATGTGTGCATTTTTGCCTCACACTGTGTCACTTCCACATCGTCTAGTTGCAACCCCCCACACCTACCCATACACACACACAACACACAGTCACACATGTTTTCCATTTAGGCTTTAATTTCCCTCCTTCTCCCCTTTTCCTTTCGTCTGTTTAAACAGCCGGCAAGCTGCCTGTAAAAGCCCCGATCTGTTTACATGATAGGCTGCCTGGTGCTAGGCTGTTTAATGCACAGTCATAAATTATACAAGAACTTGGCAAACGGGGAATGAACACCAAACTGCAGCCCCAACAAATGCCAAAAACCTGTTTCATATAGCTTGGACACCCTCAAACTGTAGAATAAGTGGATTCTTGACTATTTCATTCCCACAGATATGAGGAAAACCCTTAAAATCATACTGAAGTAAAAAATTCCCTACATGTAAGATACATATTTAGCAATAAAATAAGGATGTATAATTGATTATTTCTCTATAATGTAATTAAAATCTTAAGTACATTCCTTTTACTTCCTACAAATTAAGATCTTGTCTGCGCACACTTCACACTCCACACAGATGCTCCAGTCGCTGTACAAAAAAGCACTGCTATTGCAGATTATATGTTAATTCATTCTTTCTATGATTGTTATCAGTCCAACACACAAACTATTAAACAGTCCCTTCAAGCATTAGACTCTGTTTAACAAGGAAATACAGTAAATTATAGACATGGCCCACAACCAAAATGCTGACTCCTTCAGACTTTATCTTGACCTTTTCACAGAGTTATCCCTTCAGGAATCAAGAGAGGAAACTGGGGCTAAATTAGCCTGCGGTTTAACCAGAACCTACAGTGCAAGATAAAACCTGGCTGATAATGAGGTGAAAGCATTCATGTGTATAAGGTAAAGGACAATAAAAGCACAATTGCGATCATTAACAGCGGTTTAGTGGTTTGTGCATATTCTAGACCTATATGAGGAGATAAAATATGCCATTAATATATCTCGGTGATGGTCAGCAGAGCCAACTTCTACCTGTTTTCAATATGATTTGCATCTTGTATTTACATAGGTGTTTCCTCTTTGCTAATTTGGACAAGTTACCTGTAACCATGTATGCAGTATAATATTCACATATGTTATCGCTATCATTTGTGATACTTCAGTTTTGGTCAGTGATCAAATCTTTGCTCTCTAAAGGCTTGAAACTAGAGACTGTGGGGATGATGTCATGTGCAGGCCAGTGCTGAGCATGGGGGACTCTGTGGACATGTGACAGCTGTGATTTACTGAAGGTATGGGAGGAGAAGGTTCATACCTGTAGGCAGTGCAGGAAAATCCAACAAGGTTGCAGTGAGTTCACAGTCACTAGGGTTGCACTTCATGAACACTTTTATGAGGTGAACAGTTTATTGTATGTCAGAAATAGAAATGGCAACATAGGGTACGTGACAATGCTCAAGCTGGACTTGAAAAAAGGTTGGCTGTTATGCACATGAGATCAGTGAACGTTAGCACCATACACATTTGGGACAAAATTTGAATGATCTGATAAGCCACAAGTGTCAAAAAAGCAGCGTCAGCTTTATTGTCAGCAGTCACATTCAAATAACTTATAAAGATAATTTGCTTACAAAGCAAAAGAGGTTCAGTTTTAAAAAATCTGCTTCACAATAAACACAAGTACTCTGCTCTGAATATATAGACAAATTGCAAAGAATAGACACATACGGGCATATGGGACCTTCATCCTCACGGCCACTACAGTAATAAACACATGGTTAAACTCGTGAAACTTAGCCGTGGTTTCTTAGGTTTAGGCACAAAAACTACTTGGTTAGGTTTTGGAAAAGATTGTTGTTTGGAATAATACAAAAATACTGATATATGTGGAAATAAGTGATGGGTATTTGTTTCAAACAGGAACCCACAGCGTTGTCCTGTGTAACAGTCCTGCGTTATGTGGATCCAACCACAATGCTCTATGCATAACCTGACTTCCTATAATTTCTATAATGTCTACGGCTGCTAGAGGGCGCCTGACAATAAAACATAAGTATGGGTTGTAATGAGGTACTTTCACAGGTGACCTAAGGGCTTTACAGGAGGATGTAAAAGCAGACTCTGCACAGTGAAGCTCAAACATACAAGTGAAATGACAAAAATCAAAACACATTAAATTTAATCATTATATAATTGCAGGATATATCGTAGGATCAGAAAGTGAAGAAAAGACTAAATACATCAGTGGTGAGCTTGACCTGAGGGTGTGTCAGCTGAAATGGCCACAGGAGTAAATTTTTGGAAGAAATAGATACACTTGTCCATTGGATCATAAGTCCTCACTGGCAACAGTTTGTGTTGACACGACAGATTTGTACCTTTGTCCCCTGCATGGTTTTGACCTTTGGGTGAAAGCCGATCTTGCCAAATAGTGAATTGTGAAGTGTGCTCCTTCATGTAGAAGTAATAGACTCAGACCTACCTACCCTATCGGCCTGAGGACAGCACCTTCCTATCATTGAAATATCTATATATCCCTTGCTCCTCTTCACCTTCTCTCACACTGAACCTTCAAAAGTTCAAACTGGGCACAAGAAAACTGGATTTGGCACAAATTGATTCGTTCTTCCAAAAAAAGATACCAAGAAGTGCCCCCAACTCTCTCAACCAAAATACAGAGAAAATGGCAGACAGGCGGGGCTGATGGTATTCAAATGATGTCCTTAGTTGTCTATTAAAAATAGAAGAGTCAAAACAAAACAAAAGGGCTCAATGGGACAGCTCAGCCAGAACCCTCACACAAATCATTTGTTGTTGACACACACACACTACCTTGTGACCATGAATACACTCTTCAATACCCTCTCCTGACACACACAGTCACGACCACACACATAGTGGGTAACTAATGTAACCAAATGTGCATGTATAGAAGTTCAAATAGCATACAGCCAAACAAAACACATATGTTTGCATATAAGCTCACACACACAAAGACACACACATCACACCAACGCTCTTCTTGTGGTAAGTGGGACGAGAGTGGGATCACTCCATTTGTGGTCCCACACAAAGCTGCTTGTTAAGTCATTATCTGGGAGAGCCTCTTCTCTCCTCTACAGGCAAGCTGACCAGGTCGCAGCTAAAATAGCCACTTCTCCCTCATGTTGCTCCTCTGTCGCTCACTCCCCCACTCTCTCCCCCGTCTCTTTTGTAAACAAAGCTCAACCATTTGTTTTAGCCACTAAAATCAGAAAGAAATGGGACATTTGCAAACCAAATGAGGCTTATATGGCAGGTTCTTGCACCCCAGCCAAAGCAGAGGCTAATTGTGTGCTTCTCCACTCTAAACAAATGACTGGGAGAGAGAGGGGTGGGGGGTGGGGGTGGGCTAGAGACTTCTGAGGTGAATGAGGGGAAGGGCTATTTGTTAAGGAAATCAGGAGGCCAGTGAGCTCTTGTGCAATTACCTATTTGCTGGTCACTGTCGCTGTCTGATCACTAAAGCAGAACACAACTATCAGATTCGAGACATTGTGAGCGCACACACTTTGCATTCCAAGACCTCCTGGAGCACTTTCATTAAGTGGGGCTATATACTCCAACAATGTAAGCCATTAATGGATGGTTACCTTGAAGTCTTAATCCTATAATCTTAATCAAGTTGTACTTACTGCACAGGTCGTAGTCTGAGTTAATAACGTGCTGCCAACATGACCTTAAGGAGAGCCTTTCTGAGCCACACAACACTGCTATTCACTGAACTGAAGATCACACAGTATATTGGTGTTAGAACTGATAAACCCTCTCAAAATACATCAGCTCCTTGCTTTACTGTATCAAATAGTTTGCATCAGCATTATTATTATCAACTCAACTCAACCTAGTTACTAGGCTAGTTACTACTAGTCACTACTTTCATTACTGTCCCATATCAGTTTTGCAGACCATAATACATCTGTTTGGGTGATTACTATATATTCAAAATAGATGGAGTCAAATAAATCACTGCAGACAGGGAACTCTGATTGTTTGTGTTGCTCCTAAAAGCTGTTTAAATAGATTTCATACTTTTATTTACATCTCTTTCTATTCTGTGGGGCAAGGAAATGTGATGTTTCACTGTTGTGCATTCTTGATCGTTCCACCACTAACTTACTATAGCTGGATGTGTGACAAACTGCTGTCTGGTGATGTGGTATTAGAAGATCTTTGTTTTGATGGGAGGTTTCGAAGTGGGTTGATGTATGCTATGGTGAAGAAAAGCTGTTACTGGGTGGATGCAGTTGATGTGGAGGAAATATGACCAACTGAACAACTAACATTCAAATGTGATACTGCACAGCAGAGGGCTTCTCTGTGTGGGTGAGGAGGAGATCTTGCCCTTTGCTGTGCTAAAGACTATGTCCACACTAATATGTTTTCATTTTAAAATGCATCGCTTATTCTATGTTAATGCCTGAAATCCACACTACTTGAGAGTTTCCGAGCTCACAAAACACATTCAGGTAGTGCCACAACATTGTTTTATTACTGTATTGGAAATAACTGTTTTCTACTAAGAATGAATTCTGGATATTTAAGCATCAAAATTTTTGGCAAGAACACGAGAGAGGAATTAGTTGGAGGAAACAAAATAGTGCAAAAGGATGTTTTATTGTTTTTATTCGTGTCATTTACAGTATGACATAAATTTCATGGTGCTGAATTAAAAGTAAAGTTATAGAAAATCAAAAACCATGATGCAGGCAACTGAGCAATGCCTTTTATGAACCACTGTCTGCCTTGAAATAACCTCACAAGTTCTCCAAAGTCTCAAGCTGTGGGTTCTCCCTTTAATGTCAATCCACTGTATAGTTTCTGCAGACATCTGTGAATTCAGTAAATAGCTAAACATTGTAATTGGCTTATACTACGGGACAATCTGATTGGTTCTGCAGGAGGGAGGAAGGGGCAACAGAGGGGAGAGGTCAAGACAAGTGTTAACAAACATAGAGAAAGACAAAATGGGATCTCACACACACACACAAACACACACACACACACACACACACACACATACACACACACAGTGTGGTAGCACTTTGCCTAACATTGCCACCCACCGAATAACACCTGTGTCTGTATGTGTGTGAGTGTCTGTGAGACTTTAGAAAAAGGTCATGCCTGGTCACAGTCAGAAGTCTCTCATATGGACTCGATCAGCCGTAACAGAGGTCAGAGGTCACAGTGTCAGGGGTTGAGCTCTCTAAGCCAATCACAGGTCAGCCTGGGGCTGAAGGGCCTTCCATGAGAAGTGAACAGTGCTTAGACGGGATAAGTGGAGCACAGACCTGCTTTACGGCCCAGTTTCAATCACCTCGCCAATCATGACGTGGTCACTTTAGCACATCTGTTGTTAGTCAGTCACTGAGCTTTTCATAAGTTAATTATCCAGTCAGGTTTGTTAGAGCTTACCCAAAAATACAGGATGACTACTTATTTGTCATTATTTTGACTGTACCAGTTTGACTTGAGGAGCACAGTTGTAGGCAATTCACAGAAGACTTATAAATGAGGCCTATCTGAAATAATGTTATTCATGATATATGTAAGGTATGTGATCTTGATTTTAGAGGAAGTTCAGGACAGATCAAATGCTCAGGCACAAACAGTCACTATCCGCTTTGGCTGTATTATGTTGAAATATGGAAGTTAGATTAAAAAGCATTCCTATCGCTAGTGGAATAAAGTGAAATGAAGTCACAGACAGAATTTATCCAATCCAGTGCAACACTGTTACAATCATCTGTTGCACAAAATTTGCCATGACATTGTACACTATTTGTTATGTCCAAGTTCTCTCACTTGCATCAGTCACATTGAGTTTAGGTAAACTCAATTTTGGTCTACTTTGCACCAGACAGTGCGTTTTCACTTTGAAAATAACAAAAGTCTACATAACCATTTTGGATTTAATTGAATCTCTTCTCTACTGAAATGTAACCCAAGTTGTTATTACTGTAAATTATGGCTTTCCATGAACACTTTTTTGGTTAATAATAACTTAATAAAGGTTAATAAAGACTACATAATCAACTAATTTCACATAAGATACTGACTTGGGGATCAATAATAACAGAAAGGAAGATAGCCATTCACTGCTATGTAACATTGTACTGCATATGTAATATAATTTGTATATATTTTTGTGTTACAGTATGTACCATGCACTTCCACCTGGCTGATGGTTGCCTTTACTCACTTGTGAAGCCCATACCTGTAATAATCAGTTTACAGTCTCAGGCTACCACTGGTTATTCATGTGTTTAGCATGTTTATCTTTAGCTGGAGAATAATCACCACTATTTTATAGTTTTTATGACTATTTAAAGATTATGTTATCGTAATATCATGTTATTTTTATTTCTTATTTCTGAGAAATTATTTCACAATTACATCTTATTATTACATAGATGTCAGCAGGCTTGATGGTGTCTGGGGAGTGCCCAGCTTGAAATGCATTGCAATTCAAAGTAGCTGCTTGTCCAAGCCTTTTCCCTGCTCCTTTTGCATTTTAATTTGCTCAAATTGAGCACATTAAAATAATTTCTTGTCTGCATCTAACATTTCCTCTCCACTTTTCTATGTGCACTGTTGAACTGCTTTGGAAAGCTTGTAATAGCGTGCGATTCTGTGAACATTATCAAACCTATTCAGGATTTCCCCTGGCAAGATTTCTTTCTTTGTGTGGAGATAGCATTCATCCTGTGACATAACTACCTGGACCTCAGAAAGGCCGATGCTGGGAGCAATGTACCGAATGTAGATGAAAACAACTATAAACTCCTTTATAAACATGCAAGTGAGCAGAGCCCATACAGTTTATGGTCATGGGCAACAGGTGAACATTATAAGTAGATGCTTTTTTCTTTCTTTTAAAGAAACACAAAGTGAGTTCAAGTCCCACTAAATATATGTACACACTGTATATTATTATTACATGGGCAGATTGTGGAGATTTGAGTTGATCAGCACTGACACTTGTGAGGAAGCAGCTACTAAGAAAGACAGTATTTGTGTTTCTGTGTGAGGGCTCATTGTGCACGCGCATACTCAACCCCGCCGAGCCCACGTTACTTTGATTGACAGGTGAGACTAGCCTTCACCCACCGCGCTGCCCGCCCCGCGCTTCTCCGGAATGGGTAGCTCCTTGCTGCGCGCTGATTGGCCAGAATCCGCGTAGCTCAACCAGGTCAACAGACTCGAGGCGGCTTGCAGAGCGGCCATTGGTCAACCGCGCACTTCACATCGTTATCCCCACGTGGAGCGGCGGCTCTGATTGGTCCGGAGCCGTTTTGGGGGCCGGCCCACAGCTTCGGTTAGCCGGGGAGCGTGAAACCGCGTGAGAAAGTTGCCATTGAGGTAAAGCAGAGCTAGACGCAGGACTGTTGTCGCTTCTGTGGGAGTTGTTGTTATCAAAACTAACAGCATATTTTCTCCTGTTTTTTTTTTCTTGAAACCTTTTTTTTTTTTTTTTTTTTTTTTCAATTTCTTTTTTTTTTGGAGACGCAGGTTTATATCCAAACTCAAAGGGGGAAGTAAATATTCCTGTTTTTGTTGACTGCTCAACCGCCAACTAGCGACCGCGGCGAGTCAAGTGGGAACTCTTCACTGCAATTAACTTGTGTGGATTTGTCTCTGATGCGCCGACCGAGAGCCGGCAGTTTGCGGCTGTCTGTTGACGGTCTACCGGCCTGAATTTCTTTCCTTTTTTTGTTTGTTTTGTTGCCTCTCTGTACTCGGAATACTTCGGATCCTACACGAAATAACCCCCCGGGAGTGATTGGGGTGGCTCCAGCCTTTTCATTTCTCACCTGGTTCATACCCTCCTCCTCCTCCTCCCCTTCGTTTAGTTGCCTCCAGCTAATGAGCCGTTTCCCGTGTTTTTCCGGTTGATTTACGTCCGCGCTGCCGGTGGAGCGGAGGGGAGACAACGACCGAAAGCCAGCGAGAGACAGAGGGGGAGCAGGGATTCACATTAAACGGTCGGTGAACTCGGACGGAGCCGGGGGGAGGGGGGGAGGGGGGGAGGCGCTCGGTTTTGTTTGAAATTAACGGCAGTTGGTCCGGATAATAACGGCGGATGGATTCGTCTCCCTGATCGGGACCTCCCCACATCCCCGTTGTACCCGTGTGGATCCGTCGAAACGGGGTTTTGAGAAGGAAACGGTTGTATCCTCCCGGAGATAACAATGTTTCCCCAGGGGCGACACCCGGTAAGACTCTTCCCTTTCAGCTTCAACAGTAGTTACCTGCCTGTGTCCGGGTGTCGGTAGCCCGTGTGATAACACTACTTCTTTGTCTTACCCACGCCTCTTGTTGTCTTAGTTTTAACAGCCTTCGGGATTTTAATTGGGCTTTGCAACTGCCCAGAGCAGCAGTGTGGGCTCGATAATATTGTTTGTTTAATAACGGCTAATAATTAAAAGTTGTTGACATTACATGTTAGCCTGGAGAGGATCAAATGCATATTGTAGGCCACATAATGAGGCACTGTGATGTTAACAATCCTCTGTGTGTGTGTGTGTCTGTGTGTGTCAGACGCCCCACCAGGCTCCAGGCCAGCCCTTCAAGTTTACCATCCCAGAGTCACTGGACCGCATCAAGGAGGAGTTCCAGTTTCTTCAGGCACAGTACCACAGGTGGATAATACAAACATGCACATTCATATGGAAGGCTCTTCTGTCTTTATGGGCGGCAAGATGGCCAATTTTCTCGCTGTCATCTACCCTCTAACACAAAACCTCACTCTAACCACAGTCATCCCCCTTACCATAATGAACAAAACCCCAACTCTGGCCTCATACTAACCCATAAACCTGGATTAGGTTCACATACACACAAAAGTGCGCGCACACATGCAGCAGACCCTAGGCATCAGTGTTAGCGCTTACACTGCGGTAGGTCTAAGTCTTGGTGATGGGTGAGAGCCAGAGGGTGGCGTGTGGACTCAGGGTTTCATAAATCACTCCTTATTTTCCCTTGTGTGTGTATGTGTGGTTGTGTGTTGGGAAAAGAGACTGCCTGAGTATGTGTGCAGTTGTGTTTTTCTTTGCCTAGTGTGTATATGCTTTTAGTTATTTGTGTTGTCAGGGAAGGCTGGCCACAACAGGTGAAGGCTGCTGACCTACAAACAGGCTGCTTTGTTTCTTATTCACATCCTGATTTACACATACAGGGAGCAGGGTTAAAGCAAATAACCTACAGCCTACATACACTGGTTATCATACGTTGACAAGAGGAATCATTGTCTTAATTTCACTTTAATTCTCTTGTGCCTGTGCCCAGCACTGTTTAGGCTAGTCTTTGTAGTTGTGGGTGCTTTAATCAATGAGCAAAAAAGAAAGAGGAAACTGAAGAGAATATAGCAAGTCTACCATATCTTAAGTTTCAGTGTTGTTTTGTATTGTAGGAAAACAACTGGAATATCTACAAATTGCTTGTTCAACATTCTCACAGTTTATTCTTAGTCTAACTAGCAAATGACAGAGGGCCACACATCTGTTTATATCCACTTGTAGTCATTAATCGGAAATGAAATATGTATACTACAAAACCACGGTCAGAACAACTAAATATCTATTCACAAGGGCTGACAATTATACATATGTAAGCTCTCAGTTGGTTGGACACTGAGCTGCTGGTCTGTATTGATGAACTTGAAAATTTGAATTGTGGTGTTTTTCAGTCTCAAACTGGAGTGTGAGAAGCTGGCCAGTGAAAAGACGGAGATGCAGAGACACTATGTCATGGTAAGGTCCTTGTACTCAATCGTTTGCCCCACATCATCACATATCATGTACTGCAGTCCGCTCTGTTGAATTGTCCTTGAGAAAAATGCTGTGTCCTTAACAACTTCATGGGTTCTGGAGCTGAACTTTCACATTTTAAACACTGATATGTGAAACACCTGCTTTTATTACGCAGTGTCATCTCTTTGACATGTGGATGAAGATGATCATGGTGTGAGATTAGGCTGTATTTCAGCTTTGCACTTGCCAGTAGGCATGTTTTTCAGTAATTCACGAAACTCAAAAAGCCTTTCACAAGGTTGAATGGATGATGTTTAGCATTTATCTTTTCTTTTTAAAGTAAAACACCCTGAAACGCTAATCCTTAATTGAATTGTCAAAAGCACTTTAGTGTATTTGGCATATAGTGAACCAAAGAAGAGCACAACATAATGAGATGCACACAATCAACAGAACAGTACTCTTTTTCACCTTGATAGCTGGCATAAAATATCAAGCCATTTAAGTGAGGTCATAGGAGGCTTAGTGTGTGCCTAAAGCTTTTAGTCTGACACAGAAACAAACAAAAAGTAGACAGGAATACAATTTTAAATTGTTTGCCAACACACTTATCTACCTCTGTGATGCCTTTCCTGGTATAAAGCATTTGATTTGGGTGCTCTATCTTTTAAAAGTAGTTTCATTGCGCTATGAGAATGACTTGACATAACACTATTCCAAAATTATCTGCATGCCTGGTGTTTCCAATTAAACACCCTCATCTATAAGGTTGCATATATTCTCTTAGTTCTTTCAGGTTTTTATTTCAAAGGGTCAGAATTTTTCCACTAATTGAACCATCTGACTTTCTGCCCTCTCAGTACTATGAGATGTCCTATGGCCTCAACATCGAAATGCACAAACAGGTATGGATGCTTATCTGTCTACTTCTTGTCTATTGTCTACATCTTCCTGTCTGCCCCCCACCCCTACCCCATTCTCTCTCCCTCCCTCTTCCCCCTTCTCATGGCTAGGATTTTGATGTATTTGGTGTGTGTGCCTGTTGACGTGTCTTTCTGTGTGCACAAATGCATTTGGTTGTTCATTCATTTGTGTGTGTGTTTTACTGTATCCCTGTGTGTGTGTGTGTGTGGATGTGTGTTTATTTGTGATCGATGGGGCTCTGTCTCCATTTCCCCAGTTAGGGCCGGCCGGCTGAGCCCAGAGGCAGGATGAATGGCTCTGTAGATTGATTGGTGCTGTCTAGGAGAGCGGCCTGTTTTATTACATTAGAGGGGCAGGGCTGGGGAGGGCAGAGGAATCGATCATGGTGAAGCCAGAAGAGGAGAGACGTGGCATGGAGCTCCCCACGTTAGAAGCAGGAAGGCAAAAAATGCACCAACACACATTTGAATAAGTCAGCTGCACAAGTGTGTGAACACAAACACTCTTACCAGTTGTAATTTACACATACAAAAAGGAAAGGACTTAATTTCCAACCATAAGAAATGTTTACAAATGCTCAAGGACTGGGAGATTTGGACACATAGACATTAATGTACAGACAAACACAGAAAGTCAAACATGTTTGTATATGAGTAGATGCAATGGCAAACATACTCACATGGTTAAGGAAGTAGACACACATGCACACAGACACACAGTCCCCCACAGGACTGTCATAGGGCTCAGAGCATTTACCAGTAATTACCACGGCTATCGACCAGTCAGACCAGAGGAAATTTGAGGTGGATTGTCCTGGCTGCTTCACTGAAGAGTGGGGATGTGTCTCTGATGCTTTCTTACTCCTTTCCTTTAAGTTTTTATTTCTCATGATCTCCTTTTCTTTTGTTGTTCGCCCCTTTTCACATCCCAGGTTTTCTCCTTTTCTCTCTGCCTTCCTCACTCTCAATTTGCAATTATGGAATCTCTTCTTTCTTGAGCTACACCCCCACCCTTGTTTGTCTTTTCTCGGCTCTTCTTTCATTTTATGCCCATGTAAAGGTACTGTTCTTTCATTGTGAGGGAGCTCCATCTCTTTCCTATTGTCCACACACACACAAACACTTACACACACTAATACACACTAAAGCTCCAGGGGAGGTCATTAGCTTGGGGCTGCAGTTGTCAGAGCAACAAGCTTCTGCGTGTGGGGGGTACGGGGGATACAGACTAACAACCCACCTCCTGCTGTGGAAGTACGGGTGTGTGTTTGCATGTAGTGAGACAATAATGCTCCAATTATATGTGTAATAGGAAGCCTGATTTCTGTAAGCACAAAATATAGCTATACTTGTATTTTTTGTCTGTACCCCCAACCTTTGTTTACATACTCTCTTAATCATATGAAGTGGATGGTGTGTCATAGCAGTTCTCAAATGTTAGAATTCATGAGCTGAAATGAAAAAAAAAGATGCTGGTATAGTGCTAGGGATTACAGCCTCATTTGTGTGATCTTTGTTAGTTTTGTCAGTTAGCTTAGTAAGATTAGCTGAACTGACCTGATAGTAGTTGGTCAGACTATTCTCAGACAGTCTAATCAGTGAGCCTCTATACAAGGCTAATTATAGGCTTACAGATCAGGATTCTGAGAATGGATGTGCAGGTATAGTCTTCCTGAAATAGCTCTTTATTTATAGCTTTCTAGGCATAGTATAAGTTGGGTGTTATGAGATTGAGTTACAGTATACTGAAGTCAGCAACACATGAGCTGGTCTGTGGGACTGAAAATATGCTGTTAAGGTCTCTCAAGCTGATAGATCGTATAAACACTTAAGTTATGGGTACATCAGGTGCAGCATTTACACCGAAATCTGGCAAGCTAAATAAATGCAAACATCAAACCAGCTGTTTGTCACCACCCGCCTGTTTTGTCACATGGTATAGAAATGTTAATATAATATGCACTGTCATACAGATGTGCAAGTATCCATTATGATAGCTTTTTACATTATACAGCTAGTATTTTCCCCAGTGTAAATGAGCACGTTTAGCTTTTCACATGATCAAACCCTTGTTAGACATGTCATGTATAGTCGCACATACGTTATAGATGTCAAACAGTTACAAGTTCTTGGATGGCTTATAACTTCATATTCTGAAGTCAGTAATTTATTGTGTCAATTATTTACAGTGTTTAGCATCCCCCATTACACAATTAATTACTTCTATTTATCACTTCAATCTTTATTTACTGACATTTACTCAGCATACTTACCTAATAATTTTTTTGTGTAATTTTTGCTAGCCTTTTTTGCCCTAGTTACACTTAAAATTATATTATAGATGAAGCAGTGACCTGTTTAGTTCAGGGCTTGTTTTAAATAGACTAGTACTTTATTTAGCTCATCCAAGTACATAACTGGCTGAACTGTGGCAGGGTCAGTTGTTTTCTAGCTGGTTGGTGTCTGTGTATGTGTATGACAGAGGTTCAGTGACAGAAAGAATACTCCAGTTAAAGAGGGGGTCTTCACAATGCCAGCTCTTCAGGAATCATCAAACCTATGATATATAGGACTAGGGGCATGACTTTCAGCCTGGCATTGTTGACCCCTCACTTGGGTCCAGACTGAAATATCTCAGCAGCTACTAGGTGGACTGAGATGAAATTTTATACAGACATTCATGGTCCAGTCACACCAAGTCCAAGTTGCATGCCTGTAGACTCTTGACCTTTTTATGACAAAAGAGTCTCTTGCACAGCTGATGGTGGAAGGAAACTGACATGTCTTATTAGCTTGATGACTGTGGCCTTTGGTTGGCCTTGTTATCTGAGTTTCCATAAGACCAAGTGTCATTAGTTTACATCCTATAATAATAATAAAAGTCATCCGGCTCTTTTTTAGGATTTCACGTAATGACAATAAATATCCCTTTGAAGCCTTCACATCCAGCATTTGTCTATGTATCTATTTATATGGGTTGTGTGTCTGATGAGCCATTACTACGTTTCATGGCTCCTCCAATTCCCTCTTCACCCTGGCCTTCTTCGTATCAATTTGATTGGATGATATGTAATATGAGTTCCCTTATCTGATTTAATGCCACTGTGGGGGTATCTGGTTACAGCCAATTGTAGCCAACTCCGGGGGTTTGGGGGGCAGACGGATGTGTTGGCATGGATACCGGGTGAGAGCAAATGAAGTTAGTAGCTGATGAGATTATGTTGAAGTGCTGATGGGAAGAGGGACAAGAGCACAGAGCATAGAGAGAGAGCAAAAGAAATACAACAGGCAAGAGAGAAACTTGAGCTCACACTCATGAATAGAAAGGAAAATCTCATCGTATTGTGTGCGTGTTAGCTGAAAATGGCACACACTAGATTTGTGTGTAGAGAGAAGTGGATGAATGTTATATCATAGTGTGTGTGTGTGTGTGTGTTGGTTTTCTGTGATGGCAATTTCCAATGTTTTGTGTGTGTGTGTGTCTGCTTGTATTAGTTTATTGGTGTGCGTGAACATCTGTCTCTTCTAAATCAATGTAATTATGTTATTAACAATTAAGTCTCTTTCTGTCTCTGTGTCTCTTCCTTCATCAGACTGAGATAGCCAAGAGACTAAACACCATCTGTGCACAAGTCATTCCCTTCCTCTCGCAGGAGGTAAGTATGTGTGACGTTTAGCTTCAGATATGGGATGCCATGAGAACCGATATTTTGGTACAATGCTGATGCCAAAATTTTGAGAAGATGTCAGTATTTGTTTCTCCAGTATTGCAGATGTTGTAGGTACTAGAGATATGAGACGATATAACCTAAACTATGAGCGTCCTAGTCTGATATGAAACTTGAGAAGAAGCAGCCAGACACACTAAACAATAACAAAATAATGTTGAATGGCATAAGGCATGGCGCAGCAACAGGTTTTTGTTGTGGTATTGAATTTGGCATTTAGAATAATGGAATCTTATTGGTATTGGTTCTACCTACTACAGACTAGGATTTTTTTTAATGTTATTTATACATTCTAGTTGTGTCTGTTGGCTTTACTGATAAATTAGACTGTTATTTTCAGACTTTAACTACATGATGTATTTTGCAGCATCAGCAGCAGGTGGTCCAAGCTGTGGAGCGGGCCAAACAAGTGACCATGGCAGAGCTCAATGCTGTCATCGGGGTACGTGGACTGCCAGGTCTTCCACCCACAGTGTGTATTCTTCTACTTTCTCTTTACATATTGACTGTTTCTGTGTCTATTTATTCCATAAGAAATACATTTCCTTCTCCACACATGAAAAGACAGATCAGAAGCTTTTCATATTTTGATTCCTAAATATTGTGTAATTTAATCTCTCAAATGCTTGTTGCCACAACTGTTTTTTTTTTTTTTTTTAAATGCTTTGTTGTTCTTTGTGTGCAGCCATGCTCGTCAATATGTCTAATGTTGGATGTGGAAACAGCACAGGATGCCATACTTCATTGTTACACTAGTATAGCAATATAATTAAGATACTTTAAATGTGAGGGAAGGATAAAATACTCTAGCTCCAGCTCTATAAAAAGATGAATAATTTCACAAAATTGTCTAAAACTTTACAGTAGTGCTGGTTTTGGAAACTATAGCCCTAGACAAATCTGTTTACACTGATGTGGATGTGCATGACACTGAACTTTAAATGAGATTAAATTATTTGAACCCATCGATCACCAAACTAATCTCAAAGTCATGGACCCTTGACATAGTATCACAGATGTTAGACATATGAGAGTGGGCAGACATTTTTTTATTGACTGATCTGGGAATAAAAATGGGTCGATTGGGTGGAATGATCTTTTTTTCACAGTGAGTGAAGTGTGATGAGAGGTGTTAATTGAAAAGATGTGATGATTGATGGGGCATGACCAGCTATTCTTGAGCTGCAAAAACAAAAGTTTTGCAGAGCCAATGTTTAGTTGAAAGGATAGACTGAGCTGAGCTGTTGGTGGTGACTTTTTGAGTTGATAGTTGCTATAGCAGAGGCCAGGGGCGTGTGTTTAAGGGGAATTAAGGGGGGGGGTCTTCATAGCTTTAGCTTTGCAAAGACTGGCACTGGGCTTAGAGGGCATTTTGGTTAGATGTGAGGTGGGGTTGTTAGTTGGTGTGGACTGATGGGGCTCTCTGTTAGTGTGTGATGGGGGGGATTTGGCAGTTGATGTTTGAGTCTTAATTGCAGGATTTCAGTGTTTGTAAAAGGGGGGTCACAGCGTTGCCCTTACACTCCCCTCTTCCCCTCTCCTCCCGTCTCCCACGCCAGCCTGTCATTCACCCCGTTTGTGAGTTAAATGAGTGTAATGAAGCATGTTGCCCTTACCTCTACACACACACACACACACACACACACACACACACACACACACACACACACACCAGCTCATACTAACATCCCATGACAAACCAGGTTCCCTTTGCCTCCACCAATGCTTCCCCTCCATTTACTCCCATCAGGGGTCCTGTCTGTGTATCTGTGTGTGTGTTTTTGCATCTGTTTGTGCGTGTGTCTGTGTGTAGCAGAGCGTACGTTTCTGTTATCCTAGAAAACAACAGTCGGGAGAGGGGTGGAGTGCGGGGTGGTGGTTGAGTGAGGGTATGTGTGTCTTTCTTGTTTATCTAGACTCTGTGTATGCATGTTAGTGTGATCGAGTGTGACATGTGGGTGTGTTTATGTTTGATTGTTTGGCAGGCAAGCCAGCTCAGGAAATTGAGTGTGTGTGTGTGTGTGTGTGTGTGTGTGTGTGTGTGTGTGTGTGTGTAGGCAGGCATGGGGGCTGAGGCTAAAAGACTATTTTGTTGTGTTGCTCTCATTCATTGGGGCAGGACGCAGCAAGTGAATGATGGTTAGAGAGGAAAAGAGAAGGCGGGGGCTCAGGAGAGGGGGAGTGGGTTAGTCAATTAGGTGAGATAAAAGTCGGTTTGACCTTCACCACTCCTTCCACCCCTGCCGAGTCACCCCCTGGGCCCTCCCTTCTCCTCTCCTCTCCCTCCTTCCTCCTCCCCTCCCTGCGGCGAATCAGTGAGCTTGGATTCCCGCGGCTACTGTCTGAGGAGGCAATAATGATGTTTTGGAACACAAAGGCATTTCACGCTCAGACGAGCGCCTGATTTGGTGTGAAAGAGAGAGCAGGGCTGCCAGCCAAACTCTCTTTCCCTCTCTCACCCTGTTCTCTCCTTCTCTCCTCCCCTCTCCCCTCAGCCGCCTCACACCCTCACAAGACCTGACAGTGCAGGCAGCAGCTGGGGCTCTCGGCTCTCTCCCCCTACTTCTCAAGCCCCCCCACCACATCCTCGGGCTCTGGGCTGTGATCCCAGCTGTCAGTATTGTTCAGTGTTTGACCTCGGAGGGAGGTGTGTGTGTGTGTGTGCGCGCGTGCGCGCGTATGTGTGTAAGGTGTGTAGGGGGAGAGGATGTGTTCACTGCCTTGTAGACTGCAGCAGCTTGTTGATGGTGTAAACCCAGACACTGGAGAAATTGCCCCATCTGTTGACTTCAATAGGGCCAAAAATATATATTGATAAGGTTACAGAGTGCAATTGATTTTTATCTATTGATATCTAAGTTTCAATCACTGGCACTTGAGGTTTTGAGGTCAGGTGTCAGTGTCTTGCACATTCAAGTGTTCTACATTAAAGCATTTTTGTCTACATCCAATGAGCTCACCATCTCATCTTTTTAGTACTTGCCAACATAAACAACAACTAGTGTGTGGGTGTGTTTTCCAAGACTAAACTGCTGCTTTTTAGTGATAAATCAAAACTTCATTTTTTATTTTTGCAGTATATTGCGAGCCTCAGACTAACAACACCTCAAAAAGACTAAGCTTTGTGTTACAGCATCCCTCAATGGGCCACAGCTTTTTTTTATCAACCAAACTAACCTCCCCTTTCCCTGTATTTTTTTTTTTTTGCCTATTTTCATTTCTCTTTAAGCAGCAGCATCTATCCCATAACCATGGTGGTGCCCCTGTGCCCCTCACCCCTCACCCTGCTGGTCTCCACCCCTCTCAGCTGGGTGGTTCAGCTGGCCTCCTTGCTCTATCAGGAGCACTTGGTGCTGTTCCTCCCCATCTGGCGGGAAAAGACGGTGGTGATAAAAAGCCCCACCTGTCTGGACCAGAGGCACACACTGGAGGACCTGAGCACCTGAGAGGTGAACAGACACATCCTCCAGTACATCAATGCTACCTAAGATTATTATATATTACTTTGTGAAGTTTGTGAATTACGGAATTATCATGTTGTTCAACTTATATTGTATGTATAATTAGGTATGTGTTATTTTAGTATCTTTTCCTTTACTGTTCTCTATAAAGTTTGGTCTGTTAGTTATAGTTATAATCAAATTTACAAAACTTCACATTTCCAATTCCTTTTCCTTCCTCATTTTTTGTTTTCTGCTCTGCTGAACACCCACCCCTGTGACCTACACCACATCCATGTATTTCCAATGGCAATAGAACGAGAGCCTGGCACTGTAAGTTCTTTTCTCTACTATTCTGACGAACCACTCTGTTTACTTAATTGTATTTCTTTAAGAGTTTGGTTTTGGGAAATTTGACTTAAAAGTGGTGCGATTAGTAAACTCCACTCAAACAAATGTAAAATGTCTGCTCTAAATAAACTGTATTTAATGTACATACAGGAGATAAATTTTATCACTGAAATTATTTACATTTGGTTATTGAGGAAAAACACCAAAGATACAGACAAGGCCAGCATCTTGGGCCAGCCATTTTATTTTCTTAGAATTTCAGTATCTAAAAAAAGATACATTTATTCAAAGTGACATGAAAACGTCATGTAAACTGCACGTGTCACGTAAGCATTTGTCCATTTCCTGCAGCTATAGTGACCCTATTTCCCCTTAGGGATCAATGAAGTCCATCTCAAGACGTATATAAAAGCACCTTGTGTTGTTTTTTTTTTTTTTAACCACTCTTTCAATTCCAAATAGCTTCCCTTGTTGAAGGTGTATTTTTGACACTCAGTTTCAAAATGTACGTGTGTGTGTGCTTGCACTTATGTGTGCTTGGGGATCTCTCGGGGAGAGCTTTGGTCTGCCTGTTTAGTTCTGCTCTAGATCTGCTCTGAACTGTTAGGTTTCCTTTCTCCTCCAAATGAGCTTTTTAGCATGGTTGCGCGTGCACACACACACACAACACACACACACACTCACACACACTCCTCCAGCCTAGCCTGCATTGTTGTGCCTATTTAACACCTCAGTGAGCAGATTACCCCCCCCCCCCCTCCCACCGCCCCTGATCCCGCGCTTAAAGACTCTCATTGTGTTTAATATCACCACCACTGAGAGGGGTGGGCTTGGGAAAGGGGGCGGGGGGGCACAGTCATATGACACTGAGCTTGTGTATGCGTGCATTCGTGTGTATCTGTGTGTGTGTGTGTGTGCGCATGTGTGTGTGAGAGAGAGAGAGACTATGCTAAAAGCGAACAGGGGAGGGATGGAGGGGGGAAATTGCTTATGTTTTGCGGGTCAGTGCTCCTGTGCTCAGCTCACTAAAACCTTTCAGTAAAAAGGGAGGAGGTGGGAGGGTGGGAGGAAGAGGGGGTGGTGTGGAGGAAGGGGCCATTGGCAGAATACAGATTTTCAGCCCCCCTTGCCTCTCTTTCCCTCCCTCATCTCTTGTCACCCTTTCTTCTCCTCCACATTCTCACACCCTCCCTCCATCCTCTCTGTCCTCTAAATCTCATCCCCTCCCTTTCCCCTTTTTTCTCACCCTCCTCCCATGCTCCTCCTCTCTGAGCCATTCCTCCTTCATTTACCCTTTTCCCCCTCAAAGCCCACTCCCTTGCTCGATATGTGCTTGCGCATGTGTGTTTGTGTATGTTGTATGCACATTTCATTGACAGGCTGAGACTATAATGGACTCAACATGAAGCTTTAATCCATTAACAATAGGATCCGTTGGTCAGGAGGACAGAGGGGGGCAACTCTGGTGTGTGTGTGTGTGTGTGTGTGTGCGTGTGCGTGTGTGTGTGCATGCGCGTGTGTGCACGTATGTGTGTGTGAGAGTGAGACACAGAGGGACACATGAGTGTTATGCAAGTAACACACACACACACAGTCTGTTACACACTTGATCATACACACAGGCTTTCACAGTCAATTACACGACACACACACACCTACACACACACACACACTCGCACTCACTCATGTACTGCAGCCAGTGCAGCTTGTCAGAGCCAGGAGAGGGAGCACTGATAGATTTTGAGAGCCACTTAATGTAATCATCAACTTCAGAGGTGCGTGTTTGTGTGTGGCTCTGGCTGGCATTGGTCAAGTGAGAAAAGAGGTTGCTGTTAGTGTTGAAGTGTTAGCACTACTTAATTCATGCTACTGTGAACTATTAACCTATTTGCAAGTAAGAGTCTGTTTTTCTAACCTGCTCTACACGTTGCTGAATAGTTTTTGTAATTAGTGGTAGATGAATCAGACATTTAGTGAACTTATGCAGAATGCACACACAACAAAGAACAACCTGAATTGTAAATGGCAAAATTGTCTCACCTCTGCAAATCAATTTTCTTCTTTTTTTTTGTCCTCCAAACTCTCTTTTCTCTTTTCTTCCTACACCACCTATCTTCTTTCTTTAATCTCTGCTCCCTCTGTGCTCTTATTCCACTATGCTCTGTCCTTCTACTCCTCCTCTCTGCTTTCATCTGCAGAGTAACTCATTGCTTCCAGAAAGTCTTAGGAACTCAGATAAGCGGCGCAATGGACCTGAGTTTCCAAACGACTCAAAGAAACGGAAGGCGGATGACAAGGACTCTAGCCATTATGTAAGAAATGGTTCTGCTCTCTGTGTGTATTGTTGTGCGAATGCATAGTTAAGTGAACAGCATTCATTGCAAGTGTTTGTTTATATTTATCTTATCTATTGCATATTGTTAAGAGTGTTGTTTCCCTTTGCTATTAATCTTGACTTAACTTGTAAATTGCTCGTAACAACTGTTTCTAAGCTAATAAAAGGATAAGGATGTTTGTGGCAATTTTCTGTGAAAAAAAAATTACTAGAAAAAAGTCACGGGAGAGAATATGCAACGGTGAGCTAACGGACCTTGTCTTTTGCAGGATAGTGATGGGGAGAAAAGTGATGATAATTTAGTGGTGGATGTCTCAAATGAGGTGAGTATTGTTTGTTAATAGTTGTGATAATTTCTTGCAGGAAGAATGTATAATTTAAAATGACAGCCATCACAGAAGTGGGTAGGGTATGTCAGTCTTTGACTTAATTAAAATGTGTTCACAGTTGTCTATGGGACTAATAGGAAAATGGCATTCATCATCACTTGTGAAGTGATTTTGTTCTCAGGTAGTTCACTGAATCCTTTTCCCTTCACCAGGATCCAGCCTCTCCTCGTGGCACACCACTCCCCTCACCTAGAGAGAATGGCCTGGATAAAGCCCGTCTTCTCAAGAAAGACCCCTGTAGTCCAGCCTCTACTGCATCATCAGCTAGCTCCTCCTCCCTCAAGTCCAAAGAGATGGCAATGGTAGAGATAAATAAGCTACATAAATAGCATATAGTTGGATAAACTAGGTGGATGTATCAATGGATGGTGTATGTCAGTAGCTGCATACTTCTTGCATATTTCTGAAGTGTTTCTCTCTTTGTGGCAGCGAGATAAGGCAGGCACACCTGGGCTAAAGTCAAGCACACCCACACCTAGAGGTGACTCCACCCCTGGTCCGAGCTCCACACCTGGGATCCGGCCGAGTCTATCAAAACCACCCTCCATGGAGATACCACATCCACCTAGTAAGCCCCTGTAACATTTATAATTAGATTAGATGATAGCTGTCTATATGCAAACATGTATGGATTTTTGTTTTTAGCCAGTCTGACTATGATAGACAGGTCTATTCTCAATAGTGCGTGCGTGTGTGTGTCTAAGAGAGGAGTAAGGAGGGGTTGATACTGTATATTCAATTCATTATAAAACTCTGAGACTTCCATGGTCCTTCTGTGTGGTCTAGGATGCATTTGTGTTCACAATACTAAAAGAAGGCAGCCACATGTGGCCTAGACCACCTCCAAATGTGATCTGTGCGATTGGATTTCAAATGCGTCCTCATTGGGTCTTAGGCATGCTTACACCTGTATTTCGAGATGACCATTCACGATTGGATCATGCTAGATGGATGTTAATTCCAGCTCTGATTATTCTTCCCTTCCCTGTTATTCTCAGCTGCAGGTTTGCGGACACCCCTTGCTGTACCAGGCCCATATCCAGGTGCATTTGGCATGTTGCCCCATGCAGCAGGGATGAACGGGGAGTTGGCGGGTGCAGCTGGGGCCGCGGCCTATGCCGCTGGACTACACAACATGTCACCTCAGATGAGTGCTGCTGCTGCGGCCGCTGTGGCTGCTTATGGCCGTTCACCTATGGTGAGTGGAAATGGGTGACTTTTTTGACATTTTCTGTGTGTGCAAAGAAATCTTCTGCAAAACATCAGCTCAACACAAGCAGTTAACTCACCCTGTCACCCTGCTTTAACCATGTTTTGACATTTCTGTGTTTCACCATTTTACAATATTAAATCAGAGTGGAGGCATTGACCCTAATTTGAAAAAAAATGTCTGAATATGAATTATTAATTATGCCAGTATTCACCTCCATCAGGACAATATTTAATAGAGTCTCCTTTAGCACATATTACAGCCTTGACTCTGTGAAGATAGGCTGATATCAGTTTTTATCCCATTATTTTTCAAGCTTCTCTTTCAACTACTCAAGCTCTGTGGAGTTGTATAGTGATGTGAGTGAAGAGAACAGAGTGAATTTAACGTCATGCCTTCTATTTTTGCAGCCTTCATGTGAGTTTTATCAACTGTGGCTTCCTCTTTGTCGTTTTCCCTAAAGCACCCGGGCAACAGTTGTATGCACAGCGCTCACAACTCAGCCATGAAACCCTGTAACCTGCTCCAGGCAGAGTTACAGCTGTACTATATTCTTTCCATTTTTATGACCTTGCACTTCTCTGATGCAAACTCCATTGTGTCCTCCCCCTGAGTCACACTTTTCAGTAACTGTGCAGCAGATTGATCATTTTTTTCCTTTCATAATGTCGTTTTTGCCTGGAAAGTGACTAATGGCTGCACCAATTGAAATATCTTTACCTCCCAGAAATTTGAATTAAAATCACTTGTCATGCCTTGACAGAATACAGGGATCTCCATCCAAACTACATACTGGACGTTCTGAAATTAGCTCTGACAGTGAATTTCTAAAAGTCAATTATATTTTAATCACTAATCCTATTTTATTTATATTTGATTTGTACATAGAATATTTACTTTGACAGTTTTACTTTTATGCAAAATATTTTTTTCTTTTGAAGAGTGTTGAGAAAATCAGAAAAACATCCAGTGGTTTAAAAATAATTTAGAAGTTAATGGTTGTGAATGCTTTTCATGAGCATTATATATTTTATAAGTGTGAAAAGTGTCAATAGTTATACAGCTGTGTTTCTCTTGTGTGTGATAGTATTTATACAGTGGGTGTGCTGGTGTGCATTACCTTCAGTCACCACATCACTCTTGGCTGTATTTGCATAGTGTTCATTACACTATTTAAATAGGTTTAGCAGAATCACAGCTGTGTCTGTGTCTGGGCAACACTTGATAGAAACTCAGGTTGTGTACTCACTAGCTGCATGTGTGTGTTGGATTCGGGGGCACAGGTACTGACAGCTCTACCTCTGTGTGTTTGCTGACTCTTATACTTGTCATTCAGCTTCAGAGGGTGTGTGTGCTCAAGGGTGTCTGTTTGCTTTGTGCTCATGAGTGTTTGTGTTCTGTTCCACAGGTTAGTATTGACCTGTGTGCATATTGCCAATGCCCATGGGCACGTGTTTGCACTGTGATCATAAAATGTCTGTGTTCTCTTCTCAAGGTTGGTTTTGATCCTCATCCTCATATGCGAGTTCCTGGAATGCCTCCCAGTCTGACAGGAATTCCCGGCGGTAAACCGTAAGTGTGTTTGTGGTGGCTTGTATGTTTCCTCTGATTGCTCACATTTCCCCGTCAGTGTCCTAGAAAAACTCTTCTAAAAACCTCTTCTTAGAGGAATTTTTTTTTTAAATTCTACTTCCCACCTCTTTTTTCATCCTTTCACTTCTTTACTGTATTCTCTGTCTCCCTCCTCTTCCATTTTTGTATTCATGCATAACCCACTCTCTTTTTTGTATTATTAGTGCTTACTCTTTTCACGTGGCGGCCGACGGACAGATGCAGCCAGTGCCGTTCCCCCCGGATGCTTTGGTTGGCCCAGGAATCCCTCGCCATGCCCGTCAGATCAACACACTGAACCACGGAGAGGTGGTGTGCGCTGTTACCATCAGTAACCCCACCCGACACGTTTACACAGGAGGAAAAGGTTGTGTCAAGGTCTGGGACATTAGTCACCCTGGAAACAAGAGTCCTGTGTCACAGCTTGACTGCTTGGTGAGTGAGGTGGCAGGTTTTGATGGGTGAATATACAGTACATAATCTTTTTTTTTTTTTTTTTTTAAATATGCACAAAAGTATAGGCCCCTTACTAAGTCACTACATAGTAAGTCAGCCTTTGGCATTTTAAGTTTGTTGAACTTGTTAAAATTTTTTGGATAATTTTTTTGGTTGTAGAAACCAGCCTCATTTCAGTTTTACTATAAACGACTGCATAGCATTTTCATTCAGCATTTGCTGATATTTGGTGAAATCCTTTTCCCCAGTCTGTGCAGTGTTTCCTGCACAGACTGGCTGCCACAACCACAAAACATGAGTATTTCCACCCCTTCACAAAGGAGGGGGTCACAAAGACAGATTTTTTTTTCCTTTTTTATTTATTTTTTTTATTTATTTATTTTTTTTACATTAATGGAAAAAAGTAACCATAGAACATTACAGAAATGTTAATTTTTTTGAAACAGGGTTTGTATTTACTTCTTTTAACTTTAAATATAAATAAAATATGAAATTTGCCCCCTGAATACAACAGCATTCGATTGTGAATATGTTTTCATTATTGTTTATCATAACTGTTAAAAATAAACTAGACAGATGTTTGTGGGGTATAAATTACATTTATTTACAATATTTATTTTCTATTATAAATTAAATGCAATAAAAAAAATATTAAACATAATTTTTGTGCCTACCACATTAGAACCGAGACAACTACATCCGCTCTTGTCGCCTTCTCCCTGATGGCCGAACACTGATAGTAGGAGGCGAGGCGAGCACGTTGTCAATCTGGGACTTGGCCACACCTACTCCCAGGATCAAGGCAGAGTTAACATCATCAGCACCAGCATGCTATGCTCTGGCCATCAGCCCAGACTCCAAGGTCTGCTTCTCCTGCTGCAGTGATGGTAACATCGCAGTCTGGGATTTACACAACCAGACACTTGTTAGGTAAGACTTTGTTGTGTGGATGCTTTTATTATAGACAGAATGAACATGGGGAATTTTTTTTTACAGAAGATTAATACTCACCAATGCTTAATGCTCACTACAAATACTGCCACTGCCATAGTTGTTTAACCATCTTTTAACCTCAATACCTTAAAAGTCTCTCTGTTGGTAGACCCTCAGCTCTGGCTGATATAACCTTTATGATTACAAGTTGCAGCACCAAGAGGCAGAATTTTGAGCAATAGTTCTACAAGAGTGGCTGCTGATGAGAAACACTGTAAACTCTTCACATTTGGCTGTCTGTGATACATACCAACTGCCTGGGCAACCTGATTCCTAGTGTCTTTGTTTAAACATTTCTCTCTTTATTTAACTCAGAATGTATGTGTGTATCCTGCAGGCAGTTCCAGGGCCACACAGATGGAGCCAGCTGTATTGACATCTCCAACGATGGCACCAAGCTGTGGACTGGAGGCCTCGATAACACTGTCCGCTCCTGGGATCTGAGGGAGGGACGGCAGCTGCAGCAGCATGACTTTACATCACAGGTGCACACTCATATCAGCAAACTGTTTCATCAACTAACCCTTTGTGTTAAAAGTAGACTCCCGAGTGAGACAGAATTAAATTTTAGCAGATGGTCAGATGCTCAATGCTAATAAAACGCAAGCAATATTTCCTGTCTCCTCTGCCCAGATATTCTCTCTGGGCTACTGTCCGACAGGAGAATGGCTTGCTGTGGGAATGGAGAGCAGCAACGTTGAGGTCCTTCATGTAACCAAGCCTGACAAATACCAGCTTCATCTACATGAGAGCTGTGTTCTCTCTCTGCAGTTTGCCTACTGTGGTAAGAAACTGATTGTCTTCATCTCAGTCTATTATGTCTCATTTTCCATTTCTAATTTTGTGGTCTGTCTTAAAACCATCCCCTTTTAAAATGAGATCAAAGATCTGTTGCTTAGTTATTCCTCAGAGGTATTGTATATGCCTGTTATATGCCTTTATTAGATAAGACAATATAGAAAATATACATAGGAAGAAGATAAGCCTGCTAGAGGGGCATGGACATTGCAGTTATGCAGTTATTTTGTAGTCACCTTAAACATTCAGTTGTCAGGATACCTTAGTGACTTTACTAATATTTTATCTTTTAATTGATGTTGTCTATTCTGGAAAGGATTTGTCACTTTTAACCACAAACTGTTATATCCATCTTTCTGCTTATTGTGTGTATATTTGTGTGTGTTTCTTTCCCAGGCAAATGGTTTGTGAGCACAGGAAAGGATAACTTACTGAATGCATGGAGGACACCCTATGGAGCCAGCATATTCCAAGTAGGAAAAACAGATCACTACACTCAATATATAAAAATGAGAATAGATATATATAAAATTTTTGCTTCTGAAGTTTCTTTCTCAGCTTTAACACCTTTTAAAGACATACTGCATTGCATCTGTGAATGAGAACTGCACATGTTGAAGGAGTTTCACTTAATTTTTTGTATTCTGTATCTGTCTTTCTCTTCAGTCTAAAGAATCATCTTCAGTGTTAAGCTGTGACATATCTGTGGATGACAAGTACATTGTCACTGGTTCAGGGGACAAGAAGGCCACTGTTTACGAAGTCATCTACTAAAAATATGAAAAAAAAACAAGGATGCCTGTTTTTTCCCCCAAACACACTGATATTTTTCTAGAAATGTTCACACGGAGCCCGCAATCGCAGACACGAGTGACCTTGATGGTGCATTTTTTTTTTCTGCTGAGGAGACACAAAAAGGAGAAGCGTTTTACTGCACGTGTTGTGCCTGTATACATGACTCCATATCAGCTCGGAGCTATCAACTGGAGAAACTGGATGTTAATGGTAACCATTTGGATGTTCTTTTTGCTGTGGCTTTCTGTTATGGACTGCATTGAGATCAGTTAAAGGCAATTTCTGTACTGAAGGGGGTTCTGCATTGTTTGGACTGGAACCAGCTCTACTGGGAAACACTGTACTGAACATCAAATATTAAAACACTCGACTCAGTGTGATGACCAGAGGCAGAGACCCTAGACGAACACTCAGCGCAGAGGACCTGTGGGTTGAATATGTAAACCAATGGCGGATGGAAAGAGCAGGAGGTGGACAGTAATTTTGGGGAGACAAAGGAGAAGCAACAGCAGATGAACAGATAAATGAACATTTTATAGACTATGAATGCAGAACATGCTGCTTTGCAATTTGTTCTAGACAGATAATGCTCACAGCCTGTTTATCTTTCAGCTCTGACTCTTTGACCTTAAAATGTCAGCTTGCTGTTCTGATACGCCTCCACTGTCTGAAAAGTACCTTTTCTGTCTTAACAGTAAGTCCAGTCCTCACTAACTGCACTGTAGTGGTAGCTGTCCACCTACACACTTAGTAGAAACACAGTACTTAGAAAACACACATGCAGTACTTTTTGAGCATACTGAAGGCCTCATTGACTTGTCTAGTTAGCCTCATGCTACTGTTAACTTCTGTGATGGGTTCATTTGATCCTCACGAGGCACAGTACTTTTTCTGAATTTATAGCCATTTCAGGTGCCACCAAAAAGAATTTAAAGTCCACTGTTATATGGAAAAAATTAATGTACTAAACCAAATAATCTTCGAAAACAGAAGAATATACTCTAAATGTTGTTACAGAAGGCTCAACTCTGGCTTGTTTTCTTCTTTTTTTTTCTCCTCTGTTCTTTTTGATCGTGGTTAAAGGACCAATTAGTGGAAACCAGAAAGAAAAAAAGTTTGAGAGATTTGAAATAACCTTCCCTTGATTTTCCTTTTCTAGTGCCTGTTTGAACACATTATTTCTCTACCTAACTACACAAATTCTGAAGTCTCCAGAATATTGATAGAAATTTTGAAATAAAGCCAAACAAGTAGAAAGAAATGGGAGACACAACATAAGCCTTCATACTGTAACTTATTTTGTTAATTTCTTGGCCCTTAAACCCTGTTCTTGTGCAGCAGTGATGGTCAACTGCAAATGCTGATGGGGTTTCACACCACTGAAATAACATATCAGAGACTCGCGATTGATTATCGCTCAGCTGGATATAGTTTCAGATTTACAGATTGTTTTTGGTGTTATTTTCAGTTCGGTCTTGTTGGTCTAGATGTGGCTCTATTCATTTTAATGCAGTTCATTTGTTTGTGGTCCCTTTCACACGTTCACTGGTTGAGGTCATATTAATTAACATGAATGTTTTTTTTTTTTCCCCTAAATTTGAAATGGAAAAACAACCCATTGGTTTTGGTGTCTGAACTATCATGAATTCACCCCAGTCTTGCCTTTATCATCATTTGAAACACATGATGTCTTACTGTATGGATGGTTAACCACGCTTCATAAAGAGGGACCAACTAAGACTATCTAAATATGTGATTTAATCTTGTATTTATTGGAAATCCTATGTGAACAAGTGGGAAATGAAACAAATTACATTTTGCCACATATTGTCACTTTTTTTAAATTTCTGTTTAAGCTGGGACACTGACTAAATGGCCTTGAAAAGTAAAATGCTTTTTTCACTTTACAAACTAGCTTTTAGGACTGCAAACGGGATTAAATTATTTGTCAAGATAGTCTTAATGAGGAGGGTAGTGTCGGAAAAGTAGTATTTCAGCATCAGGAAGGAACCAGTCAGTGTCAGCCATTTAAAACACATTAATTTCATGACCTTGTTTTTTTTTTTTTTTTTTTTGTCTGTTGAATATTTGTAAAAATGTATATATGTTTGTTTTTTTTTTCTTACAGGACATGCTTTAGAAATAACAAACTTTTTTTGTACGTCTTTTACATGGAAAAGAAACGTCTAATCTGGAGGAAAACTAAATGGTCTTAATGCTAGCTTATCTATAATGATGGAAATGTCTAGACAATAAATGTGTTTTTTGTAACGGAAGTGGTCTTTGACTTTATGCGTTGTCACATGAGCACATTCGAATGTCAATGATGAAATCGATTGGTTTCCTTAATTATGTTGGAAGATCAAAGTTTTGAGAATCATAAGCAGAACTTTCCAGTCTTCTGAAAATAAAACAGTGATGCCTGATTCCTCCTCACGGTTCCCACACGCAGACTGTATTACTGAAACCTGAAACAGCTCGATGGCCAGGAGAGGATATGGGTTGCCCTCATTTGGCTTTGTGTGGATGAAGCTTTAAAATAAAATGTGCTTATTTCAGTGTAAAAATGACAAACTGATTTATTGAAAGTTGGTGTGTTCACTTAATGCCAAAATCTTTGAAAGTCAAGTTAAGATAAATGAAACAGGACTTGTCTTAGTAGTGGTTTCAGTGCCTTGTTAACTATCTTGCCTTTTTTTTTTTTTTTTTTTAAACTAAAAGCTACTGGCTCAGCCCTGAATCATGTTTATTCGTCATGAACAACCTTTGTTAATGTGAAGATGATGTAAGAGTCTGCTAATTACAATATTGCAAGATGAGGCAAGAAGTGAACCCGCAGAGTGGTATTGCCACTTTTGTGTCTTCTGTAAATCATCACACCAAAATTTGATGGCTAAAAGTTACATACTAGCTCTCCATTTATTAACTAAATTTTACTCGAAATGGTGAAATGGTCGAGTTATAAGCCATCGTAAATTGTTTTTGTGTTTAAAGGTCAACAGATTGCAACTCTCAATTGGATTGTACCCTTATTATGATCCTGCACTTTACCTGCATAATGTTTGTATAACTGGATTAACACGAGTGTGAGATCAACAGTATCCACTAAAGACAAAGATTCAGTAAGGGCTGAAATGTACCTGAATAGGATCAAGCCTGTATTAATGTTTGTGTGACTGTACTTGACATAGCCACTTCAACTTGACTGTGAATGAGTTCTGCTTGTGTAGGCAGCTTGGAAGTATCCAGCTTCATGTGTAGTGGTTCGCTGCTAGACTGTATGTTATTAAGCTGCCCTGTGATTTACTGACGACCAAATGGCAACTTCTGTGGCAGAAAAATGAATGGCCGCTTGAGGCTGGCTCCAAAAGTGAGTCAATCCCCATGTTAACGTGCCCAACTTTACAGCAGACGTAAGCATGATTATAGTCTGGTAAACATTTAACTATAACTAACTAATAACCACCTTAATGACAACTGTACAGTGGGTGAATTCTTATATTACTAATTTGTTTAAATTTTGTCAAAGTTATGCAAAATATAGATGTGCCACATTGGGTGGGCATAAGTGGGCGAGTATATGCTTGCTACAAACTCAACACACCTCTTTGCCCATTTTTGGATTAGCAGGGAGTCAGTTGGAGGCAGGCACTGCCAAGATGGTGATGGCAAAGCTGCCTACTTTGAGCACAAGTCAACGCCACTCTTCAGAAACCTATGGGTGACGTCACAGAGGCTACATCCATCTTTATTTAGTTCATGTTGACAACCGGTACAGGTGGTGCAAACCTCTTGCATCGTGTCAGATGGAATAATTTCCCAGCTCCACCCCTCAAAGCCTCAAATCACTATTTTCTTTTTGGCTATGAACAGTGCAAGCTGATAGTTGTCATCTATGTTTTTGTCTGTTTGGTTCAAGTAACACTCCAGTTACTGATAATGATTCAATGTGATGTGATGTTTATTTACTCAGTGGTAAGGTAACAAAGATAATCTGTGCAAATTGGTGGAAACCAGTGCTGCGTGTGGCTGGTCCAGTCTTTATAGACTTCATTTAAGGTGAACCAGACCTCAATGTTATGGGCTGGAAAAGTCTTTTCATTGATTCTTACCATACAAATATTGATGACTGCCTCTTTAAGTTGATCATTCACAGGACACACTGTAGAAAATGATACAAAATAATTATTGTGATGTGTTTTGCATTTTTCACTAACCAGAATAAAAGTCATCGTTTGGTTTGTCTCAAGCTTTAGACTGAAAAATAAAACCTGGTTTCACAGACTTCTCAGGAATCATTCCAACACCTAATGCAGTGGCACTGTGTTTACCTTCTGGAAACAGGTGACCTGTCTACAGCGTTTCTCTGTTTTCTACCCACTGTTTCTTGTTTCAGCTCCAACCTCCAGTCCTTGTGGCCCTGAAAACATTAAGTAGGTAAAGGTGAAGAATGAAGAAGCTGGGTGGCTCACTCAACCAACCAGGGATGTTGTGTGCAGAAAATAGAAGGTACTGGTGTGTAGGGTTTTGTGGATTGTTTTTTTTCCTATGTGGTATTGATATGGAGGTATAGATAGTAGCAGAACAGAGCAGCTGTTCAAATCAACTGTGTGTTAAATAACCAAGTCCAATCTCCTGCTTAATACTAACACCCACAACAAACAGACTAGCACTCTCTCTCTCCCTTGATGTAAACTGTAAATCTGATTAATTACTGTGAATATATAATTCTCTGTGGATCTGTGGGTCTCAAACACAGACACACACACACATATAGCGTTGTACTGTATGAGGTGATTATATGGCAATTACAGCAGCCACAGTGACAAAATGAAAGCTGATCCTTGGAGGAAAAAAATGGAGTAAATGTCACTCCAAGTTTTCAGTCTATCCAGAGATTTCTGAGCTCTGAATCACAGCATTCTCTTTTGATCATCACCGCTGCTGCCTCTCTCCGATACACAGATGGATTATTCCCCCTAAATCTCCCAAATCCCTAATCCTATTTATCTCAACGCCACACAAAAAAGGTGCTCTCTTCCCACTGCTCAGCTTTAGTGTACAGTATGGATGTGCATGTATTTCTACTTTTATGGGGACCAGTTCAGGACATGGCAGTGACATTTCAGACTGTTTCACATTGAAATACACCATTCTAAGTTTTAATATAGAGGCAATAATTTGGATTCATAGATTCATAGATAAATCATTCATTATTGGGGAGCCAGAGAAATAGAACGGATCGTGTATGTATGGTATATTGTTAGTAGCACCATTTCATCCATTTTCCATTCATCATTATTTATCATTTGTCAAAGAGAGAGACTCAGTTTTTAAGAGTGACATACCTAAAATATTGTGAGACTTTGTTTAAGAGGAAATTAATGATGTATGTTCATGTGGATCAGATAAAAATATCTAATTTCAACACCACATCACAAAATAACTTGTAAAGTACAGCAACCAACATAAAGGATTGTTGAACTCTGTATTGTGAATCAAAAGTAAAATTTGTTGGTATGCCGTGGGAAGCAGTGAACATTACACATCACAGATCGGCAGAATCCATCTGGAGTCCAATATTTACTCTTTTTTAAACTCTGTTTTTGGTCTCTACCAACTCCTGTGGAAAATATCAGGCTCTTTAGCTGCTAAATGGTCGAATATGTTCACTAGCTTGTCTCTAATTGTTTGTCAGTTGTTTGGTGCTGAGCTTGTGTGCAGATGGAAACAACAGCAAAAATGAACCAGACCTCAATGTTATGGGCTGGAAAAGTCTTTTCATTGATTCTTACCATACAAATATTGATGACTGCCTCTTTAAGTTGATCATTCACAGGACACACTGTAGATGATACAAAATAATTATTGTGATGTGTTTTGCATTTTTCACTAACCAGAATAAAAGTCAGACATAGCCATTATTCTTTTGCTGTTTAAATTTCCCTCACTGAGTTTGTGGACATCACTTAAATGGAGCGGAACAGTAGAGGGAAGACAAGCTACAATACACCCAGATTAAATTGAATTCACACAAATACGAGTAGGGGATAACGAGAGTGCAGCAGCTGCCAGCATGAATAAAACCAGGCCTTTAAAACCATTACATCCTGTTATGCTGTCTTCAAGCCTCCTCCTCCTCTTTTCCTTTCTCCTCCTTTCTCTAGTCCTCCCCTCAGTCTCATTTATGTTTCCCTCCTCCCTCTGTTCTACCTTCCTTCAAAGCCTTTGTCTATCAAGATTTTTTTCCCCTTTTCTTATTTCTTTTCTCTTTTTGTCCCTCCAGGCCCCATACTCCCTCCTTCCCTCATCTTTCACTTTGTTTTCCACAAGTCTCTGGTTATCTTTCATATGAACTCCTCTCCTCTTCCTTTTTTCTTCTTTTCTTTCCATTACCCCAACCTTCCCAGGTAGTCCACTGTGTTCTGCATCTGTGTGTGTGTCTGTGTATGTGTGTGTGCTTGCGTGTGTGTGTGTGTGTCTGTGTATGTGTGTGCGTGCGTGCGTGCATGCGTGTGTGTGTGTGTGTGTGTGTGTGTGTGTGTGTGTGTGTGTGTGTGCTTGCTAATGAGCTTAGAGCTGTATCCCTCCCAAGGTGAGGTGCCATGCTGAGGTGATCAGCACCGCTGGAGCCGCAGGTATCAACCACAAACACCTGCCTGGTTGCGCACTACCACACACACATACACACATACACACACAAAGTAATTTCCTCTCACATACATGCACACCCACACATAAGAAGAAAATAATTTCCTCTCCTTCTCTCGTACACATATAAATGCAGAATAAATCTTTACTTTTCTCTCTCACACACAAACACTATACAAACACTCGCATACACACATTAAATACAGTATGCTTTTTTCTCCCTCTCGTACACATACACACACATAGACACACACACAGCTGACTGCTGCACAAGGCCGATAGCACAACTCTGTCCTGTCAACATGCAGGATAATCAGCTGCTGGGGATTGTGGGTAAGCTGTAATAATCCCTCGCATGGAATATGGAAAGCATCAGAGAGTTATTCAATAGGACAGAGATAAAGGTTTGTGCATGTTGGTGTGTGTGTGTGTATGTGTGTGTGTGTTATTGAGTGAGGCTTTTCCATCTTTAATATGCATCTTCACCTGAAGCTGACTGTCAGTCGGAGTTATTGAAAATGCACACAGACACACACATACAGAGACTCAGCCCAGCGTCTTTCCAGAGAAGCTGCAGCAACAAAGTCTTAATTAAGAACTCCATCCTGAACAAACGTCATTTAGTCAGAGGAACACCAGAGAGGGCTGCATCATATTTAAATTTCAAGAGCCAAACCCGTTGCACAAAAGAGCTAACATCTTCATCAAAACATTACGGTCAAACTAGGATTCAGTCAAGGAAAACCTGTTGTCGTGTATGTGTGCAGAGTGTGTCCCCTTTTGATCTGTCAAAGGTTCAAAGAAGAAATATTTTTGTCAAAATGTTTTCCTTACGGTGAACGGGTTTTTTTATACAGTGCCATTTTCATAATGCCTTTCCACAGGCTTGTCAGCAGAAAAAAAAGGTTTCTCAGTGGTGGTGGTATGATTCCACACAGAGCTCTGTCTTTCTGTAAAGCAGCCTTTCTGAAAAATAATCCCATTTTTTCCACAGGGTATTATGCAGCTAGTTCCTCTTGAATACAGTGAAGATCCAGGAGGATTCAAGTGAAACTGAACTGGATTATTCGTCATCCTGATAATCACTATCTGCTACTCTCTAACTCACATTCGGCGTAGGCTACTGAATGTACTGCATACAATAATGTGATGTACTTCAAGGTCAAAGGTTCCCTGCACTGTAAAAAAGATGCAGCTGTGAGTCTTGCTCTTAGTTTATCGCTGCTTATTTTAAACACCTAAACAATTAAAATAAATAATATGAACTATCTTCCTCATAATTATAACACAATACATATGAATAAAATGTACTGACATACAAAAATGTTCCCAGTGAGGATATACTGATTGCAGAAATAATCCAGTGATGTTTTAAAAAAACAAATTGCATTTCTTTCTATTTCTGTGTAATGGCCTTCTTTATGATTTTATTATATTTCCACTATTTTTCTAATTTGTAAATCCCAATGCTGTCATTTAGTCAAAATACATGAACTTTATCTGCTGTTTATTTTTTCTTTATCTTTTTGTTTATCAACGTGAAGTTCTTTCAATATTTATGATTTATGAGTCTAAACTGAGCTTGTTTTTTGTGAGTAGGACAAAACACCCGGTGATGGCAATATTGATCAGAAAATTGATGCGCAGTTCTCAGACACACAGCTCCAGGACATCTTTCCCATAGGACTGACATCATCTATTGATCACCCAACTGATGTAAACCGGATCAGAGACATTGATTGTCTTTACCCAGATACCACACACAAGGTGTTGGATCCCAAATGCTAACTGTATACTCCTCAATATATGGAAATAAGGGAATGAGAAACTTTCTCATCAATCATCAGGATACAGAGGAAATGAAACATCCTTTGTCACCCTCTGAGCCATGCTAATCCCCTATCCTTATTTTTTAGTCTAGGCTATGTGACTACACACACGCACACACACACACACACACACACACACACACACTCACTCAGAGAACAACACACAACATTTTCTATAATTATGCTGCAGGAAAGAGCTAACAGCAGATACAGATCCTAAATGGTGTGGGTCTTCCCCAGTGTCCGGATTTTCAAGGGTTTTAATCAGTTAAATATGTGCGTGGCTACGTGGCTAATCTGCTGGTTAATCTCACTAACACTTTTTATGGGATTGCTCGCTGCGGCAAGGATTACTGCACCATAGATCACAACCTGATTTCCATAATCCTCCTCTTCTGATAAAAGTCTGTTTGTCCCCCAGCCTGTCCTTTTGTCAAACTGTGAAACATCACCCTTTATTTCATTTATTTCTGGGTGTAATTACTCTAAAGGCATCATTCTCCAGAGTCAAACTCAATGTTTTTCTCACAGTCAAATGGAAAAACATACAGTCTGTAGTCAAAGTGAACATAACTACAGAAATATTCTCCAATCTGTACCTCAGCATCATTATAATAATAATGGAATATGATTATAGAAGTAATAATAATAATATAATTTCCATATTACTTTATCCCATATACATAAATGTGCAAAAAACAAGTTACAACATGACAAGAAGGAAATATGTTTGAGGTTTTAATTAAACCACAAATTGAGGAATTGTTATTGAACAAGTAAAATTGAATAAAGTCTGACAATAGTGTAGATCACCTCCATCTCTACTGTGTGACTGAAACTATCAGATCCATCTGAGGACGGCCTTATTTGTATGAAAATGAAATTGGTAGTTGTATTTGAATTATATACATGACAAATGTGAATTATGGAGTCAACCAGGTTATTTTAATGGCTAAATATATGCTACCATATCAAATAAATAAGTTCATTCAGTCAAAGTTAGTGTCACAACAATGTCAGATTTATCTTTTAGCCCTGCTAAGGGGGTGTCTCTCAAGATGGCAGCCACTGTCTGCCCACCAATTTGGTTTATGACCAAACACCTGAAAAAAACATCAACCCATTAGTTGTATTATATGTTTAGAGAAATGTTAACATGCTAAACTAAGATGGTGAAGATGGAAAGCATTAGCATATTAGCATGTTAGCATTGTCATTGTCAACTCAAAGCCCTGTTGTGTCTAAATAAAGCTCCACAGAGCTTTTAACGTGTCTGCAGACACTTAGCCTTATCACTGATTTGATATTATTGTGGGGGATGTTGCACAAATGCATCACAATAATCTTTCTGAAGGTGACAGTCACTCACAGCTATGAATAATGTGACTGTATGAGCTGAGCAACAGTTCAGGCTTGAAGCAGTGATTTTCTTCCCACTCAACATGTGTAGTGTAGAGCAGTTTTTGGGCATTACATGTGATTATTGAACTAAACATATTGAACATGATAATAATGATACTTGAACATAGTAATGATACAATTATGATTAAAAAAATAGTGGCTAGAGCTTGTACCGTATGGGCATACTGAGCCCTGTGCAGGAGGCTTGACTTCAGACCACATTCACTGTGTGTCAATCCCCCAGTCTCTCTCTCCACTGTCTCTGTCAAATAAAGGCATAAAATGCCCTCCCCAAAACAAAAAAAAAAACATAAGATTAATATTGTCCCTGTGAAAAGCAGCCTTTTAAAATGTATGGGCTGAATACATGTGGATTTTTGGATCTGACATGGATCTGAATACATATGAGCAAGTGTGATTTCTTTTTTTTTTTTATCTCTTGCTGTCTCTCTCCACTAGCCTCCATTTTCTGCTCCGAGGGTCCGGAGAATCCCCTCATGTGGAGAGAAGCTATGATAAAGTAAGCAGAAGAGAAGTGTGGGAGGGAGGGGAGGAGGAGGAGGTGGAGGAATGGGGAGAGGGGGACTTTTGGGGAAGTGGAGGGGAGGTAAGGTCGTTGGAGGCAGAGGAAGACTGAGAATTAGGCTGGGAGTTGAATATGATCAGGGGAGGAGAGACAGAAACAAGGCTAACGGGGGGAGGGGTTGGAGGGGTGAAGAAGAGCGAGTGCAGGCGTTCAGTGGCGATGGTGGTGGAAATGGGGGTTTAACTGTATTACACTCTGGCAGCTCCATCTCCATCACTTTGTGGGTGAGTGTGTAAGCTCATGTGTTTACTTGAAGAGTGCGTGCGAGTGTGTGTGTGAGTGTGTGTAAAATGTGTGTGTGGTACTATCACACCCAGGGGGCCTTTACCCTGTCAGTGCTCAGCGATAATCAGCCTCCATCTCTCTCCTGATGCATCTCCACCTCTATCTCTCCCCTGCCACTATCACTCACCTCGCTCTCCTCCCCCCTCCCCTGCTCTCTCCTCCATTTTTCACTCTCCTCACACCCACTCCTCCCACTTCACACAAACACACACATGCACAGATAGTGTAGATTTATGTGTGTGTCTGTGTGTGTGAATTGATTCAGCCTCTGCCCTTTCTAAGCATTCTACAAGCTCCATTGGCCTCTCACTCTCCACTGAGCAGCATCTGTTTCACACTCCACTACTGCTGTATGCCATATCACTCCATCTCTCGCTCTCTCTCTCTGAGGCCTCATATGTCTCTCTCTCTGTCTCTCCTTGGCTGCCCTCTCTCTTTTGTCTTTTAGTGCTTCCTGTATTCTCACCGATTCTTACACTCTGTTTTTGCTAATCTGATTTATTTCGAGCCCTCTCTTTCACTCGGTTGTCCCCTCTCTCCACCCCCCCTTTTTCCATATTGATTAATGCTCAGTTGGACTGAGTGAAAAATCTTCAGAGTTCACAGTGCATCAACAATAGGGAGCTTAATTGTAGGTTTTTGATGGTTTACTGGAGGGGTCCTTGATTTAAAAAGCCTAATAGTTCAATAGCTGATGGCGTCATGACTGATCAGCTCCATTGGCAGGATGGGGAAGGTTGTGGTTTCCCCTAAATGTTACTACACTAATCATGTCATGTCCTGCTTCAGGTCACTGTTGGTTTTTTATGTGTAAAAACAGACCAGGCCATAACCTTAACCCAACCATTGTAAAGTGCTGTGAATGGCTAAACATAACCACAAAAAAGATTATTCTGCTTTATGAGTGGATAATGTAGGGGAAAACATTAAATATTTAAAACATCAATAAAATTAAAAACAAAAAAAAAAACATTTTCAACTTGTCAGATTTGTTAATTAATATGTAGGTTGAAGGGATATGCCACAGATCGACAACTATGGTAAAGGTTTTGTTTGGCACAGGCACTAAAACAACTTGGGTTAAGTCCACACCAATGCAGTTATGTTTTAAAATTTAAACCAATTCAACCATTTTAGCTCCATAACAGAAAGGATCTCCATCAATACTAGAACTCCTGAAAATCCATACTTACACGACCAATCATGTACTCTGAGCTAGTGCAAACCAATGTAAACAGGAAGATGACAGGAAGATCATCTACTCTGCACTTAGTCCCACAAAATACTACACACGAGGAACAGTAAAGACAGTTGTGGCCATAAAATGCAGCAACAAGGTCAGCAATGCTTGTAGTGAGTAATTGATGTTGCTTTCACCAGGTTGTTAAGCTCTAATCAGAGAGTGACCGTAGGCTTCTACATCATTGTTTCCAAAGGTCTCCATTTTTACCCGGCCAGACTACAGCATTAGCCTGAAGTTGTTGAAGCATTTCCAAAATTCTCAGTTTTCAGGGCTTGAAAACTCTGGGTGTAGACAGCAGGTGAAAACAAAAGTCTAAGAAAAGATACATGCTACTTTGTTAACATTGGATGACCTTTGCTGCCAATGTTACAGTAGTAAACACATGGTTAAAGATTCTGGGGCAATGATGGTTGTGATTAAAAGTAACACCTTTGACTGTTGGTTGGGGATGGGGAATGAACAGTGGTCTCCCGTGTTGAGATTAAAGTGTTGCTGTGGCCCTGTTTTGTCGACGTCTCCATCCAGCCGACCTTCCACATGTTTGGCCTTTATCGCTCTGCAACTCCCTCCATTGCTCATGTCTTAATTACTGCAGCCACTCGGGGGCTTTGCCACTTGAACGTAAACAAGCCATTTAAGCCATTTAAGGGCATTTGAGAAGACCAATGCTATTGCGCACAGCCATGTCATGTCACCTGACAGTAAAACATGCGATGGGTTACATCAGTAAGCTGCTGGTGTGAATGACTAATGCAGTTGTTTTTTGTTGGAGCACAATCTCATAAATTCACCTCATTACTTCTGTTGTGGTCTGCGGATGGCTTGTAAGGACAAGATAGATTTCTTTGCTGATTTTGCATAGAATTCAATTTTGTTAAAGTTGGGAAATGTTCCTTAATGCAACTTTTTGTTGGTTGAGGAAACATTTGGAATTCCTGACTTCAAACCAGCATCAAGATTACATCAGACCAGGGTTAGCACAGGTAAGTCAAAGCAGATAGTGGTGGCTGCAGTGTTTGTTCTTTTAAGACTCCAGGGACAGAGAGGCTTCTGTTTTGTTATCGTGGTGCTGTCAGGTAGCACTGACTCTGAATAAAGGCAGTTAGTGTGCATCTCTAATTTCCTCAGGAGACACTGCAAGACAGGCTGTGACTCACAGCTCGGAGAGGAGATAATTACTGTTTCCTCCTCACCTCTTCCTCTCTCCCCTCCACCACCTCCTCCAAACCGCCCTCAACTTTCTCTCTTTTTCACACTGCTCTTCCTCTCCAGCTGAGTGATTACCCCTCATTAAAAATCAGAATAAAACATTGTTAGCGCAGATCGTTAGGGCGCTCTCTCTCCCGCCTCGCTCTCACCCACTACTCTGTCGTTAGCACTCAGCGCAGGCACTAAACGAGCGGCCTTTGAGGAATGTTATTCTAATTCCAATTAGCTCTCCAGGCTTGGAGGGGAGCCAAGTCCCAGAGAAAAACACTAAAGCTACGGGCACTCGTGCACCAATGAGGAGCAAACATGGGTATACATACACACAGAAGAACAAGTACACACACACACACATGCTTGAAACAAAACACACACACATACATACATAAATATACTGAAGTGATGTGCACGCTCATTTTCAAGAGACCAAACGAACACACACACGTGCACACACACACACACACACACTCAAGTGACACACTGAATACTCTGAGAATAGCAGCGGCTAATGGCTTTGGCAGCACTCTCACAGGGACCTGAAGAGCAATTAGGCTCCAAACTACACATTGTAAATCCCCTCTGATTACTGCGTGTGTGTGTGTGTGTCTGTGTGTGTTAAGCGGTGTTTATCTGCCACCAATTACCTCGCCCTGCCACAAGAGACGTACACTGGATAAATGGAAGCTATAAACACACACACACACACGCGCACACACACACACCTTCAATGCATGCACTCAGGTAAATGTGCACAGTCATACAGTCATAGAATGAGCAGGACACACAAACGTGCACACACACACACACTCACGCGCATACACACACACACACACACACACATAAATACACACTCCCAGAGTAGCTGTCTTATCAGTTTATGTTGGTGTGACTGGAGGATTTAGTCACATGACCTGCAAGACAGGAGCAGCCAGGCGCCAAAACTAATTTCCACCTTCAAAGACTCCCTTATCTCCTCAGACGCTGTGTATATATATGTGTGTGTGTAGGTGTGTGTGCCCACATATGTGTGTGTGGGTTTGCTTGCATATGTGTGTATGAGAGAGTGTGTGTGTGTGTAGTTGATCTGATGTCCTCTGACAGCAAGACTCGCAGCAAATCATGTATCACTGTCTCATCTGCATCAGCCGTGCTCACACACACACACGAACACACACACACACACACACACACACACACACACACACACACACACACACACACACACACACACACACACAGGCAAAGAAAGAAAACAAAACAGAGAGAGACAGATAGATAGATGGACGGATCAAGAGAAGAGACACACATACACACAAACACACAGCAGTGCATGGGGGGTGGGGACAGATAGGGCAAGTGAAGGATGTGAAGCGTGGAAAGAGATGGAGGAAGAGATGGATTTAAAGAGGGAGGGAGACACATCTGATTCATATTTCTTCCAAACAACAGATAAAAACAGTCTGACAAAGCCAAAGTTCAGTAGACGAAAAGACAACAATCTGTATTCCAACAGCTCGTGTTTCAAAGGGGTTTCTGAGGTAGCAACGCTTGTCCAACCTGTGAAGGAAAATATCAAAGGTGAGCTGGAGGAGAAAACAACCAGTTTAAAAACAGCACACCTGGAGGTACGAGGATTTCAAGCGACAGCAGCAGGGGTGTGTTGTATATTTCATGGTGCTCTTTTGAAGTTGTCCCTACATTTTCCACCGGCTCTTCAAAGGTCAGACTGCAACTGCGTTTCATCATCCCACCTCCACCCCCTCCCTGTACACCATGACTTTCTCCATCTCCTTCTCCACTTTCACTGATGTTTCACTCATGTCGTATGCTCTCTGTTCACCCACTTTTCTAGCTTTCTCTGTCATCAGTGATTTCTCTGAAATCAAGTGAAAATTAGAGTGAAATCAAATCACACGTAATGGCTGGTGACTGAACTGTGGGACATAAACAGAACAGGTACAGGGTTGAGTGCAGATCGAGCATGAGTTTCCCTGACCTACATGATGAACAACAAATTAAAGCAGAGATCAGAGGAGGGTTTCATGTCTGTATGTAGGGTGTAAAGGCAAGAAGGAAACTGATGTGATGTGTGTAACCCTTTCACTGTAGGCTTGTGATGAATACAGTTTGTGACCCCTTTAAACTGCAGTACTTGGTAAAAGATTGAAAGAGACAGCTCAATGAATAATAAACCTGTCACTCTAAAAACTTGTAAGAGGTTGAGGGAATAGTCTTGGTTTTAATTACCTAATGTAATGTTACCATAGAAACATATGAATTAATCTGTGCAGTAGCACATCATGTGATGAGAAACATCAACACAAACAGAGCATCTCAGTTTTGACCCTGTATTAACTGAATGCAGAAATTCAACATCAAAATACAATACAATTCAGTATTTAGTTTGTGTTTACCTGAGCAAGCTTACATTAAAAGTCACACACATCACAGTGCATAAACCAGCAAACAGTCTGGTAACAACACGATGTACGAAATATGCTTGACATAAAGCAAGTGTACATCAAATACTGTATGTAATGCATATGTAGTAAATGCGCATGTTGGAGTAAACAGTGTTTTCTGGATTCATTATTTCCAGTCTAATTGCCTACTAGGAGTCATTTACGTGTAAATAGCTGTATAATGTAAAATAACTGGAAATGAGCTAATTAATTATCAGGTGAGTCAGAGTGGCGACTCTCTATCATTAACTGTAATTGCCCTGCTAATGATACACACAAAGTCAGACAGGGGGTGATTGTGCATCCATATACTGCATGAGAGTGTACAGGGTATTCTTCCTACGTGTGTGTGACCTATTTGTTCATGAGTGTCTTTGTCTGTGTGTGTGTGTTTGTGCATGTCAGCTTTGCTGTGTGTGATTTGTTGTCCACATCATATCCATTAGCATCCTCCTGACCTGAAGCTGTTCCAGCCAATCAGATTTTAGCGTGCTGTCAGCAGGTGCTGTCAGCCTGCTGTGAGATTTATCAAAGTGACGGAGCGCACCACACAGCACGACAGCAGCATTTATCTCTCTCTCTCTCTTTCTCTCTCTCTCTCTGTGGAGGAAGAGGATGCTCATACTGAAGAAGACAAACACTAACAAGTCATGTACCACAGTGACATTAGAACATAGAGACTCTATATGAGGACAAATATAATGAGAGACTGAGAACAAAGAGAGGATGAGAAGGATATAGATCAAAGAAACAAGCTTTACTTTATACTTTACTCAAGCATTTCATGCAGCTGTTTTACTTCACTACATTTTACAAGCCAATATTATACTTGTTAGGCTACTATATTTATTTGGCATATATTATTATTACTTACATTCCATATTAAAGGCTCACTCACACGTGCTAATAATGCAGACGAGTGCCAACATGTCTGCATGTGCAATTTGTACACACCCACACTTTCCCCAGAAAAGCTCTGTTTAAAAATGACAAAGACACATCTGAATACGTATGATGATGGTACAATGATATCACAAAATATTATGTTCAAAACCACAAGAATGACATCCTCATAAGCCTCTCTAGTATCTTCGTATATCAGCTTGAGAATAGGATACTGCATAGTGATAAAGATAAAAGAAACTTTCAATGGAAGGGAAAGTTCAGTCACAAAGAATTTCCCCCTTTGCATGCCTTCTAAGTCAAAACCACTGTTTCCTGCTCTATAAACTATAGCGTCTGTGTGTCTATAAACTCAACCTGTTTTAATCTAATCACAACCAGACACATCATCCTTCAGCCAATCACTCACTCACTCACTCAGTCCGTCAAACGTTTAAAGTGTCTTTCTCTCGCCACCGTCATTTCAGCATCATGCTCAATCTGTGACCCACCTCCTCATCATCACCACCAGAGTTGAGATTCCTTTGATTGGAGGGAACTTAAACTCCCATGGGGATTCACTTCCTGCTGGGATCTAAGTGCCAAAGTGTATTCCTTATGTTTACAATATTTAATTATAATATTTAATTTTACTTAAGTTTCTCACACTCTCTCGCTTATATCAGTCTCTCCTGATTGAACTGTAGTTCTGAAGATCTGCACTGAAGACTTATAATTAGGTAACAATGAATTTGTTACACTACTCTGTTACTACTGTTATAGTCAATCTAATTTTTCTATAATCCAAATAACCTATATAAAACCTCTGACTATTCTGTCTGTCTCTCATATGTGAATGGCTGCAAACAGCTTTTTTAAAGTCAATTGTCACATTGGAAGATTTCCCCCTCAGGACAGTCCTCACACTGACACACACATATACACCACACACAGTGCCACCTTTGACCTTTCACTGTGCCGCGACCCCATCACGATGATGTACAGCAAGCTCATCATCTCCATGGTAACATGAACTAGTTGCACAGAGGAGCGCCACAGGGGAGTCTGTGCACATGTGCGTGTTTGTGTGCGCCTGTTTTTGTGTGATTGTGTGTGTGCGATGAGGCTCAATCAGTAAAGGGGGAGGGGACTGGTCACACCCACCCGCACACACGAACACACACACGCACACACATGCAGAGACATGTACACACACTAATAGGGCTCTCCATCTGTCTATGTAAATCAATCCTGACCTTTGCTGAACTCTGGCTGTGCAGTTTGACAGTTAATCACTTGATAAGTGTGTTATGTGTGTGTGAGCGTTTGCCGTCTGTGTCTGTGTGTACAAGTGTTTTCATTCTCTGGATGCGTGTGTGTGTCTGCCTGGGTGTGTGTGTGCACATGTGCATGTTTAAACTATTGTTTCTTGTTTAGTGTAATTGATTACAGCAAAACAGCAGGTCAGAAAACCATCAGACAAGATGGTGGCAGAATTTTGTGTGTGTGTGTGTGTGTGTGTGTAGGGACAAGGGAATGCTAACAATGAGTATCTTCACAAAGACAGAAGTACAAGTGTGTGTGTGTGTGTCTGTGTGTGTGTGTCTGTGTGTGTGTAAGATAGAGAGAGAGAAACATGGTACCTGGATTCTTTTCTTACGTCAGTGGTGAATCAATAAAAGGAAAATGGGGATTATTTTTACAGTTATTGATAAGATTTCTGCTCAGCAGATAATAAGGTGCTTTAAAATGAGTTAAATATTTTGTGTATCTTTAGTAAAATTGACCACTCTACTTTCATATGCTAATCTGTTTAAACAGTGATTTGAAGGGAGACATGGTGATGAACACAGTTGACCTGTGAGTGAGAGTTGTCATGGATTATGAAGTGTTTACTGTGTAATTTTGCTGGTGTTAAACTGTGGACTGTTTGCTAGTTAACTTGCTCCTCTGTGTGTGTGTCTTTGTGTGCGTGTTTGTGTGTGGGGGACGTTTATAGCCAGTGACGTGTGTTGTCTTTACACTTGATAGCTTGAATAGCTGATCTGATTGTGGGAAGTCACCTTCTTCACCTGCTTAGACGGGAGTGGAGATTGTGTGCTGACGGCCTGCTGTCAGAGAGGGTGTGGTTCCTGCTTATCATCACTGCTGAGATAAGTGAGACGAAAGGTGTTTTCTGCAGACATGGCAGAGTTTTTTCTCACAGCAACTGTCTTGTATCTCAATGAGCTCCATCGTTCAACATGCTAACACACTTTAATACAACCCTGCTTAAAGAACTTTTTACTTTGACTTTTACATGTGTCTGTCTCTGTATTAGGGACCATGTTTTTGTTGTTTAGTTTACTATTAAGAATTACAAGATTGTGTGATGATGTGAGCTTTTTCCAAAGCGTTTTCAACACCTCCCTGTACAAGGATCAAGTGCTTCAAACTTTATTTGTCAGCTAATAATAGTTTTGGGGGAAGAAGTGAAGATAAGAAGCAAGAAAGGATAGGATAGATATCAATATTCTATATATTTATCAACTGTCAACAAATTGCAGGAAAATAAAAAAACCATGCCTGTGTATCCAATGCTTAATATAGCTTAGTTCTCTGTGCTATAAAAGTCCTGTTGTCCAAAAACTATTAAAAAGATTTTCCTTCATTATGATGAACATGGACACTTTAGGTTGTTTTGAGTCAATTCCACATACATTAGTGAATCAAATTAATAATAATATTAATACACTTCTGGAAATAGTCTTCATAAATACACCGTTTACACTGTGAATAGAATAGAATAGAATAGAATAGAATAGAATAGAATAGAATAGAATAGAATAGAATAGAATAAAGCTTTAGCCACTGTGCATTTATGTAAATGTTTATTTTTACATCTGTGTCCCTCTTACTTATGCTCTTCTTCAGCAAGTGATAAACCAGATGGCAGCTACTCTAAAGCAAGCTAAACCAAATCTAGGTTACATTCCTGTGTGAACATGTCGATATTAGCTGCTTTCGTGTGTGACGAAGGTGGTCAATATATCAATACAGTTTCTAGATGCGATCTCTATATTGTTGTGTATGAGGGTCATTATATCATTGGGTGCCTGCGTTGTGTGCAGACACACATACACACATACAGATGTCAATGAACTGCTGGTGGAGTTGATGAATGCACACAATATGGTTTTAACGGTGTGATTTGGATAATCTGCATGGAGATTTTTAGAGGTTCAAATTCCAGTGGGGATTCGATGTACTGATGTCTGGTCTCTGAAGGGGATTTGGTTTATAGAAGGGGACTCTGTGGACATTGACTGCATCTGGAGTTTATTGACAAGACATCAAGAAAACACTGTTTAGACACTGTGAAGAATACAGCCTGGTAACCACCACGATCAACCCATCAAATACACATTGACTTTGACTCTTTACAAAATACTGAGCAATACACCCATTTGAATGATACTGCAGTAGTATTGCAATACACATAAATACACACACGCCTGAACACAAACATGCACGGACACACACACACTCTGCTCTCAGATTAGCCTAATCAAGGTAATCTGTCAGATTAATGCACATTATAAAACAGCCACTAATCCCTGATCGTCCTTCTACAGAGCTAACTGAGCTTTTGCAGAGATAAGCAGAAGAGCAGCATCGTCTTCTTCTGTGTCATTTAAATCACACAATGTCGATAAATCATCGCAATGGTTTTGGTTCAAGGACAAACACATATCTTAGTGTAGCTTCATCCTCTTGTAAGAGTCTCAGAGCTGTGACATGTAACAGTAAGCATTGAGATGTGTGGCTTTCCTTGGAAACTATTGCACTTAAACTGCAACAAGTTTTTTGCTTTCTATGCAAAATTTAAGATAAAATTGAACTGAAATTAGGTTTTGGTGCCTTTGCTGATTCAAACCTGCAAAGTTGACTATTTGGACAGATTTTAGAATTTATTACTTTCTAGTTAAGTCCAAGTTGTAACACAGCAGCTACACATTACAGGAACAGTAAAACAAAGCAAGCTTGTATCATGGGAGGCTGCTGCCCTCTTGCCTGCAGAAGTGGAATAGCGTTGTTGTTACACTGTTAACCATCATCTGAAGTTACATAAACTCAGAAAAACTGAAACTTTTCCCTTTGATGTGAATTTTTTTAAAGCTGTTTAGTCAGAGATAAAAAAAAAAAAAAGAAAACATCCCAGTCCCACAAAGAGTCCAGGTGCATTGAGAAACAATAGCAGTTTATGATGCTGTGACACAATATGCATTTCTCTTAAAAAACAGCATTTCTCTTAAGAAACAGTAATATAACCCCCTCCCCTCCTCACCCTACCACCACCCCAAACACACACACTCATACACACAGCATGTGCCAGATCAGCAGACACTGCTGAATGCTTTGTGTCTTTAATGACATTGTCAAAACTAGACATGACAAACAATATGACTGATATCCAGTGGCTGCACTAAACTGTGTGTGTGTGTGTGCTTGTGTGTGTGTGTGTGTGTGTGTGTGTGTGTGTGTGTGTGTGTGTGTGTGTGTGTGTGCACTTGCATGTGTCTGACATGGAGGGTGGGTTTGGACAGACAGTCTGCTGTTCCAGATGTCATCAGAGTGACCAGTGTTCCCATTTTCTGACCTCTGACCTTTCCAGATGGTGACACCCCACTCTATCATAGACCCCCTCCCACTGTGTGTGAGTGTATGTTTGTGTAGACGTGTGGGTGTGAGTCTAAAAGTTTAAAAAACTGCATGATGAGATTTGAAGCATGTGTGACGAGGGTTTCAATTAATTATTTTTAATACAAAATGTCAAATGTCAAATGGACAAATCTTGCAACTTGAAACTCAAGATGAATGTTGAACACTCAGAAACCAGCTCCTTTTCTCCTCAACTACCTACATATTTGGAGCACAGAATAAAACAGATTCAAAATGCCTGGGTTTGTATGGAGCTGATGCCTTTCCACTGTCAGTGGAAACATTTTACAGCAGTGAAGCAGTTGCTTTTTGTGCACAATGAACTTAATCCACTTTGTGAAAAGAAGTCAAATCTTATGATTTCCCAACAACTTGTCATCAGATGAAACATGTTTTAATGTTTTGTTGTTGTTTTTTTTGTTTTGTTTTCAATTTCAAATCAATTTCATTTTTCAGTAAAATCTGAAAAGTAAAATGCTCCTTTTCAGCATTTTCATGATGAATTTTATAAGCTTACCGTGTTTATATTTTCCTCTGTGGAACATCTTCAGATATCATATATGAGGTTTAACTGGCTTTTTTGGCTTTAATGAGAATAAGATATGAGATTAAAATTGCACAAAGTAATTCATAGCACTATTATGCTACTTTTGTGTTCTACCTTTTTCTGAACCTGCAGATGTAAAACAGAAAAGCAAACTTGCTCTCTTCTCTTCAGTAATATATTCATTACTGTCATTAACCTTTCTGCTACACACTCCCCTTATCTAATTATCCCCATGTTACTAGCAAACACACACACCGACAATTCTCAGCTGCTACCCGCACCCCTCTACCCCGGTTCCACCTCCACTACCCCACATGTTGTTTGACAAATGAGTGGTCTCGCCTCATCAAACACATGACAATGTAAACAGATGGGAAGTGGAGACAGCGAACGTGCCAGCTCACACACACACACACACACACACACACACACACACACACACACACACACACAGATAGATAGATAGATAGATAGATAGATAGATAGATAGATAGATAGATAGATAGATAGATAGATAGATAGATAGATAGATAGATAGATAGATAGATAATTCAACAACATTGTTCTCAACATTCTTGCTCTTACAAAGATTATGGAAGTAAACATGTAGTGTTGCACTAGTAGTGGTGCCTTAGTGCCAGTGTTTTATCATAGTTGGTAAAATCCTCCACTTTGCCAGTCATAAGAGTGCTTTTTAGTCTTTATTGTGGGTGTGTGGACTCTTATATTTTCAATAGGACCATAGACTCTATATAAAAATGTATGTAGGTTCCAGATCTGTAAAGTGAAGCCAGTGCTGAAGAGCCGTTAACCTGCATTATATCTAATGACCATGGGGGGCAACTGGTCGCAAGTCATATTGTATTGAAGTCTATGTGAAAATGGCCCTACTTCTCACTTGATTTATTGCCTCAGTAAATGTTTTCCTAATGTGTTTATGGTCCCAGTATCATGTTTCAAATCTCCTTCAATCCAACACAATCTCCATTTATCAAATTGTATTCACATTTGGATGAAAATAGACCATAAAGGAGGGTATGCATTAGGGTGTGGTTACTCCATGATTGACAGACTGTACCAAACATGGTGACCTGCCTGACAATCAGGATAGAGTCCAGAGCAGGTCAGATCCTCCTCTCACTCCTCCTCAGCTCAACCTTCTCCTACAGATATAGTTTCTTCTGGTTTCAAAAAGCCAAGGTGGCGATGGCCAAACTACAAACTGGCAGCTCACAAACCAATGGGTGACGTCACAGTGGACTGATACTTGATTAGGATCAGTTCCAAGTCAAGGACTGGGCCTGTACTGCACCAGCACTGCCCATTTAGGCCACATTGCAGCCTTAATTTCAATATTAGAAATATTTCCTTCTTCTTTAATGTTGCTTACCAAACTGAGAGTTCATCATTTTTTCACACTATCTTTAAAGTAACAACCCCAGCCATGCTGATGCCAGTTATTTCTTCAATTCTCATTCATGGACTGCAATAAATGTTCACACCAAATCTTTTTGAATAAATCTCCTGACAGATTTCATTTTTTATCTGGATGAAACCAATCTTGTGATGATATTGTGGCATTCATCCTGTATTTTTTATTGAGAAATGGTCTTTCAACACAGATACAAACAAACCTTAGTTACAAAGACAGTGACTTCACAGTAGCATTTCTAAAGACATTTATGCAGAAGGATGTTGAATCTGTGTGGAAATACGTACTACGTGCACATTTACTGTAGATAAATAGTGTTTCTTCAGTTTTCGTAGGGCACAGTCTGACACTGACACTGAGAGTCAGGAGTGTGGCAACATCACAGACAGGTCTGACGCATGCGGCATGTAAAGGCGCCATTATGCTTCATATGAACTAGATTCTACAAAGTGGCATCCGCATCTAAAAGTATAGTATAGTATAGTAAAGTATTTATACTTGGACAAATGTACACACTTTGTCACCTCTGTAATCACCGTGTGAAGTGAGACTGTCAGTGTTGAAACATTTCAAAAACTGTTGGCCCATTTATTTTTTCATTTATTATCATGTAGTGGTTTTATATTCATAGATAAATATTTTTTAGATTTGACACATACAGTAATGACGCAACACCACTGTTTCAGCCTCTTTAAGCCGTTCTGCTCTTTTGTCTTGTATTTCCATATCAATTGAAAATCTGAACAGACGATTTATATTCTACTTGTTTAATATATTATTTGTTTGGAAATTCAACAAAGGAAGTTTAGAGTTTGGAGTAAAAAAACAGTCTTTTACCTCCAACTTCAGAAAGGTCTGGGAGGAGGGGTTTCATATACTGTTTGAGAATCCAATAAGTATTTCACCTGAAGCATCCTGACACCTTTATATACTCTTTAGCAGCTTGATAATAAGGATAAATATGGTGTTATTATTAAAAAATAATAACAAGCCAGACTCTAGTCAGTATTGAGAATTTGGCAACCTGACATGAGCACATTCAAAAAGAAATATAGACATGTATTGTATCAGAGGGATAAAAATAATGACTCTGCTTCCTGCCACCTCTCTTTTATGCTTACCTAATTTTCATCACTCAAATCAGATGATACAGTGACAGCAGTTATTGAAAGCATTTGTGCAAGTTTAAAAAATCTGCTATGGGTTCAACTTAAAAAAAATAAAATCTATAACACAAAGTCATCCTTAATGGGAAGTCAAATGAAAAGAAATTTAACACTGTCTGATGATAGAGTAAAGATTATGGGTTGTTAGATTAGCATAAAGTCTCATACAATCACACACTGCACCAGGCTTCATCACATATGAAGAAGACGGGGGAGAGCATTTCTGGCTTTAAGTTCTCTGGCCACCATGTTCACGATCAATGCAGTTCACTTGCAATAAAGTCTGGGTGGGGCACACAATAAACAGTTTCCTTCCAGTCTTCCAACATGCTGCAGGGGCCATTTCAAACCATCTTCACTTGTACTCATCATAGCTGAGCTCAGAAGTATTTAGATAAGTGCCACTTTAAAAAGCATAACTGGTTAAGAATCTATTCTTATTTCATATATTTTCCCACCATAACAACATACTCTCACTTGCAGGTATTAGCATCACATACTGTTACTTTTGTATTTGGCTTCACTTTCTGATTCCTCTAACACATTTTACTTCACATTCACAGCTGTTTTTCTCTTTTCATGACCATGCCAGTCTGACTAACTCAAATGTGATAGCATGACAAAAAAAGTGAACATATCTGTCACAAGAAAGTTTATACTGACTTAAACATCAAATTAATAAAATACAGAACAGTAAAACTTCCAGCTGTGGCTGAAATGTAGCTCAGTGTGTTGCAATGTTTAAATAACATGCATGCATTTTAAATAACCCTGAATAAAAAAAAAACTAATGTGAATTGTGGGTATTCTGTAATGATCCCACATCACTGTTGTTTGCTCACTTCATTCATATATTAAATTGTGGTTCTTCACAAAAATGATTTGTTCCCATTGCTGTATGTCTGCAGACTTATTTCCATTTTGTCAGGTTTCTGCATTTGTTTCTCCTCTATGTTCCACTTAAACTGAGTTCACATTAAGTCAGATGTGGATGCCCAGAGCTGGGGAGTTTGATCAGGTGCAGCAGGAGAAGTTTGGTTTCTTCCTGGGAGCATCCAAGCTGGGCAGCGACTGATAACGACTCTTTTCATCAAAGGTATCCTGCTCTCTTACCTGCCTGTGAAGATAAAATAAACATTTTTGAAGTGTTATTATATGCTTGCTTTGCTGCCAATTACCTGTCCCCATCGATCCCCTGATCTTATTGGAGCTACGGTGACAGGTTTTCGGCCGAGCAGAACTTACAGTTTACAGGCCTCAGGCAAATGTGGTCTGGAGAACTTTTTCTACCTTTTTTTCAATGGACAAAACTCTTGCAACGTCCAGTGGATGCCCACATATGCACATTTATGCCCCATTTGACCAAGTTTACCTTTGCAGCAACCTTTTTTGGATTTACTTTTACACACCAGGGCAAAACAAGGGTCACGATCATGGGCCTGACTTGCGTAGTATTTGCTGCTCAGACAGCGTATAATGTAATCCTGACTTGTTCTTCTGGAGTCATTTAACATACTACAAAAGATGAATCTTCATTTTCTGTTAGACCTTTCTCTTGGCAGACATACTGGCATGTCATAGTTGGAAAGTTTCCTAATGTGTACCTAATTAACATTAACACAATTTTAGTGCCCTACGTCATGCTATGATAAAAATCTTGTAAACTGAAGAAAAGCCAGTTCAGATGTTTCAGGCAGGATTCATTGCAAGCTGACACGCTGCAGAGAAAATGATGAGCAGTACAACAACAAGTGGACTAGAATAGTGCCACACCAATTTTCTGAAGATGTCTTGTCTGATAGTTTGTATGATATATTCCTAGGTGCCACATGGTTACAACACCTCTTCATACCACATGAGGCTCAACTATATTCTAAACTTTTATGTGTGAAGATTCAATCAGACACTAAAACCTGACACAAACCACATGTACTTACCTAAATAATATTACATGTGTCTTGTCATTTCCCCAACTAACCTCATCCTTTGTCAGAACTGGATTTAGACAGTTTATGATCTTTGCTACAGCCTTATCTATAAGACCTTAGTTACCCTGGCAATGAAGGATGAAAGTGTCTCCAGATGTCCATGATTACTCATGTTTGTAACATTGTGAAGGCCTTTATGACCTAAGTGCTGGGAAAGTGCATGAAGCCAGGAAAAAAAATTAATATTTGAAGTGAGAAAAACGCCTTCACACACACACACACACACACACACACGTTCAATCAGTCAGCCCAGCAAACACAACGCCTGTGCCCTGAAACAATGCAGTAATTAACAATTAGATTATAGTAATTACAATAGTCTCCCGCAAGGTGAAACTACAAAAGCTACTCATTGTGTAATGTCATGAAAACAGTTTGTCTGGGAAACTTGTGTTCATTCAGCTGATTTAAATAGCTGTCTCACCTGGCCAGGTGCAGCACAGCTTCAAGGACATTGGCGCCATCTTTTGCACTAGTTTCACAGAACAGAGTGTTGTATGTCTGTTGGATAAAGACAAGAAAGGATCTTTAATCAAAAATTAAAGGGAATGATTTATACTTGGATTAAATAGGGATAAGAGTTAGGTTAAGTTATGTGGTTATTAAAATATCTTCATGATTATAATAAGATGAGTGGGTGTTTATTTGTAATTACCATGGCCAGTTTTTGTCCATAGCTGGTAGGAACACAGTTAACTCCATCTTGTCTAAGATCACACTTATTACCCACAAGCATGATGGGAATATCCTCGTGGGACAAATCCTGCCATGCAAAAAAAAAAAAAAAAAAAAAAATTAAAATAGGCTTTTACAATATTTAGCTGGAGTGTGATTATAGATTTTATGTGCTGAATCGAATAAAATAACACACAAACTATTAAAGACTGGAGCTATTGGTTTGACATTAAACACCACAGTTTGTGCATAGCGCATTATATCAGAAAACACATGAAGTACTGCATGCAGAGATCTTAACATGCCCACAATACAACAGCTGAATAAAAACATGTACATGATTTACACCCAACACTTACACATCTGCTGCATATAGGAAGAGAGAAACAAGCAAAATGACTTAGTTTGATATTCACGTCAACATGTGACAATACTTTTACTTCCAGTGTCTTATCATAACACAAACACTACATAACAAATTGCTATTACACAAGGGTCGATGAATTTCACCATCACCTCTGCAGAAGTGTGGGTCTCTTTTTGCCAACTACTGTAACACAAATGGTGTCAGTCAGTAATGTTTTAGTTGTGCATTACCTCAACCATGTCCACCCACTCTCTAACATTGAGGAAGCTCTTTTCACAAGTGACATCGTACAGCAGCAACACACCATCCGCCCGACGGAAATAAGACTTGGCAATGCTGCGAAACCTGAGATGAAGTAACCACATTAATTGTTTGTTGTGATAGGATAAATACAATTATAATAATTAATTCACATCTTACATTCTCATACATGCAATACAATTTTAGCTTTCAATCAATGAAAGGTTAATCTCATGCTTTTATTTTTAATTATGCACACCCACACAAACACATACCTTTCCTGCCCTGCAGTGTCCCATAGCTGTAGTAAAACAGGCTCTCCATCTACTATTACTGTCTTCATCTGGAAATCCACCCCTGAACAAACAATGGAGACACAATCAAGTATGTCACACTACTAAAATGGTTAAAAAAATGGGGCTTGTAAGATTAAAAGTTGGCTTTAATTCATCCAACTAACCTAGAGTAGCGCTGGAGTTGAGTTTGAATTCGTTCTTGCAGAAACGCAGAAGGAAGCTGGACTTTCCCACCGCAGCATCTCCGGCCAACACGATCCTGAAGGCCTTCTCTGATGTCATATAGCCCAGGTCAACGCCATCCTTGTTCTCCTTTTGGAGAAGGGACAGACAGGCAGAGTGGAGATAAGGGAGTGTGAGACACTGATATGATAGATGACTGGATTTGTATTCTGCACATTTACTTCAAGTTAAATTTATTCAGTCCTTGACATTGACCACTATGCAATTGCTCCCTCTCTTATTTCTATCCCTCTTCATCATCAGTGATGATAAGGGATTTATTTCTCACTGCAGGTCAGGAAAGGTTAGGAATTAAATATAACAAACTCTAAAGCCCCATGTAGCAGCAGCATCTAGGGACTGTAATGCACGAAATTAGTAAAGAACAAAAAGTGGGACTAAAAATTTAAAGTTTTAAAGTCAGTCATGAGGAAGGTGCTAGTTGAAATGCAATGAAATTTATAAAAAAAAAAGCAATTGTTGTAATATGTTGTAATGTAAAAGTCCCCACATCCCAAAATATATGTCTAGACCACTGCTTATAGGTGACAATCTTCTTTAATATCAAACCTGAATATGCAAATTTCATGAAAATCAAACCATTCATTTCAAAAATACATGTTGAATTGACATGACAAAGGCAAATGTTGAAAAAATAATTAAGAATAATATCTATGAATAACAATACCAGATCTGACCTCTAACTGCACTGGAGCAATGTGTTTGAAATAACACAAAATAGAAGAAAATAATTTCTCAACAATTCATGAGGCGCCTCCATCCACTTGTCCTAATTCAGTCAAACTATGGTGGCAGAACACACATCTATTTTTTAATCTTCCGTTATGTTCCATGAGGACATAACCTCGCGTCTTTTTATTTTCCTTCATCTCTGTCTCACCTTAATATTGATGGCGCTGAGGGCTTTCCGTTTTGTTGGGGCGGGTTCTGTGCTGACACTAATGGATTCAGACGGCTTCCAGTCCAAAACTGAGGTGCTGTCCGACCCAAATGCTGACTCACCGTCCTGTGTCTCTGCTGCCTACGAAGCAGGCAAATATTAACACTGCAGCAAATTCTACTGAAAAAGATAATTCACATGATCACTCCGATTTCTTCACAACCTTTAGAGAAGCTGTAGACATGAGCATTTAGCTTAAAGCTAGAAATGAGCGCTGCTACACAAGAGAAGTTACTATCTGGGGACTAAAGACTCTTTTGCGTAAAAGTCTGTGCAGCTGTATGAAATATTCTTTACATACAGGTTGAACTCAATGATGGTCAGAGCCAAATAATAACTGGACAAATAAGCATGACTTTCACACAGGCAGTTATTGTCCCCACAGGATAAAAAAATGAGTGATCCTCTGACTTTTCCTCTAGTGCGACCTTGAAGTTCACATTTCTGGTTTTGAGTGAAATATTTTGTCAACAACTGGACGGATTACCACAAAACGTGGGACAGATATTCCTGATCCCCAGAGGATAAGACATAACTAGATCTCATCATTTCGATTGGCATCATCATAAGGTCGAATTTTAAATTTGGTTTGGTTGATGCCAAAAAGCATTCCCCTCAACCTTTTTTTCACCTCTTAATTAGCAAATGGATGGTAAAGTAAGATATTTCTACAATACACTGTATATGTGCCTGTGTAGGCGTTGTCTATTGTGTCACTTTTATTGTCTCACCTCAGTGTCAGAGTTTTCTCCCATCATGCTATCATTGTTGTCATCCTCTCCTTTCTTCTCCTCTCTCTCTTCCTCCTCCTCTTCTTCTTGACCTTTGACCTCCTGCTCAGAGTCATAGCCGCCATGTGACCCTCTGAGTGTCGACAGACCGCTGTCCATGTAGATCTCGGGCAGGCTGTCCTCCTCACACTCACTGCTGTGTTTGCGCCTCAGGCCTGGGTCACACATGGCTAAAGCCAGGGTGTCACAGCTGGGCCGTTTGCTGTACAGAGGATAATCATCCATTCGCTGGCAGAACCTGAGGCAGACGTCAGAGGTCAATGAGCTATAATACAAAGGCTTGTCAATTTGTGTAGTTTAGGGGTAGATCAGCTTGACCAAATTATAAAAAGATGTCATTTGCACAGAGGCTTTGTTTTAATTTCAATTAATCTTCACACACATAATTCATTCAGTTGAAAAGAAAAGACCCACCCTTTCAACTAAAGATCCAAAAACCTAACATACAGTAATCTGTAATAACTTGGGCACTGCACATCCCATTTAACTACATGAAAACAAAACCTTTGTCCCCAGAGTCATATGGTGCAGCTCATGAGCTCATCAGCCTGGACAGCCCCTTAGATAAATATCTCACAGCATATTCAACATTTACTTTTCTGCTGTGCAAATAGTCAGTCAGGAAGAAAAAAAAACCTTCAATTCCAAGGAGAAGCATCTTGATTTAATCCCTTTTGCTGCAAAGGTGCAAGTTGCTCAACCTGATGAACATGTTGTGAAATAAAACCCTTGCAGCTGCTAACTAATTAATTATCTTAATATAGTACTTAACATTTAACTCCTCCTGATGCAACTGAAAATAATACTAAGTGCTCAGTAATCCAGGCTCTGTCTAATAGAGCAGTGACACTCTTAACCACCTACATTGTTTGTGGGTCTTACCTGTCCATTAAATTGAACGGCGACGCGTGACTGATGCTTTTACTTCTGCCTCTGTTCTTCATGTCTCCTTCAACGTTACCAGACTGAAACACACAACCAGTAAAAATGAGTTTTCCATTGTTTGTGTTTCATAGGTGCCTGAAACTGACACACAGTCTAACTGCCATTGTTTCATTTAAAGTCAAATAACACAGTTTTCTGTTAACATTTTTGTTTGTACCCTTCATGTCTTTCAATCTTTGTTGTTGTTGTTGTTATAATATCAATATAGAAATATGTTTAAGCATCAGTCAACTAATCCAAATGATAAAATAACTTGAGCCTCTTTTAATTTGGAAATTGAACTACTTTTTTGAAGTTTGATTACTTATTATTATTAATGTATTAACTGTGCAGCTTTACTCTTGTGATCTTCTCCAGAGCAGCCCTCAGGTTATCATTGGTGTCGTGGAGCTTCCTGTTGGCCGTCCTATCAACACACAGTAAAATAAACAGAGAACAGAGAAAAATAAACCAGATCATTACTTTTTATCCTAGCATTTCTTTTTACTGTTGAATACTAAGTGATCTTTGAGTGCAGTAGGAGCTCTTTCCATCTCTAGTGGAAAACCTCAACAATAGCCAGTGTGTTTGTGTTACTGTCTAACTTACTGCAGGATCTCGATCTGACTCTCCAGGATGTCTCGCTCGTCAGAGAAATGTTTCATGAGCTCCTCATCTCTAAAACAAAACACATTCATAAACACTTGTTGAATTTGAATATCAATATGAACAAGATCCTAATCTATAGTAGAAAAGAATTAAGAGATAAATTATTGTTTCAGTGTGAAGAGCACACTACAAAAACCCATTCACTTATACATAATGAAAAATAAATAACACTTAAAACATAGACAATTAAGAAATAATCTCAATATCTCACAATATTGTGCCAGAAATCCATCTCAGGTCTGAATTCTTGTGAGACACAACCAATCTAAACCAGTAACTCTCTCTAGCTTTTACTCTGCAGTTTGTGTGCATGTCATTTGTTCGATGACTTTATTTATTTTTAAGCTTTATTTTCAAAATATTAACGTCCAGGCTCTGGATTCCACACTTTGGTCGGTGCGTTGGTAAAGTACGTACATGAATTAGGGAGGCAGAGCGTCTGAAGAAGCACTGAATGGAGGGTGTATTTGTTTTGCTGTTGAGTTCAAATATCAACAGTCTTTCTCTGGACCGCTTACTCTACCTTTAAGGGGAATAATAATTGTTTGCATGTATTTACTCTTCTTTTGGTGGCGTGTATTTAAAAATTATTTTAAAAAAAGTAGAGGTGGGACTGAAGCTGAAGTATCATCATGTCCACGTCCTTATCTAACTCTGACAGCAGATCAGTTCTGTCCCAGTTAATGTCAATAAAACTGAGAACAGTTTTCCTTTTCTTTATACCTATTATGGCAGTAGATTCACTTGGTTATCAGAAGACATTACTCCTAATCTATGAATGACACCAGACACACCCTAAATAAAAGATGAAGAAACAACAGAGAGTGTCAACATGATGAGACACTCGTAGAAGGAGGAGTGTTATCCTGCTGGTGGCTCGGTTGCTTCCGTTGCTAAGAAACACTTCTGAAGAAGTTGCTGTGTGTGTGAAGTCGCTCCAGGATATCCTGTTTCAGCCGTGACAAAAACGAAAATATCCCCTGGGAATGAATGGGTCTGCGAGGGGCATGTTCTCTCTCAGGCATCTCTCTGACACAAAATTTTGTTGTCGTTTGTTCAGGGTCCAGACTAATATACTTGATTCCTCTGAATCAAATGTGTTTTCAATTCAAATAGGTTTGAAATGTATGTATGTTTAAGCATAGAGCTTTGTATTTGATAGCTAACAAAGTTCATCAGCAAATAAGGTGAAAAGGTGGAGAAAACCTTCAGTAATTCCACATTTAGACTTTCAAAGGTTCAAAGTTCAGTGAAAGTGTGTGTGCAATGAGAGGGCGACAATGTGTTGTCTTGTCACATGTGACAAACCACTTTTCCATCTTACAGTGAAAAAATTGAAATGTATGATCAGCAGATGCAGGAAAAATCTGAGTGATAAAATATGATGCTGAGGCCTATTTAACAGCACTGCACCTTGCAAAAGGATTAAAGCTCAACTCAACACAACATGAGTCAAGATAAATCCAGTCAAATATCATTAAACTGAAATAAAAAATGAAAATTGATCAAAACAAAGGGAACATGCACAGACAACCACATAGGGGTGACCTACAAGGACACACAGCTATAATAATTCACCGTTCAGAGTTGATGCTTTGATCAGTTAACTCTGTCTTCAGTGAGTCCATCTCACTATGTAGACAGGCAACTTTGGTCTGAGATCTCAAAACCTCCTGTTTTAACCGCTGGTTGTCCTGTAGAGAGAAGGCCAAGAAGAAAAAGTGGTAAAAAGAACAAACGGGGAGACGTGTAAGAAAAAAATGATTCTGACACCTCAAACAAAACCTTTTTGCAGTGACACCAACATGCAGAATCAGTCTCACCAGTGTCAGCTCATTGATCTTCTTCTTCAACGCCGGGCTCTCATCTTTCACCGTGATGGTTTTGTACTTCTCTTCTATCTGATGGACAAGTTCACATAATTTAGCTTTAGGTCATTTGACTACACCTACAGAGATGCATCAAAAACAAATAGAAGCATTAAAACCAGTGTAAATTCTGCATAAACACATCTGTGGGTGTACAAATATCATGCAGCCTCGCACATTCAGTCCATTTTCAGTTGGTTCTGGACAATTTAAAGTGAAGAAATGTCCTATCATATGTTTTTGTTTTATATTTAGTTATTTTTTTTTCTATTCTTTCACTGGAGCCCCCACAGCTCCCTCCTCCCTGTGCTACTGCAGCTTCAATCTATGAAAGCAAGTGAGGATTTGTGTTTTCAAAAGAATAAATTAGCCCTGGTTGAACTTCTTGTGATGGGGGTCAGTGTTACTCATAACGGATACAATTTTCTTGTGTTAAGCAGAACTGTGTTTTTGTCCCTAAATGTATACAGTGCATTTAACTTAAGAGCCTGTTTGTATTTGAAATAGATCAAATGCCAGCTTTTGTCTAGCAGTGGTCTCTTTCTTATGAAATCTAAGCCCCATGTCATTGTGGTGGTAAAAGTTAGAAAACTAATAACTGATTTTAACGTGAATTAAATAGTACCACACATATTTTTCTGTGCTGGTGTGTGTTGATTCATTTAAGACAAATATACAAAACTGTAGCATCTAAATGTACAAAACGTGACAGCAGGAGTCAGTAGGGGTCTGACAGTGTTGACAGTATGTTATAGTTGGAGAGTAATCAAAGAGGTGAAAAATTTACCATCTGCATCTTCTGGATCTTACATTGGAGCTCACACACTTCAATTTCATAACTTCTTCGTAACTCGCCCAGAGCGGCCTCTGTTCGCTTCTTCTCCTACACAAACCCACATACAAACACAAAAACACACATCAAACAGTTGCAAAAAGATGACACTTCGTGATATTAAAATGTGTATATGTGTGTGCTCTCTCTATAGTTATGTCATGCCTGTGACAATCTGTGTTGCTTGAGGGTAGGATTTGAACCATGGACAAAGGTAATCTGTAAGCGTAACTGTCTATCTGCAGTTTCCAAAAATAAATTCCTGTCTCGTAGTGTGTGCACATTACGGTGTGAGAGAATACAGGTGAGTGCCCTCTAATTTTGTGTACTTTTCTTACACAAAATAAACAGCAGCTCCTGAGTCAGTGGAGTACACTTACATAAGTTAATACACGCACACAAGCAGGGGCAGTGATAACACAGAGATAAGACAATTTATGGTCCTTGCACAGGTAGGTTTTAAAAACCTGTCAAGAAACATCAGGACCAAGAATAAAATGAAAGTGATACAAGTTAAACAAATAAATAATAGCAATGAATAAGATGGGCTGATACAGTAAACAGTCCCTATAGTTGTTCTCACTTTTCATTTGATGTCATGGAAAGCCAAATATTATTATCAAACTTTATCATGTTACACACAACCCTCTTGCACTTGGATACCTGGAAGTAAATACAAACCAAACAGCTTATAACAGCTGTAAAAGTTTAAAAACAGAAGCTGCCACTGCAACAAAACTCAATTTGTTTCAAATATAAAAAACAAATGTCCATTACATCCATCTATTTGTTATTCTAGGTGTCCTTTTAAGGCTCACATGGCGGCTGGAGCCAATCCCAGCTGACACCGGATGAGGATACACCCACGACAGGTTGCCTGTCGCATGTTGACATGTATAGACAAACAACCATTCACACTCACATTCACACCTACTGGCAATTTTGAGTCACCAATCAGCTGCACCTCTTTGCACTGTGAGGAAGTTGGAGCACCTGTCCTGTCAGAGCATTAAAATATCAGCCACACTGCTGCTACACAGACATTTAAGTTTTGATGGTTTTGACATTGGATCATGGAGCCTGTCAGTATATTCTGTGTATGGATGCAGAGACAATGTTGACCAGAAAAAGACCTTAAATTGATCTTGAAAAACTGTGACTTAGACCACAACATACACTCATACACCTTACTGGATAATCTAATGTCTGGATATTCATTCACAGTTACTGTCTGTGCTTCATGATCTTATGATGGGCTGAATTCAAGTTATCAGAGATTATAAAACAACAACATCAGCTCCAGCACGACTTCTAATGTTTTACATCTGGGCTGGACAGAGTTGTGAAATCCAGCGGATCAGCAGGCGTGTCTGAGTTTGACTCTGTAATCTGATATTCAACCACGTATCTTTATTTGACATGAGGGAAGAGTCGTCCAAATGCACCCTGCTTATTGCTTTGCCTACACAAACTCCAAAGACAGGAACATACCATGTTCATGTGTACATTTGAATTTTCAGGGTGTTTTAGGTGTATGCGTTTGTCCCACCTGCTCCCGTGTTTTTCTCTCTGCAGCATGGATACGTTGGTCCATCTCCTCCTCCATCTCACTGAGTTGCATCGATGCCTGGTCCTGCACCCTGCAAAACAACAAAAGGACAATGTCACTGTACTCAGGAAACTTTCCTTAGTTACTCCATTATCGGCTTCTCCTTCTCCTGGTCACAGGACAGGGGGCCGTCATGTTTATCTGGTCTACATGTTATTGGACTGTAGGATAACATCTAAACACAGCATAAAACGTCTTTACCCTCATTATTCATTATCATTAAAGGATGCAAAGTGTGTATGTGTGTGTGTGTGTGTGTGTGTGTGCGCGTGTGTATATATTTGTGTGGCTCTGTGGTTCCTCACCGTTTGATGGCGAGAGCCAGGTTCTCCATCTCAGAGTTTTGTTGTTTGATCTCTTTGGTGAAGTTTACGATGATTTTTTCAAACTGAGGAATCAGTCTGGGCTCAGTCAGGCTGATGTTCTGGTACAACGTCGCTGCTTGTTCATGCCTGTAAGGAAATCGGGATTTCACATCATCTTTTGTAGTGTAATAGTCTGGTTTATTGTTTCACTTCAGGATTGGTGTCAATTGGTGGATGACTGAAACTTTCACTTTTGATGCTTTATTTATATCACCAAACACTTCACCTTCATCACGAAGCACAAAACCTTTGGTGAGGTAATAATAAAATAAATAATTAATCATGGTGCGGACATGTTTTAGTGGACTTCAATTGAAGGGCACACTGATCTGTATCTTTCTGTGTGAGTGTTTTCAAGCAAAGAGATTGTTATGTCATTGACTCATACCAGCTAAAACTAACTGAATTATAATGACTGTGGTCTGTTAGATTCTAATTACTGTGATTATTTAAAGTTTAAAGCATTAAAGCTTTGGAGTATGAAGAAATACAGAAAAAGTAATAGCATGCTTTCCATCAATAGTGGTTTTGCAAGGTACCAAATTTCTTTTAATCACCTGAAGAAAATACATTTCTGAGAGTTGTATATGTCATGACCTGACTGACTATTAAACACCCACTCTACATCATTTTTATTGGGCACCCACAAATTATTTTTGTTTTGATAATCCTGTTGTTTTTGCTGTTGCTTCTGGCTGTAAGTGCAAGGAAGACGAAACACTGCATAAGTCATTGATTTTATATCCGCAAGCAATCTGTTTTGTTATTCAGTCAAATACACAAAATTTTGATAAATATGCAAACGCTTTCATTTTTATTTCCCAAATACAATCTGAAACTGACCTGGGTGCCACTGCTGATGCATTCTTTGTTTCACTCTGTTTGCCAGTGACAAACCGTGTACTTTTCCATAATCCCTGACAGACAATACATATCTCATGCAGATGTGTCAGTGTGAAATTTACCCCACTCTGCACAACAGAACCACACACTTTATCCAGTTTACGTGATGAAGTATCCTGCGTCACAACACATGGGTAAAAGTGGGTCATATAAGTGTGAGTGTTTGTCTTCTGACAGGCTGGACTGGCTGTAATCCTGAGCATATAGACTCTACTGCCTTTCTGTCAATAACTCACAGTGACACTTATCTTACTGCAGCGTCATAAGCTGTGACACACAGACTGATCATAACAGAAACATACACAAACAATTCAACATCAGACCGGCAATGGTAAGAGATAAACAGAAGTCGTTAACAGTAGTTGACGTCACATAAAGCTGATGAACACATCGGTTTAACGACCTTTTCTATTAAAGATCCCCAAACCCTTAAGTATTTTTACTGGACCACAAACATATTATTTTATGCTCTGCTTTGTTTCTCTTTTTCTCCTCTATGCAACCTTCTGTTAAGCTTTTTGCATTTACTATACACAACTCTTGCATTCAAGCACAAACTGATAAGTATGATATCATTGGTTGTTTGATAATGGATCGTGTACTCATTAGAAAACTTTCTCCATCTGGTAGAAAAATTAAAGATATGTGCTTCAAGAAACATTTGAAAACAACTTTTAAAAACAAATGTATGACAAAACCAAATGAGGAAAACACAGAGGACATCTGTTAAGTCATTTTTTGATGAGGATGATCCCTTATAATTTTAGCTACTGTCTCAGTCAGCTGAGTCTGAATCAAATAAAACAAAATGCACAACTCATTAAGTTATCCTCCATCATAACAAAATTATGACCTAATTGATTTTTTTGCTCTTGATGTCTCTTCATCAAACTAACACAAAATATTCTTTCTTCCCTGGAAAAGAGACACTTCTCTAAAATGAGTTGTGAGTTGTGTCATCTATCAGCTGACTGTTGCAGCAGTGACTGTGACTGTTTGAGGATAAGAGAGAGTATTTAGCAGAGGGTACCGCTGTGACAATCAATGTCCGATACCACAGCATATCAGCGCGAGGACGAGTCCCATGTTAGGCCTTGGGCCACACACACACATACAAACACACACTCAAGATAATATATAAACATCTACACAAACACAAGACATGTTGGACCAAGACAGAACCAATTCCATACCTACGCTGCTGAGACCAAAACCAGGAACTAGGAGCAAATACATGATTTTCTTGATTAAGGTTTGATGCCTGTATGTTACCTGTTATGTGAGACATCAACTGACAAAGTGTCTGTGGTGAAGCTGGTGACACAATGATCTTAATACTCAGTGAAGTCAGCACTGAATGAATGAGGTGTCATTTATTTAGCTTCAGTGTGATTGTGATATTATTTGATCCAAATTGATCATTGTGAAACACTGAACTTGATAACTGATTAAGAAGACACAGACAACACAGTTATATTATTATTGATGTTGTTATTGTTATAATACTAACAGATAACATGATTATTTAAAATCAAGAAAAACAAGAAAGCATCATTCAGCTGGGCCAAATCTTATGAATGGTAAAAACATGTCCCCGTTCAGTCAAGAGAAGTTTTAGTTGTTGAAAAGGGTCTAACTTGACTCCAGTTCTGACACAGATGACTAACACTGTTGGTACAAGTAGAGAACGTTTCAAAATTATAAAAGTTTCTACCTCACTTCTTTTGATTGGACTGAGAAAATCAATTTATGGAAAGATTTGAACCTATAGGCAACCTTCATACGTTCTTAAAATGTTAAATGAATATATGCATATAAATAGATATAAAATCATACCAACAAATATTCTAGTTAGTGTCTGTTGTAAATGTTACTGTGAAACCATGTTTCCCAGAGAGAAGAGGATCCTGCCGTTTTCCACAGTTGACCTCATGTTTTAATCACACAGAAGAGACACTTCTTTAAGTTCTTTGAATCTTTTAGATCTATAACTTAATGTATTTACTATGTTATTGATTAATGGTTAAGCCAAATATATTCAGAGTTCAACCATATAAAACAGATAGAGCAGGAAATCCTGTCAGTTAAACAGCTATAAGATAAGTTAATGTTCACTAATGGTTTACTAGCAGTTTGTCTCACTTTTCACCCTCACACACTGTGGAGTCGACATGAAAACTTCCTGATGCGTCTTCAGGGCATGAAGAAAAACAAACAGGGCTCACAGATCACTCTCATTCTCCACTATTCAAAGCAGCAGGTTTGAAATGTGCTCTATACTCCAACTTTCCCACAGTCTGCTCTTCTCATCCATTTCTCTTTTTCTTTAAAGCTGCCTCTGGAGACAGGGCAGACTATATACTGTGAATTTCCCTGCGGAGGTCATTAACATCACTATCGCCTTTACGCACACTGCGCTCACTGTTGCCCACATTCATATCACTGGAGGATTTTCATATATTAAACACATCCACCCACCGGGAAGCTACAACCTCTCCAGCTGCCCAGCCGGCGGACAGGTGCGCGCCCTCACCTGGGGATGAACTTGGCCTGGTCGCCCATTCTCCCCTCGAAGTCCTCCCAGGCGGCGGACACGTCTCCTCCTTCCAGCTCCATGTCCTCCCCGTAGCGGTCGTGGAAGCCGCTGATGAACTCCAGTAAGGTGACGGTCCCGTCCTTGTCGACGTCCAGCCGGTCAAAGATGCGGTCCGCCTCGGCCGCGGGCACCTGCAGCTCCGCGCAGATGGTGAGGAACTCGTTCCTCTCGATCCGCCCGGAGTTGTCCACGTCGTAGGCCTTAAAGAGGGTGCGCAACCGGTCCTGCTCCTCTGCGCTCATGCCCTTGATCGAGGGATGTGGTCGGCTAAACAAAAAAACAAAAAAAACAAAAACAGGAGTTTCTGTAAAATAAGGTGACCACCGACACGACGAAACCAAGGACTGCCAATGCTTTACCCTCTGGACACCGGCGAACCAGAAAGTGTAACTAACTCCCAACTTCCACACATGTGTCCAAACATTTCGACCTGCTGTTGGAGTTTACAAAACATCCTGGTAATCCATCTTAAAAAACCTCAGTGCTCATCATGTTGTGGCAGCCAACTTTAGAGGAACAGAGCAGCTGCTGCGTCTGGCTCAGGTATCGCGCCAAGCATCACCTGTGTGTGTGTGTGTGTGTGTGTGTGTGTGTGTGTGTGTGTTTAACCCCCCCTCCTCCTCTCCCTCTCTCTCACTCTCTCTCTTTTTCCTTCACTACAAAGGTCTGGGCTTCAAGCCAAATGGAAGTGCTCTCATTGTTGGGAGAGCCTGTGATGGACTGAATGGACTTTATAAACCAGTGATCATCAACCTGAACTGAAATTTTATACACACCTTGACACACAATGTTGCACTGTAATGTGAGTTACAGCTCTTCCGTGTAAATCAGTACAATGACATTAGAAACTTATTTACAACAAATAAACAAATACAAATAAGCATGCTTTCTTTTTTTTTTTTTTTTTTTTTTTTTTTTTTAGTGTCTCCGTAAACTTCTGTTTAAACCTAAGCTTGTGCTTTGGATTTGGCACTGACCCATTTCCTGTAACTCTGAGACATATCAGTTATCTTGCAACAGAAAGGAAGATCTTGAACTTGATATTTAATAATTTCATACCCTGTTACAGGCCTTCCTCGTACACCTTTTGTTTTCAACTAGGGTAAGCACCATGTGTCCATCAAGGCCCATATTAAACCACTAGTAGGCCCCTATTCAAACAGTTGTGTCCCCAATTATACACTGATCACATACAGACTTAAATAAACAATATATTTTTTAGGAAATCTGACAAAAACACTATCTGTCAAATTCAGCAACTTTTTTCTATCATGTGTTTTTTGTCTATTTGATAAATTAAACACTATTTGTGAAATTATCACAACAACCTAGTTTCCACTGGATGAACATAGGACCATTGATATCCTGGGTAGTTGCCTGAATTTCCTGGTTGGTATATATGGTAATTGAGTAAGACTGTGTTCAGACCAACAGCAGGCCTGTGTGAAGAAACGCAGGGTCATCCAGCAAAAAGCTGAATGTGGCTCAACATAATGTATCATCAGTGTCAAAGTGCTAGTCACATCAATGCAATGCACATTAGAGAGGGATTACATTGTCAGGTGAATTCAGTGTTTCTGTAGTTTCCTTAGTTTCCTGTGACAGAAGTTTCGCTTTTGGAAACAGCATATATTTTGTTTCATCTGGATTTAGTTTAATTTCAGTGAGTGGCTCTTGAAAATCATGAAAAGAAAGTTGTAGATGGTCAATAGAATTCTGCCCAACAACATAAAACTGTATCATCTGCATACAAAAGAACATTATAATTATTTAATGATCGAACAGTATCATTGATAGAAAGTGTGAAGAGGACTGGTCCAAAGCGCTGAAGGACCATTATCACTATCAGTCAGAAGCCTTTCACATATTGCAGGTGACGTTCAACCAGCTTTCTTCCCAATATGAAACTAAGTTGAATAAATGTGATATATGAAGGGGAAAGTACAGTTTACATAATGTATAATGTTTAAATTATATTATAATGTTATATTTTTTGTCAAAATAAGGTTAATGATTAATGTCAGGATTCTGTCATTAAATAGAATAATTCCCTGTTTAGTTGACATGCTCAAAAAATGACACATTGTACATTACGCTGTGTAGAGTACTTCCTCTATAATTTGCCAGGCTCTGCATTTACATGCATGTTCAAAGTAGCAGATATAAGAACTCATCGCTCACCTGGATATGACCTGCTCCTTGTTTTTTGAAAAGTCTTCCACAGTTGAGGACTCCTTGTCTGCTCCATAGCGGCCATGGAAGCCACTGATGAACTCATGCAAAGTGACTGTCCCGTCCTTGTCGACATCCAGCCGATCAAATATACGATCACCCTCAGCCGCAGGAACCTGCAGCTCGGCACAGATGGTGAGGAACTCGTTCCTCTCAATTCGCCCAGAGTTGTCTGTGTCATAGGCCTGAAAGAGGGCGCGCAGCCGGTTCCGCTCCTCTGTGCTCATGGTCCTGCTTGAGGGTTGTGGCTGGCTATAAAAGGCAAAGTAATAAATAAAAGTGATCACCAAGACAATGAAATCCGGAACTATCAAGGTTTTAATCTCTGGACAAATGATAAATTAGCCTATAGCTAACTCTTTGAGACTTCACTTACCGGAACACTTAGACCACTGTTCAGCATCTAAACAAATCTGATAAAAGATTCTATTTTAAATTATTTCAGTGCTCAGAAGTTGGGTGAATTTCCTGGTTGGTAACACAGCCCACATATTTTAATAGCTTAAGGCTGCAGTCAGGCCAACAGCAACTCTGCATGAAAATACACAGGGTCATCCAGCAAAAAGCTTAACATGTCTCCGCATAATGTATCATTGTCAAGGTGGTTTTCACATCCAGGCCAGTGCACATTCATGGTGGATTACATTGTCAAGCGAATTCAATGTTTCTGTTGTGTTTCATTGTGTTAAGAAGATAGACATAGAAGACAAGGGGGTTAACATAACCCCCTTATCAACATAACCAGATAATACAGCCACAACATTATCAGAGCTAAACGATAAGACTGTAAGTACAACATCCATTGCATCAACCTGTGATTTGGGCAATGTACTGATGCCCAGATAAGTGCAAGAGTCTCCTTCTCAGAATAGAAGAATAGAAGTTTAGTAACTTGATACACCTTTAAACACCTTTAAACATATTAATCTACAACTGCGCTTCCTTGATGTTTTGTCATTGGGTCACATTGGCAGGTTACTTTAAACACCACATTTCAACCTCAGACTGTAAATAAAGGTGGATGTTGAATGGCTTGTAGCATACACTTACTCACCTCACTCAAAGCAGCACACCCTCAATTATGCAGAATTTTAAGCCTTAATAAAAATTTAAATGAGTGTGTTATATAAAAAATTTACTTTGCGTACAGTTGTTACAAAGGAGAAAGTTACTATAGAGACCAAAACTGTAAACATGCTCATCATAAGAGGAAACTTACGGGACACTTAATGACTTGACTTTCAACATGACCATCAGGTTAATTTACCAGTTTAGGTTAAAACAGTGGTTCTCAGTGGGGGGAATGAAACTAAGTTGAATGAATATGATTTATAGAGGGAAAATGTCATGCTGACCTTCATTTCATTAAAATTCAACATGGATCCTTCCTCAGTTTGTCATTGTTAAAATGAGTGAAATTGTAAGGTGGGAGCTAAAGAGACAGAAAAAGTATGGGTATCTATACATAATGTATCATTTTCAAATAAAGGATTTTGGTCAAAATAAGGTTAATGATTATTTTCAGGATTTCTATATATATGTTTCATCTTTCACCTGGATTTGACCTGCTCCTTGTTTGTTAAATGTTCTTCGTTTGACGACACCTTGTCTTTTGCCTCACTTTCATCTTCTTCCTCCTGGTGTCGTTCTCTGAAGCTGCTGATGAACTCCTCTAAGGTCACCGTACCATCTTTGTCAACGTCCAGGCGTTTGAATATTCCCTCTGCTTCTTGGGCTGGGACATTAAGCTCCTGGCAAATAGTTGTGAATTCATGTTTTTCAATCCACCCTGAATTATCCACATCATAGGCATGAAAGAGTGCACTCAGACGCCTTTGCTCTTCCTTACTCATACCCTTTGCTGATGCCATAGTTTTGCTTTTCAATCAAGAAGTAAACAACTGCTTGAATCAAGTGCGATAGTCAGTCACAGATAAATGAACAAAACATGAAAAAACAACCAAGGCTGACTGAAATTTAACTGCACAGTAAAGTCAGGTTGTTAAATTTAACATTTCATTTCCTTTTGGTCAGAGTCAGAGATGAGTAGAAACCAGCTGATGGGTGGGAGGAAGTAAAACATTTTGCTCCATGTCTGAAAAAATCCCATCTCTGGAATAAAAAATATTGAACCTCCAGGATGGTCTCAATGCCTCTTCTACCTCGCTTTTATATCCTCCCTCCTCTCATCTCATCTCACTGATTTGTGTACACTCCCCACAAAAACACATTCTTTATTTCCCTCAGTGATGCTGTTGCAAATGCTGTTAAATCCATGACTGACATCTAAGTAGAAGAATTCCTCCTCTTCCCCAGAAGGGTGGAAATAACAGTGTGGCTAGGAGCTTCAGAGATAACAAGTAGATAAAATAACTTTTTGGTTTCCTACTACACAGTTTAAAGTGAATCCTGAATATTACCACATAAAAAGTTCACATTTGGTTTGATACTTTTGATCTTTTTCCCCTTTTGTTTTTGTACAGTATATGGATTCTACAAAATTGTATTTTCTTTAAATTGCCTTTAAATATTAGTGAAAGAGTTCCTCAAAAGTTCTCATAGAGCACAGGAAGACACTGTAAGTGGTGCTTGCATGCGTCTTTAATATAAGAAAAGTTGGTGGTAAGCTGCCACATACACTACAGTCAAATGCATGCACTAACCAGTATGGATATACTAATACAGTACAGTCAACCTGCCAATGCATGGTGTCTTATTTTAGACAGTGACCTAACAGGAAAAGCTGGTGTTTTTCTCTCCAAAATACAGGAGTAACTGATGAGCCACAGCAAATATAACAAGTTTGATGAGCCTCATCAAAACTAGAAAAACTCAAGTAACCCTTTCAAAGATTCAAACTCAGCTGGATTGTATCAGGATAAAACGTTCGATCCCCTGTAGGTAATGCAGCCTTTGGAAAGGGGATTTTATTAACGTATCTCATCATAAGTAATAATTCTTCATTACACCCAGCAGACCTCATTTAGTAATGCCACATTACTCATTACTGCAATACCAAGAATGAATTTATAGAAGTAAAAAGGTTATGATATTATCTAGACCAGTCTAGTATGTTGTGTAAATATGGCCAGCTGTGCGCAGATGTTTCTGTGTGAGTCAAGGCAGAGGGTAAACTTTAACAAACGTGTTGACCTCGTTGATCTCTCTCTCAGTTGGGAGGTGGGCACAGCCATATAAATGGAGCACTCTCAACCTGAAGAGAGAGAAACATGGAGTCAGCAAATAATTAATAAATATGTTACAGTGCTTTTAAAGGCTATCACACCTCATTACACACATAAGGCTACATAATAAATATGAGTTTATGTTCACCTTGGAAATTAACAAAGGAAATGCTCAAATCTCCAATTACAGATTTCTGAATGGTTGTTCTACAGTAGTATTACAAAAAGCAGTATTACACAACTGGGATAAGAGCTGTTAAGACATCTTACTTCCTGTGGTGTTAACATTAAATGAGTAATAGATGAGAGCTTTTGAACTTAAATTCTGTGTGCACATTAAACAGCAATGCAGCCAGCAAAGAGTGTCGAAAGGCAGATGGTGTGAATTAAATTGATGCTTTCAAGTGTTGATAACTCTCACAGAGCTTTCAGCGACTCTTTAATCTGCTCTTTCAAATTAATACTGAGTGGAAAAAATTTGTCCATGTGTGTGTTTACCTCTTGCAGCGTCTGCAGAGCTTCAATATATTCTCTGAGGTGATGTGGCAGAAACTGAGTTTGACAGTATGGAGGTGCCCACTGCAGTAGTTTGCCAGCAGAGTCACCCTGTGTCACACACACAAACACACACACACACACACACACACACACACACACACACACACACACAAACACACACACGTGCGCACACACACACACACACACACACACACACATTTCTGATAGCAGGAGATGTGGGGACATAGCTTAAATGATCAATAGAAGCTTTCAATGACAGTAGATTGGACCCCTTTAAAAGTGATGGTTGTTCTTTACCAAATCATGACATCATGACACACCCACAAGAAAAAAAAATATTTCTCTTACCCTCTGTTTCCTGTGCCAGTAGAGCTGAGATCTAGCTGCTGAAGTTTTATACATCCCAAAGACAGAGACTGAACTCCAGCATCTGTTACTCTCCTACAGCCACTCATAACCAGTGACCTTACACACACACACACACACACACACACACACACACACACTAGAGCTGTAAACTGTCAAGAAATCAAGACATTTGTGAAGAATATCTGCAGGGACAAATCCACTGAGTCTGTTGGGAATTAATGCACGAAAGTCTGTTCACTTTACAATTTTTGTGTTTGTGTGTTTGCACGTGTCTGTACCTAATGCAAGGTGCGTATTTGCTGATGTTGTGTAAAGTCAGATTGGTGACTCCAGGGCAGGAACTGAGGGTCAAACTCAAAAGTTTGACACAGTTTTGAAGCAAATTGTTAACTGTGGCATCAGTAACCTGTTCCAGTAAAAGTCAGAGGAAATAGTTCAAAATCCATTGATTTTAATCATACAAAGGTGTTTAGTTAAATCTCAAACTCACCGCCTGCAGACCAGTGAGATTGAGGGAAATGAGACATTTGAGCTGTGATGTCATCACTGTGAGACTGTGTGTGTTGACTTTAGGAACCTGTCCAATGTTAAGATGCTTTAGGCCAGGGCACATCTAAAACACAGAACATTAAAAACTACATAATGTACATGCAGTGTAGTGTCACATTGTGCAATATAGGAAAATAAAGATCCCTTGAGAAAAGACATAAGGAATCATTAAAGCATGTTTGAGACATATTTAATTTTTTACAGTTTAAAACCAGATAAATTGTTAATTACTTTTAAAATAAAATAAAGTACCTCATATATTGTCTGCAGACAGGATGGAGTAAGGAACTGACAGCCAAAAACCTCCAACCTGCACAGACTAATGTGTAAACACAGCCAAAAACAGATGTTTGATTACATCTGGATGGATTATACACTAAAAGTACAGGTGGAAATGCAAATGTGCGATGTGAAGTCCATTTCAGGGGGTGAACCAAGGCATGTTCTAGCCAGATGATACAACAGCAAATACATTCACACAGCCTCAATATTTTGAGTGACATGATAGTACCATTTCACATCCACCTGAAACCCCAGTGCTTCATGCGCGGCTGAACAGTGTTTGCCACAGCTGCAGTCTGAGTTAAACCTCCTTCTTCTATGAGATCTATGTGCATTTTTGCAGATATGAAGTACAAATCAGGTCTGGCTAAACAAACATGCATCTGGCTACAACTCTGGATGCAACATGATTAAATCAGTCTGATGCATCCTGACACTGACATAGACTACTTCACTATAGACCAACCTTATACAGTCTATGAATCAATGTAGATACACAAAGACATAGAATTGAATTCTAGTCGGGAAAGATTTCTGACCTGTCTTTGTGTCTCATGACGAGTTTCTTTAGTGAGTCATCATTGACGAGACAACCATTCAGGACAATTGATTTTAGTCTTGACCTTGAAGGATAAATGAAGCATCAATACACAATGTACTTTTTTCCATCCACAAATCCCTTTTCAACATTCTCAACTTTGCATATGCACCATGAGGGGACTGAAGTTACATTTATGATGGATGTTAATGCACCGTGTGTGTGTGTGTGTGTGTGTGTTTGTGTGTGTGTGTAATTGTGAAACTGACCCCATGCAGCCGTCACTCAAAGCTTTAACTCCTGTGTCTGTTGCTCCACTCCAGCTCACGTCCACACTAGTCACATGATCACACAACTGCCCAATCAGATGCAACATCTGGTCACCATGGAGACCAGGACCAGTGCAACTTGTGACCTTGACTTCCTGTAATTAACAAATGATGACACAGTTTTAATACAGTCAATATAATTAATATAGAATCAAATCAGTAGTCTACTCTATTTCTGAGACTGTATGTATAGTATACATGGATGGATTAGGAGACAATGGGCCCATAGGCACTGACATGTAGACAGTCCCACATAGAAGACATCCAGAGAGAGATTTGTCCCTTTGCATATCTTTGTGCTAATTTTCTGTCTCTTGGAAGTTGTTTTGCATATTTTTGTTTGTGTTGTTTTGTGTCTCCTTGTGGTCATTTTCCATCTCTATGGTGGTTTTTCATCTCTTTGTAGTCATTTTGTGTTTCTTTAGAATCAGTTTGTGTCTCCATGTTTTAGTTTGATTATCTTTTCAATGAGAAATGTCACTTCCAAAACAGTCACTTCAAACAAAAGTTCAGACCTCAGAGTTTGTGGGCCTGTCTGCCTGTTCAGTGATACATCTGTATATATATATATATTTCACATTATGTGGCTGTGGTGACACTAACACTATACTGTACACTCCATTGACAGCAGGGAGATGGATTCAGGATATGGGTCATGATGTCAACAAGACTCATACAAAATGCATCTCAATCAATTAGAAACATTTGACAATGTTTTTGCATAACATAGAGAGCATATTGGCTTATTGATTAGATGATCTGATCATGTGGCAGTTTGAGTGATCACGTACCCTATAATACAACACAAAAAGTACCTGTTTTACAAAGTAATCTGTTGACTTGACTCATTGAATTCCTAACTCACTTTACTTACATATCTTTTTTTTTTTTTTTTTTTTTTACCTCCAGAGAGTCTCTACACAAAGTGAAAAACATCTCCAGCCCACAGGAGGTGACAGACGGGGCCTGACAGCTGTACAGACACAGGCTGCGAGGACGACATTTGCCCATAAAAATCAACCACCGCTCTGTCAGACTGGAGTTATCAATCCTCAGATTTTTCCCTTCAGGAATGGAGAGAAAAAGCACAGCAAATATTATAATATATGTATTGTATAATAATATAAGTTGAGTATATGAACTTGTTTTGGTGGGTCAAGACTTTAGCTCTGACCTACAGTGTGGGTAATGCAGGTATGAGAGCATGTGATGGTGCTGGACTGTGTTATCTTACTGTATGTTTGTTAAGGGAGTGGTACAGTACACCAGTGCACTGGTAGGACTTACATCATAAGAACAGACCATGTAGCAGCACATGGTCTGTTCTCATGATTTCAAAAATTCAGGTCATCCCACTGACCTAGGTCATTAACTCTGTTTAACCTGAACCAATAGCAAAACACTTGTCTCGTGGCCTGGTCAGACATGTAAACATGTTAGTGTACATTAGACATTGATGTTTATGATGCTAATTTAGTATTATTACTTGTTCAACTAAGATGCTGTCGTGTCTCCTGCCTGTTTTCAGATGATCGGCTTTGCATGGCTGAGATAGTGTATTTACTAGTACTTTATCAACAATGTGATGTGATCTTTTATAGATACTTTCAATTCTGGCGGCTCCTGCTGCTTATTTCTGCCTCTGTCCTCATGGCATCTTGTCATCTTCTGACTGTAACATTTAACTCTCACTTAACTGGTTTAAGTAACTTTTTACCAAACGGATGCGGTTGAAAATGTTGATTGATGTGCATTTTCCTTTATCAATGTTTTAGAAATAAATAAATACAAAATTAAAGTAACTGCAGACAATTTTTTTTTCTAACTCAGAAGTGTTTGCAGTACAGCAGGCTGACTCACAGAGTGTGTGATCAGTAGCCAGTGTGTGCAGGCGGCTGCAGACCTGCATCACTCTGCACAGATCACTGGGCGGCAGCAGAGACAGGATGGACAGCCACACCTCATCGGGCAGACACAGCCAGTGGTCGCACATGGGGACACCTGCTGGCTGACAGGGACAATGACAACAATACACACATACACCCTTAGCAGCCGACAGAAAACACATTACAAGTCACAAGGGTGAAAACGTTTCTTTGAAAGTCACTCGGTACACAAAATTATCTTGACATCATACGTTGTAAAAACATTAGATTATTGGTAAGATTTTCACATGACATTAAAGACACCGCCATGTTATGAAAACATAGTTGCAGGTGGTGCTGTGACATTTCTATCATAAATAATGTGATGTAAAGATTTTTACATTTTTAAAGATCTTACTCTGTATCTACAGCCAGTGTCCACAATAACATGTGCTCTTGTACCTGTAAAAGCAAACAAAGAGTTATATAGTCATGTTCTTTTAGGGGGTAAGAGTTGTAACTTTTAGGACATGCAGTTTTTTTCTTTGTTCAAAATTGAGAAATTACACTTTATTTTATGTCAATTTGAACCAAAGTGTAACTCTAATCATAACCCATATTCAAGTTTAAGCCTTGTGAGTGTGGAGTCTTTATGTCTCCATGCGACCATGTGAGCTAATCTCTGGGCCTACAAGATGCTACACAAATAGGCTTTCTAATGAAAGTCCTTTTTATCTTATGACTTGCTGCTGATTCAATGTCTGATTAAGTGTGAAATTAATTACCATTTATCTAGTCATATGACGTGTTGGTGACTTTGCTTTTTAAAATAATGTGGGGTGTTTTTTTTTGTGGTTTTAAAAAACATTTTAAAATAATATTTCATAAAATTTTCTTGACATGTTAAACTTACCTGAGGCTGGTGATGTTGGTCTGGTGTCATCATGATGAAGAGTGTGTGTCTCTGTTGTTTGCATGCATGTGTGTGTATCCCTGTGAGATGATGCGTGTTTCACTTGTGTGTGTCTTCTTGTGTGCATTTGTGTGTTCAGTCTCTGTGGTCTGCTGCAGACAGAGAATGAGGTAACTGGTAGAGTTACAGTTTGTCAGAGAAGCATTTCGTCAGACACAACTGATCAGTTCGAAGAAGACATTTATTAAAAGCCCTTAAAGGCAAGTGAATCATTTTTTTGTAAGGATGATTTCTCTATGTTTTTGTTTTTGTCATCTGTGAAAACAAAGCCTGAGAAGAAACCTTTCACGTGGGAGAAGGAAATGTGTCTTCAAGACAATCTTGGTGAAAAGTTTGAAATAAAAATAAAGAAAAAAAAGCAAAAAATACTTAACTAAATAAATAAACAAAGCAATTTGAAAGTTCACGAAACATGAAAGTCCGACAAGAGATCCCTTCTTCCTTCATAACGTATCACTGGAAAGATCTTTTTTTCTTGTTGTATTATCTCACCTGACTTCTGAAAGTGTTTTGCTGATTTAATGGACAAATTAACAATCACCTAGAGGAAAACACGAAGGACAATTTAGTTTCATGTAGACTGGGGAAGAGGTGCAATTCACTCTCTTGTAGTCATCAGTATTGCACACTTTATAAATCTTGATTGAATTAAATGATTTTTCCATCTGTAACATCAACCCCTGGCAGGCAAGTGAAAAAAACCCCCAATATTTTCTCATATTCGTTACCTTGGTAATCCTCCATTTCTGAGCAAATTCATCATCCTTGAATCTACAGAAAACCTCCAGGGATGTCGATCTCCAGTTTTCTTCTTTTGACCTTTGACACCACTCTGCTCACACTTCGGCCCTAGATGACATTCAGAGGGTGGCAAATCAGGTTCATATGCAAAGAAAGACAAACACAAATTCAGTGTATTCATGCAAAGTTTAAATTGCGCACACATGCAGATAATCAGGATGAGGACAATATAGTGTGCAAACCTAAAACAGCGCTTCCTTATGCATTTATCTCATGACACCTCACATTAGAGAATGTCTTCTTAACATTTCACTTGTTCACAGTGCTCTATAATTTGAGTAAGTCAGATTTTAATTTATTAAAAATTTAAAAGGCTTGAACAAGTTACTCATCAGAAACAAGAAAAAATAAGTAAAGTCAGAAAGACATACTGTATATAGATTTGTAGATTTGTTTTCATATATGATATTTAATACCTGAGTTAGTCTCCTCCACAATGGGAGCATCATCAAGCACGGCCTTCAAATGCTGCACAGGTGTGTTGGTCACATTGCTGGAGGTTATAGCTTCTGAAGTCCTTTTTATAAAGTCACCATGTTTGTTACCATTAAGTGTTATCTTCTGATACACTTTCTTGCTTTCTTTCCGTGTCGAAAAGCCACAGTGTTTGGTTTCCCCATGTTCAGTAAGTGTCGTCCTGTATCTACTGTGTCTGTCCTGCTTCTTATCAGTGGCACCTGAGCTCCACTGCTCTGTGATTTCCTCAGCTATAACCCTTTCGCGTTTTGCTTTATTAAACCGTTTTTTGATCTCAGCATTTGAGATTGAAGACTGAAATTCAAAGCAAGATGTAGGAAGGGCTGGTGCTTCAACAAACACTTCATTTTCTTCAGATGTCTTCCTCCCATTGGCAGGTGACTCCATCAAGCTTCCCAGTTTGATATGTTGCCTTTGTCTGAAATGATGCAGCTGTTCCACACAAAGCTGGTATTGCTCATACACAGTTAAATTTAATGGTATTTTCAAGCGACAGGAAAAACTGGGGGTTGCAGTCTGTTCTGGCATCTTCTCTGGCTCACGGCAGTTTACATTATCATCTGCATATTCCATAAATGCAGAAGTGGATTCATGTTTTTTATGCACATTTCCATAATTTTCCTCCAATGTAGCATCTTTTTTCTCCTTCTCCACTTCTGCCATGCTTTTAACCTTCTTCATCAGACTCTTGTGGTTTTCTGAAATGTCTCCTTTTGGCTGAGATCCAGCTGTTTCATAAAGATTATCTTTTGAATCTGTCACAACATAGTTTTTACCAGTATCATTGCCCCAAAATGTGGATTCTCTGATCAAGCACGTTGCAGCTTCTGATGCAAATGTTTGATTTGTGCTACTGTCAAATATGTTAGTGTTGTATCTTTGATTCCATATGTTCAGTCTGCTTGTCCTGCAGTTGTCGTGACTAGGAAATTGGTTATTGGTGGTTTGCTGAAGCTCCATACTTTTATTATGTTCAATTTCTTGGTTCTCTGGCCAAATTAACTCATCTGTTCTCTGGTTAAAAGAGAAGGGGATGTGGATATCTTCTTGCAAGGGAGGTTTATATTCACATAGGAAATTATGTTGTTCACTATGCTTATAATTTGTTGGTTTAAGCTGCCAAGGCGTCTCTGGACTCCCTCCTTCAAGGGCCTCATCAGTACCTGCAGCACAGGAGACTGGACAATAGTAGTTTGCTGCAGATGGACATACAGGTGATCTTTTCTCTGTTTCCTTCTTCTGTTCATTCTTTTCATTGGCCAAAATCAGACTGTCAGCTCTGAAAAAGTCATGGTAAACCCCTGATTCACTACTGAGGAATCTGTTGGCCAATTTCAAAGCATGATTCAGCTTCTGCCGTTCACTGCAGTGAGAGTCACTGACATGATGGAGGAGAGATTCAGACACTGCACTTGTGGTATGACGCATGTTCATAGTTGGATTTTATGTTTGAAAACTTTATCCACTCTCATATATATATATATATATATATATAGTTTCCAAACAAACATCCACACCAGCTATTTTCTTCTTCATCACCACATAACCTGTGTTGAGGTGATGCTGTTTTATATGTCTGTAATGTCTTAACACCGACCTGTTCAAACAGAAGAACAGCAACTATTTACATTTAATTGTGTACACACAAAATAACCACAGAAACAACAGCTATCCTGTAGTTTGATCATTCGAAACAGAATGAATAGTCAGTCTTACCCTAATGATTTCCTGTCTTGAGCAGAGCCTCAGTTACTGAGAAGTTGTGATTGGATCTACTTGAACTCTTTAGGTAAATACATTTACTGCCTGAAAGACATATTATTATATTTCTAATCTATCACAGCAAAGCTTTGAAGACTGTATCCCAGAAATCTTGTGTTGCTCATACAAACATCACCATAGAGACAGCGACTCAAACTGTAGTAACTCCTTTACACCTCATGGGGGAGACAGAACTTTTAGAAACTTCTGGGAAATTGCCTTCAATTATGAAGGCTCACTCTTTCATTTGTACTTACATGAGTATTATTCATTGTAATTGCATAAGTATAAATGAAAGGATTCAGATTTACCCAAATCCTAAATCTTTCATTGGAGTGGAAACCATAATAAAAAAAAAAAAAACAGTCACATTAAGTAAAATAAAAATAATCCACGCTGTAGGTGCCATATTTCAATATATATTCATTGGGGAGCTTTATTGTGGCAGTATTAACATATAAAACAATCCATGTTTTCTTTTATAACATACAAACATTCAAAATTTTCACTTCACAAAGTTCATAAGGCTTGGTTGTCCCAGAAGAGAGGGGGTCATTACTTAAGTTTTTTTTTTTTCCTTTTTTCTGATTCTACCTAAATTAAATCTCCCAGAGTTTCTTATTAAAAGACTGAATGACAAAAAAGAGAAAAAGACAAAGAAAAAGCCCAATCAGACTAACCCATAGAACAACAAAACAATCAATTTGACTAACAATCAAAAAACAAAGTGTCCGTGCAAGAGAATCTGCTACTGTACATGCCCACACAACACTGAAATAATATACTAAACAACAGTTTATTTTCCTCTTATACCGTGTGATGTCCAATAGATTTGCATATAGTAGACCTGAGTTCAAATATTTAAAATCTTAAATAAATTAATTAAAAGCAGTATTTGTGTATTAGTTTAAACAGTTTTATTCCAGGTTTTGGTTATCTGTAAAGCAGTGTTATTTTTAGTAATAATTAAAGGTAAATAATTAAATTTAAGGTTTGTAAATACTTGACTCATGTCAGGAAGTTGTATTAAGTAATACCTCAGATGTGACATCAACTGGTGTGTGATCTTGATGATGTTTGAATCACAGTTTTATGTACGTACAGGCAACAAAAGTTGTACTCTCGGTCCATCTATATTTTGTTGTAAAACAGGAACTAGAAGTTCAGTAGCTCAAAATAAGAGCTAAATCCCAAAGGGGTTATATTCCCTTTTAAACTCATAGAAGCTGCTATTGATAAATGAGCTACAGACTAATATAATGCTACAGTGTCATGGTGCCAAAGATCTGTTTCATCACAGAACCAAAAGGCCATTTTTTTCTTTGCAATGAGTTGAGGTGTAGTTTTACTTTCCATTTACTCTGTTGGGTGTTTTTAAACATCTTAAAAACTCAACATCTAAACAACTGATTCAGTTAATAGCATGCTTTGTTAGCTATGAGGTTAGGTGTTAGCATTAGCATTTAGCATCTGGCTTTAATGATTTTTACACACACACACAGCAAAAGCACAATGAAGGTAACAACTCAAATATTTTAGAGCTGCTCTTTAAGAGATTGTAAAATGATCTTCCTCTCCGTGCTGAGATAATTTAACTGAAACTAAATATCTTTTGTTTTCAGATAAAGTAACAGAATAAGCATCTTATCTGTCAATGATTAACACACATTGCATGTTTGGTTTTTAAATATGGCGACTGCTCAGATTAGTGATGCGTAACCTTGATTGAGAGAAATAATGTCTCAAATTCTTATCCTCTTCATTTTCTCCTGTTCATAGAAACACAAAGAACATGCATTCATCTAAGATGGTAAAGACAGCCAAGCCTATATCTAGATCGCTTTACACAGACAAGACACAGAAGGAAGAAAGAAAGGAACTCTTTACCCATTTTGGGTTGTTGTTTTTTTTTTTTTGCCACAACTATAAACAGTATTTACAGATGAGGGCATGCAATTTGCATTGAGAGAGCCGAGTAAGAGCTTCCCAGGTTAGTTAGAGGAGGACGACGCACAGAAATAAAAGACCAAAACCAGGACAAACTATATCTGTATAGCTGTGTACATGAAGTCTATACAGAGTCCTTTTATCTGAGATCTACTTGAGTATTTTGGTGCATGTGTAAACTGGAGGAGAAACAGTTTCACATAAGGACAGGATGATATTTCATGATGACATCTCCCTCTGATAGTTGTCATGGGATGATGGGGATCCTTTAGCAGTGCATACAGATCAGCCCCATTCACTACAGTGAAGCTGCTTTTATCTCAGAGTCTGTGGTGTTAAATGCAAACATCGTCATCATAGTGGTTTGGCCCTTTGCTTGGTTTCAGCATCGAAACTCAGTGCATGTACTGTAGTAGGAAAATAAATGCTCTGTCCCAAATAAGTGTGTTTCTGTTGTTACTGCATATTTTCTATATGCATAAAGCTTGGTAATGCATAAAGTCTACAGAGTTACATGACAACACAGCTGATAATATGAGGCAGCAACAGTGGATAGAATATAATGAGAGAGCTTTGGTGGTTATGTGCATTGCAGTGGCCTCTGTAGCAGCCAACCTACGAAGAGTATGGAGAGTGGTGTCTTAAAATAAACTTTAAAGCATTAGTTTAGTCTAAATATAGTGTGAGCGCTTTGATTAAGTTTGTTAGTAGTAGTGTACCAATTAGGAACTGGCATGACTGTCCACTCTGCCATAAAGCGGTATGGAGGTTCATCTATGAAGGCCGAACTGCAGTTACTGGCTCTCAGCAGTAAAGACGATTTTCATCAGAATGACTTAGACGCATATGTGGAGAGAAATGAAACTACAACAACACGGTCAGTCTGCAGCCATATTTATGCCTAGCTTGAGACTTGGTATACATACATACAGTGTTTGGATATTCATAATAGTGAGACATGTATGAATGTTATGGATAAACGATATTATGCTATTATCAGATTTGTTTTTTTTTTCTTTTTTTAATTATTCCTTAGACACATATATGTTGTTTTGAACATAAACTGCAAATGCCCTTTCCTGAGAAGTTGATCCACATCAAACTACATTTTGAACAGAACTTTTTTTTAAACAACATATGTTTTCATTTGATCTTAAGTCCTTTCTCATCACAATTCCTTACCATTCAGAGCCACTATACGATAACTGACAACCCTGCCGCCATGCTGTGGTAGCTGTAGGTTCGCAATGTTACTAAACTGCTGGAGCCTGATTTCATCTTTAGCACAGGTTTAAGTCAAGACATATGTTTACATAGTTTAAATCTGGGTTTGACCTCACCTTTGTTCATGGTAGATTATATACTGTATGTCCCAATAAAGATTTTTCAATCAGAGTTTTGCTTCACCTCTTGGTTTATCCTTGGTATTATTCATCTTTGAATTCATGGCTCCGACCTTTTTGGGAACCCCAGTCATATCAACAGTGAGTGTCCGTGAACACAGCCTTATACTATACTAAGAGTCTCACTCCTCAAACTTTCCTTTTAAACATCTTTCTGATCTATAACTCCTGATAACTCTGTGTTGTTTGTCACTGAAATGAGAAAATACTGTCTCTCTTTAAAGATACAAACAGTTGCAGTTAATTATATGATAAACACAGGATGCTCAACATTGTGATGTCACTGATCTTCTCTCAAAATCTGATCTGTTTCTGTAAGGTAAATACCAACAACTGTACTCACACCTGATCAACATCTTCTACACTATAAAATGGCCCATATGAGAGATTAAGACCATTACAAGCGTCACTTGTCTCATCCTGTGTTAGTGTAGTTGGCCTAAACTCTGTTCCTCTAGGCAGTTTGAATGTACCATCTTGTCACTTCAATTCCCAATGAAAAACAAACAGACCGCCACCAAAACCATTATTAACCATCAAATGACCTTTCGGTTCGATATCAGGGTTGACTTTAAACATACAGTGACTTTTTCTCATAAATCAACAAGTTATCTTTTCTTCCCTTCACATGTTTCAAGTTTAAACTCTCTAAAACCACGTCCAAACATTGTTGCACTAATAGCCTTAATCAATGAGCTAACATTTAGTTCAGAAGACATCTAGAAGTTCAACAAAACACACACATTTTATCGTAACAGACTAAAGTTTCTCTCATGCCACCCTCCTGTTTCCAAAATGACATCACATAATCTGAAACAGATGTAATCTGTGGTCTGTGTAAAAGATTTGTGCTATAGCCTCTGTAGGAAAAACCCAGGGTGCTACCAAGTCAATAAATATTGACGGTAGTCTTAAAAAATAGCTTAAATTTATCAACACCCATCACCCCAATAAACTTCAATAAATTTGCTTTTTTTTGTAATCTTTTGTAAACTCTTAATTTCAAAATAAGATCAAAGTAGATCCTCTGACTGAAAAATTCCTGAAAGATCTGGATCACATAAAAATGTACAAAACATTAAAAACAACTTATTTAAGATTGGTATTAATTATCAATATTCTCTTTTGTTTTTAAATATATATAATGTGGCTGTGGCTATTGTTGCATTCAGTGACAAATCAATCAACTCTGCCTTTCTCTCTGATCCCACCCACTCCGTCATGACTGACAGGCTCTATGACCAATCAGGTGCTTCGATCTGAGGACAAGACCCAATCAGAATGGTTTGTGATATTTACCAGAGTCTCTGCTTCAACTTGTCAGCATCAGGAGTGAATGGACTATTAAAACATCTAGTCAGCCAACTGCATTTCTTCTTTTTGTGACATTTTCTCTGTTTGTGACCTCCCTCATTTTTATTCTCACAAATCTCTTCCCTCCATGAGTTGAACACTTACTTATCCTCTTTCTTTTCAGTTCATCACCTGCCATAAGTGTCTATCTTTACAAGTAATTTGATCCTATGATTCAAAACTTATTTCTCCTTCATCTCTCTTTCATGCTGCCAAAGAGCTGAAAATGCTACTTGTTTCAGTTTAATTCAATCAGAAATTATTCTAAACAAAGAGACGTCTTCACCGCGACAGTATTTCCATCTGGTGCCTGCTTTAATATTTAATGTTGTGAGCCCTCATAAGTGATGCAATTCACCAGCTCATAAAATAAATTCTTCTTAAACAAGTAAAATAAATTCATCCCTTTGGCAGACTTCAGCTTCAAGAGAACAATCAGTTGTGAAGACTGAACATAAGATAAAATCACATGTTCAGACAGACATTTTGGCTCGTTTGTTTCCCCCCAAAGTACCTTCTCATTCTCTCTTTTTCTGCGTTTCTTTTCCTCTTCAGTCTGACCAGAGGTTCTCCATGGCCATGCTGATCTTACACAGGATCCAGCGCCGAAGTGGGCAGTAATACTCATAGTGAAACTGCTCAAACTCGGGCGTCTGGCGGATCTCGTGGAGGAACGACACATCAATATCTGACTCCAACAGTAGCAGCAAGGTGGGCACAGTGACAAGCAGAACACCCATTACCACAGCAACAAAGCGGGCCACGCTCAGCACACATGCATTGACTCTCTCATTGGACGAGAGCAGGCGCAGGCTGCTGGTCAGGACTCCACCCATTCGACTTCTCGCAGCCAGTCGGGTGTGTTCGAAGGCCAGGTCTCGCTCCCTCTCGGCCTCCAGCTGAGCCTGGATGTCAGGGTCAGAATGGAGCTCCCTTAGCAGCCTGGCTGGGCTCTGGACTGGAGAGGAGAAGAGCACGTCGACCCCTCCCTGACTGTCATCCACTGGGGTGGGCAACATGCTGGCACAAGGGCTGGAGAGGAGAAGGAAGGCATTTAACCACAATTAGAAAGGACATTAATGAATACGTAGTAGTAAATAGGCTACTTAGTAAAGACATGGACTTAAAAGACAACAAAGGAACAATTTGTTTTCCTTAGCAAATAGAAAATATTTTATCTCAGAAGAGACAATCACACATGCCACAAGACAAGTTCTGGCAGGTCAAACATCTGGAGCACACCACATCTGGGAACCAAGCACAATGATGAACAATTCTCAAGTTTGCACCAAAACTATTGCAAAGATCAGTTTATTCCAGGTAAACTGCTCCATAGAAAAACCATGGATTTACTGCTGTAGTGTTCTGTACTTCTACTGTTACCTACAGCCTATTAATTTGTTTTTTACTGGGGACAAATTTGAGGACTTGTCTCTGCTTGTAGCTCTGGTTTGGTTTTCACCAGCTCCTGAAGGGAATTAAATAAAAATTAAATAATTTGCTATTTGCTAAGTTTTTTTGTCTCTTGCTTGGTTCTGAGCTGTGGGCTTTTAATCTGGTCTGAAAACAAGTGACTGCTGTGGCTGAAATAGAGGAACCGGAACAGAAAAGCTTTGAGGTGCACAATCAAAACAATGAGCTATGAAAAGCTATAAAGCTTTGCTATCATAAAAATATTGATTAGACTGTAGCTGCTTTGAACAGTTTGTTATGAAACTCAATGGACCTGTAGACGAGCTCAGAAATGGTGAGTGCACCACTGGCGTCGTCATCTTCCTCCACTTCATCTTCAGCTTTGGGCGTCTGCGGTCGGAGATTTGAGGTTTCCATGGAAATATGAGGAAGCTGCAGGTCATTGCTCAAAGCAGAGTTTCCTCCTTCAGCACTTTGTTGCTCTGTGTCTGAGGGTGTGGCTGAAGGTTTGAGAGGCGACAAGGGAACTGAGTCTTTCACGGCAATGAGACCTGGTGAGGAAAGAAGCCAAGTAAAAAAACGTTTTACATTTTATTGTGTTTGAGGACAACATCCATGAAGGAGAATATAGACGGAGGTAGTACTTCCTGAATTCAAGCAATGGGGAAATACAGTCAAACAGCATCATCAGCTTCAGCTAAATGTCCTCAATTCAACTGTGAGTTTGTAACAATACTGTAATTTTCAAAACATAAAACTTCACAAACATCAAGTAAAAACATAATTTATAAAGCTGTTACTATGTGTTCGAGTGAGGGACAGTGTGTTAGTGTAAATGTGTTACCTACACAAAAACATTCATTTGTATACAACGATGCAACATTTCTTCATGATGTTATAGAAAACATGATCTGGTCACAATTTTGTTTTGGTCTGTTTCTGCTGTATTTGTAGATTTATTTGCTGTTTGCAATTTCATTGTATAGAAACAGCCTAATTTCAAGGATGATGAGGATCAACATGGTTGAACAGTGACTGTGCTGCTGTTGTTTTACTCTGCAGTTAAGCTTATGAGCCACACGATGGCGCTCCTCTACTTCTGTAGAATAGAGCACACAAATATCACCTGTAACACTGACTTGTAAAAGGAAAAATCGAAAACAAATGGATGTTTCAAAAGATCTTTTCTCCCAGCTCATGTGGCAGCTTTAAGTCATTGGCCTACGGATGCTGGCAGGGGACAATAACTAATAACTGATCTGTATGAATAATACAGTTCAGGCTGTGATGAATTTCATGATACTGTTGTGCGTGTCTGCACTTCACTCTGAGGTGTTGACTTAATAAAGAGTTTCTCAGACATCACTGATGCCTTAGTGTACGCGATAAACCTGAAAATGTGGTACGTTTGTGAGTGTGTGTGTGTGCAATTGTGTTTGTATGTGTGAATGTTAAAAATAAACCCAGCTGTCTTCTAGCTATGGATTAAGTAGAAGCTGGGGGGTAAATGTCCAGTGATGTGTGACTCAGCTTGTCGACACCTCTCTTATCTAGACTCTATCTTATGATCACACATTCCACTGTACTTTTGTCTGACATGCATGAACCAAAAGAGCAGTACTAAAATAATGAACGACAACCATAACAATCATACAGTAAATGAATAAATCATATAACAAATCTGACAGTTGTTGGGTGTGTGGCTTACATGTCTCAGAAAGATTGAAATATCAAAGAACATACTGAGGTAGGTATTTGCCACAAGCCACAGAAACTCAAGGCCAAAGTGACTAATCAGTTCCCATGCCAACTCATTCAAACACAAGTTGAGAGAAATTAAAGAAGGACAAGGAGTAAGGCAGAGGAAAACCTGAGGAGCAAGTGGTGACAGCTACCATGGAAACAGAGTCAGCAAAAAGCCAATGACTGAGCGAACCAAGGGAGACAAAAAGAGGGAGGTATAAAGTTATTCTGATGAAATAGGAAAGCCAGAGCAGAGGAAAAATGAGAGAGGAAAAATGAGAGAGGTGACAGAGAGGTAACACAGAGATGAAGAAGCTGGAAGGCAAATGATGAAAATAGACACAAAAAATCAACAACCTTTAGTAAAATATTGCATCAGACAGTTATTGCCTGAATTTATCAGAATTCATCTTTTCACAGTTGCTAATAATAATAATAATAGTAATAATAATTTATAATAATAATAATATATAATGGACTCATGCATGATGAGTAGACGTGATTCACAATTAAGATTAGAATTATTAATTTATGATTTATTCATCCCATGAATTTAATCTAGAAGTCAAAAATATTACATCTTATTTTGACTGTTTGTAAGTGGAGAGAATCCAAAACAACAACAAAAAACCTCCCAAACTATTTGTTTTTTTCCCCCAAAAGTTTCTTGACAAAAGAGGCCACAGGGTTAATGTGGTGGATTTATAATTGTAATATAAACTGAAAAGAGCTCACACAAGGCAGTTACTCTGCTGTTTTCCAATTTCCAATATGCTCTGCTCTCTGTCCTGTTAGCTGAGATGCAAACCTCTCCTTAGAGGTGATTACAAGGTGCTGGATTCCTGCGTTGTCACCATATACATACACACAGAACAGGGTTTTCCCCTGTTACGAAGGTGTTGACAGACCCTTTTATCTTTGTCATACAAGCTCATAATTGACATCCAGAGACCTACAAAGTATTTTTACCCGTACGACTGTACAAGTTTGCAAGAGTGGAGTATGGTTTTAACATACTGTATGTTTACTCGACTTGCTCATGCAACTGAAACAACACGAGACTCATGATACTCAAATGCCATCTAAATATATTTCATTTCAGAAATTTATTTCATCTCATTTTCTTTTGAACACTTCATACTGTATTTCATGTCAAGACGGTTTGTTTTGTAGCAACAATGAAGCAATGGTGAAAAGACCAAACTTCAGTGATATGTCAATTGAACTGCAAACTTTCTCGCCTTGTGCAGGCTTCTTACTATGATGGAACAGCCTCTTAGATGTGATTTCCCCGTACAATTTTAAGTGAAAGTGAAAAAAACTTAATAAAAAACTGGATAAAGATTGAATGTCACACTCAAGGACACCAAACCAGGGTGGAGGTACACTAACAAGGGGACTCCAAAATGAGGTCAAATAAGTTTAAAGATTTAAAGAAAATATAAAGAAAGAATCTCATTGTTATTTAGCCCATTGCCATGTGTCAATAGAGTGGATGACAGCTATCTGAACTTCACACCCACACAAGCTGATGATCTTGTTGACAGTGCTGCAACCTCACTGGATACAACACTCACCACAAATGTGTGCTTTAAAACAGACTTCACAAAAGTGTCATTCCACCAATGTCACAAGGCCTGAAGAAATTGTCTGTAAACACACACAAAAAATCTTCAACAACACCAGAAACTCCTATCATTCATCACAATGGAAGAAAACAAGAACAACAACAGGTTTCTGTTTAGCACTGTAACTGTGCAGCAAGCAACTATTTTCTATGTAATGATATAGTGGAGTAATGGTGTCCTGAATAGAGAATAAGTCAAAACCCTAAGTCTGAGAATGTGAGATGTCTGTAAGTTTGAGTCCCACCTGTTAAGCCACTGGTCTTCCCCATGTTTAAATACACTGCCTACACACCAGCTGACACAGTGCAGTTTGTAGCGCTCAGGTAAAATTGATGTTGCAGAATTTCCTCCACTGAAGTAATCACTTTTTTATCCACACATTTGTGTGACTGTAGCTAAATCTGACTCTGAATTTCTTTCCCAGTTGCACTGCAGTCCGCTGGTGGACATCACGACATCAAGAAAGTTTTTTATCAGTGCAACCATGGAGCCAATACTGTCTTTACCAAGATGTAAAAGCGCTCCAGCTTGACTCATGCGTGAGTAACTTGATGCTACATAATGTTACACAACATCTCGTGGCAGTGACAATTGTTTCAAGAACCCTTAACTATAACACTGTCGACAACTGTTGTTGCTGTCGTTGGGTTTCTCTCTATAACATTGTAAGCTCTTGATCTTAGCCCATAAAGTGCCTTGAGATAATGTCTGTTGTGATTAAGCACAAGACAAAAAAAATTTGATTGACTTGAAACAGAAATAAAAGCATTAAAACAATAAGCAGTTTAACTGCAACAGCTCTCTTCTGAGATCATTTCCACTCACAAATCACTGAAACATTTAAAATGCCGACTTTAATCCTTCAGCCTTCTATTTCACTACATTACACTACACTGTTTACCTCCTTTCTCTGTATTTTACTCATCCAGAAAGGAAATATATCATTGTGATTCACTGTGTTATACTGTAGCTATTATGGTTGTTTTACGAGTATAGAGCAAACTATAATTTATACTTTACATGATGTATTTGAATTATTTGTTGTCTACTACTACATCAGATAAATGCACGCTCACACAAACACACACACACACGCACAGACACACACACACACACACACACTAGAGGGGTCTCTTGAGAGTCTCAGGATGTTTGACAGATTACACTTACAGTTTGCACCAGGCGGTTGCCACAACAGACCTAGCAATCCAGCTACTGGGCTAAACTAGCTCACTCATTTAAAACACATTTACATTTACATGTAGAAACACGTGTTTAAAACTACATCACACTGGGTACTCAAGTCTTCATGTGATATGTGCACTTTAAGGGACCAACAGCTAAAGTAAGTTTTACACCAACCATATATTACTTTATATACATGTTGATGTACTTCTGCCTTTTCCATGTCATCTTACTCTGTTCCAGTGTGTTTCTCTGATGGCCAGTATTGTTTCCACTGATGCGTCCCCCATGACCCACCAGTCGTACATAAACGTCCCGTGCCGTGTGATTGGCTATACGTAGATGCAGGCTACGCCGCGTTGTTATCTTCACCTGGCACCTCAAGGCTTCTGCCACTACAATTGAAGATGGCTGCTCCTCTGTAGCCTCTCCTGGGTGGAAAACTTCAAGAGGCCCGGCCTGTGAGTCTTCCATCTCCTCACCCTCTAATCTCTTCGGGGGTATGTCCAACCTGAGTCCCCCTGCTCTGCCCTGGATCCCACAGCTATGAGTGTCATCTACATTGGGCCGGTCACTGACTCCCAGGTCCAAACTGCTCTGCATGAGGTTGCCTCCAACATCACTGCTGTGTCTGTTCTCAAGAACCTCCATCATTCAGACCAGCTGTCTGCAGCAAGACCCCCACACTGACTGACTGGGCTGCCAGCTGAGCTCTTGAGGCTGGGATGGGTATGAACACACCCACATGTGCACCAGCACATACATGGCTAAACATACACACTGAGAGAGATGGTGAGAGATGTCCACCAGACACATTCTCTCTCTCTGCTGAACAGACATGGTGGGTCCGACTATGAATGTCAGCGATTTAACAAAGACTGCTGGGGCATTAGAGGAGGATAAGGCCCAAAGCTTCAGTTTCTATATATAACCAGGTGGTTGTGGCTGCAGAGGGGCAGCTAATCTAACTCTGATTACAGAAGGGCAGGCCTGACCCAGGGTGGGATGCGGATCACTTTCTTTTCCTTTCTATAACTCTGTCTTTATCTTTGTATTTCCTCTCATCAGACACACTTTTTTCTGTTTCTCTTATCAATAAGTCACCAGCACTCACACAGCAATAAATATTCACTCACAAAAAACCCTCAAAGTTAATTTGTGATCACAGACAGGCCGGAGTGAGCTGGGAGTGGATTAAAATCTACGACCAACATGAACTGAACTGTACACTATTTACTTGAGAAAAATAATGAGACTTATTCCAACACTGACAAGGGTTGAGATGTTGTGTTTAAATCATTGAAGGAGTGTGGATGAAGCCTCAAAACGTGAGACACAAATATCTCCATGAAACACCCCTGACTGATAACCTTAAGCAAAACATGACATGTCTCTTTCTCTCGCTCTCTCTTGTGTGTGTGTGGATTTTGGTAGATAAAAAGGGGACGGGCTGTACAAACAGAACAAGGTCAGCACTGACCTTGGGTCAGCTTCCTGTTTCCCTTCTAATGGCTGAGATTAGAGCTCTGAATATAGATGGTGATCCTAGACCATCTCCCAAGAACACTTTGTCCCAAAGTCCTTGCAGCACCTTCTTAAACCATCAGCATTTGACTACTTAAAGGTTTGGGTATACATAAACTAGTTTGTATCATGTGTTGTACAACCATATGTGTAGGTAAAAATGCTCACAAATAACAACACACATTTTTGGACAATCTTTCTTGATGGTATTTAAGGTATTGCACTTGTATACACAGAAACAGAGAGCTTCAGAAAGAAGTTTAAATCTCGTACTCTCTCATCTGGCCGGTGGCTGTCTGAAGTGGGTGTGCTTAAAAGACTGTCTGTTTCAGAAAGTTACAGAAATGACCAAAAAGAGCAACCGCTTGATTCAGTGAACTGTTTGCAGAGATGAAAGTAAGTAGGATTTTCACTTCTTTTTCGAGCTCTCTTTTTGTATTCTTCATACAAATACTTGGTGTGCACAACCAAGTACAACTCCATGAATGCCTTTGAGGAGAGACAAAGACAAGATGAGTGCTGTTACCCCAATTTGTACAATTCATTGTGTGGCGCCATGACCATTCAGAAGGTCTATAGAGGCTTTTATTTTAGATGTGGTTGGAGATCACTTCATAATAACTAATTCATTTGAAGCACTCCTCAGTTTTAACCTCACTTCACCTGAAATTGTGAGACTTGATAACTAATACTATCCATCAACAAATTATTTGACATTTTCCTTTGGTTGTTCAAAGTAAAATATAATCAGCCCATTATCTGACCAGGAACTGCAGCCAAAGTCAGAAAAGACATTGAGAAAAGTAAGATCTACAACCTCTCCATCAGTGGCTAGTTACTATTCCACAGTTGTATAGTTCAACCATTTTTAAGATAATAAACAACTAAACTATTGTCTGTTTTACTGAGTAGCATACAATGCTGTGACAGAAGAGGCCATAGGTAAAAAGACATTTTCATTCTGAATCTTGAGCCATTACTCAGCTTTTATCCTGTCAGGCCCTTGATTCGATGACTACCTCCTGCCCCTCCCAAAGCAACAAAGTGAGACAGCTGATATGATTACTGCTGCAGCTCTTTGACCCTGAGCCAAGACTGAATTGATTTTCCTTTAAATGGGATGAGGGCAGATGAGAAAAAGACAGAGAGCAAGAAAGAGAAGGCAGGGAAAGCGATGGGATGACCGTAAATTCTGCTAGAAGAAGCGTGAGAGAAGAGGTCCATCAACAGTTTGAGGAGAGTGATGGCACAATGGCATGATTGTACTGTACATGTGTGAAGGTCTAAATAGCACAGCCAGGGTCGATGTGTGGAAGAAGGTGAGGAATGAGGGAGGGGTGTAAAAGATGAAAGGAAGGAGGAGGAAAGGAGTTAGGTGATAGTAGATGAAGGGCTCCATGTTGGAGAAAGGCCATGTGCTTTGAGGAGGGGGTGAGTGGATGGAAGAGTGTAAAAGATACAACACTGAATATACACAGATTGTGTTTAAAGTGAGGAAACGTACATGGCACCCTTTTTTCAAATTCTGTCTTTTTCACTTTAAAAATGTAAAATGTGCAGGTAGTTTGATTTGCACAGTTACTTATCAACAGAAAATGTCCAGCAGCACAAATTCAAATGATATAAACTGGGCTGAGATGATAAAAAAGAGGTTATACATTCACCTACAGTACTATGCACTTGCTGTAAAAGGTTTTACAAGGAGTAGTGACTGTTTTAATCCCTTCTTTGCCATGAGTTTTGTCTCTCAGGCTACTCTAACCCCATTATCTATGGTGGCTCAGCCTGGGGGTGAATCTTCAAACACCACTCAGGGTTTTTAAAACACTGCCACTTTTTCTGCTTGTTTTTGGGTAAACATTGATTTTTAAAAAGGAAATTGAACATCATGAGTTTTAGATGAATAACACCTGACATCTTTAATTCTGAAACCAAAGTTTTACCCTGGTCAATCTTCAGATGTATCAGAAACACATGCATACTCAATTAAATAATTCTTGCCTTGTCTCCCATGTCTCTTATATAAAGGTTCTTAATGTGGGTTTGCATTTCTTGTGTAATATTTTTGTTGTTACAGTTGTTACATTCAAATAGAGCCTGTGGTTCACATCCTTCCTAATGTTTGTTCATTCTGTCAGTCCAACAGTCTATTTTCACCATCTTCATATGCTCTCCTTCTCATTTCCCTCTCTCAACGAAGGCTCTCACACTGTCTTGTATAACCTCACCTCCTGCTCTCCCCTACCTGCTTTCTTTTTCTTCTTCTTAAAGATTTATGCTTCAATCAGATAATAGGTCACAGTTGACAGGGTCAGGGATAATATTAAAAGGGAAAAAGCCACAGAGAATAAGGATAACGTGCAAAAATGTCTTTTTTTTTTTTTCTGGGAAGGTGGTGTCCTGAGGAAAAAGCCTTAAAATACAAACTATTTTGTGCTGCTTCATTGGGTTTTTCCTGGGCAGTGTTTGTCACCTCATAAAACACACCCTGGGGAGAAAACTGATCCAAGTGTAACTGTGAGCCAGGTGTCAACAGGGTAGCTGATGGATAACTTAACTAAAATATCCCTCAGCAACCACACTCATTATCCTGTTAACCACTGTGGCAACGTAGTCCTGCCTCTGCTCTATTTTGAAGGTCAAAAATTTCAAAATAAATCCTTAGGAAATTTGGACAGAACTATGTAACATAGTACTAATTATAAGGAAAACAGACAGTATTTAATTGATATATTCACTTGATTTTAGGTAAACTAGTAAATAAAATATAAAACTAAGATTAAGCATTTATTTAATTTTAGTCATTTGTGCACAGTAGTTCAGCTAAATTAAGCATTATTGATCTATTTAATATGATTAATATGACATAAATGACTAATGTCGAATGTAGGCTACTCTATTGAGCTTTGAGTCATCTTATTGTATATAGATGCGACATCTTGGCCTGAAAATGCGCTTATATTACAACACGCACATTTCTTAAACATAAACTGCAGTCAATATAACTATGGATGTTCTTGACTTTCACTTTTATGATGCAACTACTGAATGAAAACACCCATATACACTATAAGAAAATTAACAAACAAAAGCTTGCATGAGTACACAGAAGCATAAAGGGGCGTAAACAGGGACAGACCCCCTGGAGCCAAAGGAATAACTTCTAATTGAGTTTTCCTTAATGATAACACAAGCTGGGTCTGTGGCTCTGTTTCTGTGATGTCAAACAGTGTATCTTCCCCTATAAAACACACACAAAGTCAGACACATGGACACACACAGGCATGGTGGTATCCTGAGGGATCATGGGAGGGGTATTTTTAGCATGCTGTGATTGGTGTCTCCAGGGAGACAAGACTGATGGAGGGACGAGAGCATCAGCTGCTCAATTAACGCTCTCTGTCTGAGCGTTGTGTATGTCCGTGTGCATCCTCCTACACCAGGGAGGCCCCATGTGACTTTCCAGAGGTCTATGGCATGGGTGTGTGTCATGCGCTTGCGTGTATGTGTGTTTTTGCAGAGCAAGTAATATCCTACCATTATCTGTGGCTGTCTCTTCATACTCGTTGGTGGAGGGCAGTGCAGGTACCAGAGGTTCCATGTTCATGATGAGGTTTTTATGGCTCAGTGAGTTAAAACTTCGACTCTGACCGAACTGGGCTCTGCAAACACAAACAAACATCAACAATAATGACTGCTTTGTTGCCTATTTCAACAAGCTTTCATTGTAAATGTTGAGCCCCATAAGGGGATGATGATTTCTCAGTAGACGTGTATAACTGTAAAAAAGTAAGCAGGTAATAACTTGATTTTTTTAACTAAAGAACTAAAGATTTGTCATGTTTACTTACCTGCATACTACTGGTGGCTCTCTCTGAATCTTAGAACTGGCTTCAATCACTTCCTTGGCTACTCTTCCGCTAACAGGGGAAACAGATTCATTGCAAGAAAGACAGGTGCAACTGCTGAGGAAATACTGTTATTTCTATTTTTTATGTTGCATTTTTCAAATTTTAATTGCAAAAAACTTTAGGATTTAAAAGAAATACATTAAAACAACAGCAAAAGGTAACATAAATAAGTCAGTAAGTAACATTGACAGGCCATTACAAGAAGTCTACAGGTCTATAGAGGGATCAGTCACCTTTTGTTTTAATAACAGGCCTACTTGAGGTCTATAGGCTGAAGATGGGTAGATTCTCTCTGAAGAGGTTTGCAATAAGTGTTTTCAGCAGATGCATGTGTGCCTTAAAATTGACTGGTAAAAATATTAAAAAATATTTTTGAAATGGAAATGCCTGACCCATTGTATTTGATGTTTTTCATTGTGTCCGTGTCAGTAATTATAGACGGTTTATGTTTGAGATACGTGTGTTCTAGAGGAACTGGGCAACAGATAATTGTAGTAGTTCCTGTCAGAACATTAAATCTGTGATTTTACACTGGTTTTGCTTTGTTTTGTACATAATCACAACTGTTTCTGCAGAGCAGGCAGATTCCCTCCAGCAGCTCCATTAGTCTGATTGTTGGGAGAGTACTGTTTCTGGACTTTGACCACTTTGGTGCAGGCCAGCAGTCACCATCCTACCCATTAGACTATTGTTGGTGAGATTGATGGTTAGGTCATAAATTAAAGGGTAGAAATAAAATATCTGTGGTGGTAGACATGCACTTGATAGCTCAAGGACAGTCACATCAACACTGTGTGCTGGTAAATGTATGCCAATCCTGGAAAATGATCAAATAAGATGATCCAAAACCACAAATCTGTTTCCCACTCAAGTGACAAATTCCCATATTTCAGAGCAAACTCTACCATATGTCATTACTCATCGTTGACCCTCAAGCCAAACTGCTTTAGCTAGCTGATGAAATGGAGCAGACCCAAGTGTAAGTGTAGTAAAGAGGTTTGTCTGTGCTGAAAATCGAGGCCAACATGGCTTCCAGAGCAGATTTATATTGAGGCTTTCCTGTGATATTAGAGTTAGTGAATCACAGAAACCACAGCTGGATGTGGATTTAAGGCTCAAGGTAAACACGTATCTAAAATTTGTAACGTTAGGACAAAGCCACCATGATTCAATAAATTTGTTGATTTTTGCTACTTTGGCAGCAAAATACCTTAAATTAAATGATGTTATCGGCTGTAATATGTAAAGTGTTGAACGGCTGAAGGACTGTAGGTGAATTTGCATGAGTTAAGATCTACTGAGTGGTTAAACTTGACTGTATAGCTTTTTATCTGCCATACTGTCACTATCATACCTTTCTCTTGTGTTATCCCTTGTTTTTTTCTCTGTTCCCCGTTTTCCAACTCTCCTCACATGTATAGCTCCTCTGTACTTTCTTTCATCACGCAGCTTTAACTTCTGTCTCTCATTCTATTGTCTATAAAAATATACATACACCCACTCTTAGGTACACTAACTTGAATAGTGTCTCACCTGTATCTGAACCTGCTGCCTTTGAAAAAGATGTTACTGCTAGAAACTGTCTTTATTTGACTCGACTTTGCGCACCTGTCAGAGAGGGAAAGGAAGAAAGACAGAAAGATGCACACAAAGACCTTATTATTATCAGAAAGCATCTGGAGCACAACACAGTACAATGTATTCTTGTTTTGTAACTTTAATGCTTACGACAACACATCTCAATGTTAGGCAACATACCAACATTGACTCGCTGGCAGTGGCTTGCTGTGTAAAGACTTGGCTTCTTAAGGTGCAAGAGGAAGGTATGACTACAGGTTTAAAAGTTTATGCTGGAGGTCAAATCTTCTTGTTTTGTTCAGGATCATGTGTCATGTGCAACCAGGCAGAGATGGTGCCAGAGTACAGACACACATCTTTGACTTGCTTTGCATGTGTGTGTGTGTGTGAGAGAGAGAATCGAACAGAGAGAGAGAGAGGCTGTATGTCCTCAAAGCTCTGCTTGGCTACCATTTACAAACTCAATTCATTTTGATTTGATTAAGGGGCTCTGATGCTTGTCTGACACCCGAGATGACATGTTCTCCCTCCNTTTTGAAGTCGTCATTCATACAGGATAATCCATGCAGTGCCAAACATTGTGCCCCACGGGAGCCTGGCTAATGCAACCATGTCTTATGCAAAGTCAAGAATTGACGCCTTAAAATAAAATTAAAGGAAATAAGGGCATTGCAGGCTCACATTAAGCAAACTATTCAGTTCTGGTGCATTTGAGAACAATTTTGCCACATGATCTTTATGATGCTGTTTAATCTAATGCTGTCTTTGGCATCTCATCCTGACCTACATATTCCCTACAACAGAGAGCAGCAGAACAGACAAAACAAGAAAGACAGAGAGACAGTGACAATGCAGAGAGAGACAAAAGGGGCAGATAAAGTAAAAGATGGAGGTCTCCATACAGTGGAAAGAGGAGACGCGCTGTTGTTGAGCAGCAGAAGTGTAGCATGAGGAGCACAGGATGTCATGAAATATGTAGGAAGGAGCAACTCAGCACCGGAACACAAAGCCATTAAAGAAAGCCCTGGAAAACACCGTCAGCTAGAAATATAACTGTCCAGTTCCTTATCATGCACAGATTCACAGACTCAGCTAAAAGCACATACACACCTCCGTTTTCACACTCTCGCATTCATGTAGTTGACTTTAATGTTCTCAGACGTGTACACAAAGTTCAACACACCTTTGTGCTCTCAAAGACACAAGCACACAGGTATACATTCATGTGAGCACTGACACAAGGAAACAGACACAACCTCTTGCTCTCTCCCTCTCTTCCTCATTCTTGTTTCTCTCAGTGCACTTAGTGGTGTTTTGTAAATCATTGATTTGGTACATATATAGGATCAGCAAGACAGTTAGTTTGACATGCAGTGAGTGCTTTCGGTCTTTCAGGGACAGAAAACAGGGCCGATGCAACTGACAACTAGTTTTGAAGCCATGTCAAGATTAGATGAAGTGCTGGTTGGAGCTGCATTTGCTCACTCCACTTGCAACTCTGTTCAACTCACTGGATAGTCAACAAGCTTTGAAGGTTTTGGTGCAATGTTGAGGGTGTAATATAATATAATAATGTCAACCACTAGCATAGCAATAAATGTTTTTATTCATTGTCCTTTATACGTGTGAGTTATGAAAATTATGAGTCTTACTTTGGGTTACTCACAGGATTTTACTTTTACATCTCTGGCAGCTAGACCTCAGGGCTGAGGGTACATGAGCCAGGTATGATCTACACTGCAAGCCCACAGGATCTAATTTGTTTGTGGAAACAAGGGAAAAATATTTTCCTTTGTTCAGGCAGCCAAAAATGGTTTCAATATTAGATCTCATATGGTTAAAGCCCATTAACTGGATCCAGTCATCAGGTTTAATTCTTTTCATGTCAGTTTCCCAGCAGACTGGACTGCAGTTTTTAAATAGTGGTTTCTTCATCGGTTCCTTGTGGGCTAAAGTGAAACCCTGTATTACAAATCTAAAGCTTCATGACTACCTTGAACTATACTTAATGTTGTCAGTTGCAATCCAGGCTAAATGATCAAAACCCTACAGTTCAGAGCTGCAGTCCTGGGAGAGTAACAACACAATAGCCACTGAAAACTGACAAATGATGAAGGGAAAACACCAGTTATTAAGCTCTATGCTGTAACTCACAGTTCATCCCTTTTGCTCAGAGCCTGCAGACAGCAGATCATGATCTCAGCCACGCCTTCATCAGTCTGCTCTTGAATTGTGAATACAACTTCTTTTCCTGATTACGTTTAGCACAGCAGGTCATGTACTGCAATCATCTCGGATAAACATCCCTCTGCTTGTTTCTTTCCCTGGGTGGTACACTGAGCCGGACCTCTCCTCATGTTGCCTCAGACTCCAAAGGCTGACATGCATTGTAATATATTATATATAAACATTTATGTATGCAGATAAGAGGACATTTAAAATGTTTATTAAAGAGGAGTTATAGTTGATTGATAGTAGTTGATATCAATGAATTCCATTATCTGCTTACTACATCATAAGGTTTTATAAAGCATCTATTAAATGTCCATGCAGTGCATATGAATCTTCAGGGGGACTTAAAGTGTTAAAAGAGAGTAAAATCTTGCCTTCCTGTAAAATCTGTATTTCCAAATAGTCTTCTTTTGAAGACTATACACAAATAGTCTAATTTTAGCTAATTTTAGCCACTTATCAGCTAAGAGCTGTACAGGAGTGACTGGACTGTGGGGCAGGGACACTTGAAGACGACATGGTGTATCATCATCTTCATAGGCAGATAACTGTCTGCCTCTCTCCCTGCACACAAACACAGACACAGAAACACACGCAGCTTCACACAACTGATTACAATCGATAACCCAAACAGAGGTCCATCCTATCTTTGTCAGCATTTCTATTATCACCACCACACCCATGGAGCTCCATCAATTCCTCTGCTGGGAGTCAAACTTCATCCTAACTTCCCTCCATGCGGGTCACATCTTGCATGGACCAAACCAAAATGCAGGTATCAGTACTGGATTGGCTTTCCCTCCCACCTCTCCACTACATATGTCACACAGGAGGTATGGAGCACAGCATGCAACCTCTCCAGTAAATCACAGCAGCCTGGAAACTAGAGGAACAATACACTCAAAATGGTCTTTATCGAACAAAAATGACGGTGCAGTAGTGATACAGCTTCAAATCAAGCATGGCTTTAATTCACCGATATAAGGAAATTCATCGGCTAGGTCCACGTGATTTTTGCAGTAATCACAGATCACAAATGCATGCGGTGGATGAGGCTTGTCGTCTACCTGGATGCTGCAGGAGATCTCGGAGTCGTCCAGTAACCGGATCGTGCAGAGGATCTCCTGGTCCAAGGAGCGGATGCTGGGGCTGCGGAACCGGAGCATTTTCATCCTTCTGTCGGTTCTGTTTCAGCTCCTCATGTCAGCAGATCCACAGGCAGAGCAGACGCACACGTACCTATAGGCTACAAACACGGGGCACGCACGCGCGCACACGCGCACATGTATGCGCCTTTCAGTCAGGTCTTGTCACCCCTTGTGAAGCCCTTGGAAATGAATGTGTGGATGGAAAGATGGATGGATGGATAAGAGAATGGATTGATGCAACAGAGCGGGAGGGAGGAGAGCTTGCATCCGTCTCCTGCCTGCCCACTGATGGATCTACAGGAGGGAGGATGGCTTTTCCCTACTCCCTCCTCTCCCTCACCCTGTGGCTCGCTCACCCCCCCACTTTTCCCTCTCTCTCTCTCTCTCTCTTTAATGTCCCTTTCCACATTTTAGCACACAATTCAACACTGCAGATATGGTAACATTTGTTTCAGATTGCAAGATGGTGAATGTAAACCATCCGCCCTATGGATTTTTAAATACATTATATCCTTTGACAATAACTTAATTTCTTCCTTCAGAAAAAAAACATAATATGAACTGCTATAATCCCCCATGTTTAAATGGTAAATGAATTATCAATTTTGTCTGAGCGCCTTATTTTATAGTATAGTATTGATGATATAATTATTAAAGCTATGACATATGTAGAAAAATAGCAGATTGCATTAATCTTTATTGCGTATCTTTCAACTTGCACGTCCCCATGTGGAATGTAAATGTAAATACCTTTAGATTTTGAGAAACACAGGCTGACTCTATCACATTATTGCCTCGGGCGTCATTTTTGTCATCAGTAATGACGCCTGAAGCAATTTGGCTGGGAAAGAGAGAGCGCGCGGGCCCTTTAATTGGGAACGTGGCTGACGTGCTTCATACGTCATCCCGTACGCAAAACAACGCGCAGTCAACGTCCGTGAAGGATCAGATGAAACTAATTCACTATCGCCGCGAGTATTTCACAGACTAAGAGTCGTTTATTTCAGTACGACGGGAGTTTGCTAAACTGGACCGTATGAGCTGTTATTGTTTTACCCGGCGGCTGAAACAGTCATGAGATAAAACAGGCTCAGTGGTCGGCTGCACCTGAGCAGGGTTTCCTCATTGGTTAACGACTGGACGAGTTAGGATCCCTAACTACGGCAACACCACCAGGTCATATCGACGGTGGGTCACGTTCACTGGTGCCTGCACTCGTGCCTCTATATACTTTTACTACATCTTAGAGTTTAGAGCGAAATATTTCACCTTCTCCGGGATTATATTCATTTTGAGAGTTTCCAGATGTGGAAGAATCAAATTTTACTGAAGTAAAAGTACAAAATATTCGAATCAAAAAGTACTTGGAGTATTATAAGAAGTCATTATCCAGATAAACCACATCACTGCTAAAGGTGGAGCTAATTTTAACCACTGTATATTTTTACCACTGTAAGATTTTTGAGCTTCACTCACTGGGATCAGTAACATTTTACCTCAATCTAAAATAATCTACTATATTTTTTTTGTATATTGTTTTGTATTATTAATCTGCATCTGTAGAGAAACTGTAAAATTATCAAATAATTTTAAGGGCCAATCTTCTGCACTGACTCCTTACGTGTAATCCTTAAAGTACATTTGTCTGATTGAATTTATGTATTTCTGTATTTCCAAGGCTTTTACTCACAGTGGATTATTTTTAGTGTGTTATTACTGGTAAGATCACATAAGCACTGATATTATTCCTACACATTTTAATGGTTGAAAGGTTTATATATGTAAGATGTATTACCAACAATTAAAAAAAAATTTTTTCTTCTTTAATCTAGTTGAGATTAGGACCTGCCTTTGGGTGTTTGAAGCTCCACAGACAAAATGATCTACATCATAATGGGAGTCTCGGGCTGTGGAAAGTATGTATGCCATTTTATCTGCATATCTGTTTATTTAGGACATAACAGGCACACTGAGAGGAGTATATCAACATGTTTAAATTAAAAGAAATTAGATCAGGTATTTGTTGTTGAAGTTTCTGATGAGTAGGCGCCAATTAATTTTGTTTTAATTTAAGTGCTGCTACTACTGATGTCCCATTACATAATTGGTTATGGTGCACTGGTATCTGTTACAAGGTCACTGAAGCAGCACAGACTTGCAAAGGATGGAATTCAGCACCAAGGTAGTATAGTGAGGGTGCAACTAACAAATAGTTTCATGACCTGAAAAACCCAGCAGATTTCTTTTCCTGATAAATCACATAATTATTTAGTCTATAAAAAAAATAAGGATGAGGGGTAAAGAAAATTATCACAAGTGAGAAGGTGGGACTGGGTAATGTTTTTGTCATTTATGTCATTTCTGGTTGGAAAATGACATATAGGAATCTGTAGTAAAATAGTTGCTCCGTTCAGTATTATTTTAGCTCTAAATGATAGCATATCTATGAGTGTTTTCTGCATTGGATTAAAGTGGTGGAGGGGTCAGATTAAAAAAAAGTTCTGTCTTGTTCCTTTTGTTATACAGAAGCAGCTTTGGGGCTTTTCTGTCAGAAAAGGTAACACCCTACACACACATACCTCTCCATGCATGCTTGTGGACACACATTACAACTCATCCTTACCTGTCTGTGTGTTTCCATTGATCAGCTGGGCTGGCCCCTGTATGAAGGAGATGACTTCCACCCACAGGAGAACATTGAGAAGATGGCTCGGGGCGAACCACTCACAGACAAGGTCAGCTTATTGTGTCCCTGGAGTACAGCATTGAAATCATTCTGTCTGAACTGCAGTCACAGAAAACTCGACAAGCAGCTGAAGGGCTGTGGCAGCTGCAGACAGAGCAGAGAGGGAAATTGAGCTATTTCAAACAGCCCACAATCCTAAAATTCAGTCAAGTCATTTATTTTTATTTGTTCAATATTTATCTTTTCCTCATTCATGCTGACTTTCAAAATAAATGGAGACCTCCAAACAATAATTTGACTGCATCCCAAAATATGAGTATACAAATTTACAAGCAGAGCAGCGGCAGCCAGTATTTGGCAGGCGTTTGCTGGTAGCGGTGCATGGTGGCTGATGATAACCTCCCACTCAGAAATCCGAACTGAGCGGCGGAGAGAGTTACCCTTGGATCTGCTCTGTCCAACGCTTTGGCATATTTTAAAAATACTCAACAGTTGGCAGTTTGAGACTAAATAATGAAGTGAGGCAGAAATGTAAATTCAGGATTACTGTCAGGCTGTGGGAAAAATGTGTCTTTCATGCCAGTATCAGAGTTGGCAGGTTGACGTTGGCATAACCAAACAGGACACGAGTGTGCTCAGAAGCCGGGATATAAGAGAATGTGATTCCTCTCATTTGAGTTCAGCTCTTCATGTTAAAGGCATTGCTGTATGAAAAAATGACTCCAGTTCAGTTGTAAGCAAATTAGGACTGATTCTGTTTCTGATTTCAGTGTAATCAAAGATGTGTTTGTTCTGTCATGATCTCCATTTGATTTCTAAATCAGTTCTTCAAACAGAAAATATTGACAACTTGGAATGATTTGATTCACTACAAACACTTCACAACATCTGCTATGTTATGTTCAAAGCCCTTATGCATTTAAACAAAACTATTGATACCTGAAAGCATTATTTTCAGAGATATACAGATTTGAGACTAACCTTCAGTCTGATGACGCTGTATGACTTCATCAGTGCAGGCCAGCTCACCCCGTCATGCTCTGCAGTGCACGGCCTGCCTGTCCAATGGCCAGTGATATGCTGAAACCAAGAATGTATGTAATTGGATTCACCCACCCACTTGTATTAAAGGGCAAAGCCAGAATCGTGTCACCACAAAAGCAAGACAGTGTCTTCTCTTGGTTTCCAGGAGCAAGAGAGTCTACATTGTATTATTTCTCAAACTAAAATCACAAAGATTTGGAACAATTCAGTTTTTTACAAATTTTTTGGGGGCTTTTATTCCTGTGGCTTTGTTGGGCAATAGAGAAACAACAGGAAATGAGAGGAGAAAGATGGGAAATGACATGCAACTAAGTTTGTGTGGGGGGTGCACACTGGAATCAGTGTACTTTGGGTCCTGCCTGAAGGTTAAAGACCTTTATTTAAGCAGTGTCCTTAAACAACGATAAATCTAAAAAGTAGCATATCAATTCAAAAATCAAGGTTTCAAGGTGCTTTTTCTAAAAAAAAAAAAGTCTGAAGATATGCAGTTTACTACTAAAATGAATCAAGTCGTTATGTTTTTGTTTGTCTCCTCAGGACAGATTGCCTTGGCTTCTCAAGTTACATGAAGTAATTCAAAGGTAAGTGTAATAAAAGCTTGTACATGTGCACACATACACACACATAGATTATTACACACACACTGACTTGCATGAAAAACACAAGATAGTTTTTAGTGACAGAAATGGAGAAGATGATGGGTTTAGAGAGTGAGAGGGAGCTGAGGAGCAGAGCAGTGAGGTAAGGATATGCAGGCGTGAAATTGTCAAAAAAAAGATCAAAAATATCAGGGATGGTTTTGAAAATTGAGATGAAAAGCAGAGAGCGAGGAAAAGGAGTTAGGGAGAGGAAAGACTGAGTGAGTGAGAGAAGAGGTGAGGGAGAAGTGAAAAATGTGCCATCTCTTTCTTAAGACGCCTGCAGTGACATCAAAGACTTCTTTTCCTTAACTCTCAGTCACACTTATTTTTCCTCTATCTGCTCATCCTTTTCTTTCCTCCTCCTTTTCCAAAGCTGTTTGTGACCAGAGGTCACTTTACGTTTGTTTAGTTTGTTTCACAACTGATTTGTTCACATTTGTTTGCAATCTGTACCACATTTCAGTGTCAAATCCCACCCTCACTAACTAGCTGTGTGTGTCTGTGTGCGTTTGTGTGTGTGTCTGTCCCTCTGTCTGTCTGTCCATCCACACTAGAGAAAGGTGTTCAGGCTCTGATGCTTTTGTGGTGTGCTCCGCCCTGAATCGCTTCTACAGACAGATCCTGCTCTATGGCTCCAAAGCCGTCTTTTCTGGCACAGACCAACAAACCCTGCCCCCCATTGCTCCTGATGTCTTCTTTCTATTTCTACATGGTGACTATGATCTCATTCACCAGAGGATGATGTCCCGAAGGGAACATTACATGAAAGCAGACATGTTGCGTTCCCAGTTTGATGTTTTGGAGCCACCATTGGCTGGAGAGAATGCGCTGTCACTGGACATCAGGAGGAGCATTACTGAGATGGCCATGGAGGTCGAAAAGCACATTAGCAGCCTCCAGTCCTCACCATTGATGCCATAACCACCAGAGAAAAAAGAGATTCAGGTTCAGCACAGACTGAAATATCTCAGCACTCACTGGATGGCTTGCCATTTTGTACAGACATTCATGGTGGCCAAAGGAGGAGGCCTATTGATGTTGGCGAGGTAAATCACTGTCACTGCTAAGGTGCAAAATCACAGAGCAGCTTGTGCAGCAGTGGGAATTTGGTTTGATCTGCTCATTAGCACTTCAGTAAAGAATAAAGTACATCATTTGTGTGATCCCGTGGTGCATCTGTGATTCTGCAAACAACTCGCTAGCTGAAAACATTGCAAACACAGTTTTAAGTAACGTTGCGTATGCAGCAAAGTGTTTGGACCAAAAGAGTTGTCATTTTTTTTGTCCAATAATATGCAACAAATAAAAAGTGTTAACACATGCAGCCGAAGAGAGAGTGGGCATTAGCTCTTTATGAAATTATAAGGATGACTGTGGAAGTAAATCAATTTATTTTGTTACACATTTGTTAGACAGGCAACATTTGTGAGGAGAAATGGCTTTTTGGCTACAACTAAGTCATTTTCAAAAGATCAGAGAACGGTGAAAATCTGTGATCTTGATCGGTAATAGTTGAACTAAATGCCTTGGTCTTACGAGTGTTCATTCTTTTTTTTGATCTGTCTGTCAAACTTTCTGAACCCAACTCAAAGATATTCAGATATTCAAAGATATTCATCACATACGACAAAGAGAAGATGCAATTCAGAAGTGGGAACTTATCTCTGGAAATGTTATCTCATTTTTGCTCAAAAAACTCTGCCAACTTCAAAGTGGCTGACGATTCATTTTTATATGGCGTTACAGATTTATCAACTAATCACTTGAGATATACAGAAAATAAAACATTACTCTCAGTCCCTGTGAAGTTAACTTTTACATTTGTATAACTTTGTGTCACTTGGGTTTAGAGAATCCCAGGCCTGTGGAAGCACATATGTGACTTTTTTATTTTACCCTCTGCAGGTTTCTCATCTGTTCCTAAATAGATGCACAAAAATATTCTGCAGCTTTCTTGACAACTTTGCATTAGCAGATTGGTTCGTTTTGAAGTAAGCAACTGTTCTTATGGTATCATCCAATCTGTTAAACCAACTTTCATGCTCTGACACCAAATGCACTACAACTAATCTTACAGCATAATCTTTACACTGAATTTGATAAAGTAAAATGATTAAAAGGGATTTGGGTCTACCACCTCACTGCTTAACAATCAGTTCAGACACTCTTCCCCCAAATGGGAAACCTGGCTGGTACTTTATAATAGGTCAGATCAGGTCAAGGCTCATTAGTGATCTCTGTTTCCCATGCATCTATAGAAAATGCACAAACACACCCGGGTGACCATGAACTTGATGTTCCCGCACTCTCTGTCAAACATACACGCGCACATTGCCACTCGACACTGTAGAGCTGTATTTGTGGCGTGAGTCATCTTCAAACCTCAACCCGAATATTTTAGGAGCTTCTAATCCAGAAAACCCCCTTGGCTACTCTCATATCTCACACATCCAGACAAACCAGCGCACACACACTAGTGGAGATTAAAACCCCCTCAGTCTGGCAGCAATGGTCCAAATGCACATAGGTTGTCAGGATCACATATACACATATCTGATGTCGTAGTGTCTTGTGTGTCTGTTAATCTACTAGGTCTCTGAGAGTGAGGACACAGAAGCAGCAATGGAAAACAGAGGGAAACCCTCTCACAACTACACTACACTACATACTGTATCTTATCATCCACATTAGTAACCAAATTTGACTTTAATTATGACTTTATGTTTTAATAAATAAATTACATAATAGTTAGCCAGTTGGTATGTCAGATCTTTGACTGCATCTGTACAAACCAAAATAGCTAATGTTACTGAAGAAGTTGGGTGTAACTGCCCCCTGGTGTTTGTAGTGAAAAACTTCGTTTAGATATTAATAGTAGAAGAAATAGTCACTTAACATTATATGTGTAAGAATAGCAGTGACGTTTGTTATTATAAATAACCATGTTTTTATCAATCACAGAATATGGCAGACCAGTTTGTGTTTGACTTTTGTCTTTATTGAGATTGTCAGGTGATGCTCTGTGACCTCTACACCATCTCTTAAGTGCAACCTTTGTGTTTACAGTTTCTCAAATGTGAAGATTTGCTCCTATTTTATTTGATATAAGTGTAAACTGGAGATCATCTGGATTTTTGGTCTACAAGCCTAACGAAACAAGCAATATGAAGACATCACTTAGGCTCCATTTTCTGACATTTTATAGGCTGAATGATTATTATATTACTTGCAAATGAAAAGTTTAATGAATAACTGATAATGAAAATAGTAATTTTCAGTCCTTAGTTCCTAAGAACTGCTGTTGGATTAACTGTGCTGTTAACCCTAAGGGTTTTGTTCAACAGACTCAAATACACAGAAAAAGTAAATAACTGAGTAGCAGTCAACACCTTTTACTGTTTACATCAGATCCTCAAGTCGGCCAGATTAGTGACCGTATGTTGCTCAGTTGTTAAGTGAAATCCAAAGGGATAAAATACACCTGTTCGATGTGGCACAGTACTCCTGTAACATGATGCATTGGAGTTGGAGAGAAGCTAATGGAAAGAACATCAAACCCCAGGAATTACTGGTTAGTGCAGTGGAACATAGTTAGGCACAAAGGGTTTCTAAGAAGTAGCTCATGTATGTGAATTTAATCTTCATTATTATCATTGTCATCATAAACTGTGTTGTCTTTTGTCTCTATTCTTTTTTTCAAATCCATGTTTTTTCATGGCTGTGAGAATGTGTGTTAGATTTGTCCCTGCAAGTTAGACTTTCTGTGCCCATGTATCCTTGAGATAAACGTTCACACTCAAGCACAAAGTGAACCTCTCCATTTCTGAATACATATTTCGGAGCCGTGTCTACCTTCTGACAGAAACTTTAGAGTTATCTTGAGTGTCTGCCATCTGCACAGCCTGTGGTGGACGAGATACAAGAGCAGCAAGGGAGAGCATGAAAACGGCACTCAACAGATGATGCTCCTGGTTCAAGAGTGTGAGTCTGCTGTGAGCGTCCAGGACATGAGTCTGTCTCTGGGTGTTAAAATCTTTCATTTGACTCTGTCCAGGTGGCAAAATGAAAAAAAGCCCAAGGTTCATAGCATATCTACACAGAGATTAATAATAAATGACCCACTTCTGAATATTTATGCAATTGCTACATGTCATCAGTATGAAAATCACAAATTACATAAAGGGGCTTTATGATCTTTTCACTATATGGCATCCACTCATTCTGAAAGGAAAAACAAGTGTAGAGAATAATATAGTAAAAGTGACTTTGACACCAGGACTGAATATTCTTTACTACACCACTAATACTACTACTGCAGACACAGGTTAGTATGTGAAGTTAGGGAATGAATATAAGTATGTCTTTGAAAGTGCAGCAGTATAAATATGGCTTATATGTCTTTAGTGTTTGATTTTTGTAAAGCACTTTTTAACTGTTGATAATGATAGTGTGTATGTGTCAGAGACCGAGCAGCTGTTGGATAGCAGTGTTGAGGTCTCCTCCTGTGCTGATGAGGGCCTGAAGGTTCGCCTGTTTGTCTCTGAAGCCCATTGAGCTCAGGTGTTCCAGCTCCTCCTTAAAGTCAGCCTCCTCATGATGTACCTGACAGGACAAAACAGCAGAGCTATTACATTACCACAATCAGAAAAAAAAAAAAAAAAATGAGCAAAAACATTGTGTCTGGAAGTTAAAGTGTGACATACAAGTTGACAAAACTTTACATGTGTTTCACACTCTGTTGTTCTGGAGATCGTGGGGTCTATTTAGTTTAAATGAATCTTAAACCTTATTTTATCATTTGACCACACTGAACAAATCCATGAAATGCATCCTGAACATCTGACCACACCAAATATCACATCATGTGTGGCCTGTGCAAGATGGATGTTGTGACCAGTCAGTGCAAGTGGTCTAATTACTCTCATGTGAGATACTGTTTCTGTGAATACTTTTTAAAAACTTGTGCTTTGTACTTTTGTGCAGCTATCAATAATCGGGCCTTAAAATGCTGTTTACTGGGGGTATTTCGTTTTTCAAAAGCAATTCAGATAATTTCCTGAAGCTGACAAAAAAGGACAAACTGAGGTTACCCCAATACTGACGTTAGCCAGTGCCTGTAGCATCTGTTGTACAAACTGCTGCTGCTGCTCTGTCACAGTGGCAGCCTGAGGACCATTTCCCGACTGGCCGTTCAGTACAGCTTCCGATGCAAGTTCAGGGGCAACATTACCATTAGCACTGGCTCCTGTGTTTCCAAGTCCAGTCCTACAAGAAGAGACATGGCTTTATTCATGAAAAGATTGACAATATATTTAAAACACAAATCTTTTACTTAGAAACCAAACCACTGGGACAAAATCTGTTTAGGTTGAGGTGAACTGTCTGTTTTCACTTACGCAGGTATGAGGACAGGAGCTTCTGCAGCCAGAGTCTGAAGGCCCTGCTGGATCTGTAGCACAGCCTCCATGGCTCTGGGGTTCAACATGGCTGCAAGCAGCTCCGGACTCTGCATCTACACACAATTGACAGTAATGAAGATATTAATGATAAACACTGTGAGTCAGCAAATTCACTGTAGCAGACATTTTAAATCAGACGTTTTAAAAGGCAATTGTTGAAATTAGGAAGAATGTTGTTCAAGTGAAAAGTCAGTGAATGAATTAAACCCAGGATCTTTTTTTTTATTGTAATGTGTGTTTCCATTTTAAAATGGCAGAGTGGTGTGGAGTAATACTGAGGAGAATAAACAAACCTGTTGCAGGAAGAGAGGGAGCTGCTGTCTCATCTGCTGCTGCAGCTGAGGATTCCCCGAGAACAGAGGGTGGCTCAGCAGCATCTGAAAGAGTCAGAAAACAAGAGCGGTAACAGCTATAACACCTCTCTGAGTGAAGAGAGGTTATAGGGATATGTTAACAAGAAGTGCAGTGGAGGATTGTAACCTAGTTCCAGACCAGTGATCGACAGGCCTAATGATTTTACAGCCATTGAGATGCTCAACCTAAAAAAAAAAAAACAAGACTAGGCTGAACTGTGTCGTAGGCTACTCGCATCCTGCTGGTTACAGCCCTTTGACAGTTTGCTTCTCTCCTAGTTTTTTTGTGTGTAGTAGACAGTTACTCAATCTGTTTGCCATCGACATCCATGTTTCCATCCATGTTTTTTCAAGCATCCCGTTGCTATAGCATGTGACCTGTTTACATTAGAGCTAAAATACTATGGCAAAAGGTGAAAGGAACCTGGAGTAGTTCATCTTCATGATGCACTGACCAATGGTGGAATTAGGATCACACAGTTAGTCAGACAGTCACCAACATATGCATGTACAGAACTGGCCCTGCCTTATGTTCTAGCCAGTAACTTCCGGATCAGTAGTTGCCCAAAGAAAATGAGTGATCTGATTGCCTGGCATGTGCTCCCTCTCATACATTGTGCATGGATCACCTGTGCTGCAAGGTCAGGGTTCTGGCCGAGGCAGTTCAGAAGACTGCTCACATACGGCCCAGACAGCAGGTTCTCCATCAGGCCTGGACTGGCTGTGATCTCCTCCAGCAGTGACTGCATGCCTGAGGCAGGAGGGAGGAGACGACAGACACAAAATGGAAAAAAGGAGATTGAAATGTATATGTATAATTATAGTTTAGGTGATTAAATTCTTACCTGGAGTATTAGTGCTCTGAGGGTTTGGATTAACTGTGGGTGTGGCAGTCAGATCTCTGAGAGGATCTGTGGAGGGATCGGAAAAGGTCGGTGCCTCTTCTCTCCCCCCTATGGGAGTCTGTTGAATCCCAGATGAGGTAGTCACCACTGGTGGTGCTCCTGTCTGGGTCTAAAAGAGAGAGCAGAAATAGACAACAGATTAAAATACACTACCTTAGTTTGATCAACTCTAATTTAAGGAAAACATTGTACTTGTGATAGTTTGGGACGAGCTTCCTGTGTTTTTGCATCAGTCTTCTGAGGACCATCAGAGCCTTCACGCATGGTTTCAGGGCTGTTCTGCTTTGGTTGTGAATTGTCTAATGCTCTGTCTTCAGTATGCATGATTTCTTCTATCAGGTCAGGGTTCCTGACAAGCTCCAGCACCTGGAAAAAGAAGCAAGAGCAAGAAGATATTAAACATATGAATGAGAGAAATTAGTAAAGAAGGGAGCAGCTATGATCAAGTCACAGTGAAATTAAAAATGACCTTTTTTTCAGATTCATATCACACACCTGTATGCATATTTAGAAAATTTGACTTGATTTTTTTAAATGAATATTCTGTTTATTTAATGGAAACTTACAACAAAAAAAACACACGCACTTTTATCACAAATCACACCCACCTGTGCGATGATTTCTGTGTTGTTTAGCATGTCTCCCACCTCTGGGTTTGTCTCGAGGAGCTGCTGAACCTGAGGATTAGACAGGATGAGCTGTCTGGTTATTTGGGGGCTGGAGGTGGAGAGGGTGCTCTGCACGAGGGGGCTGCGCAAAACACAACGCATCATCTCCGGGTCAGCCAACAGCTGCTTCTCCATCTGGCGTTGCAGTGCAGGGAAGAAGCCAGGTCCGTTGTTTGTTAGACCAAGATTGTCCAGACTTTCCACTATGGGAACAAGATCAGGTCAAAAGCACAGGAAGAACTGCACTGGAGTAGGATCATATCACTCCACAGCAGCAGAATGAGAACTGGAAAAATGAAGACTATAAACTACTTTCATTCATATGAAATGCAAGTGTGATAAAAAAGTAGAACATAACTAGAGGTGAGGAGAGCTTTAAGTTCTTACCCAGGAAGAGGGGAGAGGTGGGAGATGGTGTGAGGTTATCATGATAAGAGTCGAAAACATCTGTGAGCTCTGTTTGGAGTGTGTCTGAAGCTGGATTGCGGACGGGCACGGGAGACGAGCGCTGAGGCCTGAGAGGGATTAACTTAACATGAATCTGGAGTTTCAGTTCTATTGTTAAAAAAAATGCTTATGCATGTATATATGGAGGGTTTGGGCAAAAGATCAGTACTTCTAACAAATTCAATAAAATATATGGAAGCTCCTATGGGACTATATTGATAATATTCCACAGCGGTATAATAACTTTCCACATGACACAGTGGACAATATTCAAATGTTAATTAAAATTAGAAAATTAAAATGCATGGTAAACTATTTAACCTAACTAACCTTTCATCTATACAAGCAATACTCACATCTCAATGAAAAATAAAGTTTTCTAACAATTTGAAAATGAAAAGAACATTTGGCATTTCATTTCAAGTAAAGTTAAGTTGCTCTACAGTGGACATTATTCAAATGCAATAAGTATCCTTCCAATTAATGAATTACCAAGCATGGCTATAACACGTACAGGTATTTTGGACACAATTTTCTACAGTCACTGTATGTAACAGGGCCAGATCTCATTCGTCAGTGACATGGCACATTGTGATAGTTGTGGTCGAAAGAAGTCATTTAGGCACAGAAACATGTCACTGCCTGCATATTTTATAAAGGCAGTCAATCCCATCTGAGTTTTTCAGCATACCGTTAATAGAGTCGCTACATTTTCGCACTATTAGCAAATAAACACATATTTGTGAGGCTTCAATGAGCCCGGTGATCATGAGAAGACAGATGTGTTTGCTTTTACCTTCGGATCATGCCGAGGCTGACTGACTCACTCTGCCCTTTAAGATGACTCAGGATCTCCGAGTCGCTGAGGATCCGGCCGGAGTGGATGAGCACCAGCTGCTCTGCTGAGGCTCCCAGGCGCTCCGATAGACCCCATTTCAGCTATACCCGCCGGATACACACAATCAACACACGGCGGCATCCTGACACTCAACATTTCAACAGCGGTGGCACAAACACAATCATTTGTTTTAACGATCAGGCTCCGGCCACTGCTCAGCCCTGTCTCACCTGTCTGACGGTGCAGTCTCCTCTGACGGTGAAGTCTTTGGTGTCCGTGAGACTTTTGACGGCAATGTGGATCGTTTCAGTCCTCTGTCCTTCACCTGGTGCCCCCGGTCCATCTTTTACCGTGGCTGACATCTCAGTCCGGTCCGGGCTGACGATGGAGACAAACGGGGCCGGAGCGCAGCGCACAGTCCCGGGGCGGAGGTGTGAGTCTGTCCCGATGAGTCGGCAAAAAGTTGTGTGGATGTGTGTCAGCTCTGACTCGACTGCGCCGGAAGGTGAACCCAAAAAAAAAAAAACAAAAAAAAACGTCCCTTTGCTACGTAACTGGAATATTGTGCTTTCACACCGACTTTAATTCACAGCCTGTATTAGAGAAGTAGACGGTGAGTATTTCCATACATTACTTCATGTCTGTGTATGTGACAGGATTCAATTTAAAGATATTAAACAGTTAATCAGCAGTTTTAAAAGGAATAAGGTTTATTTCACTTTCTTCAAATCGCCCCTCAGATTGAAGGAGACACATTTTAAGCCCTTTATTGTCCAACCTCTCCGCACTTCACTTCAAAGCTTTTTACATTGACATGAGATGAGTTTTATCAAGAGAGAAAGATGATTTTATGTTACTTTATCACAAGATAATGAGGCTTGTGGTTAAATACTAAGATTTTAAATCTCATAATTACCTCTATGTTCTTATGCTGATTTTACTGCACAATTCATTTGTATTTCTTATAATTGGCTTTATCATCGATTTGATTGTATATATATATATATATATATAAGTTACAATTCCATTTTTATTTGTTAGTTTAATTCCATTTTTATTTGTTAGTTTGTGGAGCCAGCAAGTTGTGGATGGCTGCACTACTCCCATACAGAAATACAGCTCAGAGCTGTACAGTGGCTGAACAGCTGACTTCCAGATTTGAATTCAACTGAGTTCAAAACTGAAAATCTGCAATTATGTTTTAAATTCAGTTGAATTGAGTTTCGTAAAGTCTTACATTAGACACATAGATATTCAAGACAATATACAAAAAATGGGAGTTTTCTTCACTGAAAAAGTACTTTATTTACTCAACAGTGAGAAACCAAAAACAAAATCATAAATTTCACATTTGTTATTTTGGCATTAACACCCACAGAAAGATCAGGCACACAACCTCCAACAGTACTGAAGATGCAGCGGCAGGCTTGTGTCTGCAGAGGGCAGCACTGTGTGCCAAGCCATCGTTTCAACACAAACTTTGAACCTTAAAGTGAATCAATTTGAAAATTTCTTGTCTTGTTCAGCTGTGTAATAGATGGAGTGTATACTGTCTGTGTGTGTGTGTGTGTGTGTAATTAAGGGAGGCATGCAGTTATGCTAACATGGAGTCCAAGCTCAAAAAAAAAAAAAAACAGAAGGAAAGAAAACCCTGATAATAATCAGCAATGTTTTTCTGCATTTGTTCAGTCATGTATTTAATTTTTCTATTTAGGTCTTTTCCTTTGGAAACCTTCATAGATCCGTCTCTGAGCCTTTTTTCCCTTTCTTATTTCCCTGCCAAACAGAAGGAGAGAAAGTAGACAATTATTTTTGAGTATTTACTTTACTGAAGCCGGTATGTTTTTTATTGTCCTTAATCAAGGTCAATGAAAATAGATGATGAAATCACATTAACAGAGAAATAGGTCTCTGGGCCAATGCACAAAAATTGATTAACTAAAATTCAATTTGTATTTAAGCTTAAGACAAAGTTTTACTGACAATGAAATTCTCCTGTGGCATTATTGGGAAAAAAAAAAAAAACTGACTCTGACTTAAACTGAGACTAATCTTAGGTCTACTCTGGCTCTCTTTTACTTACACTGTAAATTTTCTCACTTCAACTGATCTACTGGCTTCTGTTTCTCTGGTCTATAGAGATGGGAAGAAGGAATACACAAGCATCTTGTCTCTCTAAACCACACGTCTGAGATTAATACAGACACGACATTTGAATCTGATTCGTATTTTTCCTTGTTATGATGACATTCTTTAGTTACTCAGAGGTACCCCCCCCCAAAAAAAAGAAAGTGAGGATTATTCTCACCTGATGTTTTGGCTGTTCTGTCTGTAGACCTTTGATTTTAGATCTTTCTTGTTCAAGGGCAGCATGTAGTAATGTTACCTAAAAAAATGCATTATTAAAATACACATAAATATATAAATATCTGATGCAAACTCATTCTTCACTCACAAACAAATTTCATCTCACTGCAACACACCTGTGATGATAGTTCTTCCTTTATATGTAGTAGCTCATCTACCTGTAGAAGGATTTCTGCTTTATCTTTCACTGAAGGAGACAAATTAGAAACATCAGACAGATCACATTAATTCTTCATTGAGAAAGCAAAGGGGGCTTTATAGTGTTATTTGGGTGATGTTAAACTCACTCTCTCCCTGTTGGAGCATCTTTAGCAACTGGGCATTTCTTGCTTTCACCTCTTTGTATTTTGCCTGCAGAGTTAAGAAGAAACAAGAGACAAAAAAAAACAAAACAACATTTTGCTGTTTTTAAAGTATCATTTTTGCCACAACAGAAATGTGAGGAGAAGTAGGTTGTGCTACAAAAACTTTAGAAATGTTGAATTTTTTCCCCCCATTCTGGAAAATGCCTCTTGCTAGACTCCATTGTAACAAAGGGAATTCAAGCTCTGCACTGCCTCAATGATTTGAGAGAGAAACTAGAACATTTTACACAACATTTGAAGTCCTCAGGACCGAGTGTTTGATACTCAACAGACAGTGAAGAGAAAATCACCACTAACCTGTCCATAGTCAGTCTCTCCCAAAAAACAAAACAAATTCTCTTGCCACCTTATCTCCCTCCCTCCTTTAACACTCCCATAGCCCCATGTGCTGATTTTCTTTCTTTAATGACTGTGCTGATTGTTCTGGTGTGCTGTCCTCTTCCCACAGCTGTGCAGCTAAAATTAACTCAAGTAAATCATCACTTTAATTCTCACTTTTCCTTAGCAGTATCACTTTAAAACACCAGTCAAGCCATTTGTATACAACTTATAATTTATAAAGGACTTCAGCTTAAAGGTGGAAATGTATATATCAAATACAAAAAGAAAATAATCTGCTCCGACATGTTTCATTCAAAAATATGAGCATCGATTAGGGAGAGATGGATTCTGAATTGTGAATTCCTCTTGGACTACATGGATATTTCTCTGTATTGCTCTGACAGCCAGTTATAATATAAATATAGTAGTACATCAAAGGAAGGAGTGGTAAAATATAAGGCAGCCGTCATACGCTTGTTATATAAAGAGCTGCAGGCGACAGCTCTATACTGCACTGAACAAGAGCACCTATTCCAAAAAAAATGGATAAAATTATAATTTGCCAGAGAAATGATAGAATGGCTCAATAACTTTTTTTGAGTGCTGACCTCCCACTGTGAAATTGTCCTCTTTAGCTTATCGATTTCCTGGTCTTTCTTCTCCAGTTCGTATTTTAGTTGCTCTGCCCGAGGGTCCTAACAGGAATAACGAGGAGAAAAGAGGTCAAGACAAAGTTATACTTCCAACTAACCAAGCTAAGTGAGGAGAAACAAACTCCATTCGAATGACTTTGCATTTTCTGAAGTGCTGCACAGGCGACTCTAAGGACAGAGCATTGCTCACATTCATGCACAGAGAGCCAGATGAGTCTGTTGTTGTGTATGTGTGTTAGTGTCCGTCCGCTCACCAATTCATGTTCTGTGGACGTGTTGACTTCTTGCTCCTGACTGTTAGCGTACTGCTCACGTCTCTTCTCCTGCTGGATAATCCGACTTACGTCATCTTCCAGTTTATTAAAGAAACGCTCCTCCTGCCCGATTCCTAGTGCCAGGTTAGCTGCTCTGGTGTCCTGGATGGGAATGTGGTCAGTATTTGGAAAATAGTGTCACGTCACATACAGTAATTACCCTGAATAAGACCTTGTATATATTGTGCACAGGTAAATATGAGTGTTACTGTATATTTGTACATTCAATATTCTTGCTCACCTCTTTCTCTTGTTTCTTACTTGAATGTTCTGCAAAGAGATTAAGTACATTGAAATAACTATTATTTAATTTATTTATTTAAGATATACAATGTAGTTTTTTTTTCAGTGGTAAAGAGAGTTCAGTTATAGATTGTGTTTTGGGCTACATACGACAGGACAGAAGATCCTGGTTTAATGCTTTTGAAACTGTTGAGTAAGTTTCTCTCACCTACACTGCCTTCAGCCTGGAAGTCCTGCAGTGAAACTGTCTTTTTGTCTTTTGCTTGCTGATTCTTCTTTTTGTCCTTCTTCCCTCCACCTTCTTTTCCTCCTCGTGACTTTGGTGAGGATGTGTTTGTGTTGCTCTGATGAATGAAAGCAGATCAATTGACTTGGTAAGGTAAGGTTATAACTAAAGGTTCCTAGTTTATAACCACTATTTACTAAAAACTAAATTAAATGAGGCTTCAAAAATAAAACTGAATTCATTTGCACGCTATAAATGAATTTAATTATGTATGTACAACGTTATTTGTGTTTTCATGGTTTTGGCTATATTTCAGAACACTGTGTTTCAATTGAAACAATGACTATGAGGTTAAGGTGCTGCCTGTTTAGCTTCAAGGGGACAGTAGTCAAATCTATATTGGGTGACTAGTATACAAACTGTTCATTTTTCTATTTGGTGGTGATTCATCTAATGTGGACCTAAAAACCTCAAAATTAAAGTCCACATTTTAGTACCTCAGCCACTGTCCTAACATCTATAAACTCTGCAAATCAAGGACACACAGATGCAATTTAATTTTGATGCCATTTTCTCTTTTCTTTAATTCCACAGGAACAGAAACAGAAGATCCAGAGAAAGTTGCAGAGGAGCTGAAAAGGTTTTTGGGTATCACACATCTAGTATCTGTTCTGAACAACCACTGACACCTCTGTACCTGTTCAGAAGATATTACCCAGCAGCATCTTTTATTACACCTTTCGAAATCTTTGCACATCTGAACGTGTGGCAGGTGTATTAGGTGTGCCAGAGGGCAACATTACTTGAGGAAAAGTGAAAAAGTAGGAAGTGAGACCAAGACATCAAGAATGTTGTATTTTCTTTTCTTTTAAAATGGGATTCTGTCAAATTTCAGATTTCATTTACAGAAGATACATTTCTGCAAATCTTCTAACATACTATTAAAATGCCTTTCAAATGGGGTATATTTGTGTGTGTATGTAAGCAACATACCTGTTTCTGTTGTTCGTACTCCAGTTTACTTAGAATCAGGGCCTTTTCCAAGTCTGCCTCATATAGTTCAGTGGTTATCTAAGTGTACAGCAGGAAAACAGATCAATGAGCAAGAAGAAGCTCTTGGGAAATATATATGGTAACATCTATAAGGTCAGACATGGCTGCTTGAAATGCAGCTATATCTGGAAAAGAGAATATATTGAATTGTGTTAATCTTCTCCTTTCTAATACTTTAAACAAATAAGACCTTTTATCGCTCCATTAAGTTTTCAGTAAAAAGGTAAAAACAGGTAATCCAGAACAGCTCTACTCTGGAGCTGGAAGTTGCTTCCAAAAGGTCAGTACAATGGTGTGATGGTTATCATCACAAGCTCACACATTTGTCATGGCAGTGGTTCTCTCTTACCTGTTCATCCCTCTGCTTCCACTGCTGCCACCCCTCTGAAGGTATATTGTGGTCCCCTGATGCAGGGCTGAGAAGTTCACTGGCTATTCCTGACAGTGTCATACAGGGAGGTGGGGCACAGGACTTCTGAGGGATCTTCTTAAAGGCCAGATTGCGCAACTGATAAAGAAATAGAACATAATCCAAACACTGACTTGATATGACTATTATTGCTCAATTATTAACTGTTACAATGTTCTGTTGTTTGCCTTATATGTCAGCATGTGTGTGTATGGACAATGGCAGTTTTGTGTCTGAAAGGACATTTTATATGTAACTACAATGACACTGTCCTCCATTAATTTAGGTTTTTGCTCAAATCATCACTTACTATACTACTGCCCAGAGGTATACTATTATAACACTATATTTTGTATCTAGCACTAGTAGCAATGTTTGCATGTAATGTCTCTTGGAAACGCAAAACCACATGCAACAACACTTTACTTAAATTAATATTAAGGCTTAATATTAAGATCATATGAGGAATACTTACAAGACTCTTGAAGACCTGCAGATACCTTCTTGACATATTTGCTATTTTGCTAATCTATTAAACAAATTTTTGACTCCTAGTGCTACATTGCAATGCAAAGCCTACTACATTTACTTATGCACTTGCTATATGAAAAAGTGCCTTGCTGAGGAACCATTATCCCACTAACAAAAAATACATACATCTTTTCACATAATTACAAATAAAAACCTCTAGTTCAATATCATGGACAGGGTATTTGTGTATCCCTGCAGGAGCAAAATCTGGTTTCATTTTAAACGAATTAATGCCAACACCTGCAGTAAACAACTGAGAACAAAGCTACACAAGCATGTTGGGGTGTGCTTGAAACCACCCTGTATGAAACAACAAAAAAAAGAGCCCAGTCACTGATTAATCCTTTTTATGATATAATAAACACAGTTATGTGCTGTATGGATTTAAGAAGCAGGGCTTGGTGTGATGCTCCTCTCCAACAGTCCCTCACCTCATTTGCCTCACTCTGCTGCTGCTCCTTCTTTTTCTTCTTCTTGTCTTTCTTCTTGTCGCTGCCCTGACCCGCTTTGCCTCCGCCTGCTCCTGCCTTTCCTTGTCGGGGCTTCCCAGAGGGATCCCTTCCAGTCTTAGTGGTGGTCTTCCCCGGCTCGGAGGTCTCGGAGTCCGAATCCGAATCTATCTGGAGCAAGGCGAAGCGGGAGGCGGTGGTGGGGACGGTGATCATTGCAGACGATGCCATTGCGAAAAGGAACCTAACTGATGATTAAAGATAAAGAACAACTCAATATGGGGAAACTTGAAGCGTTAGAAGAGTTAGCTTCTAGTGGCAAACTGTTTTCAAATAAAAACATCTCCATATCTCGGCCAACAGCTTTATTTAAAGCATAATATTTCATCGTTAGTATCTTTTATCAAAACAAACATGGACCTGATAACTGTCAAGTGTTTTTAAGTCTATCCTTGCTAATAATCTAACAGACGCAGTTAGCATTGCATAGCAGCAAGTTAACCTAGCTAACTATAAAAAGCTTAGCCGGTTTTGTTAGCTTCAAAACAAGTGCAAAAGTAGCGATGCAGGACAGTTAATCACGCAAGTATAGATTCGCGTCGGTATCTTGTTTTTAACGCACTGGCTGACTTGTGCTGAAAAGCTAGTGCTCACAAGAAAAGTTGCTATTGAATACTTTCACCTGTTCGTGAGGAAACTGTCGCTTACCGTCGGTTTGCTACCAGCGATTGTCTGAGTACAGCAGCCCGGTGGGGCCAAAAAGGGTAGATGCTGGGATCCTGATTAGTGTTGCCAGACTTGACTGACATGAAGTTTCCCAATCAGACTAGACGGTGTGTACAGAGCCCGCCCTACCATAGATACAGTGAGTTAATATGTGGGATACAACTTAAACCCCTTTTGTAAAGCTTTACATTTTGGGAAAATAAGCAATGCCGAAATAGCTATTACTAGTTCCTGTTTGCTGTACACCATGGGATGCACATGCAACTCTCAACGAATTACTTAGTAGACAACTTGTGATGATTCTCAATTAAGTTCTGCTGAGATAACGAGCTTTTTCAATAACTTCTTTGTGGGTTTATGGCCATTTATTTGTTTTATTTACTGACACCGCTTGAAACTCTGTCACACCGATTCAAATAATATCTGTATCATGTCTTTCTCTGATAATGTGATAAGCAGGACAAACAACAATAATTAACTTCCTGGCATTTTCGTTTTAACTAACTAGTATAATGTAGTGTTCTAGTCCAGGTTATCAACCTATGGGTTGGGTCCCTCCAAATGATCACAAGATGAATGTGAGTATTTGTGAGATGATTTATGCGACACAAAGGTTACACAGCACAAATTTGTCTCAAATATTTGCTTTTTTGTGAAATATTGGATTGTTTTACATCTTTGGGCTATAAACAATTATTAAAATAAAAATATATTTAAATTAAACCATCTGAGAAGCACAGAGAGGAAATCATTTTTAGTGGGAACTAACTACCACTTCACTGACATCTGAATCATGTCATTACATACTGTTTGTTAGTAAACTGACCCCATGACTCAATGGCTTTTTCTGTCCATGGTCTTAGGGTGAGGGGATAGAATGAGTGCATTTAATAAGGGCAAAACAAGAAGATATGCTTATTAGTAAGTTTAATACATTTGATTGTAGAGTCACAGAAATAATTTACCCAGCAATTTGCATACAGACTGAAATGTATCAAAAAAACACATTGAAAACACATTACTGTTGTAGAGCAGAAAACATACTTTATCTTCTGGCAATTTTAAGTGCTAAAACAGTGCCCAAAATTAAAAGTAAAAACTGCTCTATTTGATTACTTTGACCTATAATCTGATGTTGATGAACATATTTTCTATAACATATTGTATTTTTTAAACTAATAGTGTTGTAAAAGAAGAAGCGTCAGTCTAGTGGTGATAATCACAAGGTGAGTTACTGTATTATGACTCGAGAAATGTTATCAGAAAAGTGCTGTTTTTTTTTTTTGTATATCGTGAATATGGACATGCATTAAGTATAGACTTTTTTTTTCATCCTGACTCACTAAATAAAACTCAACAAAGTCCTTAATGTGGGTATTTTCCAACATGTATATTTTCACAACATAAGATGAGAGGAAAAGGGGTGTCATTCATAATCAGATTATTATATTATTGTTATTCATGACACACATTTTCCTTCACTTACAACTACCCAACTGGAGTCTGCAATGCACATTACTGGTGTGGAGAGACTTGTAGGTACTATGATCTATGTAAAGCCACTGAATAGATCTGCAAACGATGCAACATCATCTGTCAGTGTTTCTGGGTACTTCTATGGAGTCCTCTAGTATTGACTCTGTGCTGGTTTCCACAACAGACTGCTGCCTCCTTGTGGCAGAACCAGAGACCTGCAGGTCAGCTGGACAGATCTGTCTCAGTTCTTTGCGACACAAACGGACTGGTGTCATCTCTAAACTTTCCCCACTGCCACCAGCCCCTCTTTTATTCCCCCCTTTGGACTGTGTGTGTGTGTGTATCCAATTGGATTCAGGTTTAGTCTTTCTGTGTAATTGGAGGTCGGAAGAGGAGGAGTGACAGGGGTTTTGGTGCGCATGTCTTCTCGTTTGAGAATCAAACTGTGTCTTTTGGTCTGTTTGCTCAGCATGTATCTTTGTGTAAGTCATTGCAATACGTGTGCTTGTTTGTACCTCTGCATTGTGTGTCTGGGATTTGCTTATGCTTGCATTGTGTGTTTGTCTATGCTCCTGTTTGTGTGAGGGCTGATTGTCAGGGTGTAAGGTGCCACTGAAAAGCTCTTTAAGTTTCTTTTTGAGCTGCCGACTGGAGCTCTTGTAGAAAAACAGTTCTTTCTCCAGATGCTGCAGTCTTTTTTGAATAGCTTGCTGTCCACCGTCTAAACACACTCACACACACATATAAGTACACAAGGAGACATAAGTAAATGAAACAATATTCATGACACACTTTCTGTACAAATATTATGGAGAGCGGCAGGACAATTCACTTTATAACCTTATTTTCCCAATGTGACCTAATTTCCTCACCTTGAAGTTTCTGCAGGAGTAGCTGGATGTTGTTCTGATGATCCCTGTGCTGCTGGGTTAGTCTACGATCTGAATCCAGTGACAGGCGCTGTATGGCGGCCTCCATCTCCCTAAGCACCCCCTCTTGCTCTCCTGCTTGAAGCTCCAGCTCTTCACAGCGCAACTGCAATTGGCGCTCTGCCTCACGAAGACGAACAACCTGGAGAGGATGATGCAGCAGCACAATAGTGCAGAGTAATATATATTATTACACAATATAACTACAAAGACATTGGCTGAATCTTGCATCTTTTTTTCCTCTGGCACATATAGAGAGGGAGAATTTAATCAGCATTGTAAAAATAGTTCTGCTGCTGCTTTAAGGGAAGGTAAAGAGAAGGAGAAATCTAACTCCTGCTGGAACTCAAAAAAAGTCTGCATTCAGTTTCCATCTTCCCATGGAAGAAGAATACAATTTTTTACAAATTAAAACATGTTTTTGCCTAAGTGCAAACCCCCCACACACATGGAATTTGAATGTAGCATATATCCATATTTGTATGCATTTCATCTTACCTTGTTGAAATATGTAATGAGCAGCTCCAAAGCCTCGGGTGGGGAGAGCTCCTTCAGCTTCCTGATGACATCACACATTTGGGCGGGTTCAGTGCTTTGTGACAGATACGCACGGGAGTCTATGATTAACAGCTTCTTCTGTTTGTCCTGGATGAAGTGGTTTTTAAACTCCAGAGCTGCATCCAGAGCTTCAATAGCTTCCTCCAGCTGCAGCAGGGAATGCCACTCCTGTGAAAGGACACACACAAAAAAAGTGCAGAAAAGTTTAGTTTAAAAACCTGTGAAATACATAAATGATAAATGGCAATGCAGCACATTTCCTTCTTTCTTACCTCCATAGTGAGTACTCTGTTTTCTTTCAGCTGTGCATCCAGAGTATCCCACCTTTTTTTAAGCATGTCTCGCTCCTTCTCCAATTCCTCTATGGTAACTCCTCCTGTCCGCCTTACAGTACTACTACTCTTTAGTTGCTCCTCCACAGAATCCAACTGCATTGACACACGCAGCAGGTCCTGACTCACAGCCTGAGAAGTTAGTGACAGAAAGCTTTCAGTTCTATAAACACAGACATAGCTAAATCATAGTAAAAACATATATACAGGCTTACCTGACTGGAGCGTCGTATCTTGCCCTCCAGCTTGTTTTTCTGTTGCAGACAGGCCTCTCTGTGTAGGACCACCTCCTCTCTCCTCCTCAGCTCCTGCTCCAGCTCTTGCAGCTCAGTTCTTCTCTGTAGCACATGCTCCTCTTCCTGCTCCAGCCAACTGCTATTACATAGCTACAGTGAGGACAAGGAGGAGCAAACCGGTGTGAGGAGGGGAAAAAAGGAATAAAGAGCCAATGGAGAAAGAAAGAAGAAGGATGATAAGAAGACAAAGAGTAAAGTAACAAGGGGGAAAGGTTGCATACACATTTTTTTTTCATAAGGAGAAAAAGCAAAGCAAACTTTTAAAATATTATACTACTTCTGTATTTAACAATAGTTTACCTTTTGCTTTGACTCTTCCTGGTGATTGCTTAAGCATACAGCCAAATCTCCTGGTCTTTGCTCCTATTAAAAAAAAAAAAAAAAAAAAAAAAAAAAAACACAAATCAAGTTTACTCTTTACTCAAGACCATTAATAATCAGCCCATGCTGGGTCAACTGTTACATTTTGCTCTTTTGTATTTGTTGACTTAAAAAAATTAAATATTGTAAACATAAAAAGTAGGTTAAAAACAGCACAGACAAAAAGTAATACCTGAGAAACACATCAACAAAAGTTAACAATATCTATACTGTTTCTACAGAAAATTTGAAGTTTAACTAGTTGTGGGGTATCTAATATTTAATAGATCCCAAATGATCAGAAATACAACTATCTTAGCCATTTTAATTATATTTGCCCATCAACCAAAAATAGGTAGGTATCAATAAAGTTGATATCACCAGAGCTGACATACATAAACTAAATTAGACACCATGTTCGATGTTACTGGTTTCATTTTTTTCTATCTGTACAACTAACCCTGCTTTGGCCAAGTTCTTTGTTGCCATCAGTGGTCTGTGTTTGCTGCCTGAGGTTGGTCTGAAGCTGCGCTCTCTGCAGTCTCATCTGCTGAAGGCTGCGATATATCTCTGCTCGGACCTGCTGGTTCTGCATAGAAAGTCTTGTCAACATGTCAGCTTCTCTGCCATCTCCACTGTGCTTGGCATGTCTGTCCACTGCCTGGATCTCCTTGTCTGTCACACAAAAACACACACTTACACATGCAGGAATTCCTCAAAATATAATATGATGCAATAATGCTGTGCAGTTGTTCCCTGGTGCTTAAAGACAAAAATAATAAATAAGAAAACGTATGTTCTGAAGGGACTTCAAACCTGTATTTTCTTGAGACCTTGGTTCAGAGCGATAAGACCTCTGGCTGCAACATTAATCTTAATCTCTAAACACCACTTATGGCTATCATGGTTCACCTTTTGCTTCTCATGCTATTATAGACCATCAACTTTTCACGTCTATGCTTCAGACATGGCGACAGTAAAAGGTTCTCTTAATGTTTCTCAGCAGCTGGAGAACACATTACTGTCTGCTACACTACTTCTTTGATCATTCTGCCAGTCAGAAAGTTTCCATACATGGTTGCTTCAACAAAAAAGTGCATCGTTGGCAGATCTATTCAGTGACTTTAAATATCAACAATATAACACTTTGTCTTTCTGTTGCTGTTGTCGTCCATCAACAGTAACAGAACCAGATTCACTCAACAGAAGCTTCTGGAAATTGCACAACACAAACCTACCAACATGCTCTGATTCACAAACAAATCTGTTCAAGTTTGTCGAAGGCTTCTTTTTTTCTTGACTCAGTATCTTGTTGAGTAAAACTCAAAACCAAGATAACCAACCAACAGACAGAGGTATACAGGAATACACAGTTATATACACACCAGTTTTGTCAAGCTCTTTGATAAGTTCCTGTTCCATGCGCATGTTCACTGCCAGATCTTGGATCCTTCTCTGAGTAACACTGACTCTTACTCGGGCCTTCCTCATATAGCTTTGTTTAGCATTGTTTTCCTTGGATCCTGGAAAAAACATAGACAATATATGAGGAAACAACTTTTTGGATATAAAATAACTCTGGAATATAACAGAAAAAAAACAGTGACAAGAAAGCATAATATACTAAATATAACAGGACAAGGAAAGACTGTGAAATGAAGTCAAACACATGTAAAGAATACCTGTGGCTTGCTGAGACTGTTGTACTAAAGGATCCCCATTAGATGTTTGGTCTAGTCCAGTATTTTTCTCTTTCAGTGGGAATTTCTTCTGCCGGCTGGTCCATGTTCGGTTTAAAGAACGCCTGGAGTAACATCACAATATTTAATTCGGCAGATGATGTCAAATTGACTCACTGTTCTAAATCAGGCAGCTTTTCTGAATGAAGGGTAATTAATATGAAGGACTATGTGTAGAACTCTTTCTGTATTTCTGTAGGAGATGGTACAACACAGTACACTTGGAGACAGGTTTGTAGGGGAAAATTCTATCTTTTAGTTAGTTATTAATTAGTTAATAGCCTTTTTTTTTCTTTTCACCCTCTATAAAAGAAGTGATGTCCACAATGGTGTTTGGCACAGTTTGGAGTCTGTGCCAAACAACAATTAATTTTAGACCAGTCTAAACCGCACAAGAGCACTGATATTGGTCTGACTATTTTGAAACTGTTTTTCATAACAACTTGGTGCTGGTTACACAAAATTGAATTATCATTAATTAAATACATGTGTTAAAGTAAGAGGCAGCAAATGGAACTATTATTATTATAAAAATGACCACAATTAAAACAGTATTTGGTGTAACAATCGGGTGATTGATTGTGATTGGGAGAGGTCATCTGAGGGTTCTTCAGATGACTTGTCACTTTGACAAGTACATTGTTAGCCTCATCTGAGCAGGCAGGTGGCTGACAGCACAAAATACACTCATCTTTGACACCAAAATTGTCAAAAAAAGTGTCACTGGACTGCCACCAACACACCCCCCCATCGTGCCTGTTTTCCCATCGTGGTGCATGGACGGTGAGGAATAAATAATAACTTTTTGTGGCAGCACGTTTGTGGTAGTGAATCACTGGTGGTTTCACACAGTGAGAACCAGCAGGCTGGTATTACACAGACTCTCACCTAAATGCCATTTTGCTCACACCATCATCATCCTCCTCCTCCTTCTTCTCTTGGCCCCCATCTTTGCTCTCAGCTTGTTGTTTTGTGAATGGACAGTACACTTCATCCTTTTCCTCAAGCTTAGCCAGAAGAAGATGACCTCGCATTTTAAAGGCTGCCATTACCCTCTCCAGTGAATAGGCTGGTGGACTGGAGTGAATCTACAAACACATGTGTATACGGACAGAAATATGCACAACCATGAACGACAGTCTGGTTATTACTGACAAAGTCTATAATTCTGGTATAACAGATACACACAAAATCAATTACTCTCGCAGAACAAAGCACCTACCTTCCTGGGAGGCACGTGTCCACAGCTGTGTCTGCTCAGCGGGACGCTATGGGGCCTCTTGCCCGAGTTCCCAGAAGCCACGGCCCCCGCTGCTGCTGCTGAGGTTGCGCTCCGAATGGTCATGAGATCACTGCGAAGACGATCAATCAGAATTTGCTGGTCCACAAGTTGCTCAGCCTGAGCTCAATCACAGATAAATGAAAAAAAATTAAAGAGAAGAAAACAGAAGAGTTAAAGTCTAGGGTTCAAGGTTATTTGCAGATACCCTACATTGCTGAATGCGCTGACCTCTTCTACTGTATTGCAGAGCTGATTTCAAAACTGGTTGTCTCCTCACCTGTATACGATTATGCTCCTTTTCTTCCTCTAAGGCTTGGAGGTGGGTTTTGCTCTCTTCAAGAAGTTTCTCAACATCTTTTTGTACCTGTCTCAGCTCTGCGTTTTTTTGCTCTAGCAGCCTCTCCTCTAAGTTGAGAGCTTCCTAAGGGTAAGAGAAAAATGTCAGATTTTTTTTATTTACCTTCATTGATGGATATTTTATATTTAATTTAGTAGCCCTCCTTTTCATTTTCATCCTTTTTGTCTGTGTAGCTTACTGATCCAGTGCATCTGCTGCTTTTATTCACAAGATCTCATTTTAGGCTCTCTGGGATTAAAGGATGTCACAGTAGAAATTTTGCCTTTTTATAGTGGAAAAGCAGCGCTACAATATTAACAATAGCCTAGCTCCATTAGGTTTGCCAGAAAGGCAGCATAAATAGCACCGGGCCCAGATGAAGCTTACACATCTAAAAGGGAGGTTATTAGAGACACCTAGACTTTTCAACTTGTGGACAATATGGGTTTCCAACACGGAGAAGATTGGACTCTTCCATTATAGAGCAGTGTGACTGGTGCTCCATTTTCAAAGGCATGAGAAAAGTAACAGGACATGGTGATGACAAGTGATTAATTAGCCTGTCTCTTCTGACTAATTTCAACTATTTTGAAAGAAATTACTTGAGCAAAGTCAGGTATATGAATAAAATATATAAATAAAAACACTAAGTGCATTTACATAACCTTATTATCAGCTAGCACTTTAAGTTGAGATGGCCATTGCCATTGAACGATTTAAATATTGAATGAATTATGGACCAACACCCATAAGTTGTTTGATAGAACAAACATTTGTTAATGTTTTTTGTCTTTAATGCCCATCTGATGCATTTTATTTTACATTTTCTCATTACCTGGCATTTGTTGAGCTCTTCTCTGTGCTGTGATGATGTAAGATGGTCTCCATCCCCCTCTGAAGGCTCCTTATCGATTTGTTGTGTGTTATTGACAGCTGTCAGTCTCTCCTGCCAGTCCTGTAGTCGCTGCCTGAAAGACTGATCTGAAGAGGACCCAGAGATATCTGCAAGCAGAGCTGCAGCTTCCTGTGCCAGGAGGCAATAGTGTGATGATTGCTTTTGGTTCAACGTCTGATCTGACTCAGATGTCCTCGTCAGACTGGACTGTTTGAAGCTCTCTCCGTCCCCAGCTTTTCCACTTGCCCTCTGCCTTTGCATCTCCATCTCTCTCTCCTTCTCTTTCAGTAGCTCTCTCAGCGTCTTTACTTCATACTCAAGCTCCCCTAGTCGAGCCTCTCCAGGGTCCCAGACTGTAGGACATGATTTGATCTCTGTATTAGTGGGTATTGCTCCAGGACAGTTACGAATGTGACGGGCCTTGGATGCAAACTGCAGGACACTCAGAGTCTCAGCTACACTATGGTGAGAGGGGCTCACACAGGCCACCATCAGCGTATGGGCAGTGCCACCCAATGAATCACGAAGGAGACGGGTGATCTTGGCAGCACGGTACGGTATGTGCGCACTATTGCTGTTACCACGGCGATTTCGAGTGGGGTCAGACAGGGCACGAATAACATTGCCCAGTGCAAGAAGACCTGTGTTGATTTGAACAGACTCTTTAAGCCGTGTCCCAGTGTTGCCTGTTTTTCCAGCACGCTCCGAGCCAGCTAGGTCGACCAAACAGAGTTTGGAGGAGCAGACAGACTTTAAGGAGCTGTTATTGCGGCAACATTGGATGAGCTGAAGGGTGAGGATGGCATGAGAGCGACTGGAGTGCTCATTCATCCCTGTGGTGCCGGTGTGGCGCAGAGCATTACCCATCTCTAGAACGCTGAGTAGCTCCTCTGCTGAGGAGACGACCATCTCTTTGCCTCCCACCACCACTGAAAACACACAGAGGAAATATTACTTTGTGGCTGAAAATATGTCTCTCATGCAGTAAACTTTACACATCACTTTCTTTCTTTCTTACCACAAAGCCTGTGATTTTCACTCATCATATATGTCCTCTGCAGCATTATTTATTTCAATTGGGTTACCCTTTAGCTAGGAGACTAAAAAGCTGTGTCTGTGGAACTTGATACTTGGAAATAAAAGCCACAATATACTGACCTCTGATGTATGAATTCACTTTTAAATTTGTCTCTTTCATTCAACCAACTTTATGGAAGTGCAAAACTGATTCTCACGAGTACTCTAAGTACACACAATGAATGGGATGTCCTTAAATAGGATTTGTTTAGAAAAAAGGATGGAGGGTGGATATATGGACAAATCTACACAAGAAACACAGAGATACACATATGTGAAACATATAAACAATGAGAAATTGAGAATGAGTTTTTCCTTACCTGTGTTTCCCTTCTCATCCTCTCTGATATGAAGCTCTTTCTGTACGGTGTGCAGCTCCAGCAGGTCTCGCAGCTCCTCCCTGTACAGCTCCATATATGAGACCCGCACTGTGGCCTCCGCATCATCCCTGCTCTTCCTCTTCTCCCCCAACAACACAAACACATCCTGGGCCACGCGGTCAATAATTCCTCCCTCTTCATCTAAGAGAAGTTTTGCAAAGAAGAGACAGTGATGACGTACATATGGCCACCAAGACCAGACCCTCTGGGTCAAATCTCTAGTATATATATGACAGCAAATGACTGGTCAGGAAGTCTGTAAAGGTTCTCAGTAGTCCAGGTCATAGTTGTCTGTGAAAGAAAGAGAGGTGAAATGCCTTCATGAATTCAAAACCAAGTCCAGTTGTGCTAGATTCAACTATCTCAGAGGACTATTTTAACCTCTATTAATCTATTTTACATCTATTGATTTCTATTTTAACATCATAGGACCCAAACATATCAATAGAAAACCAGAGGTCTAAAATTAGTTATTTACATTTGTTTCACATTTTTGTCATCTCTGGCATATTCTTACTTTTTTCCTAATCTAGGGCTGCGACTAATGAGGATTTTCATTATCGATTAATCTGATGATTACATCTTCAATTAATCATTTGGTCAGTGAACTGTAAAATCTGACCCTCACAACCAACTAACAGTTCAAAAGTCACAAGCATTCAATTTACTGTGAAATGTGAAAAAGAAAAACATCAAATACATCTGAGAAGCTGGAGTCAGTGAATGTTTAAGCATGATCTGGATAAGCAGCAAAAACTTGACGAAGGAATGAATGAAGAAACGGTGCACACTCAGACACCTGAGCTCTGGGCCACTCACCCTGGTTCCCTCCTCCGAGTGTGTACGTCTTCCCTGAGCCCGTTTGACCGTAACAGAGGACGGTGGCGTTGTAACCGTCCAGTAGGGACTCGACGAGCGGCTGGACGCAGGACTCGTACACCTCGTCCTGGCTGGCCCTCGGTCCAAACGCGTGGTCGAAGGAGTAGAGTCGGTCCGAGCCGAGCAGCACCTGCGCGGATCCAGGCACTATGCGCACACACACCTGGTGGTTGTGGAGGACTTCCCTGGGAAGCAGAGGACGGATACGGACCGCAACCCGGACACACACCTCGCTCATGACGGTGAAGTGTAGTTAGTGAGGACGAAGCGCCGGTAACGGATAGTCACAGAGCAGCCCTCACATCTGTCGGAAATAAACGAGGCAGTGAGCTACATTTTATCAACACAATCCGGCTGGTTTTGGCCTTGTCGTCGTATTGAGGTTGTGTTGCTGATGTTATTGACTTCGTCGACTGTCCCGTTTGTTGTCGCTCTTCGGTTGCCCGGGAAACCGCGCCGTGCTGCAGCAGTCGACGAGAGCAGGAGGAGCGTTCAAGTGACCGAGTGGTCCGTGAAGGCAACAGCGCCGTCTTCAGACTAAGCGCTTCTTGTCTTAAACGAACATTAATTACAAGAAATTGTTTAAACTGTAGGTTATTATTATTATTATTATTATTATTATTATTATTATTGTTATTTAAATCATCCCTATATTCCCCTTACTGTGTCTGTGTTTGTGTTTGTGTGTGTGCATGCATGCTCCCTGTAATTATTTTTAGTATTTTGTATTTTGTTTTTAGAGACCGGATGAAGTCCAGCTGACCCTTCTACTGTCCCAGGAAGCTTGATCAGGAATGGTCTTTGTGGAAGGGCAGCAGCCAAGAAACCACTTTGAGGCAAAGATATGCTAAAGCTCACAAAGACTGGAATGAAGATCAGTGGAAAAGAGTATTATTGAGTGATGAATCCAAGTTTGAAATTTTTGGGTCCAATCATGGACAATATGTGAGAAGAAGAGTTGGAGAGAGATGAAGAATGCTTGAGGCCTTCAGTGAAACATGGTGGAGGGTCTCTCCTGACTTGGGGCTGCATTTCTGCCAGTGTTTGTTGGTGATATTGTCCGAATTGATGGGATCATGATGCTGAAAAGTACAAACAGGTGTTAAATCATCATGCCATTCTTTCTGGAAAGTGTCTAATATATTTTTCAGCATTATAACAATCCCAAGCTCACTGCTAATGTAGTGAAATCATATTTGGAGAGAAAAACAGCCTTTTCCAGACCTGAATAGAGGCAGTATGGGATCAACTGGACAGTGAAAGAAAGTCACATTTAAAGAATAGCTCTGGAAAGAGCTGAAAGCCTGGTATAATATACCAGATGATGACAGTTTCCCCGAAAGAGTTCAAGATGTACTTAGTGCCAAGGAGGTCACATTAAATACTGACTTTTGCCTGTAGAAGCCATTTTGTGTACATATTCCCTGTATTTTCTGTTTGTATCACACAGGCCAAATATGGATGATCATTAAAACTTTGCTAAAACAACAAAGCTAATGGTGGCCTTTTGCACTTTAGCACAGTACTGTATCATTTTTCTTTTTCTTTTCCCCCAAAACGAGGGCTGTAGATTTTTGTGCCTTCTCCACCACTGACACTGAAAATAGAACAGAATATCTATTAATGGTCAATATGAACAGGAGCTAGCAAAACCTGTTTAACAATGCACATGTCTGACAGTAGTAGGCTATATTTGTGAAGACAGAAAATAATTTGGGAAGTTAATATTATGAAGAATAATCAATTAAAAAGAGCATATTAAGAATATCAGATGTAGTTTTTTGGGGGTGCCCCTTTATGACAACTGAATTAAATATTTTGCAAAACAATTTGCCATATATTTTGCCACTGTATTTAAAGAGAAAGACATTTTTATTTGAGGGCAAATTAGAGGGCAAATTCTACATTCATAGAAATAAACCCACCACCCACAAACCAAATTATAGATACTTTTGTCAATTACTTCAATATGGAGGCACAATAAGAGATGTTTTTAAAACACATTTAGGGTTTCCAGTGGATTATGTGGAAAAAGAACACATCTAATCTATTGCAACACTCCTGTAAAAGAAGTAACATGCAATAAGTAATCAAAATATTTTATTTTCATTGGGCATCAGTTCAAATCACTGCACAACTCAGTAAAAAGTATGTTCACTTGATGATCACTTGCTCTCCATCACAGCAAGAGGTATATTTGGAAATGTTCCATCACATCAACAGCAAATACTTTAATTGACTGTAAATGGACAACAGTGCCACTACCTACATAGATGAGGCTACATTAAAGCTTCACACTCATTTCCATTACAGTTAACAAGAAAAACCCACTTATACATATATCTGGCACAAAGACAAGCTTGGCTTTATCCCAGGGAAAGACACTGGTGCCAAGGCTCCACATTGAGAAGCGCTGCCTACTGTATGCAATGCTGCCAGTCAGCTTGTCAGTAGTAAATACAACGTGTGCGGTGAATGGGAATGTGGGCCATCTCTTTGTGATGCTGCTTGGCGTAAGGCCACAGGTAGAAGTCGATGATTGCAGAAGTGATATTACACATCTCTCCATCTCTCTCCTGCACCATCTTGCAAAGTCGGTCTTTGATCAGCTCCACTGACCAAATCGAACAACCTCTTATCTCAACCTCTGTCCTGTCCCCTGAGCACAGCAGCTCACCTGAAAGAAATGGGAGACAAGCGCATTACAGAAAGAGTGGTTATATCATACTATTTTTAAAAGATTTGTTTCTTTAGTCACACACTCTCCTGTCTCACCATTCTTCAGCATCTGCATCAGTGTATCAGAGTATCGTAACGCTCCAAGGTAGACAAGAACCTGTGGAACCCTGTAGTCTGCAAACATGGTTATCCAGTCCATGTTAATGAGGTCTCCTTCCCCTGTGGCCTCCATGACACCCCAGAAATCTGCCACCAGGATCTGTGCTCGCTTGTAGAATGAGATTCTCTTTCCCTGAAAGAAACAGGACACTATGCACTGCAGATACTGTATATGGTGTTTGTAATATAATGGCAACATTATGTGTACACAGAGTGATAATTTTCTCCTTCACTGACTGTATAATATGAAAAGAGCTGTAGAATATTATATTGCCACACTAACTTTGGCCAGGAGATGGAACTCTAACACCACAACTACTCTTCTCCAAATGCATTAAATTATCTCAGATCACATACAATTCTTTTTTTTTTTATACAAGTATATTTTATTAGACTATATATTCAAAGTGTCTCCACAATTGCACAGTAATTCAATGGAAAAGATGATGTAAACATGGCTTGCACTCTGTAAAATAAAAAAGATGAAAAGCTCAATGCCAATTTTTCCAAATGCTTTTGAAATTACAAAGTAAATTCATTATTCATTCAACCAGAAATTATGATTTGGTTACTATCTGAGATGAATGCGTCCATCATTCAGTGTTAACACAATTAACACAGTAAAATCTGGATAACTCAGCAACCATACAACATTACAGAAAATGTAAATTTTCAAGAATTTTCTCTAGCAACATTTTTTGCTAATTTTTCAAACATGAGGAAGACCCACTAAAACTCTAACCTCATACACAGCTTCGTCCCTGTAGGATGGGATCTTCTCCACGATGAGCTCCACCATCTTCTGGGCATCGTTTTTGGCTCTGCTGATAAAATTGCGGACGCTTCCACCTTGTTCCAGCAACACACGACCAGCTTCAGTCAGCACCTTGTTAGACAGATTCAGTTCAAAATCAACAATGATGAAGAGAACCAGGTTAATATACTATGCATACTTTCACTTTTCACTTAAAATAAAGGAAATACAGTTGAGATAATAATGTAACACTGATAGACAAAATACAGTAGCTACATAAACTGTAATATCAGTTTTCTTAGTTAATGTTATATATGACATATGCAAAAGGACATTCACATTCATACAAAGAAAAAAAAACAAATGTAAAGAGCTGCCATATAAATACTACAGGACATAGGACAATATAATGTGACATATCTTATGAACTATACAGGAATGTGACAGTGCATTAGTTTGCAGCGAGTGCATTATTTTAATGTGGTATATATGCTCATTCTATTGAATAGAAAGATGACATGATACATCCTATTTTTTACACATCTATTTGTCCCTAAGTTGAAAACAACTGCTGTAGTTTTGTGCTATATAGCTGCTGAGAAGGACATTTGAATGGGTTGTTCAAAAAGTCAGCTGTGCTGCGTCAAATATTATGCTTTTTTATAAACAGAAGGTGGAAATGCATGGTGCAACTTCAGACATCCTTTTCATCACTTTACTGAAGATGTGTCAAAAAAACATTACTGAAGTGACCTGTGGATTAAATGTATAATTACTTCCCTAGAATGATGGCTATCAGACAACCCATCAACATGAGGATGACAGAACCTTGTGGCGCTCCTGAAGCATTGGCATGGGTGTTTCATTGTCTGATCGAAGGACATGTCCCAACTCCTCCACACTCATCTGAGAGAAGTACTTTGGATCAGTGATGGGTATACCTGTGGAGTGAGGACAGACGCAGCTAGATGGACTTATCTTTGGACAGGAACTACTGGAGAGAAAGACAAAGACTCTCAAGGCTGCTAAGTTATAGCATGTGATAATAACAGGAATATAACAGCACAGTAGCTATTTCTTGCAAGAGGCTCAAAAGACATAATTTGTTCTGATCTCATGCTGTCAACCCTTGAGACTCACAGTCTGGAGAAAAGCTACCTGGGATTTTCTGAGAGACTCTCTTGTAATTAAAAAAGGCCACAGCAACCACACATTGAGAGCACTATTCCATATGAGACATAATTGATTCATATCCAGAGTCATTCACGCTAATTATGAACGATGCACAGGCACATGCAGAGCTACAAGCAATTTGCCAGCAGTCCAAGTTCAAGTAAAGGGCACGTACACAAAGCAGTGCAAAACAAAAGCAGACAGAATAGATAAACAAAAAGAGACATCAAAAATGGCTTGAACAGCCATCTTTTTCTCCAGAGACTACCCTTCTAACAAGAAGGACAAACACTCTATGACAAAGGCACAGTTGTCATGTATCACTTTTAGAGCTTGGTCCATTTCTATTAACCAGGCCATTATTCATTGAGAGGAATCTGGTTTATTTCCTGTGTCATTTTGATCAGAATTACCTGAACAAACATAAGTAACAGCTATGATGCGTCACCTCAACTTCACAGCAAAGAAATCAGATGTGTAACTGCTAAATTGACATACTATTTAACAAAGCAATACATGTTATTTTTAGGCTTGTAAACATATACCATTCCACCCCGTCACATATTCGAGAGTCTCTTGATTTGTCTTGACTTGTCTCTTGAGATATCATAGCAACAGAACTTTTTTGTGCCAAACATAAACAAAATGTAATTTTGGGTCAATATCTCTCATACTAAAACTCATTGATTTTTTTGGTTGTAATAATTGAAGAGTTACCTTTTTAAAGGGAACAGTGTTAAAAGATTGAAGAACAGTAGCCTGCATCTGTGACCAGCAAAAAGGTGAATCCTGGCTGCACGTGACTTATTTAATGATATATTGTAAACACTCTCACCCTCTTCGATGGCCCTGGTGATGGCAGCGCACAGTGTCATGTAGCCTGTGTATGTTGTCCCTTTATAGGTCACCTCACACTGTTGAATTTCATTCTCTGGCCAAAAGGAGAAGTTCATGGTATCTACCACAAACACCCAGTTCAAGGCCTGCAATGTTGAAAGACACACATTATTGACAGAGAGAAGTGAGGAGGGCTGGGCGCCAATAAAATGCTTGACTTGTGAGTAAGAAAGAACACAGTTAATGCACTTTAAGACAAACAGCTAAAACCTGTGCAGACAGATTTCTCTGGTCTGAAGACTGATTTATTTTGATGATGCACATAAATAATGATCTTAAAAGCGATATTTGTTTCTATCATTGTGCTTTTCATCAATTTTTGACCAGTTTTCAATTAATAGGTGTCCTCGAATTTGACCAAGTAGTGACCTTCTCTAATGTGACAAAAAACAAAGTTGATACACACTTACATTGGGCTGCAACTAATGATTTTCTTCATCATTAATTAATCTGCTGATTTTTGTCCACTTAATCATTTAAATGTCACAAAATAGTGACTAGTGCCACAATTTTCCAGAGCCACAGGTGACCAATTCAAACCTCTTGCTTGGTCTAGGTAACAGTCTAAAACCCAAAGATACTCTTATTTTCTTTATAATAATACAAGACAGAAAAATGGAAACGGACAGAAAACGGTAAAACCTCACATTAAATAATGCTTAAATGATGCAGACTACTGAATATTAGTAAAATATTGCTGTTACCTTCTTTTCACCGATCACCTACTTCTATGTAGCACATTGTTCACTACTTATGTGTAATACTGAGAATTACTGAGCACTGTGGGCAGCCCCAGCTGTTGACAAACTCCCCTGGTCAGATGTGAGTGCTGGGGCCAATGGATTTGCCGTCTTCCAGCCACTGGCAGTGAGACTGTCACTGTGTCGGAGAGTGTAGAGCATCTCTGCCACCTTCTGCACCCCTTCCTCCTCCACAAACACATCCCGACTCCGCTCTGCTATAAACTTGCCAGACTCACGAGGAAGCAGAGGTGTTTCCATGGTGGATACTATATGGAGCAGAAACATAACTGAAGGAAAGCATACAGGAAAACAAGCATGCATATATGAATTCATTGTTGCCCAGTGTCCCGATGAGACTAGGGAAGTAACTATGACAACAACCATCTCTTACAAATACATTCATGTTTGCAAAATAAACCTGGGAGTTTGGATGTTCTCCCTGTGCCTGCCCGAGTTTCCTCCAGGTGCTCCAGCTTCCTCCCACAGTCTAAAGACATACATGTTTAGGGTAATTGGTGGCTCTAATCTGCCCGTAGGTGTGAGTGTGCACATGAATGTGTTGGCCCTTGATAGACTGGAGACCTGTCCAGGGTAAACCCTGCCCTCGCCCAATGTCAGCAGATTGGAGTGGACTAACTCTAGTCAAAGACATACAGGCTTCTGGAGCAGCTTCTATGAGCATGTAGTTGGTGTAAGGGGGATGCCCGTCAATGCCAGTGCCATTTTTTGTAGCAAAACAGCAATTTCCCACAACCCTCTAGGGAAGTGCCATTTTAAAGTGATCTCCATTCTTAATTAAATAATTCATAATGAAAAACCTAATGAAGATGGTGTGTGAGAGGGAAACAAAGCAAGAAGACATTGCATCAGTTCACATGGGACATGACTAATATCAATTTCCAGTAGAGAAAAGTAAAGTTCTTTTTGCACTTTATTATTCACATTTCAATGCACTTTTCCTTATGATGGTGTACTTTCACAGTGTACTGCTAACTGTCTGTGTTAGGTGCCCAGTTGTTTGTGTTGATGATGCTATATCTATCGAACTGATAATAGGACACTGACGCACAAACATTGTGATTTACTACATTAAATTCATTTTCACATGATTCACTCTCCACTGTGAGAATGAATCATGAAGAAAGGAACAGCAATATTGTCCACGGCTCCGTCAACAGCTTAGTTACATCACATCATGACGTCTCATTGATAAACTCGAGGAGCAAAGTGCATAAGACCTGAATGTCACCAACACCAACACTGCTGTGCTTCCTCTCCGTGGACCAACTACGCACTTGACATACGTACTTCCTGTTCAGCAACATCTACCTCATTAATAAGTTCATGGACTAATATTTCCCTTCACTCACCGATCACCGGGTTTGCAAAGAAAGCACAGTGGAAACTCGTGCTGTGTCGCCTTTCCACTACCTGGTTTCAAGCTCTTGACCAATCAGAGTCTCAGTTGTGGACTCGTCACAGATGGATAGACCAATCATAAAAGGTCAGGGGAGGAAACAGGAAAAACAATATCCGTTATGAATCCGCAAAGGAAATTATTAATCCTAATGTTTTAATCCTTTATATTTTCTACACGGAGCTAAATGGCATCATGTCGGAAGTTTGGGGCCAGTACATGGCCTGATTAACCCTCTGGGGGAGACACCAAGGATCCCACTGGCCCCCACTGCTCATGGCAGCTTCCTCATTTCCCCAGAGACCACCCGGTACTCAACTGAAGTTAATTAATCGACTAGGATAATTAAATGGAGACAATATTGACAACTGTTTTAAGTAAATATTTAACTGAAAATGTTAAAAGCCTTCTGTAAGCATCTTCTAAAATAAATTCTATTAACCTAGCATTTGTGATGAATTTATCACCTGTCTATGCGGAAAATGTCTATTTTCAGACATTTTATTCACTAAGAAATCAATTAAAGACAATAATTGGCAGATGTACTCATAATGAAAATAAACAGTTGCAGCATTACATCATGTCCTGATGGAATAATAGCACTTTGCCTTCGGTTTCCCACATTGATTACTTGACTCATAAAATGGAAACTCATCATATAACAAACAGGCTCAATAATTGAAATTTTAACAAAACTAAAAACTAGGTTCGTAAATGGTGGCCCACTTGTCATAGCGTTATGCTTCAGTGGTAACTTTCCAAATTATTTGCAATTAATCAAAATTTGATTCAAATTATATGCTGTGGATTTGAGGGTCCTCTAGGCTTTTGCCCACTTAGCGATTTAGCATCCAATAACCTCCCAATGAACACAAAGTGGAGTAAAATTTAACTTCTACGAGAAGTTGACAAAAAATAAATTTAAAAAAATTAATAAATCACTCATTAGATATGCAAACTTCATTAAAAAGTGGCATCTTTATTCATTTTACATTTTGACGATGTAAATTCTACAGCATGGAGAGCAAACAAGTATGGACAGGAAATTACAGGGACAAAATTGTTAAGTTCATTATCATTTGTCAGACCTCCAATAATTCCTAATTTCTAGCTACATGTTCCATTTGTGAGGAGTTACTCAAATGATTCAGATTTATTTCATCACACAACTATTGTAGATATTTTTACAAATTAGTTACACTGTCCTGTATCTGGTGTGTACAAGAGTCCCAACTTAAATATCCCAAAATCCATCCTGAAGGGTAAAATTACATCTCTTAAAAAAAAAACCAAAACAAACCTATAAATGGTTCAATATAAAGAGAAACATAGGTTACATTCTGCATGTTGCACAGAGTGGTAATGTGGAACAATTGTGTGTAAAGGGACCGATATAGACAACAGAGAACACACCAACCCACACATGCCAACAGGACAAATTTGAACCAGAGACATACATACACATACAAGTCATAAAAAAACAAAACCATCAAAAAAAATAAAGGTTATGTTTATTTTTGTCACTTGGGAGACCGAAGAATATTGTGATAGATGTGTTAGCAAAAAAAAAAAAAGTGTATCTGATAAGCTAATGAACTACACTCTTAAAAATGCAGAACATCTACATTTTCTTTTATGCACAGGAATGTTGGACATTTATTTCATTAAAAAATACAAAAATAAAATTCAAAAGACACCCACAATCCAGAATAATAGTCTGAAGGGGTTGTGTCGGACAGGGTCAGAAAGGCTGAGGGGGGAGGGGGGGAGGGGTGGGGGAATCTGAGTCTGCTTCAATCTGAGTCTCCTGGGTCTACAGCAAATGACCAGAGTACTGCTTCACACTGAAATAAAAAAGAGTGGAAAAATAAATAAAATACAAGAAAAAAAAAACAGCAATTCACAAGTCAATGACAGTGTAAATATATAACTATGCAATTGTGGGAGGGTGACATCTTGGGATGAAAAGGATGGGGAGCCAGAGCGGGAGGAGAGACACAATGTGTAAGAAAGACAGGCAGAGAGGAAGATGGGGAAGATGCGACATTAAGTGGCTGAAGGAGAGCGAGGAGGAGGAGAAAAAGAGGGGTGTGGTTAGTCCTTGTGTCCAAAAAGGTGCAGCACACTGAAGGGGGAGGAGAGGAAGAGGGAGGTAGGGTTAGTTACCATGGCAACACTACACTACTCATGAGACAGCGGCAGCAGGTCTACAGCTGTATTAGCATTCGGGCTAAGCTCAGATAGCATCAACAAGGAAGTAGTGTGTAATATACATGCCTACTGGTTGCCAAGGGAGACAGAAGAGGAGGAGCCCGTGCTATTTGGCAGACTGTGATTTGTTGTCGGTTAATCTAACTAAAAACAACAAAATCACTAGTCTTCCACACAGCAGCAGCCAGGGGAAGAATCAATCCACTCCCTGTTTCACGGTGAAATGGCTTAGATGGAAAATAGACTGTTTTTTTTCTTTCTATCAATTACATTCAATGGACAAATGTGACAGCCATAGAAACATGTCAATCACATTGACCCTTTTAAAGAAATATTATGCAGTAAGTACAACTATAAAGTTTGCCTACTCCATCACAGCCATTTCACGTAAGAGGAAGGTTTGAACGAGTTGCAGGTTGTATGGGAAGAAAGGAAGGGGGTTAGTGAAGAAGAGACAGCAGGCAACAGAAATGCATCACCCAAGAAAAAGTGGGTTAACTAGTATTAGGATGCAATTTCAAGAAAACATGCATTTACAATCTTAACCAAATCAACAATCTGCACATTTGTTGTTCAGTAGATTGAAAGTGAGGTTAAGAAAGACAGCATCTTTTAAATATTTGCAGCTTGCATTTTATAAGTTTACAAGTCATCACTTTCGGCGATCAACCAACTTTTTTATAATGCAGCTCAACAGATTTGAGCACAGACCAGGTTAAAACCCACAGAACAAATTCATTAAAGTTGACAAAGGGTTCCACTCTAAGAAGACTAACGTGATGAGATATAATGATTCAACTACAACCAAGTGACTGAATCAAGGCTTTCTGGATCTAATGAGAGCCAGTGTAATACACTCAGGCTGTGTCAGAACTTGCCTGTTCTGTAGAAGGTATTGGGCGTTCTGGATCTGATCCTGGGTGCCAGTGATGGTGATGATTCGGTCCTCAGAACCTTCCAGAGGCTCATCGATCTTGATGGACGCTCCAGACTCGTGGCGGATCTGTTTGATCCGCTGGCCTCCCTTACCAATGATAGAGCCAGCCAGCTGTTGTTGCGTGGTACCGAGGAGAGAATGAGAGGGGTGGGGAAGAATGAAAAAAATGAGGGGGAAAAAAAAAAAAAAAAAAGGGACAAGCAGGGGTGCAATGAGAAAATTGAGACAGAAGTCAGAGTAAAGCATGCCAGTCAGTTTTGCTCAAGAAAATTTGTTTCCAATATTGTTGCAATTTACACGTGTAAAATCTGTACATGTGAATGATATTTGTCAATTATTTTTTATTACACTGTAGGGCTACTATTACTGGGGGGGGCGGGGGGGAATCATACAACTTAAATTTTGGGTACCTACAATTGGAATATGATATAAAATGTGGTTAAATGTAATTTATATGACATTGGCAATGTATGATCACATTTGGCAATGTAGGTTTTTCCTTTCTTTTCTTTTTTCTGTACAATCTTGCTGAATTTTATTAATGGCATGAGAGTGTATGAAGAATATATCTTTCTTTGGTGTGTCAGTTTGCAGGTTATGTTGCCGTCATTTACTCACATCTTTAGGGATCGTCACTTGTGTGGTGATGACAGGGCCACCCATGTCATTATACGAGCCACGTCCACCTGATGAAAGAGGGAGGGGGGAGGGGGGTGGTGGAAAAAGAGCAGGGCAGAAATAGCAGGATTTTAAGTACAACACCAAAAATCAATACTTGGCTGGCCACATTATCACACGTGGCTCAGCAAATGTTTCTAATCATACTTATCAATGAAGTGTAGACTCACCTGATTGGTAGCTATCCCAGGAAGAACTGTTGTCTAACAGAAAAATGCAAGAAAGCACATTGACTTACTGATGAAGTTATTTCTGGGGAATTTGTGAACACTAAATAGTCAAACTATCCATCTCAATGTTAAATGCAAAATTGTGACTAAAACATGTTTAAAATAAGAAGAAAAAACATGATAATGACCATGTTAATTCCATAAATGTACAATGTTGTCACAAACCAATAGCAAAATGTCCCATCAGCCAGACTGCCACGATACATGTTATTCTATCCTTGCACATCACATTCAGATAAAATGCTTGGCACTAGAGTATGTCAGAAGGAACAGTGAGGCCTGTACTCTCAGCTACATTAAAACACATTAATAACCCTGAAACCACGTCCACATAATGCCACAAAAAATGTGAGGCTGAGCACTTACCATATCCTCCTCCACTCTGTAAAAAACACAAACACAGACAGTTTACATACTGTACATCCGATTCCTTTCATCATTCTACACATCCCAGATAAATGGCCGGTGGGTTGTAAGCATAAATGTATAGATGATGCAGCAGCCTCATCCATGGAGTAGACTCAACTAAAAGCCACCCAGTTTTCATCCATAAGCCAGACTCCTCCTCATCCTTCCCTCCCTCCATCCCCCCTTCCCGTCTCTCCTTGCATCTCCATCAGCCCCCATTTTCACCTGCTATTCAGCTGCTGCTGTCACCAGGGCAACAGGCAATTCAAAAAGCTGTTGCTGAGCAACGGCAGGCAGTATCCTGCCAGCTCTCAGAGAGGGAGAGAGAGCGAGAGACCTTCCAGTCTGTCAACAAAGCGTTATTATTGCCTAGCAACCAACCATGGCCACCACCACCCTCCCCACCCCCAACATCCTCCTTCTCTTTGCAGGAAAAACAGGCTGGCCGTGAAAAGTACACAGTAAGAGGGCAATTATAGCTGATTATTATGGGGTGTCTCCGGCTGTGGTGATTATGGTCATTTGGTGGAATGGCTTACACCATGCCAAAACTAGCTTGAGTACATGGCCAGGGCTCAGATGACTGTGTGCACATGCATGTGCACAAGTGACCAGCTATGTTTGTATTTTCAATAAACTGCTACTATCATGACAACACAGCGGACAATTGTTTAGTGCTAGAACCAACCAGTATGCTAGCCTGAGAACACTGGCACCCAATGAGATGCTCGTACTAGAGCTGCATGTATTTAGCAAAGGGTCACTAACCATGTTATCGCTATAGCGATCCGGTCTGCCTCTTCTGTCACTGGTGACGAAAGAGTGCCACACAGGCAGGGAGATGGTTTAGGGGGCAGAGAGAGAAATAGAGAGAGAGTGTGAGAGAGATGTGGGTGGGGGTGGAAAGAAATAGAAAATGCTTAGAAAAAAGTGCTTGACAACATTCCAAAGAAAATTTCTGGTCTAGGTCAAACTGCATACACACGCTGAGCAAGATTACAGTATAAACACATTTCCTCTCAGCCATCTTCCCACACAGTAACAGGAACAGCTCTGACAGTGTTATGGTGAGAGGAGTGACAGGTGGTGGTGATGATGATCACAGCCAAGGTCTGCTGCCCCCCCCTCCCAAAAAACAAACTGATTTCACATGAAGGAATTAGCTGAAGAAATGTGTTTGGGCTTACTTGGTACTGTTGCTGTTCTGACAAACATGCATGCACAGATAATGTCATATCAAACTACAGCCACAACAGAACTTAATCACTTGCTTTTGTTTAACAGTGTCTCTCTGTAACCATGTGGTAGTACATGTACTAATTAAAAAATTTACCACATGGTCGGCTTTACATTATTTTTCTACAGACAGTATCAGCCATATCTATGTTTGACCAAGGCTGAAACTTGACACCGTTATTCTAATTTTGGGAGGAATAATAATTTTGCATTGTAATTTTGTCCTTTAAAAAGGGCATTAAACTGAAATTAAAGGGCCAAAGTAATATAGAAATCTGCCAGAATATTGCTTTACGTGCAACTGTACATCATCTTGACCATCACCACATGGCCATAATACACACCACCACAAATACATTCTCTCAACCTGGGAAATACTGGGAGTGAATAGCTGATTGCACAGGCTATTGAAACAGGAAAGAGGAGGTCATACAACATTACAGCCATTACAGGGATTTATGTAGGCTAGGACACAACAAGCAAATAGATTGCAGAGAAATTAGTGTTTGTAAGGAAGTAATTACTGTTGAAGGTTAAGGATATGACTGGGGGACAAAATCTTAAAGAGGATTATTTTCTCATGAGCTATGAGAAGACATGGATTATCAGGCATATTCAAAAAACTAACGATACAAAGGTAAGGCGGAGAAATATGGGATATGTAGGGATACCTCAACATGCGCAATTTAACTTTAATCCATCATGGCTAAATAGTTGTCACATTTGTGAATGTTTGATATGCTGAACAACTGTCAGCACTAGTAAATGACTTAATCCTCACAAAGACCAAAGAGTGAAATGCTACTCCAAATAAAGCACTACTCAATGGTATTAATGAGAAATCTTTCAGAAAAAAAAACATTACAGAGCACCTATCTTACGGCATCTTCAAGAATTAAAAAATTACAGAATATTCGAATGTCAAAGTATCCCTGTTAAGATAAGTTAAGAAATTTAGGCAGAGGTTTGGGGACAGAAACTTACGTTGACCTGTCATCTGAGCCACGGTACGAGTCATAGTAACGATCATCTCTGTGGGCAAGATGGAGATGGGAAAAAGACAAACACACCCAGACATACAGTGATGAGCACATACAATTAATGGAATGATAATCATGAATACAAATATTTCCAGAGCGGTGCATCATGTGACACTGGACTAAAAGGCAGAATATTGGATTTATCCTATGAATTAGACAATGTAAATCTAGTGAAATCTAAACAGAATGCATCTAAATAGACAATAAGTACCTGGAGAGGGATTAAGCTTGGTCTATGCAGACGGTGGAGGGGAAAAAACTATGGGCACTATAGGAGAAACTCAAGCACTCAAGAGATAAACTGGAGTAAAATCATTAAACTTCAAACTTATGAATGGCTAATAAAATCTGGCACTATGGTGTTCAATAAGAAAGAATATGTACAAGATTTTATCTGCATTATATCCTGGTAATATGTCAATTGTAATTTTTTAGGGGAAAAAAAAGGAGCAAATACCAACGAACAAAATTAAGTTGCCACGCCTTATGTCAGGACTCGCATTTGTGCATCAAAGAAAAAGCAAAAGAAAAGTGACAGAGAAAAGATCAACCCACTGTGTGTCCATCCCTTACCCTCCTCTGTGTGGGTGTCCCATGGGCATGTTGCGTCCACGGCTACTTCCCCTGCCGACTCTATTAGGGTGAGGTGGAGGAGGACCACGGCGAGGGCTCATTTCATCATAATCCCGACGGGAAGGAGGCATGGGACCCCGTCCCCCTCTGCTAGAGGGCATACGGTCAAACCCTCGGTCTCCACCACTGGACCTGCCCCCACGCATGGGGAAGCCTCCCATAAGCCTGCGGCCACCCCCCCTCTCTTCAAACATCATGGTGAAACCACCATATTCATATGTTTCATCGTAGAAGTTTGGGTCGTAGGGCTGTGCACGACCCTTTATAGGAGCCTAAAAAGGAGGACAAATTGAGATAATGCTGACCATTTTTAGTTCAAACTTTATAACAAATATTAGTGGGCAGAAATTAAATGTTCATCACCTAGCAACAATACACTATTCTTAATTCAAAAAAAAAAAAAAAAAAAAAAAAAAAACTGCCCAAAGGTCTTTTAATGGTCCGATGAAACTCCTAGTAAAATTAAAAAATTTGCGTTACCAGCTGTTTTTTTATTTTCTATTTTTAGTATCTTACACTATGCTGCAATAAAAATGTCCAATATTGAATCAGAAAAAGGGGACTCAATTAATGGCTTTAATACATTCCCTCTCCCTTCAACATCTCAAAAGTGGTTCATCACAAAAAGGCTTCACAAACTCTAAGCAAGATCCTTACTTCAGAGATGAGCTCCAACATCGTCTTGATACACTCCACTACTCTCTCCGTTTTGCCGCCAACCAGCACCACTCGGTCTGTCGACTGAGGACAACACTCCTGAAACAGCTTGATGCTGGTCTTTGTGTTCTAGAAATACATATGCATAGGCACACATGAGCAGGCGGAGAGGGAGAAAGCTACTACAGGCAAGCGAACATTTTAAGGACAAACCTTATTAAATGAATAATGCATTGTACAATTACTCAATCAAATGTCAATCCAGGACATGTTCAGACTTAATGTAACTGTCTACAAACTGTTCTTGCTGATAAAGAGAGATATTATAATTGGGTTACAGCGCAAACCCCTCATTTGGAAATATAAATGCATGGTTAAGAGTTAGTAGAACAAAAACCTTGGGCACTTGTCTATAGAGATGTAGAAAAACAGAGTAGGGTCAGATGAGTCATCCTTTAACATATTCTCCACAAATGGGTGAGTGCATGTGTGACATACACCAAGGGAATGGTACAGGCCTGAATGCTTGACCCCTATAGTGTGGTAATCGATTGGCTCTGTTAATTCTATGGGGGCATTTTGCTGGCACGGTTTGGGTCCACTTGTCCTCTTTGAAGGACAAGTCACTAATAATCAATACAAAATTGTTTGCAGTGATCATCTTTATGCAATGATGACACACTTCTATCCTGATTTGAGGGGTCTCTGTACTTGATACAGTAGTTAATTCTACTATAGGAAAAAATAAACACTTGACACATCAAAACTATGTCCATGTCTTTGAGGTATATGAAGTCTTCCAAAATACCAAAGATTGATCAAGAAGACTGTTAAAACTTTCAATTCAATAACAGAATCTAAAACAAAAGATTAACAAGAGAAATCTTTTATCCAACTGGGTTTAATCCTGTCATGTACTTATAAGCACACAAGGCTGCATGAGACTACACACTGTACATTACTTAACACTTCAGTGTGTAAACTGCTTTGCAACCAATTTACTAACAAAAACTGATCTCCATGTCCTTGTATCAACATACCTCCCGGAGCTCCTTGATCTTGGCTCCCTTTACACCGATGATTGATCCAGCAAGGCTCTGATGGATCAGCAGGCGCAGCTCACAGTCAAAATCCATACCATTATATTGCTGGTACTGAGGAAAACATTTAACATGTTAATACTACGACAAATTTAGATCACTGAAAGATAATGGGAAGTTAAAATAGAGTTCAGTCAAAAGTAATTAGACAGGTCTTAAAGCAGTCCAGTTTAACCTGTCTAAACTATTAATTTGCAAGGGTCAAAACATTTGCTAACAAAACTACAGAACACACAGTGAAATTCAGTGGCCTCAGTTGGACTTCACATAAACAAAGTAAGGTCGCACCTCTTCCAGTGTTGGAATAATCTTCAGCAGGATTTCTCCAACTGTCTCGATGTCAGCACTGATGCTCAGGATGCTTCATATTTCACCCACCAATGACAAGGCAGTGCACAGCCACACAGTGAGGGTGGGGTTGGGGGATGCCAGCAAAGCATCCCAAGAGGGAGGGAACAACATTTCAGATCAGAGAATTCATGACATCCCCCTTTTTTTTTGCCACAGATTAACAGTCAACCCCCATATAACCAACTCTCTACTGAGACTAACACAGCTAAATAAACTGTTGAGTTTCAGTGTTTTATATACATTTACATGCAAGGTCATCTGTAATTCAACTCTAAAAAGGGAAAAGGTTTATACCCAAACAATGCAATGAAAAGAAAAGTATTTTGTCCAGAGAAAGGAAGAAAAGAGACAAAATAAAGAGGGACCCAAAGAAAAGTGACTGCATTTGGTGATCACTGAAGGGGCAAGACGGGGAGGGTGAAGTCTGAGGACGATCTGACAGCAATAAGCACCAATAGTGCAAGTGAGAACTCTAAGTCCTAAAGCATAGTTTGGTGGATGCACACCACAAAGACTTTGACTGCAAGGACTCCAAATAAGACCAATACAACTTGGTGAGGAGAATTAATTATTTTTATCATTTGCAAAGGGTTCAGTCTTTAAAAAAAAAAAATAGCTGAGACAGCTATTTAGATTTAATTTGGGCATAAACATTTTGTTGTCTGCACCCACCTAATGACATAATAAAATAAACACAATGAAGTTACTGATCAAGAGAACATAAGCAGTTTGTACATGGAGGTAGAATGGTAGACAGCTGAGGAAGAGTAACAGAGCAGATTACACCATGGGAAAATAAGCTTGCCACCACTGGAGTTGATGCTTTTGAAAGGGATGGGACAAGCAACAAACAAAAACAGAGGTGAGTGGAAAAGAGGGAGAGATAATCTGTACTTTAAATAGCTCCAGCAGTTGATAGTTCAGATGAAGCAGAAGATAGGAAAGGAAAAACAAAGACAAAGACAAAGACCCACACACACACACACACACACACACACACACACACACACACACACACCACTTGAATCCTAGCTTGCCTTTTCCGTTTCAGAATGGATCTGTCTGAGTTTCTCAATAGTATGAGGACATCACAAGGAAAGAATGAGATGGTGCAAGAAGCAGATGAGCTTATGAAACTAACGAAAAAACAAAAACACCAGTATATCCACTCTGAGGGGGGAGGGAGGTGAAAACGCGAGAGATAAAGAGGAAAGATAATCATCAATGAAAATAAAAAAAAATAATAAAAAAAAAAAAAAAAAAAAAAAACGGACATATTGCACAGATTATAGCAAAGATTTTAAAAGACAGTGGCAGATTGTGGAAGATATCCTGACAACACCAGCCTATGCTTCACTGCTGACGTGACTTTAAAAATGGCATATAAAAGGATGTTGACATGACTTTTTACAGGCTCAACAGGCACATTTGGACATGAATGCATTTAAGCATTTTGACTCAGGCTAAAATACTGAGAACAGGTAGGTTAAAATACAGTGACTTGACAGAGGCAGGATGACTATTTATTATTCATTTCTTCTTGTTTGTTTGACCTGTAGACAGGCAGTGAGAGGGAGGAGCTTAGGGACATACCGCTCAGGCCCACTGCTGTCTGGGACTGACACACTGGCATTGTACTGGGCGTGGCATGGGCAGGGGCCAGGGCCATTCGAGCACAGATGTCAATCAAGTAAGGCGCCCATTTAGGGACAGGGCACGATTATGGGCAGGGCCAACCGGGGTGTCAGGTGGGCGGGCGCAGGAGGGGCCATCCAGAACATGGGCAACAGAGGAGGAAGTGGGCAAAAAAGTCAACAGTAAATAATAAACAAGGGAGAGGGAAGAGGGAAGAGGAATACATATTTAATATACAGGCTCTACACTGTGCAAACGTGACTTTAATTTGATTCTCTCAGAGATTGGTTTGTCAAAGAGAGAAAAGGTGACATTGGAAAATGGGTAATGGCATATTAAAAACATGAAGAGTTCAAAATTGGGGAATAGACCAGAGACAGTGAAAAAGAGGGATTGAACAAATTGTGGAGGGCTACAGAAAGAGGCAATGACACTGAATGAATTATGTACTGGCTGGGTTGCCATAACTCATGAAATAATGTTAGCTGGCACTGTGGGCGACCTCAAACACCACACTGTGCCCATAAATTTACACTAATAAGAGCATAAGTGTTGCCACAGCACTGTTACAATTAATAATCATAATGGGAAACAAATGGACATGAAATTGGACTTATGTGGCTGGGGCCAGTTTTACTGAGGCAATCACATGGAGTCCATGTGAGAGGGAAAACATAAATCCAATCCCAAAGGATTTGTCAGAAGATCTTGTGAACAGAAGGCTAATATCAACATAGGCATCAGTAACCACACCCCTCGTTTACACAGATGAAAACATTGCCAAGTACCAAAGTGAGTTTTTGCTCATTTATCCCAGGGTAAATGTCTTTAAAATGAACTGCTGTCTTATAGTGGAGACTGGGTAGTTTTGAGAGGCTGAACCTCAGTGGAGGGAGAAGTGTAAAAAAAATAAATAAATAAAAACAACACAACAAAATGAAAAGTTCTGGTGTTTAAAATAGATGTACTCACGTCTGTACGCAGTGCTTTGATGTTTTTGCCACCCTTTCCGATTACAGCACCTGCATTCTGAGAATACAAAGAATACTTACAAAAATTGAAAGCATAAACACATCAATGAAAAAAATAATGTAACTGTGGTATTCTAATTTACAATGTGTAAGTGAATACTTCACTTAATGTCAGGAAAAGCACAATGAAAGTATAATAATGGGTGGAAATGAATTATTCAAAGGGCACATGTGTGATCAGTGCAAAAGAAAAACCATTAAAAAAAATAAAGGGTTAAAAAAAAAAAATCAGCAATCTTAAGTGACTTGCAAAACAAAGACAAAAACATAAATAATAGCATAAAAGTTCAACATGAAATGCAACGCAAAAAGGGAGCCGATTTACTTTGCTCTGCAGGAGGATGCGGAGCTCAACCATCTCGTCTGAGTTCCTGGAGCGCTTGAATGATTTCTGCTCATCTGCATCCTCAGCAGGGCGCTTACCTGACATAAGGAGATAAAAACACATTAACTTTCTTGCATGCACAGCCATCCACAAGACAAAACTGAATTATCACAAAGCCCACAAAAAGCAGTGAAACAGAGATTCACAAGATTTAGATAATTTAAGTCTTAAATCTACACAGATCACTATGTGCAAAATTATGAAACTGTTGTATGGAATTACAATCACAATTTTGAATCTATTATCCTTAGCTGTTTCAAAAACATTTTGAGGCATTGAACTCTAAAATACCAAATGAGTTTTTTTAAATCATTAGATAGCTTGCACTAATTTTCTAAATCAGAGCTTCAAGTAATCAGCCAACACAACACTGTCGCTGCTATCCTTTAATCATATTACAGATATTTCAAATCTAGACAAATTTGTCAAGCATGTCAATGAGCTAATGCATTTTAACAAAATAACAAAAAATGTAAAGAAAATGTGTTATACCATTAGTTTCTGAGTTGCTAAATGAAGTCTCTTCTTGTTGTTCGATTTCTGTCTCCATGGTCTCCTGACAGTGGAAGAGATGCAGTGGGCACCTTGGTCCAGGGAAGAGGCGGCAGCAGCAGGGAGAGAGAAGCAGAAAATTGGCCCCTCTGAGCTGTGGTAGCCTGTCAGCATTGTAAGAAGGGGACAGAAAAATTAGACAATACAAGCTGTGTTCTGGTTATCCGGTTACCCAAGAAGCTTGTATGAAATTACAGAAAAACTGGTGGAAAAGCTGCACTCACTGATATTTATTACAGGGACAAGGGCGTGATGATAGGCGGAACTAAACAGCAAGGACCAAACAGCTGCTGCGACCTGCTGGGGAGGGAGAGGCTAGCTCAAACACTGAAATGTAGCATGAGAAAGACAGTGAAATCGGAGTTTGAAACCCATGATTTGAATCACTAAGTCATATCTCTGTTTGGGTGGAGGTGACTGATCACCTTATTTAACAATACAGGTCAGCTGTAGTATCCATCCAGCACGCGTTAAAACCTTCCCACCATTATTTGAAGGGACACGATTAGCATTATATTGTTTTAACTTATCGCACTGATAGTAGGATAATAGGATTTTATTTGCGGGTACAGGATCATAAATTTGCCAATGCTTCGGAGTGAAGGAAACGTGTGCCTACCACGGTATTTTAATAAAGAGGTGGGCGATTAACGAACATTAATTTAGATACCGGAGTAACAACGCAACTGCTATCTTAGCCGGAACAGTGTGACTTCTGAAAATCGGGCATTTAAAGGCTTCATAAATAACGCAATGAATGTAGTATCTGTATGCTATATGTAAGTCGAAAGTTAGTTGGCTCAATTGAATCCAGCGCTAAGTCGTTACTGTGGCTAGTGCTAGCTACCGGGATGGCTAACTAGCCGGGAGGGAAACGCGTTTGCTTCGAGCTTCATCGTGTGGATTTGAAACTGTCATTTCGGCACATTTTGATCCTACTCATTGCTAACCGTTTACTAGTTACATACAACACACGACATCATCACGAGTTACTGATTTAAAGCGAGCGGGTTAGTCAAATATTACCAATCGATTGATACAAAGACCATCCTTAGCCACTTAAGCTAGCGGCTAGCTAATTTCGCCATGTTGCCTTAATTTCGGTTAAGCAGAAGAGGGGTTAGCCTGGCCAGCCAATTAGCCAGCGTCGCGCCCGACACAGAATTAGGAACTAAATGACTGCTATAGACACGCTTCTTTGGAACATATGTATACTTAAGATGCATTACACCCAAAGTGGCATCGAAAAAAGGGGGAAAAGTACCGTCAAAACACAAACCTGCGGTGCAACACCTCGCTCGTCCCCCTTCCTTCTCTACCGAACCTGGAAATGTACCGAGTTGGGCTAAAGTGCGCTGATTGGTCGAACGGAAAGCAAATCAAACAGAGGAGAGTCCCAATTGGCTAGAAGAGACGTCAATCACAAGGGCGGAGACGTTACGGAAAAAAAGATACAATGCGCCCTCTTTCCGGTTGCCGTTAGGTTGGTCTTTTAATGTAGACTTTCAATTTACTCCTGTTTTTAAGATATCATCTATGAGGCCATAGTCAATATTTGTCCTTTTGGGAAATTGTAAAGTCATTGTTGTTCGTTTTAAAAGATCGACATTTTAACGTAGGAGCTGCTGTGGAAATGTGCGGACACAAAGCTAAGGCACCGCAGCATCAACTAACGTTAGATATGTTTGATTAGTCAACTTTGGCGCCTTGGTTGTTTCCCACAACACTTCGTCGTAGATGCAGCCTCCATGCTTCTCAGGTAACCTTTACAACACTGCTAACTTGAGCAAAAACATACATGTATATTTATATAATCCTGTCGCATGCTTTTCTTGTCTTATCACTGTCTCTTTCTTTCTCTCTCCCCACCTGACCCTCTGTAGAGACACGGGGCTTAACCCTGGCGATATGACCACAGAATAATAACAGAAAGCAATTCTCTCATGGTCTATATTATAGTGTCAAGTGGTTTTAGAAATGCAGAGAGAAGACAACCACTTAACATAACACCCCCCCCCAAAGACCTCAGGGATTGCAGGGTGCTGTGCCATGAATTAAATTAAATGCTGCATTTGAGCCACTTCTTATATACAACACTTGAAATTTGACAATTAATGTTCCATAACAAAACTCTTTAAGCACAGTTAAACAGTCAAACATAGATGTGCATTAATTTTGTGAACAGGAACTATTTAGTCTGCGAATAAGGGCCACAGTTGTGTCCCTGTATAGAAATCGCAGAAAGTACTTTAAGTTGAATAGGGTATGATAATAGGAAGACGATGGCCCCTCCGATACAGGCAGTGGTAAATGCGACACAGGCCTGGCTGCAGTCTTCCTGGCATGTCCAGGTGCCCTTTGCCTGGCTGGAAGCCTGCGTGGAGTGGTTACAGGAAGAGGCAGGAGGGGCAGGTCGTCTGTCACAGCAGCAAACCAACCAACAGGTAGGCAGAAAGTCTGACTGTCAAACTGTGCAGCTAAATGCAAAATTGTTAACTAAATGTTCAAAATGTTAACTTGGTGTCTCATTACTCGCTGTTTCTGGAGCTTTCCTTCTCATGGGTTTCCTTAGCAGATGGAGTTTGCACAGTTGTCATGGAGTTATCATCACGTGATTTCAGTATCAACCATGGGTCACATCATAACAGATGGTCGTATATGGGGGGAAGATGACTACCCCTGTCTCCATTCAAAAGATGGTCATGTGTGTGTATGTGCATGTGTGAGCCTGTATGTGTGTGTGATGGCTTGTGGACTGACCACTGGTTGATGGCCCCCAGCTGAAGTTTTGGTCTAGTGTCCAAAACGGGCAGCTGTTCCCACTGTTTATTCACTCTCTTGTTTAAGGTTCGTTTGTATAATATAATACATTATTTTCGCCTGCAGTAAAAAGCATTTGCCACAGTTTTGTAGTTGAAACAAATAGTTCAATGAACAACAAAAAATGAATACGCTCAAACAATGTTGAAAATCTCTTCAATTGTTTCTGAATCAAGCAAAGATCTCAAACACTCAAACACAATGTGAGGATTGTGCCATTCTTCTCTGTTTTAAATTAGCTTTTTTTAAGATTTCAAATGAAAGTTATACATTTTTTAATATTTTATAACTAAATACTTAGTAGAAAAATAATTTACAGACTAATTGACAATTCAGTAACCTCCAAAGATGGTACAGTTATACACACCGTCAGGTCCAGTCATCAAATACTGTCAAAGCCTACCAAATATGCAGCACACAGAAAGCACAACCCATTGAACCCTGGAGCAGACAAACAACAAAAGCCAAAAATCATACACACTTGTCAGCTGAGGACAAGATCTTGCTGCAGAGGGTGATGATGGACAAAAGTGGGTGACTGAGAAGTAAAAGAACCCCTCCTCATCTCATAAATCCTAAAATAGTGTTACATGCAGATAGCAAGGCAAAAATTTTGGTGTAAACAGAATGAATCCATCTTGCCTGTGTCAGCTGTACCAGGTGGTGGTTACGTGATGTAGGGTATGTTTTACTGCACTAACACATCATTTGTACCCCTCACCGTACCAAAATATTGTTGCTGAACAACTGTGTCCTTCCACATCCAATGTCTGGTCTATCTTTTTTTTCTTACAGTAGGAGAGTAGTGCTGTTAATCACTGCATGATGTCAAATTTTAGGTGCTGGACCAGTGGCTATTAACAGATCTGAGAGACCTGGACTACCCTGTTCTCCCTGAAGGACTCGCTGTGGCTCAGAAGACTGAGCTTAGTGGTACATTCTGTGTCCAGGTACAGGCTTTTTTTTTTTAAATTTCATGTTCATTTTTAGATTTTATGTTGTACATAAATGGGCACAGCAGTAGAAAATTATAAATTAGCCACAGTTGACTTTGGCCAGATATTAGAAGGCATTCTGAAAACACATATAAAGAGCTAACGGCATGTGAAGGACAATATCTACTCTGCCAGCAGAATTAAGGAAATAGAGAAAGACAAGTTCACATAACAACAACACATGGGCAAACAGGAAAACATAACAATACACAATGAGCAAAGAAATTATCAGAATGTACATATTGCATTTGTTAAATAGAGCCTCCAGTTTACAATGCTCTTCTTGTAGTTTGTGCATGATTTGTGTTTGTTTTGCATCTCAACACAATTTGGTTCTGGGCAATTTTTGTTTGTCATAGCAGTCTAGATGTCTTCTGTTCACTTGACCATGATTGATGCGTTCTTTTGTGCGATACAGATTATAATCCAATGTCATAATTATAGATGAAGTACACACAATAACACAGCAAGCTGTTGTAGCAAAATTAAGGCTGTTCTGCAGTTCATGGAAAAGAGATGATTGGAGTACAATCAGAAGCCATGTTATAACAAAGCACCACTGGATTCCATTTTTTTTTTTAGACAGAAAATATAAAAAACCCAGCTGGAAACCCAGAGACAGAGTAATTAAATGTTCCGAACATATAATGATTGGAACCAAAGGTACATATTCCACTCACAAATAAGATAAGCAATTCAACTTGAGAAGTGTATGTCCATTATACTGTAATAAGACTGTAGTGTCTGATAATTAATTAATTCACTGGATATTTAAGAAATGAATATGCAGGGGGAAGGCAATGCAATAAAAGGTTGCACTCTGTTTCAGGTTGACTCATTACTGGACATCAGTCAGCCTGCATATGGTCAGCTGCAGAAGTGGAAGGGCACAGACTGTGCCAACGATGAGGTGTATGCAGTCATACAGACCACCCAGAGGCCTTGGGAAGCCAAACCAACCCGTATGCTACTACTGCAGGTCAGAGGCATTTATGAATCAACTCAAGCTTGAATCTTGACGTTGAGCTTTTAAAATGAATGCTCCAGTGAACCTGACAGTTGCATTAACCTTAAAAAAACAGATTTCTTTTTATATAAATGTTGGGCCTCTGAACTAAGACAAGCTCATCTTTCAAGGTAAACAAGAATTTCTAGCCTCAAAACACAAAGTTCACTTTAGAAAAAACTCCAAAACAATCAAATTATGAATAGTTACCTGTAATTAGTATGTTTGTGTGTGTATTTTGAACTATTGGCTTTTGCATTAACACCTATACTCAATAAAACATTGTTAGTGTCTTTGCACTTGCAGAGATTGTTTTCTCTCATAACAAACAACAGTAAAATTTTTGTAGCACTTCGCAGCTTATTGCTAGACTAAAAGTTACCGCAAGGTTTCCTTTTAAAGGTCTTTGTTGCTGGAAACTGTATTTGTCAAGGACAGATGTGTATTATTATTTTGCAAATAAAAAACTTTAGGATCATGAAGCAAAATTATGTTACAACATGTTTTTGGCATTATGGATGAACTAGTCTTGACTACAGTGTATTTGATAACATAAATGGAGTGTTACCCTGTGTATCAGTCTGCACAATTAAATTTATTTACTAATCTACAACCAGGCCTTTGTGTTTGTGCTTGGTTGGGTAGAATGATAAGGACTTCTGCTTCTCTTCCTAACAGAGTCAGAGTGGACAGCTACAAGCAGTGAGAATATATGAAAGATTGAATTGCTGTAATATGAGGTGCAGACTGTAATTTCACTTTAAGTAATATACTTGTCACAGCTCTATGGTTTCTCAAGAATAGTGTTGGCGTTGCTTAGAAACGTTACATTGCCTCCTTTTTTTCTCCAATTTTTTTCACTGTTTCTCAAGTTTCAAAGGGTCTTGATACACATTGTACTTAAATGCATAAATAACCCTACCAAAAGACAGCTATACAGGAGATATATTTACAGAGATAGGTTTTTTGACATTTCAAAATATCCAAGTCAGTAAAAATTGGATAGAAATGGAAAAACTTCACTCAATTCACTCAGTCTAGGTTGAAACCAGCATTTAGATTTTGGAAGACTGGCATCTCAACAACCTACTGTGTGACTTGCATGATTGTCAAGCTTTTCTAAAACACTTTAGTAAAATAAAGTAAGGGCAGCAAGTAATTTGTAATATCTTTAGAATGTAATAATTTGACAACAATTTCCCTGTTCAGTTGTTCCTGGTCAAATACAGTGTCTCTGACGTACAGGTGACAGATGGAGTCCAGAGCTTGGAGGCCATGGAGTATCAGCCTATCCCAGCATTCAGCACAGCACTCAGGTTAAGAACTGATCTATGATCTTTTTGCTGCCAACAATATGAAAAAAACAACAAGCCCTCCAAAAATATAATAGAAATTTAGTTAAAATGTCTCAGCAAATGTGCCTCAGTTTTAGAGTATCTACGAGAAACAGAGGGACTACTTTTAGCAATGTTATAGGAATAAACGTAATAAAATCAAAATTTAAGTTAATGAACATGAAAGTTATTAATTATTTGTAATTTATCATTCATTTATTATTGAATGTATTTCTGGAAGCTACATGTTTATAAAATGCTGGTGACTCTCCCAGGCCCGGTGTAAAGCTACAGTTGCAAGGACAGATGGTTTGCAGACTTGGGATGCTGCTGCTGGGGCCGTCCAACATCAAAGTCCTGGGTGGTGAGGTGGAGGACCTAGTTGACAGGAATAACCAGGTAAACTGTTTTCAACAATTCAAGTCTGTTTTCTGTGTCTTTATTACACATTTGTTATGAATATCAATTTGAGCGAATCACCTATTTAATTCTGTTTCTTGTGTGTCTGTGTGTATATATATATGTGTGTGTGTGTGTATATCTCAATGTGTTCAATTACTGTCTTAAACAAGAACAAAGACAGTCACGTTTCTGTATAATTCTGACAGTGTCGCATGCTGTGTCGGACGCTGGGAGTTCCTGAAGAGGAGCAGCAGGAAGGAGAGGAGGCCCCACCAGCACTACAACAAGGTACACTAATGAGCTTGTGTATGTTTAATGGTAAATTACATGCTACAATGGTTATTGAGAGTCTAGAATATTTAGAATATGATATAACAGTTTAGTATAAACATGATCAGGCCTTTTGATTTTAAAGAAATGCACGCCTTTTTAAGAAAGTAAATGGATGCCCAAATTTTTTGAGATGGTTAATTGATTAAATTAATTACAGAAATGACTGAAGGAACTCAAGTCACTGATAGGATTATGTATACAGTCATGATACAAAGACTCTTTGTTTTCTCTTAAGGTAACCAGGAAGTGGAGGACCTGGAGCTAGTTGACGCAGAGTTGTTGGCCAGTCTTGAGGCCCAGCAGGAAGTGGAAATGGTTCGGGATGGGTCTGTTCAAGACAGTGGCTACGAGACACTCAGTGAGATCTCTAATCAGTTCTCAGGACGCTCCTCTTTCAGGAGCATTGTCTCGGCAGCTTCATCCAGGTGAGTGGTTGAACTCCATTTGTTTTCATTGTCGGACAAAAATACCTTTTTGAAATGTAATATAATGTTTGTTTTAAAAAAAAAAAAATGTCAGTTATTGTTCAGCTACTTGAGAAAGCATCCAGCACTTTCATTTTACAGCATATGTAAAAATTATAATTGTATGTATATGTATATACTGTTCATTTCTTAAGGAAGGACACTAACAACTAATTGAAATGTAATAGAAATCACAATATGGCATTGTGGCGCTGCAGAGATGCCTCGACCTACAAATCACATTCTCCAGACAGAGGGTTAGATAATGATGTGATTTTTGTTTGGTACAAGCCCCAAATCATATCATCATCAGAGACACTAAAATAAAAAAAAAAAAAGACCATTCCAACTGAAATTCTGATTCATATTTAAATCACAATATCTGTAATAATATAAAATAATAATATAGTTAAATAATCAGCTCTAAAGGATACTGATTCTTAATGCATTAACAATAATGTTTACTATGAAACCGTTTGAAACAGAAACCGTTTAGTGATGTCACATAACTGTCTTGGAAACATGTTTCTGGAGTGTTACTGTTTACTTTCTTCAAAAAATGTTCCCTTGCTTGTGTGAAAACACAACCCATTAAAGCTAGATGGTTTATAAACTCCTTTCACTAAGTCCGACATTATTGGCCGGTGTCTTTCAGAAGTGAAGCCCCCACCCACACTTACAGAAGTAGTTTGACTCAGAGCAGCAGAGATGGTTCACTCCAAGGTCTTCACCCTGGTAACCAACAAGAGGATGCTGACCTCTTACCTTCTGATGAGATTCAGCAAGAGGTCCAGTCTCACAGCATGGCAGAAGAAGACTTTCCTGATGATGATCTTCCCCTAGATGAGTTGGATAGTATGATTTTTCAGGACACAACAAATGTTACTGTGCCGCCTGACAGCACACTACAAAATAACAGCAGAGTAACAGGAAATCCTAACAGTTTGGACAAGGCAAGAAAACCCCAAACTGCTCAGTTTGGGCTGCAGACTTTGAATGACTCAGGATCACAGTTTGGACCTGGCAACTCTTCACGGAAGAGAGACTATCAAGGCTGTACTAAAGGTGATCCAGAGCAGTTAGTTGCAGCATCTTCCTCACCTTCCTTCCCTCCAGCAGCTCTGGACCCATCACATGAATTAGAATTTGTAACCAATGATGAAATCGATTTTATGGATGAGGACCTGAATTGCTTTCTTGAAGAAGTGGAAACCTATGAAGTGCAACCTAGGAAGACTGGAGAGCCATGTCAGCTCCCTGTTCAACAAGGACCTAGAAGAGATAGAGAGCTCGCCACCAACAAAACAGAATGTCCCGGCCCCAGTTATACACTTAACAGCAAATCATCGCAAAGTATAAAAGATAGGTTTTCTACTAAGACAGAGCTTGCATGTGGGAGCTCACAAACCACATGTCAGAGGCAAACCTCAAACATTGCAGATTCTGATCCACAAAGTTACAGTAAAGTCCCTGCTCTCACTCTGACCTCTCCACCTTTTACGTACTTGTGTCTGCTAGAAGAGCTGATGTCCAAACCACACCCCCACAACACTGAGATCCATGTCAAAGCTTTTATTGTGACTCTCTTGGGGAAACTGAGCAGCAGCAACGGCGTTTGGCGTGTGTGTGCAACAATATCTGATGGAACTGGTTACTTGGATGTGGAGTTGTCCGATAAGGTTTTGACAGGCCTGCTGGGCTTCTCTGTGGCAGAGAAGGTGACTCTGAAGCGTGACCCAGCCCGGAGAGGTGAGCTTGATGCTGGGATGAGGAGATGTCAGGAGGAGCTGGTGGACATGTGCTGTGTTATGACCATTGTGGTTGAACCAGAGGGTAGAAAAGCTGTGGTTACCAAGGCAGACCAGGTCAGTGAGAAAGCACTCCAGGAGCTGGAGCAGAGAGTGAGAGACAGGAGAAAATAAGAACATAGAATTTTAGGGAAGTGGGTGAAAATTACAAGTAGCAGAGAAGTATATTAAACTAGAGTAGAGATGAAAACAATTGCCAACAAAGCTGAAGCAGCTCTAACACTGCACATCAGTATTGCCTTAAAAGTTTTCCCTCTTGAAATGAAACTACAGTATTGCTGATCAACCTGCTGTCCTCTCTCATATTAGGAGAGCAGGATGTGTGAACTGGATGGTTGATGATCAGCAAGCAGTTTGTTGCAACGCATCCCATCTGCTAAATGTGAATGCGATGGTCTGTCATTTGAAGATTTCATTCATCGATTCAGATATCGATAAGATAATTCCTGCTTAAAATGCACAACATCATTTCCAAGCTAAGTAAACAGACTTAACATGGAATATTTTATCTATAGTATATATTGATTGGTTATCAGCATATTAGTTCAAACATTCCTGATTGTGGTGGGGGGGCAAAATTCATATTCTGATTGTTGTAATGAATTTTCTCAGCCTTTGCATTCATTCAGTGCATCTGTTATTTCAGACTGTAAAATGATTGAATGTCTAAGGGCGACGTGGGTCTTTAATAAACTCCCACAGAGGGGAACAAGAGAAAAGGAAGATAAAGGAGAGGCCATGAGCTTCGATTATTTCTGTTCATTATAGAGCCTCGTCTATGTTTTTTGTCTTTGATGAGCCATATAGCACTAATGTGGTTCTTTGCCTGCATTGCCTGTGTATTGAAATAAAATTGTTCTGAAGGTTGTATGATTTTCTCTAACACTCTTAGACTAACAAAACATGCATGAAGTAGTAGAAGCTTGCGGCTAATTTTACCTTTCCATTTCTCTTTGTCTAATGAGTATTGTTTTGTATTAGATGGATAACGAGACAAACCAAACCATGGCACTCCGTTTCTATTGGTTTTTAATAGTTTTTAATAGACCTTTGGGATATGCACTGCTTAAGCACACACAATAGTAATTAAAAGCCCTGTATTATAATCTGTTCTTGTAGTTCTGTAGAGCTTCCAGGGATCTCTCTTTAAGATTAAAAATTTCAACAATTTTTATTATACAAATTAATGTATGTCCTGATTGCCATCATGTCATTAAATTAGGTTATTGTCTCTCATCCTTTAATGTCCTCAGTGTGATAATGAGCAAAACACAAGCTAACAAAGGTACCATGGGTACCAATATATGTTAGGACGTATCTGTGCTTACATTTGTACATCTATGTGTGTTATTGTCTTGCGCTACTGTGTGCACTTCCATTTAGGTAGCCGGTCTCAGTTCATTAAGGACTAATCAGGTTGAACATCTAAATCAGGACCCTGCTATGAATGTTGATAGCCTGTTATGTGTTAATGAGGCTGGATACAATGGGGGTGTGGAAGAAGAGGGGTGAAGCAACCCAATGGGAGATACAAGTGGAATAAGTATTGGGTGATTGAGTAAATGAAACACTGCAGGGAGTGTTGTCTCTTGGAAAGTGATGCTGCAGTCAAAGCTCACTACAAACAGTACAAACATATTTCAATGGTAATTAGGTTCACAGGTAGCTATATAGTGAATGCTCAGTGTAGTTGTGTACAAATTAAAGTATATTAAAAGTTATTAGTTATAAAACACTTCCTAAATATATATATTTTTTTTTATTTAATATAAATTGTCATTTTGAAATGTAGGAAGAATCTGAGTAATATTGATGAGCCTTGTAATATCTATGTACTATTATACTTTTAAAAGAAAATAAATCACAAATTCTGTTATGACAAATACAGCTACATATGATGATAACTAAAAGAAATGTAAATTGAAGATAAAAAGTAAAGAGAAATTTAAAATTTAAAAAAGATCATGTGGTGAAAGTACATCTGGAGGTTTGACTGTTTTCTCTAACACTGTTTTTACTATATACTCTCTATATATGTACATATATGTGTGTGTGTGGTGTGGTAAAGTGGGCAGGGATATGAAGCCTATGACGTTCATTTCGTCCAAAATGTGTTATATGTGCACTGTGGGTTTGAGGAAATTACAATTTTTTTAGTCTGTCATTTTTGAGACAGATTTTTGTCATGCAGTGGCACATGATAAATGACATATTTCAGAAGCAGCATGAGAAAGTGCTCGACCGCCCTAATAGCTTTCCATTTGCAATATTATTTCGTTGATTACGTTAGTCTTCCACTTCTGTCTCAGTCTAGAGCTGCAGCAGGAGATAAAACAAGCTTTTTCATTCTCCTGTGAGTTTGGATGTACCTATCCAAATTGCAGATAGCAAGTGAGTGAAGGAGACTGAGGCAGGAGGGACAGAGCGCACACATGGGAGAGAGAGCACTGTGCTAATTTCTCTAATGCTCATATACAGCTGCACTGAACCTCTTTGGTCATTACAAATGTCAATGTAAAAAGTACATGAGCAATCCTAATACCCCTTCTGCTGCAGCAGCTGTAATTTTCTTTGCCCTATTACATTTAGTAATGAAAAATCCACTTAGACAGCTCAACCTCTCTTTTAGGCCTCCATCAAAATGAGCAAATGGTTTCTCCTCATGGCAAAAACATACCTCTTTACATGTGTGCACGTGTTTGTGTGTGTATGTGTGTGCATGCCTGCTGAAGCTTGAGAATGTGAATCATTAAAGGAACAGAAAATTATAAGGAAATTGGACTTAGGAAACAATGAAGTACCTTTCAACTTTGGTTTGGTGAAAGAAATGAAGAAAAGACCCATTTTGAACTCATTGCAAAGTTTTCAGAGGTTTTATTAACAGAAAAAAGTTTTTGGTGTCATGGTTACAGTATGTTTAAGGTTATTAAAAAGACAATGTGTCAACATATAGATTTACCATGATATAAGACAACAGTTGTGAATTGCTATTTGAATATTTATATCGCAACAAAACCAGCATTACCTCACACCTACAGACATCTCATGCCCACATCAAAGAAAAAGGTACACTGAGATGGGAATTCACCCAAAAGATAAACTGTAACAACACCACAGTGAGATACTCTGCTATAAAAGTCAAAATTTGCTTCATTCATAAGTGTATATATACTTAAAGAGCAAATGCAAAGTACTTAAAATTTCATGTTTTATCTATAATTGGAACATATTTAATGATGCATTAATGTATAGTCAACACTATATAGTTGTAGCAGGATATGTGGGGCTAATTTTACTAGATATACTCCTATATACTGGCAGTTAAATCTACAAAAGAACATAATTAACCTGCTAATTATATATTGTATTAGTAATCTGAATATGCAATATTAAGTAGGGGAAACTGAGGATGTTTGCACTCTTATTTCTCCAATCAGAAACAACATTTAGACCTTCGGCCGGTCATGAGGACAGAAGACATATTCACACAATCGGCTGTTACCTTTATTGAAAAAAAAAAAAGTTTTGGAGAAAGGAAAGTTCTTATATTTTTGTCATACTGTCCTAAGCCTTTGTATGAATTAATCAAAATGTACTCAGTTTGAATCAATGTTTTGTTGACCTGTAAGTGACAGAGTTAGTGTGTCAGTGAGTCTAGCTAGCACACAATGTTCTGTCACGGTTGATAGTTTGGGAACTGAAGTTATTGTAACTGTCCCCAGGCTAAGCAGCCATATCAAAACAGACCACACAACGGTATTTTTCAACATTTTTACTTCCAAACAGACAATATATGCAGCTAATATTGTCCCATAGATCAACAGAATACTTGATCATTTTAGCACATAAGAGACAAACATGTTATTTTGGGAGGTTCTACACAAAAATAAAACTCAATAACTGTTAATTATTATTGTTACACAAATAATTTATGCTCAAATATTGTATAAATAAGAAATAATATCATACTATTATTATTGTAAAACAATGCTTATTTAAATTATTATATCATTATAAAAACACAATTTATATTTGTAATTTCACATTGAGTGCTGAATTTTACATCCAGTTTTCTATTTTGCATCTGTACACACTCCACAGAAGCACTTTCAGTGTCTTTGTGTCACCACATTTCAAACACCAAATCCTTTTCGATCCTAATCTGAGGCCATACTGAGCCACATATGTTCCAAAGGGCATAAAGAATCACTCTCCTGCACACCTGCATCAACAATTATTGCTTTACCTTAAACAAGTTTTGCTGCTGGCCAGATGGAGCACTACATTGCTGTACAATCAGTAAACCCTGTGGTAGTAGCAGATGTCTGATACATATTGATGTGGATTAAGGCAGACAAACCAGCATCTCTAACCTTTACAGTATAATGTAGTCTAGAAATGAGATGTTGCTCCATAGATTGCCTCATACAAAATATCAATCCATAAATAATACATTAGCAATGGGTCAGTTTCAAAGTGTTAAAATAAAACATATTTTTAAATATGCAGAAACATTTTTTTTTTTTTGTAATTTTTGTACACATCATCTTTTCTGCGATGGAAAATCCTGAAATAAAGCCATTAGACAAGAAAGAGACTGTAATGATTTTGAAGACGTAATCTTGCAATTAAGGAGAAACAATTAATCCGGTCTTTGACCTCTTACTGATGACTCAGGTGAATGATGGTTAACTAGACTTAATGGGAAAGCCTATTAAAGCTCAGTGCAGTAAGTCTGAAAGAGTGCAGACAAACGATTGACAGGCCAACAATACAGCTGGCCTCTCTCTACGTCCTACTCTCATGCTACCAAGTCATTACTACCTTTTGAATACAAGCAGGATGCACTTGAGAAGCATAACCTAAAAGAAAAGAAAGCTAAGGTTCCATATAAAGGGATGGATGAATGATTTTTCTGTGACAAGAAAGAGAATGGTTTGCTCCCCCAACTTGTCCTTTCTTTTTTCACAGAGATGAGACAGCCTGACAAGCTGGCCATTAGGAAGGTAATTTGACAAGCTGCGCAGAGTGCTTTTGCTTCTTGAACATCTTGAAGCCTTGCTCTATACCCCTACTTCATATTAAGAAAATACACAGGCTGGAAAAGACTACAGAGGAAGACAAATGACAGCCATTGTATCAAACGTATGCTCTGTTCAGGTCAACGGCTCTCTGACCTAAGAGGCACACAGAGCAGTGAGTCAGTCAATCAGTCGACAACCAGCTGTTCAGGGTTTGTAAACTGTCCCAAATTCCTATTATGTTTTATTCATAAAGGAGATTGCTGCTGCTGATCTTATTGTGATTTGACCAGATCTTTAATTGAAGGCATCAAAGTCATATATGTCGCTGTGGTGTTAATTTCTGGGTATGCAAACTTGTTTGTGTGTGCCTGTATGTGTGTGTTCATTGGAAGTATTTATGCCTTTAATTCATGAAGCAGGATATGAAATGAAAGGTCACCATCAGGAAACCATTGGGACAAAAAGGAATTAAGTTGAAATTATATCCACCTAAGGAGATGGAGCGGTATGTAGGTTAAAAGAGCTATTTGGAAGTTTTAGCTAAAATTAGCATCAACAGCTGTTTATTTACTAGAAGCAGACTTAACATGATTAAAGGGCATATATAATCACTGATTTTGAATGTACGTCGATGTATTTTCAGTGTTTTTAAAGTTTTATTCACCACTTTCTGTATTTTGGAATAGATGAGACCAGAATTTGGCCATGTTGTTACTTGTTGAAATGGCTGTGTGTGGACTGCAGACTCTAGTACTCACGGTTAAAAGAGGATCTCCACCAAAAGTCAGGCAGCCGAAGCAAAGCACATTTCCCAAATACAGTCTTCCTTTAATTGAGGCCTGATTGCCACTGGTGTAACAGTTGGTGTCGGCTTCTGCGACCAATGTTCCCTGTCTCGCCTTGATAGATGTGGGCAATCTGCCTGGAGCGTCCATCAGATAAATGACTGATTCTGCCTTACAAAAGACTTATTATTTAGTATCTTAGTATTTAGCAGTTACATACACATGCACAGATGTGCAGAAACAAAACTGGCACATTAAGAAGCAGCAATCGCACAAAAATGCACATTACACTCATCTACATTCAGTTTAAGAAGTTTCAGACAGAATATTGTTGTACGCTGTGTAAGAAGCACAGCTCCTTTCAGCAATACATTAATACATAGGTTGTATGCCATATTGGGCAAGAGAGAGTGGACTGAGCGAGTTAGTTAGTGTATAGCTCTCTGGACGTAGCAGTGCATATCTGTGCACTTCAGGCTCTTTGTCAGTAAATACAAGTGAATGCTTACAGGGTTTTAATTTATACCTTCCCCAACCCCTTTCTTTTTTTCCCCTCCTCAGTCATGAAGTTGGACAAAGTTTTAATTTTTTAAATGATATTATCTACCATTTAACTATTGAGCATTTGCTTGCATGAATTCCTCATTATTATGTTCTTTTTAGTTTTGCTTGTGATTTGGATCTGCTTCCCTAAAAACCTATATACATCTGCAGTTGCTTCATCAAGCAGAGCATATCTGAAAATATTACAGCTCCATTTGACCCAGATGAACTGTCTATAATGATGTGAAGACTGTGGTCCAATAATTTAACAAACAGTGCTCTGCTCATGTTTTTTTTATATCTGTGTTGTCTTTTAAAATATTTAAAATGCTGTAAATGTTGGACCTTTCCAGATTATTAACTGTGTTGAGGGGGGATGATTCATATTCAGTGAGATGGCAGACATCATAATCAAATCATCTAAAAATAACAATGTCCAAATACATTGGCAGATGATTTGTTTTTCAATGATTTCTTTCAGGTTAGTCCATGCACATATTGTGCCACTATTTCCTCACATGTAGCATCTGGGAAAGTAAATGAATGACTTTGATCAGCCTTGACTCAGATATAACATTTACAAAATTACACTGGTTGATCTAACTTGTGCTGTAAGAATTCAAAAACTCTAAACTAGTATATATTTTGACTCGTATGAGCTACTGCAATAACATTTTGGCATGTTTGTATCTTCTTATGCATGTCTTGCCTCTGAAGTTCTACTGATTTATTTTTAATGGATGGATTTACATTTTTTTATTGATTCAGGATGACATCAGGCAACTTCCAGGTGTTGCCAAACAATACAGGGCCTGAGTCATCATGAAGATGGGTTGACAGGTTCAGTAACATTTAGTGGATTTTCATTAGTTAGCTAGCTAGCTAGCTAGCTAGCTAACTAATGAAAATTATTTATAGATGTTATTTATTGTCCTCTAATTTCATATAAAACAATATAAATAAAATAAAATACATACATAGTAGCGTCTCTCCCTCTCTCTCACACACCCTCACATAAATCTAAATAACCTATTGCACTTAGGGAAGAGCAGGGTTGTGATGCCTGCAGAAAAATTATACAAACAATCAAAATTAGCCATTCATTTATGCACACTCACACACATGACAAACAAGTCTTGGATGTCTATGGGGACATTATCAAGTCTTATTAACGGACCTGATCAGAAATGGTCCATCTGGCTGTTAACTGTTGCTCGTCCATTAGAATGCATTATCACACTCTTGCAAATGTCTTGCCCTCTAACCATGTTTGTTTTTCGAATGACGCCAGTGATGCTTAATTGTGTTTTATTGTGCTCCCCATAATGTTAACAAATTTAAATCTTACATCTAGTGGATAATTAATTCGGTTTTAACATTAGGAAGTAATGTTTTTTTTCTTCTGCTCCTGTTTCCTGTCAACAAGGAGCATGCAAGTAAATATTTGTGGATGATCATTTCTGCTTGGTGGATGGTTGGAGTTTTTCTGCAGGTTGCAAGTGAGTGTTGAGTCTCGCCTGGCGTAAGAGGAAACATCAGGCATTAGCACTGTCGGCTCAAGTTTGCAAACCCTAACTAAACATATGCAATTTAGCAGTCTGTGTTTATCTGAAGCTCTTTGATCTTCTTGAAGCCCTGTAAAGTCACCTACCCCATGACTGGGTGTTCTGAACATCATGTTGTATCCTTCTGCTTTCAAGCTAGTCAATACAAGATTTGTTACTGAAGAAAACTGAGATGCCTCTCACTCTTAAATCCAATTTGATGAGCCTAACAGTGGATAGCAGAAAAGAAGTGTGGAGGAGAATGAGGAGTGGGAGGGAGGGAATCATAAGAGTTATAACATAGACACACAGAGGAAGATGAGGGTGCAGACAAAGCTTAGAAGAGGTTGAGGGGACGGGGAGTGGACTATGTAAAGTTTATAAGGAAGCATGAGGAAGAAAAGAGAAATATGTAATATATTTCAATAAAGGCAATGAGGAAAAGCATGTTACAAGAAATTCATGACAAAATGAACTATACAATCTTTTCTTACATTTTACAGCTATTTAAAGTCACATTATCACACATCTCTCTTATGTCTTCTTTGTATTAAGTATTTTGCAAGGAATGTGTTTCTGTCAATAAGTAAATGTTGACTGATTGACTGAAGATAGAGGCCTGAAAATCTCTTCCTGATTTACAGTTGTCTCGCACATACCTTACATACATGTACTTACAATTTCACTCCATCTCAGTTTGATCAAGATAATTATCATTTAAACAACTATATATTCAATTAGCACAGAATAGTAAGCAATCATTTTAGCCACTACATACAATCAGACGTTTACTCACATATTTTCCAATGTTTTTACATCTGATATGTTTTTCATCATCCCACACACAAGGTTCAATTCAGTCATTTAGTCCCCATCATGTATCAGCAACGTACTGTACTACAAACTGTACGTAGTTTGAAACACAACTTCATTGTAACAGAAAAAAAATGTTGTGGTTGTAATGTATCTATAATTACCATAATACACACATTTGTATCCACACACATACACATGCACAGCGAAGCTTTGTATTCACTGGTTTGTGTCTTTACACACACACCCTCCCACTCAGTATTCTCTAATGTACTGTAATGCATCATTATCCGCATCAAGGTTGTTGTTTTGTTTTCTCCTGTAGATTTAGATTTGTCCTTTGGTTTCAGTTTCCAGGCAGCTTCACCTTTTTTTACATGTATCATTTTGGATATTCTGAAGTATTTCTTGGTGTTGCTCACATTTGTTTTTTGATTATTAGGAAGAAGGAAGAAATAAACTACAAAATCAACTAAATTGCAGTGATCTTATAACATTTAATATTTATTATTATTCATGGGTTTTATTATTTCAAACAAGCTGATATCAGTTATTCATTGTATTTCCACTTGCAGGCCACCATCTGGAAGTAACAGATGTTACTTTACTGCTGCTGATTACTCAGACTACAAGTGACCAACTGCAGAGAAGAAGCCTGATTTCCAGCAGCATTAATACCTATAGAAACACAATCCCCACCATTAACCTATACATCTTATTTTGTGTTGTTGCTGACCACCATGATCATACTCTTTTTCAGCTGTAAATTCCTTAGATTTTAGATTAGATATTCTTTCAGATTATTATTTGGCCCATAGTCATTGATTTACAGTTATTCTGAAACTACTTTTTATGCACCTATTCTACTTTTTCTTAAAAAAAAGTTGTTTGAACTGCATATAGCCTCCTGTCCTTCAAAGTAGCTTTCTTTTTCACTGAATCTCATTGTACAGTTTTTCATTATATTTCTATAAGCAGTCATTGCCTGCTCATTGTTCCCAGTGCAGCTTTTATTTAGATGCACAGTGAGATGAAGACAATTCTACTGAAACCTGTATTGGCCCTTGAAACAGGCCTGATGCACAGTTTAGCTTACAGCTAGGATGCATCCCCTTGTTGCAAGAAGGTCCTAATGCATCCTCAAGAGCCATCCACCTGCTCTTTGCTGCCTCGGTCACCATGGAGATTTGTCTAATTCAGCAAAAGATAGGGTTAAATAAGTACACATTCAGTGGAGCATGAACAGCAGCAAAACATGTAAACACTTGTAGGATGCCTGGAACAACGGACAGCATAAAATAGAGGGACTAGACATGGTGCTTTGATATGCTTTTAAAATTCACATCTTTCCCCTCCTCCACTCAAAAAAATAGATTGAGCCATCTCTTAGGAGCTGTTTGTGGAAGAACACTAAATGGGATCCGAATTGATGGAAAGATGGACAGAAGCACTGGTAGAGGGATGGCACGAATGTAAAGCTTGAATAGAATTAAAGAATTAAGCAGCACTTGATATTCTTCGAGCCCCCGAGGCCATTAGGGGAGCAGCATGCTCTCCAAATTAGAGTAATGAGGAGTTTGGTACCCAGCTAGCTACATGGAAAAAGGACAGAAAGAAGGAGGGGAATATGGGACGAGGACAGGAAATACATGGGTCTTTGAGGGAGATAGAGAGAGAGAAAGAAAGAGAGAGAGAGAGAGAAATCTTAAAATTTCAATCTCAAATATCTAATTGCTTCTATAGGTTCAGGAATAGTTCCCTGACGAGTTTGTGTGCAGAATACATTTGAAACACTCAGGTGTTTCAAAGACACGGGTGGTAAACAGAGCGGAGAGGGGTGGGAGTGGGGTGTCAATGATAAGAAAAAGAAGGAAGCGAGAGATTGAAAGAGAGAGAAATGTGAGTCACACACTGCTGCTCTGATCCCAGCATGTGTCCATCTCTGTCCCAGCAAGACCCCCTGCCTGGCCTCCAGGGAATTTATTTGTGCGTGAGACTGACAGAGAAAGAGTTTGCATCGGTCAGCAAGTGTGTGTGCATGTGTGTTTTCATGCACTCTTGTGTGTTTGTGTGAGGTCTCCCAGCAGGGGTGAAAGCACATGGGATGAAGGGCACATGCAGCTAAACACACAGATAGTCATAAAACAGTCGCTTGGCAGAGGTTTTTCTCAGAACCTGCCACAAACAAGCATTGCTGAAGTAGAGAGAGGCTGTATTATTTCTCAGAACAGAAGAAAAACTCTTGACTCCTGAATCACTAACACTCCTGAATGCACCTTGATCTAAACAGTTCAATAGGCATCATTTTCACTTCTTCCCAGCATGGAAAATATTTTCTCTAAAGTCTGGGCAGATGGAAAAGACTACATGGAAGGCTAATTCAAACAGTAGTTGTCCAAAGAAAACAATGTGCAGCATTAGATGTTTAATGGGGACACATCACGTTGGTGTTTCTGATTTTCCTCAGCATTTTCTGTCTGTTCAACATGTTCACAAAACATCTAATTAACTAACTAATCCTACTCTGATGGCCAGAAAAAAGATGGATAATGATCACATGAAAACGGAGCCAACTGATGTCAAGTCAGGCGAGATACATAAACACAGACAATCCATTGGATTTAAAACACTTCTAATATACTGTAAACTCTGTGTGTTTCTGTATAAATTATGTTAATCTGACTAACATGCTCACTACTTTTGTGTGTAATTTTCTGATGAGAAACATGCTTCGCCACCGTTCAGCACAATTAGAGCATCTATTCACTCGCACACATTTGTCAGGGATTCTCCTGTTTAATTTCTCAGTCTGTGCCAAGACACAGCCATGTAATTATATGTCAACGAGCAATTAAAGCATCAATTAGGGTTTGGTAAGCAGAGAGCATATCATGGAGAACAGTGATTAGGCACAATAGTCGCATTAATGTTTGCGTAGCTGGATAAGATTGTCAATAAGATGATCATCTACACTGTTAAAGGTTTATCATCACAATTACAATAACTTACTGACAACAATTAGACAGTAAGTGCCTGCAAGTCACAGCACTGTAAAGTTACATTTAACATTTGATGCCAAAGTGCATGATTTCTGGGCACAGCTCCTTCTAACACTGACACACTGACACGACCTGAAGCTTCTTTTATTTAAAATAATCTGAATGTCAAAAATATTTAAATTACAATACTGAAACATTACAGTATCATACAGTGAGTTTCATCTATCTATCCATCCATCTGCATAATCATCCCATCCACTGATTGCGTCATTCCCTCACTCCATCTTGAGCGCTTCTTCCTCATCCTTCTCTCTCTCATTATTTTTCCATGCTCCTGCCATCCATGTCTTTTCTAATCATCTTTTTAAGTGCCTCTGTGAGTCCTTCCAATCTACCAGTTTCAGTCTGTTTTCCACCGTTCCTTGATCCACCTACATATGCTTCCTTCATCCCAGCGACCCCCTCCCCCTTCCTTTATGTGTTCTTTGGAGTGCCAGTGGATGACAACTTCATCTCCATCATTCAGGTTGTCTGTCCTCCTCTTCATCCCCCTCTTCTTCTCTTGGAGTGGTGCTACATGACAATCCAATATCCACCAGTTGCGGCCCTCAAACACTCTCCTCTTCCTCTCTGTCCTTCTGTTTTCCATCTGTCCATCTTTCTCTGTTCTTCCAACCTTGCGTTTTCTCTTAATATACAGGTTACTGGTGTTAATGTTGTGGATGATGGGTGTGGTGCTTTTACTGTTGCAGTGGTTTTTATTATATATGCTACAATTAAAACATAGATGTGCTTAAAAGTAAATATTTAACAAGCATTTACAAATAGTAAAAAGTACAATTACTTAAAGATGAAATTTAGAATTTAGTGAAAACGTTTTGTGAGACTATTTTATTACATTTGCAAATGCCCACAATGTAACATACTATACCTGACATAATGATAGCAATTAGTCTGCTTAAAATTGTTTAAATTTATGCTTTAAGTTTCAAGCAGTTAAATGAATGAATTCTAAATGACAACTACAATCAACTACTGCAATGTTCATTCAATGGCCAAATGATTTGATGCCAGCTTTTTTTTTACATTGTTGTTTTTAATTTGTTTATTTACAAGGGATAATGCACATTAATAATAATAATAATAAAAAAAAAAAACTGTTAATGTGTCAGTGTTGGCTGAGCAGCTGATTTTCACCTGTCATCCTAACACAAATGAAAATAGAACATTTGTCACCAGTATTTATTTACAGTAAACACAGTCCAGCCAAGATGTTCAAGAGAAAAACAATTTTACCAAAGGCAAATTTCCAAATCACATAATCTCACGCGTTTTTATTATGTTGTTATTGTGTTGTTACTGTGTTGTGTTGTTCATCTTAATTTTACATCTCAAGATGAGTAAAAAGGGTCAATGAAAACAAATTTGATGACACAAAATTGAAAAATATTATGTCTCATAGTTTTAACTTTCCAAACTTTTTGGGACTTGGCCCCCAACAGAAAGACGATCAAATCATCCTCCTTAAAATTCCCAGTGATATGATGCTGACAAACATGAAAATGAAAATGAGCCCACTGTGATTTTTTTTTTTTTTTTTTTTGGCGGGGGGTGGGGGTGGTAGCACAGAGCCTAAAAACTCCCTATGTGTCAATGTCGGATGGCTGAGTCTAATGTTCCCTCTCTGTGGGTGTGTGAAATTCACACATGTGAACACACCTCCTGCCCGCCGAGAAGGCAGCCATCTGACCTTTTGCTTGTGGTGGATTTAATGAAGAGACTGTTATTTTCCATCTCAGTGACTACATGCTTGTCTCACACATTCCAATGTAGAAAATGCACACCACTGATACTGTCCTCTTTGTTCAGCAGGCAGTTTGAATCTTCTCTGTAAGTATTAATAAGACAGCTACTTGAACAATTGGTCTGCCAGTCAAGCCAGAATGACTGGCTGGTCTTTGGTGGCTTTAATGGGTGAATAGGACAGACGCATAAAGGCGTTTTAGGAAAAAGAAGACGCCACTGACATCCAGTGGCCAAGTAATACATAGCATTTACATGATCCTGAAATACTCATCCATTCAGGCAAGGAGAAGTGATGCATCAAATATGTAGTGACATATTTTGCTAAAATGATTCTGGCCCAGCTTTTGTACAACATAGACATACAACATAGTTTGTTACATAGTGTTACATTGTTGGAAGAGCAACAATATGTCCCAAGGACCCATTGGCCCTAAACATATGTTCATGTTGCCAGAGTTGCCATTTGTGGTCAGATACTAATACACGTACAAACATTCCACTTGTGATCTTAGCTCCAAATGAAAGAAATATTCATGATAATGATGCAGATGTACCTGCTACAGTTTACTGGTTTCAGGTCATTTGAGACTTCCCCACTACCCACCCCCACCCTTACACACATCCATACACACTTATGACATACAGATAAATTTTTTGCATAAAACCAGGGAAAGACAAATTTATTGAAAATGCACTTTGCAATGTGCATTACTCACAAAATCCCCAACACACGTTTCTACCACTGAAGTGTGTGTTTGTTGTTTTTCAGTAGTTCAAAGCACTAGGGTACAGTTGAAGTGTGCAGGGGACGTGACTGTGCAGCAGTGTTGGAGACTGCTATGATTGAAACCTTCTCCGACTGTTACGTTCCATGGCTCATATACAGTCACACTGGAAATAAAACACACACACACACACACACACACACACACACACACACACACACACACATACTGAATCACAGCATCTCTCTTCTCCATCAGCTTCACAAGTTTAAAAAGCTGTTTGCATTATATTTATAACTCAAAGATATTAAATAAATAAACGCTGGTGCTGCATTGGGTTTATAAGATGTAATTAATTGCTTTACCAATGGTACATAAATTATTTACTGAAACATTATCGATTCATTATGTGTCATTATTAAGAAAAACTTCTGGGTTACCGACTTGTGGAAAATCCTCGCCTCACATGATACCTTACCTTTTCTTATTTGGTCTTTAACTTGTGCCCTGCAGAAGGGTTTGACCACTTCTGCAGGAAATATGAAACAAAATTAACTATTAATATGTATTAACATTTACAACTATAGAGTGTTTATGATATAACTAGCTTTTGATATTCCCGCAAACCTTAAAATAGAACAGATACACAGAGAACCATCCATAAAACACTGGAGGTGATGTTGGTTTTTCTAATATTTCTAAGTTATGAAACTCCCATTATGTTGTCCAATGCATAATTGTGCTATATGTCAATTGTTGTGTTTTTCAATTCAATAATAATAATAATATTTCAGTTTTGAATATTGGTTAGAGTTTTGCCATTTCTATTAAGTCCTCAAGTCTGCACTAATTCTTTGTATGATATTAATAGATAAAAATTCACAAAGAGCCATTTGCAAAGTTTAGTCAATAAGATGCAATTGTATATGCTAATTACCATGATTTAATTTTAGTTTATAAATCGAGAAAAGTGGAGAACTGTCCTCAACCTGGCAACGCAGAGGTTTTCTTAATAATGACTAAAAGCTGATCTATAAAGAAGTAATAAATTATAGATTCACCACACAGCTATTTATTGTATAATTTGTACCTAATCAGAAAGTGTTGTCATCAATGAAGCTGTGTGAACAATGAGCTTAGAGCTAATATATGTCCAAAAATCAACCTGTTACAGTAACATACATGTACAGATATACACACCTGTCATATAGTGATGTGCAGCAGGTGATAAGTTGTGTGCTGATGGTCAAATTGTTGTTGCTGAACTCTGTGCTCAGGAAATTTGGGCACTGAACATCAGGGATGTACAACATACCTAGAGACAGACAGAGAAGGTAGTATTTTTTAGGTTCTGTTACAATCCACTCATATATTTGTAATTAAATAGTGATCAATACATGTAAACTGTTCCACATTCTCACATGTTGTCGCTTTAATGCTATGAAACATTTAACTAATTAAAAGCTTCAGTTTTGCAGCTGTTAAAAAGAAGCTAGTGAGTGTGCCTGTGTTAGCTATTAATATATTGGCGTGAATATTCATATAAATGTGCTCTGAATATTGTGGTTAAAATCTCACTAAAGGTTTGCCGTCCTTGGCTTTCATCATAAATGAATTTTTATTACCACTTAAAACATAGTAATAGGGAAATATTTTGGCTACTGAATGGCACTGAAAAAGATTGTTAACATGTGATATTTTAGCTTTTTTATTATTCTGCCAAAAAAAAAGTTTATTTCCAATTTTTGCTTTATCTTTCTTCATATTACGTGAGTAACATCCTTTAAATATGGTGAAAACAGTTCAGTAATTGAAATCAATTTTAGAGCAGAATTGTTCCACTTCAAGAAAGAAAACCTGGATCTCTTTGGTGGTTTCCTGTAATATGTTGTGTACTGTAATATACTGTCAGTTTAAAGAAGAGTGACTGTGGTCTGGTTAACATTCTGAAAGAGACACAAAATGATAACCAAACCATTAGAAGCAAAGCAGATGTATTGTCTTTTTCATATATAGAATGAGTGGGGCCTTTTTACTGCACACATTGACACTAAATGCTTTAATGACTTAATCAACCTAATTCCCATGGGTGGAATTAAGTTTAAATTAGGCCAAACAGCATACAGTACATTCACTTTATGCACACAGTAAATTACAGATAGAGGCACAAATAGATTCAATACTTACCTGCAATACAAGCTGTCATGAAACAAGAGACGCTGCCTGCAATCAGAGCTCTGAGACCACAACTGGAGATGTCGGATCGTCTATCAGGAGCCAAGGCCGCTGGAAAAACAACAACTATATGTTAAAAATGGAAACAAGACTTTAACAGCAACAGGTAAGTAACTATAAAGTTCAGATAACAAACAGCAGTAAAAGAAACACAAGTAGTATACAACATATATATGTGTAATGAGCTTTTATACTATTGAGTTATACCATAAAATAATAAAAGATAAAAGAGATGAGGCTTTTTGTTGTTTGCTACTTTCTTGTGCTTGCAGCTGTGGCCCTTTTCAAACCTGGCGTTAACATGAGTCTTGGTTGAGGACAAGTGGACAGCTCTAAACACGTCTGTTCACACCTGCTATTAAAATGCAAATAAACACATATACCTTGTTATTTTTAAAGTAAATTTATCAAGGTCAGCCTGTTCATTTGTCATATCAAGGACAATGACAGTTAGGAATATTCACCTGGTAACTTGTTATCTTATCTATAATTAACTCCTTAGTTCATGTAGTCACATTAGAGCCTTTTTCTGTTTAAGACTGTCACACATGTCTTTGGTTTTTGCTTTTGAAACTTTAATTTGCGTATATTTAATGATATGGTGGAGGCTTTTGTTGAACATACAAGGCCTCTTTCCAGTTTCATCCTTCTTTCTCTTTTGATATTTGCAAACATATATATATATATATATATATATACACACACACACACACACACACACACACACACACACACACACACACACACACACACACACACACACACATAATCACAGACTCATACACAAGTGCAATCATAACGTTTTGGAAATATCCTAATGTTATATGTGTTATATGTGTTTTCAGAGTTAGGGTAGAATATCTGTTTCCTTTTGTTTCCCAGGCCACACGGAAGCTACAGGCTAAGTGAAACAGACTTAGCTCCTGTTCAGCCCACATGCTGCAAATTGCTTAAATGTAACAGATGGATTCCTCGCCACTTACGCCCACTTGTGCCAGTCTTAAAAAATTAAGTATATATTCATTTTTGTATCCTTTATGTGCAACATTTCTATGAGTGTGGCAGATTATATTATATTTGGTGACCTTCTTTTAAGGGATGGTAACATGCTGAATTAAAATTCTAACATATATATCTGAATTTTACAGCATCCTAGTCCAGATCTTAGTGAACTTAGGTTCTCCTGTTAGCCTGTTTGATGTTGGTACACAGCCTTTCTAACAGCTCAGAGGTGGCACTCACACAGTGCTCCAATCAACATCCCCAGTGAAGCAAAGTTGGAAAATCCACACAAAGCGTAGGTTGCGATAGTTTCAGAGTGGACCTAGATGAAGAAACATAAGTCATCTAAATTGTAGAGTAAAAAAAATGTCCAAACAGACTTTGACTCCTTACACTTACCTCAAGATATGATATATATTTTCTGTCATATCATCATGTCTATGTAGCTGTTGAATGGAAAACATCTCTAGATGATATTTAAAATATTTCTCTTTCAGTCATGTGACAATATTAAAAAATCTTATCAAAAGTTGATAACTCTAAATTCCTAAGTCTTCTCCCAACTAAGACAATGTCCACCTAAAAGACAGCCATGTGATTACAATTACATTAATGAACGCAATGTACTTGAAACCGTCTACTGTTGAATTTTTTCATATGTAAACCATTATGTTCAAATTCAAATTTATAGGTTTGCTTTGCCACAATAATACTTTTTCACAAAACCCTGGTGGTATCAATCAAGTGTACCGTGCACTGTGACATAACCCATTGGTTTGTGAACTGCTGTTTTAAAGCCTTAACTTTGTAAGTGTCAGCCATCTTGGTTTTTGAAACTGGAAGAAACCATATTTGTAGGAGAAGGTGGAGCTGAAAAGGAGTGAGGGGAGGATCTGACCTGCTCTGTACTCTATCCTGACTGTCAGGCAGGTCGCCGTGTGTGGTATAGTCTCTCAATCATACGTTAGCCACACCCTAATGCATACCCTACTTTATTGTTTATTTTCTTCTAAATAGGACCATAGTTCTATAAGACTTGAATCTAACAGTTGAGATGATAAACTCATTAGGAAAATGTTTACTGAGGTAATAAATCAAATGAGAAGTAGGGCCATTTTCACATAGACTTCAATAGAAATAGAGCTATTTTTACAACCAGTAGAGTCACTCCCTGATGGTCATGATAAAATGCAGGTTTAAAGCACTTCAGCACTGGCTTCACTTTTCAGCCCCAGTATTTATATCCATTTTTATGACCCCAGTTTCGTCTGCCTAGGTTTTATTTCTCAATATATCTGACAAGTAAAACTACCTAGGTAACTAGTAAGCAAAAATATCTACACATTTACATAAGAGCAGTGAGTGAGAAAATAGATCTTTTTAAATTTTGGTGACTTCACTTTTTGAAGTAACCAGACTTCTTCTTAAGTAAAACTGTAAAACTAAGGTTTCTGTTTCTATTTAATGTAATCCACAGGCCCAACAATGACTGATTAATGTACCCTCTTCCTGGACAAGTTGTATTACATTACATTATTTTAACTGTATTTACAATAAATAAAATTTAAGGTGAGATGACTTACAGAAATATACTGCTTTACGTTCTTCACATATTCAGGGCCTCCTGCCTTCCGCCTCTTTATTAACTCCGACAACTTCTGATAGGCCACAAACTCATTGAGGAATGTCTTTGTGCCAATGAGCTCAGCAACAATGAAGCAGTCCTCCCAGGAAACGCCCATCATGAATGAGACAGGCATGAACACATAGGAGCAGATGAGCTGAAAGAGGGACAGGCAGGAATAAAGGGAATGTGAGTGTTCACATTTTTAAAAATACACAACAGATGGAAAGCTTGTGTTTGTGCATGTGATCAGGGTCTTCACCGCAAAGCTGAGTTGCGGACAGTCCAACATTGTGCCCACCCAGGAGAGGGCGGCATCCAAGAAGGCCAGCAATGCCAGGAAGGAAATAATGTTGACAACAATGTTGGCCACCAAACCCACAGCACTAGATGCACCATAGGATGCTGCCTCCAACACATTTTTACTCTCTCTGAGGAGGCACAGACATTTGAAAGGTTATATGACATTCAGTTGTCTCATCAAAATATTACAGTGTTATCAGCATATTGGTGTTGATGGGTTGATGACATTTCTAATATTGTGATTGAAATATTGTAGCTACTAATGACATAGTTTCACTATCTCTGTGAAGATGTTAATAAATGTAAATTAACTATGAAACCACAAATATATTAAAATAGATAAAACTGCATCTATCTGTGGTCTTGACAAATTAAGCTTCAAAAGTTTTGCATTTTAAATAACCTGTACAATATCAAAATCAGAGAAGTCACTTTCTGTTTGGAAATGTAATGTTTTATTTTGCAAAATATGGAAAGAAGCAATGACTTTCATGGAAACCATATCAACGAGCTAAATGTAATGCTTTCCATTTTTTGTTGTATTAATGTGCTGCATTTTTCATATTCAGACAAATATTGCAGGCAAAGTGTTAAATATTTTGTCCAAGGCAGGATTAAATTTAAGTTATGCAGCAAGCAACCTCTGCAGTAAATTGTCCCAGCAAGTCAGTGTAATAGGTCTGTATACAGGCAATATGTTTATATCAGAAATATGGACTCTTGTGCACCAAATACTTTAGGGAGAAAAAGAAAAACGAATGAATGTAAAGTTATGTTATGTTTATCATGTAATTAGGACCCCATCAATTCAAATGTAGACTATTTAATTACCTATAAGGAGTTAACTGGCTAATGTGGTAGCTAACAATAAAAATGAACTCTACACTGGCCTTGCTGTCCCTCTTGCTGTCTTTTCTTATAAACCCTGCATACAGGACATTTTTACATCTCTGACTGTCACAACCAGTTGGGGTGATACGATAAAGAAGAAGAACCTGATGTGTTGTCTGTGTGAATTCAAAGTGCTGATTTGCTCTGTAGCAGAACCTTGGTCTGCATACAACATATTGAAACACCTCATATAATAAGTTGTTGCAGAATAAAAATATGTGAATAACTCAATTGACAAGAACATGAGCTAGAACCTTATAATTTCAAGCGGTGTATAACATTTTTGTTTTAGTGAAGTACTATGCTACTTAAATGATGTATTTAAATGATGAGATTCTTTAATTGACTTATTTTAGTAGAAATAAAATGGCTGCCAGTGCTTTTACTGGAGACTTTACAAAAGTAGATTTTGTATGCAGATAGGATTTTACATATGGAGGAAGGCAAACAATAGAAAGAGTCAGTGTTCCTGTAAGTCATCCTTGTGGAAAAATAAATCTTTCATATCCAAATAGTACTTTGCAGTAACATCTTAACCTTTTTTAAATGTGTGAACAAAAGAGTTTGTATTGTGCATGTATTTATATATGTGTGTCTAATCTGGTCACTCCTACCCATTGCCCATTTTGAGGTCACGGTCACTGGTTGTTATTTTTGGGGTCTCAGTTTCAGGCCAGAACATCTTAGCGATGGCCAGGGAGGCTGGAGCGGATAACGCTGTTGCTGTCAACAAATGTGATGGCTCAACCTTAAAAGAGCAGCACACATAATGACACAAGATTATATCACTTCAGTAGTCAAGCTGCAGCACTCATGTCCTGGTGAAGCTGTTTAAGTTAAAGTCTTAAGTCTTAAGTCTTTGCAAACTGTCAGGTGGGTCAGTCCAGAATATAAATTTCAGCTGCTTAGAACAGGAAGAGAAAACATTATTCTTAAAGTTGTTTATTACCCTTATCCTTACTCTCTTAACTTGGGGATATTTCAAATTTATTCCATCTTAAAGTTACGCTTTGGTTGTCATAAAAAATATGTCACAAACACAATATTATTATAATTGTTGGTTTGGTCATTCCCAAACTGAAATGGTTAATAAAAGCTATTTTGATAACATATTTTTATTTTGTTGTTCTCCTACTTTTTAAACAGCTGAAGTGCTGATGACAACGAGCAACAAACTGGATTTTCATCTTTGATATTTTTTACTTGCTTAAAATAGATTCTGTAAATACTGGTTTAACTATAACGATGTCAGTACCCTCGTCATCTTCTTATTCCCTTCCTCCTACACATCTTCCTCACCCCAAAGGAGATAAAGGCTCCCAGAATGGTGCCGGAGATGCTGGCAAATCCTCCTGTCATCACAGCATGGATCTCAGAGAGAGTTAGCCCACTGATGTACGGACGAATAAGGAGGGATGAGTCTGTCTGAAAGGGAGAGGCCAGGTTGATCTGACATTAGTGGATTCATGCTTTAATATAATTATATTAATGATTGTTTGTTGTTATTTATTGTTGAAACTGTTGCTTACGTGTCCGAGGAATATATTTCCAGCTGCAGCCATTGACTCTACTGGAGATGTTCCCATGGTAACCTGCATTACCAGGCCAATCTGAGAAAACAAAGTCAGTATGGCATTGAAAATCAAAGGACAATAACTGAACTGCTGACAATTATCATGTAATCTATACAAAGTCAAAACTAAAAATTATGGCCCCCTCATTGTTTCAGTATGCTCCAATTGTCAATTACTTTAAATTTTAGATTATTTCACTCCTTAAACTGAATTTTGGTACTTTAACAATAACTGCTTTTGGTTTTAAATAACTGATCTGGCATCAGATATTTCTCTCTGTATGTGGACTTTATTCTCACCTTGTAAATAAGCCACTGCATGAAGCCAATATAGTAGAGGATGGAGATGACAGAGCTTAAAAAAATCTGTATAGGCATAACCTGGGAGAAAATCCACAATCATCATCATAATCGTCACCACCATCATCATTATTGGTATTATTAAATATGTTTATGTGCACACTAGTATCCTGTCTTATCCTTGTTTCCTATTCAGAATATGACATTTTACATGAAAAATAAGTGACCTTGTTATTCACATTCCTATATACCTCAAAACAACAAATCAGTTTACAGATCAGCTTCTCTTTCTCACTTTTGTTTTTGAAAATACAGTAGATCATCATTATTATTTTTGTTTTATTAACAAACTACTGTTGTGACTTTTGAATAAATTAAGCATAACCACACATGGATATGATGTTTACATGCCCAAACACCTATAACTGAGTACTAATGTCCACCTAAATACATTTGGGTTTTTTTTCATAATCTTGTTGTCATTTCTGCTCATTCATGTCTGGGTGCTTATGTACATCAGGCAGGTGTGTGTCATACCTTAAAGACAAAGAAGTGATCTGTGTAATTGGCACCAAACACAAACTCAGACCCAGCATCTGTGAAGGACATAAAAATCTGTATGGAGGAGATGAATTGTCAGTTGTCAGCAACAGAAATTGAAACTTTAAAAACAATTGATCGTATCTTTTGTATGTAATCTGTAAATCTTTCATAACCAATACTCTCAAAGATGCAGCAGAATTGTTTGTGAATGTTTCACAACCACAGTAACTTTAAACAAATTTAGCAAAGATAAAATTAGATAATACTGACAATATACATGTCTGTGTGGGTGTCTGTATTTATGTACTTCTACTTGTTTGCCAAGCCATGCCAGTGCACCATAGCCAAAAGTGGTCCTGAGAATCAGCAGACCAAAGACATACTGCAGCCCAGTCCCACAAAGCAAAGTTTGCCAAGACCACTGCAACACACATGCACAACATTCATCACAAATTAGTTTGTCAGCATATATATGTATGTGCATGTTACAGTTCGCATTCTTTACCCTGAATGGATGTTTGGAGAAAAGCAGCATCAAGAAGATGAAGAGCAATAAACCAAAGAAAGACACAAGCTGTCTGGTCCCCAGCTGGGCAGTGTCCAGTGCAACCCAGCACACCAAAGCCACCAGCACTAACACATATATTATCCTGGAGAGAGAGAGTGAGAGAGAGAGAGAGACAGAAAACGAGAGTGAGTACATTGTAACATGTTGTATGTATAAGTAAGAAGAAGACAGTGAAGAAGTAAGAACCTTCCCTCTGTTTCATAAGAAAATGATTTATATTTTCATCTGGTGGATTGTTCAGGAGAACATTAGACTGTGTAAATAGCCATACAGTCACAACATTTTTAAGACTGTGACAGTTAGTAAACAATTCACAGCAGCTTTACAGTCTTTTAACACTTGAGTCAAGTAAATTCAACCATTTATATCATATGTTGATAATGTTTTGCTGAGTGGAAAAGACTGTGGCTGAGGATGCAACGGGAAATTCAAGCAGCAATTGTGATATTTGTAAGGAAAGCATATAACCTCCAAAATACTACAGAGGTCCTCATTCACAATGGCATTTACCCTCTCATATTTCACCCTCCTATTTTTCTTATCTATACTTAAACCTGGCAGCACTGTAGTGCAGTGGTTAGCACTGTCGCCTCACTAAAAGAAGAAGGTTTGAACACTGAGTCTGTGGCCTTTCTGGGTGGAGTTTGCATGTTCTCCCTGTGCCTGTGTTGGTTCCCCCTGGGTGCTCCGGCTTCCTCCCACAGTTTAAAGACATGCACGTTTAGGTCAATTGGTGACATTAAATTGCCCATTGGTGTGAATGTGAGAGTGAATGGTTGTTTGTCTCTATGTGTTTCTATATGTGATAGATTGGCGACCTGTCCAGGGTGTACCCCGCCTTCGCCCAATGTCAGTTAGGATTGGCTCCAGCGACCCTGCACGGATAAGTGGTACAGATAAACCTCTACTAACTGACTAATGGCAGCAGATACAAACACTGTAAACATAACAATGACATACTACCAGCCTTAATATGAGGAACATTGTGGCAAATAATGGCTTATTTACACATTCAACACACAGGGTACAACATTGAAATGAATACGATTAAAATTGTGGCCAACTGCAAGTCGAATATTTACTTCCTCCTAGCTCTGTTTTTCTCTTCAAAAACTCCCAAGGGAAATAGATTGCTCTTCAGCTGCTAAAGAGCAATCCAGCTTCACCAGCTAGTGGCTAACTTTGTCTGTTTAGCTTTTTTGCTGTTCTGAAGTGCGGTTTTGCAGTTTGCAAAACAGCACTATGGGAGCAGTGAGAGTTAACGGTAAAGTTAAAGCCCAACGATTGAAGAGAGTTGAGGGGATCTGCAGAATCAGGCAATAAGTTTATTTGGATTCCACACTGTAACTTTTGACAAATAAATTTGTATGATCCAATGTATATGTATAGTATAAAAATACTAGATTTTCTTTGAAATACATTTTCTTATATATGCAACTTCAACTATTTTATTATTCTGACTGTAATATGCCAATCCCAGCAGACTGTAGGCAAGTGTGGGGCACACCTTGAAAAGGAGTCACAGGCTGAGAACCTTCTTGCTGTGAGATAGACAGTTCAGTTATAATTTATTTTTTGTATTTTTATTCTAAAATAAAAATCTAAGAAATAAACATGTAACAGCATTAACAGCTATAGGAATAAAAGAGAGACACCTTCAGCAAAGTTCAGATTCTTCAATCATTTGGTTAAAGGAGTGTTTGTTTTAGTGCCCTTGAAGCAGTTACTTCATTTTATGCACACTGTAGCACACACTGTTTTCTTTTTTTCACACTTTGCCATCAATAGTTTTGTTTCCTTTTTTCTGCCCAGTTTGAAACCCAGTCTCATGCTGATTTCACAAACAATGTAATTTCCTCAGTCTGTGGACATTGTTGTTGCCAGGAGGCAGAGGAACAACTTATCTGTCTTGCACATCATATACATTTTGTATTTTTATACACAAACATACTGTAAAAGTTAAGAAGATATTAGTGTATGCAATGTTACCATTAGCTAGTTTAATGAGACTTTATTTGCTATGTATTTTAGGTGAGGTATAAGATGAAGTTAATTTTGTATTTTGTTGTTAATAATGTAATGATTTTAGGATCACACTAATTGGTAAAATAATTAATAATAATAATGGTTTTCAGGAGGGGAACCTTTTTTTGTGGCTGACTTCATTTGCAAAACATTTGAGAGAAGACAATGTTCTTTGTTTGTCATGTCCTCCCAGAAGATTATGTTCATGTTGGTCTAATGTTTCACCAATGCAAGATTTTTGTGTCCATGTGGGCTGGATCTTAATAACTAACTATAAATTAGTTTTGGTTACTAAGATGGATTTTTAATGATCTGGATTTATGGCTTCGTTGATCTTTCGTTTTTGTGTATGCATGTGGAAGCCTCCATCTGTCTTTTGTTAGGGAAGTTGCACACCTGTGAAGCAAAACTGAAGCAGAGCTTGAACAGCGTCTCATTTCTCACCATCTGATCCAGACCATGTTTCTGCTGAGAAGGTCTCTGATAGGATGGAGCTCCTCCCACACCCAGTTGCCGTAGCGTTCCATCATCCAATCCCAGACCAGAAAGAACATGGTTACCAAGGAGATGACCAGCAGCCCGACAGCCCGGTGGAAGTTCAGAACACATGCCGTTATCACTATGGCAACAAAGCCTGAAATAAATTCAGAATTAATTAATTGTATTCGACAGAGCGGCAACATGTTAAACCTTTTATTAGGACTGTTTAATCTTTCCATGCATTTGTTGCCTTACAAGAACAAATGGGAGGGGGGTTCCACGTTATATGTGACTCTACATATTGTCGATCACTCTGTTACAGATGTTGAACAAGTAGCAATAACAAAATGTGGAAATTCTGAGTAAAAGTACAACAGTGTCTGTGTCAAAATATATCAAAAACAAAGGTACTTGTTATGCAAAATGCATTGTCAGCGTATGAATCTAGTTTGCATATTTGTCATTGTGGTGCACATTATTTTCTTGTACAACACATTGTACTGCTAATAAGAACATTTTTGATTCACCATATTTACAAAGTTAGATAAAGTTACATAAAAGTCAGACACTTTAAAGCATTTGCAATAAGTCCAAAAATTCATTAGTGATACTTAAGAGAAACATAACGAGCTGAATAAGTCATAGCTTGCTCTATGATCTGTTATTATCTTTTGATCAATAAAAGTTCACAATACTACTAATTCCACTTCTAAAACTGCTGTGGATGAAAGCAAAAGCCACTGTGTGTATTTGTCTAAAGAGTGTGATAAACCATGGACAAATAAATACACACATACATGCGCACGCACACACACACACATGCATGCACGCACACACACACGCACACACACACACACTAGTTGATGTCAATATTCTCCAAAGCATAGAGCATGTAGGTCCAATCTTGCACAGATAGTATTCAAAGGTAAATGAAATTGCCCTTCACAAGCCTTCATGCAGACTGAAAGTCCTAAAGCAAGACTAGATATTGACAGTTTATTTAGGCCTGGTAATTTTATCCTATGTGGTAGCAAAATCAAAAGTACCAAACAAAGAAAATCAATTGTACAGAACAGCACACTCACTCCTATCTCAGCATTAATGAGAGGCTGTTTCATGCTTTGAATTAAACAAGTAGTTTTTACATGGGAGCCTGCAAACAGAGATCAACAATCAATTTAGGGTCATGAGTTACCCTTTAACAGATGCTAACAAAGATCATTAACCTGCTGCTAAAACCAGGCGTATAAACAGGTGGATCTGGTCTCTGTGCTCAGCCAAATAGCCATGGACTGTCTCCATTTTCTTCTCCAGCAAGCTAGGCACACACACAAAAAGAAAGATAAGGGGGCAGATAAGGAGAGTGGACATAAATGTTACATCAAAGGGACAAGAGAGAGGCTTGCAATTTTGAAGACTGAAACATTGTATGTTTGGCAAAAACAAAGAAACAACCTTTTTTTCCGTTGATCTGTCTTTTTCTGTGCATTCTCTGCGACTTTGACAGAACTTTCCACATCAATGTATATCTGATACACACACACACACACACACACACACACACACACACACGCACGCACAGGATAAATGGTAATATTAATTTACACAAGAGTGACACATATTTGCTAAGAGGCTTTATTCAAACTGTTAATTCCTTTTCTTGTCTTTTCTTGTCCACACTGAGCACAAGCACTGTCCCTGCACATGCAAGTGTGTTCTGAAAGCCTGAAACAACCTATTTATCCTGCAAACCTGATACTGCAGCCACGGGATATGTTTAGATATTTCAGACCTTACAGTACAGCTGAGGGACACTGATTTTTAAGTATTTTTGGAGACAAATTTATTGTAACTTGATGCCCAAATCTATTTCAGTCTTGTGCTTGGTTTGCCAAGCTTATGGTCTGAGTCAGAAGAAATGAATAGAGAGATGCTTTTTTTAACAAAAAAAAAAAAAAAAAAAACTACATACAAATGAAGGCTATTTCCTGAAACAGACTGCTGTTGACAGCAGGGGTTCAGAAATGTTTCTTTAAAACATTATAATTCAAGAATATCTTGAGAGACAAGTCTGTCTTCAAATATTTTGCCTACCTCTGAATCAAAGGCCCTGTTGTCTCTCCCTCTTTCTTGTCTATTCCTCTCCATTTTGTTCAACTCCATTCTGTTGCTGTTCATGTGTGTTCAAACACATGCCAAACCTGCTCTTTTTTCAGCACACCTGCCCTATTCCCCTCCTACCCCATCACATGTGACTTTCTGTCTCCTTTCTTTCTTTCTTTCTTACAAACACGCACACACACACACACACACAC